>OX387279.1:6727735-7977735 GCA_947562105.1 Shargacucullia verbasci
AATTTTTAAAACCAGCTCTAATGTTTTGAAGTTGACGATTATTTATATGTCGAAGGGTGTGAGAAGGGTTTATTTATACGTCGAATAGTGATAGCAACTCAAGATCGTGCCGTGGTTCCGTTACTGAGAAATAATGCGCATCGTTTCTATTTCTACGTGGCTCCATGAAGCTACATACCTCCATATTAACATTATTGAGGTTACATACCTACGCTATAATATTATTGAAGAGCTCATTCTTCTATAAAAGGGTGGAATGCTGTCCGGGGTGCTTATGGTCGCACGTCCGAATTTTAGGTGTGCATCGTACCCGGTGGTGGTGGTGTTGAGCCAGAAGCCTCAAACAAGTCTTGTTTTCCTGTTATTTCAGTGATAGCCCCTATTTATATACTATATTCGCATCTTACTTTTGAGCCACATTTACCAGTCATTCTTATGAGTTCATCAAGATCTATATCGCGCGCAATCAGACGAAAAACTTCGGATGAATTCAGCCGTCATAATAACTTCCATGTGGCGATGCGATGCCATGTATCATTGATAACGTAACTGTAAGGTTACAGTTAGGTTATCAATGCTACATGGCATCAAACCACCATTGTGGTGGAAAAAGGCCCTTAACCAACAGTAAGACACCAATGGGCTGAAATTATATTATTGTAGCTGCCATAGAAATGGATAGGTATTAAATGTGCTGCGACAGTTACAACATATATTTCAAACGCTTAGGCACAAAAATCCACGTAAAGAAATTTAACTAGAGTTTTAAGTGCGTTGGATACTTAAACTGATCAGAATTTTGATAAATCGTTTATCAATATGGGATTATATTAATTACCTAAGTAACCATAAGCTTTAAGAAAATTCGTGAAAAATAACTGTTTGATTTTACCTGTATATGTAAACCTGTTTATATAATTTCAGGTGGCAGAGTTCGGACCGCTACCCTGCTCAGTAGTGACGACAACCAGAAAGTTCTTCACGGTGCTAACGTCAGTTATCATCTTCGGCAACGTGTTGCTGCCGCGACAGTGGCTTGGGGCTGTGCTCGTATTCTCAGGTAGGTCTTTACACAATGTATAGTTAGCTCTTTACGGTGCTTAAAATTAATCATCAATTCTAAATGCTTCTTTATTATTCGATTTAGTGAGATATTTAAATTTTGAGGCAGGGAGGTTTGTAGGCTTTTAAGTGTACGTATGTTATATATGTTAACCATTTAATACTTTCTCCGAGGAAGAACGAAGAAGACATCGTGTTAAGAACTTTGCTTTGTCTACTTATTCGAGTCCCTTGAATAGCCATGCAATTATATTATTATACTATGCTAGGTATAGGTACGTACTACGGTAACTCAAATAAAATAAGTGCTGGACAGAGACTCACTGAATTTTATTAGTCGGAGAGGGGCGTGGCCCCCTTCGGGCGGTAAACCTGGCAGTGAGCACACACATGCGCAACTATGTATCGCTATACACTCATATATATCATACTACTATTCCAACTTATTTACTTAAATTTATTTTTATTTTTCAGGCTTGTTCCTAGACATGTTCTACAGCAAAGGCAAGAGCTCTACGAAGCGAGTAACAGAAAAATGATATATATAGAGCCTAGCAAATAATTACTAAGAGCTTAGTTCCCAATTCCTTAGCTATAATTACTTTGACATTCATAAATATTTCTGACATTCTGGGGGTAATAACGACTCTAGTTAGCAAGCGGTCTTGTTTAAAGAGTAACTGATGATTCCGCGTGCTAACTATATTTTTTTTATACGTGTTGTATCGGTATTTTATACTCAGATTTGACAAACTTGGAGGCGATATCCACGCATTTTACCGATAATCAGGCAACCTGGTTTCTTAAACACCGTTACGTGTTATAATCTTATATTTTTCTATATTACCTTTGTAATTCATATACATAATGATGACTATGACTTCCACGTTTATTATTAAGTGCAATAACAAAATATTATAATTATTCATATGTATTTTAATGGGCAATTTATATCAACTGGGATATATAGTAAATAAGATAGAATAATATATTTTTCACTAGATATCTATGAGAATGTACACTTAGTTAGCATATGTTACATATGTTATTACGCAACGCAGTCACGCGTCAACCAGTCTTCATGAACCTTTTGATCTTGTTAAAGAATCAATTAATTTTTTTTAAACTTTCTCACGCTGATGATGGCCAGGAAAGCACTAACTGGATATCGATATCGGAAACTGTTACAAATTTCGCTTTCGAGTATAGATTTGACGTGGGGATATAAAGAATCAAAATATCCACTTAATTGGTTTACTAAATTAGTAAATAACAAAACACATGTATCTAGTTTTGATTAATTTTTCACGCTATAACATGACATTTTTTTTTAATAGTTGACGCAATGTTGGGGACTACGCATTTACATGCAACCAAGAATTATTTAACCTTTAGTACAAGTTTTAGTTATGTACAGTCAGTGCCCTACATTACCTGAACCCCTAGAATGTATCATATAATGCCTGGGGGGTCAGGTGATGTAGGGCACCGACTGTACGTTTAATAAAAATTAACCTATTTTTTTAAATATGTTTATGTAGTTTTTTTTTTATTGTAACGTTGCACAGTCTTCCTTGAATTATCCGTTCCTTAGCTTATATTTTTAATTTATCGACAATTTTAAATTAAATGAAATATTGTGAAAGTCCAATTTTTATACAAGACTTATACCTAATATTTATAATTTATTAAGGAGGTTAAGTAGAGTAATTTTTTGTACATCTGTAACTTGACGATGGTAGTGATTGTACCATCATGGTAGTCAGAAGAGGCACACGCGGCATTACATATCTAGTTATGCAGGTAATGCACTACGCATCCAACTCATTGTAACTGTAGACGTTGCACGGTCAACACAACGCGGTCATGTCACTCTATACACGGATAATCTATTTTTGTTGCCTGCATACTTATCGTTCGTACTAATCCCGTAAGTCAGATTTTAAGTTTAATCTTTATATACTTTATTGTTTCCGGGCCCACTTATAGATATAATTATTCTGGCCTATGTTCTGACTACTTGTAATGGTTGAGATTAAAACATTATATTTGTACGTGTTATTTGTTACACTTCCAACAAGCTAGCATGATTGCACGAGAGATACTGTAAGGTGACACAGATTTGCATACGTACGTAGTGTCGCGCCTTTTTCCGATGAAGGTAGGCAGAAACTACGGAACGCGTGCTACGATCCTTACAAAACCCTTTTGTTGCATCTCCGTGTAGAGTATAAACCGTCGTTTGACCACCGTCGCAGTCAATAAATATATTTTCATTCCAGCCAATACGTTAATACTTAATTTTTTCGCGACAGACAACAGTAATACGATCGTGTTACGTCGGCTGGTTAGTGCGACATATATCCTTATTAATAGCATATTCTTGTAATAGACCTCTAATAACTAAAGTTATTGTTATATATATATGTATATTTTGTGAAGTGCTTATCGTGTGACAAATGAAATGAAATAAAATGAAATTATTTATTTTGCAATTTTCAATTACTTTTACACGTCTTTTTTTACACACACCGTTATTTATAAATAATACGATCGAGTTTTAAATGCAATAAACAACGTGACTCATTAGTTTTTACTACCGCGTATATAATTTATGTTAATGTAGCATAGTCTGAAAGGACCTAGTGCCAAGGGCCGATTTTTCAACATCTTGGCCCCATGTATTATTACCGATAAATTCATACTATATTTCCTATGGACTTATCGGGAATAATGTAACCTATTTTTTTAAAATAAAAATCTGCTCCACACTAGGATTTATCCTGTATCGTGGGTTCATTTTACAAAGATACATGTCACATGCACACACAACCAGGCCCGAAACAACTATTTATAGATCATACAAATATTTGTTCTGTGCGGGGATCGAACCGGCGACACGCAGCGCAGAAAGCTAATTGCTTAGCCTCTGCGCCAACCGTGTCGTCATCAATCTATGAACTAACTTATTTAAGATGAAAGAGTTTTGTTACTATTTTAAATGAACAAGGTGGTGATTGAATATATTCCCGTCTAATGGTAACTGAAACAACTAACTTATTTATAAGGGATTGTAGATAATATTGTTAATTTGTTATTTTGACACATCTTGGGCCTTACTCTACTAGCATCTTGATAAACCAGACAGAATTTATTATGTAGAATTTGTATCAGCCTTTGAACATGACAATGTCCAGTTACTTGATTTAAAGGCATATTCAGTCAGCCCCAAAAATATGTAATATATGTACTGTATCGTATCCGATAGTTAATTTCATATGTTCCAACATTCATTTTTATATGGCAACACTGGGCTGTCAAAAAGGTAACTTCAGAGCGTTCACGGTATGGATTTCGGCCAATAGCGAAGCGTGATTCCGCGCATGCGAATCTTACTCATCAAAACCGGGGCCGTAACGCGTCCAACTTCAGATCGACCTCTGCGTGAGCGCACAACGCGTTTCAAACTCCGTGCTCTCAAAAAACTTTGCTAGTTTACCAATCGTCCTGAACTAAGTGTGCCTTTCCTACCTTTCTAATCAAAACGTAATACTAGACTTTTACGTGTGAACGTTACCTACTCTTCGGTTGGACCCATCTGCTTACCAAGCCGGCCGGTTAACAAGAAAAGGTCAAGAAGTCAAGCGTCCGGAGACGGCGGACCAGGTAAGATTCGCAAATATTCGTTGTTTGACCGATTCCGAACCGTAGCGCTCTTTAGATATTCGTTAACTAGATCTGTCTAGTCCCCAGACGCGGCAAACCAACACCCAAGTTCGTTTCTTTTATACCTTATCGCATTGGTTCTGCCACCACTTTTTGGTGCCGAAACCCGGGAACTAGTGGTTCCTACTCATTTCAAACAGTATTAGTTTCCAATTAGTAAAATTGAGTCGTTACATTCATAATTTACATCAGTACAATTCATTTGTTAAATCCGCCATATTTGATATTTCACATAATTTTATCGTAATTACGATCGAAATAAATTTTGCAAATTATTATTCGTATATGAGCAATTTACTGGTTGGCAGGCATTTTATTGCTTAAATTGATATTTTAGCAATGTTTTAAACTAATTTCTTACAAGGATTAGCGAAATTTCTGTTAAATTAATCTTCGTTTTGTATAATCCGTCCGCATTAGAAAGGTACATAAGTTGCGCTCAAAACTCACTCGTTCAATCGACTTCGTCATTTTGTAGCGTTATACTTCGTTCGTTCGTATACATTCAAATACTTAGTTCAGTTCACCGCGAATTTCGTATTCGTTGTAGGTAAACAAAACAAAGGATTGCGATCTCAGATCAATAAAAATGCGTTTTATTAGTGTTCTAGTAACAAAGTATCGTTCGTAGTGGTGAAATAAACATTTATTTAGTGAAATACGTGTGTAACAGGTGATAATAGAAGATTGTTGTTCCGACAGGTTAGTTTTATGTGTAAATTCTCTTATAATTCGGTACACTTTAATTCTACTTGTCATAACTCGTCACAACAAATAATTCTTAGCCTACTACATAGTCGTTATTAGTTTCTCTGACAATTTATACCTATCTCAATTCGTTCACCTATCGCCGAACATAGTGGTAGGCTTCTCGCGTAGGTATATTGTAATAGTTCGTTTTAATGTTTATTTCTCTGCGATATTCGTATTTTTACGCTACGTTGCATATTAACTTACCCATTTTCCCATCCGTAGTCCGTTAATTTTCTCGATCGTTGGTGATTGCGTTTCATTTCTACAAACGATGGCAGCGTATCGTACTAAGCGAAGCAGTGTTACTAAATCGAAAGCTTTTGCAAAACCAATCGAAATGGAGTATCCTAGTGTACACGACTTACCTTTACTGAGACGCAAGCGTACTTTAGCGATTAATCGCATGAAGAAAATGTTAGAGGTGGCCCTGGAAGCAAAGTCGACAAATAATTCTGACGCGATAGATCTGTTCTTTGCGCACTATTCATCCGTTACCAAACATGTTGATTGTTTCGAAGAAGCTCATGCGGATATCCTTGCTGTGATCGAAGTTGAACATAGCGAAAAGGAAGACAGCTGCCGTGAAGAGTTCGACAAGATTTATTATGATGTCGTAGCTATCCATCGCCAATTAACCCGCGGTATTGCGTGTGACCCTACATCTGATTCTAAACGTTCTGTGCATTCGACATCTGTGAAACTACCTAAAATCGAAATTCCGAAGTTCTCAGGATCCATTAAGTCTTGGCCTGAGTATTATGATGTTTTTAACGAACTCATTCATAAAAACGAGTCACTCTCCGATACTGAGAAGATGCATTATCTCGTGTCCACGTTATCCGGCGATGCCCTGGGACTTATCCGTACATTTCCCGCCCAAGGCATATACTACGAGGACGCGTACCGAACGCTCGTCGCGCGCTACCGTGATAAGCGCGAACTTGCGTTCACCTGCTGGCAAGAGATGCAGAGCATTAACATAAAGACAAACACACCACTCGACTTTCGCCGCGTCCTTGACACCTTCAATGAAAACCTGACTATTTTAAAGGGACTCGATTTACCAACTGAAAAATGGGATTTTATTCTGTGCTATCTATTACTATCGAAACTCGATTCGAAAACGCGATGTGAGTTTGAACAAGCTCATCCTACATGCGAGTTGCCGTGCTACACGACGTTGAAAGATTTTCTATATTCCAAATCCGAAGCTCTTGTTCGTGACAAACATTTTTCTTCTTCACAATCGAGTAATAGTAATGACAAATCACGAAACCTCGCACAAAGCAAGTCGAGTCAATGTAAAAAGCATTCGCCGTCAGTTTTTCTATCAAAGTCCGATAAACAGTCTGAAAAGCAAATTGTTATGCAATCCAAGCAAAAACAGCAGAATACTAAACCCGCAGCTTCGACTTCTCAACCCGCCCCTGCTGCTCTAAAATGTGTTTATTGTGACGCGGAACATTCCATTGCTCACTGTGTTACTTTCGCATCTCTTTCTGTGCCAGAGCGTGTTGACTACACCAAGACACACCGTTGGTGTTTTAACTGTTTAAAAACCTCTCATGGAGCTAAAGACTGTAGATCATTCTTCAGATGTCAAAAATGTCGTCAAAAACACCACACGCTCCTTCATAATGATGAAGAGCGACCAAGTGAAGAAGTGAAGACCTCATCCGTCGAAACACATCCTCCTGTTCGTGTACTCACCAGTATCGGCGTAAATTCTGTGGTCCTTCTCTCAACTGCGGTCATACATGTCAGAGATTCATCTGGTCAATTTCGCACTCTACGAGCTTTAATCGACTGTGGCAGCCAAGCTCATTTTATCACCGAGCGCGCTGCGTCTCGCCTAGGACTTAGCTGCACACCATCAGTTCGTACTATCAGTGGACTAGGTAAATCATCGGCATCTGCATCTGGAGTTCTCAAGTTGGAAATCGGCTTGAACAACAAAATTCTTTTTAACGTTAAAGCGCTAACTATACCTAACATTTGCGGTTACGTGCCTAGCGTTCGTTTAAATAAATCTTCTTGGCACCACCTGCGTGGACGACCACTGGCCGATCCCAGTTGTCACAAGCCTGGACCTATAGACGTTCTTCTTGGTGCTGAAATCTTTTCGTCACTTCTACTCCCTGGAAAGGTGAATGGAAGCCCTCAGCAGCCTTCGGCACTTAACACGGTCTTTGGCTGGATTCTTCTTGGTAGTGTTGACTGTCATGACGATAAGGAAGTCAACTCGTTTGTCGTAACCAATGAGCAACTCTATACTGAAGTAAAGAAGCTATGGGAGCTTGATGCTATTCTGCGACCCCCTCAGCTGTCACCTGAAGAACATCGGTGTGAAGACATTTTTGTGACCCAGCACTCTCGTAATGAATCTGGAAGATACATTGTCGTCTTACCTTTCAAAGAAGGGAATAATAATCTTACGTTCCCAGGATCACGTGATATGGCATTGCGTCGCTATCATTCTCTCGAACGAAAACTCGCTAGTGATCCAGTTCTTAAAGAACAGTATTCTGAATTTATGACCGATTATGTACGTTGTGGTCACATGAGCCTCGTACCAACTCGCGAGTTATCAAATGGAAGGTATTACATACCTCATCACTGTGTTCTTCGCCCCGATAGCGCTACAACAAAGTTGCGCGTCGTGTTTGACGCGTCGACTAAAGATCTCACAGGCAAATCGCTAAACGAAACGTTGCTAATCGGTCCAAGATTGCAGGCTAATATCTTGGAAATACTCCTTCGCTTTCGTATTCACCCTGTAGTCTTCACAGCGGATATTCGTCAAATGTATCGTCAGATTTATATCAAAGAAGAAGATCGGGAATTTCAACGAATTTTCTGGCGTTCCAGTTTCGATCCAACGCAGCCAATCCAAGAGTATCGTTTAAATACCGTTACTTACGGCGTGTCATCAGCCCCATTTCTCGCGTGTCGCGCTATGCAACAGCTAGCTGAAGATGAAAAGGATCTCCCTCTTGCACGTTCAATAGTTCAATCGGATATGTATATCGACGACATTGTTACCGGTTGTACCGATCTCCAACAAGCCTCTCAAGCTAAATCCGAGATAGTCGAACTTCTGAGTAGAGGCCAAATGGAACTGCGCAAGTGGGCGAGTAATAAGCCAGAGCTTCTCGCAGATTTACCTTCAGACTATTGTCTCACTAGTAATCAAATTTCGATGGATGTCGAGAAGTCTAACACGTTGAAGGTTCTGGGGTTAATATGGGACCCTCAAAACGATACCTTTTCCTTTGAAGTGAAGCCTCAAGCACGCAAATGCACTCGTCGCACGATACTTAGCGAACTAGCTCGGATCTTTGATCCACTCGGCTTTCTATCGCCAATAACACTATCATCAAAAATCTTAGTTCAGAAGCTATGGATGCTAAATGTATCATGGGATGATGACCCTCCCGACGAAATCGTCCAGCAGTGGGAACGCATTCTCAGTCAGCTACCTACCGTCAAGCAAATTAAAATCCCTCGCTGTCTCGCTTCCTTCCCAGCTCAAGCGTGTCAACTACATGGATTCGCAGATAGTTCTGAAGCAGGTTATGGAGCGGTTGTTTACTTACGCTGTATGAACTTCGATGGAAGTGTGCAGGTTTTTCTCGTAGCTGCCAAGTCCCGTGTCGCTCCTACTAAAAAGGTTTCTCTCCCTCGTCTCGAACTATGCGCTGCTGTACTCCTCGCGGACTTTCTTAATGTAATAAAAGAAAAATACGTACCGTTGCTTCCCATCACCGATACCTTTGCGTGGTCAGATTCTACCGTTACCTTGGCCTGGATTCTTTCGCCATCTAGCAGGTGGAAGACATTTGTTGCCAACAGGGTGAGCCACATTCAAGTCACTTTACCTGAAGCCAAGTGGAATCACGTACCCTCCGGTGACAATCCAGCAGATATTGCTTCTCGCGGCCAATTTCCCTCTGACCTTGTCAACAATTCCTTATGGTGGGCGGGACCACCCTGGCTCGCTGAAAATACTAATCAGTGGCCGAATAGTATTACCCACCCTTGTGATGACGTCGTTCGCGAGGAAGAGAAAACCCAGGTGCTACTCGTAGAAGAAGAACCTCATTTTATTGATCACCTATTGGAAAAATATTCTTCAATTCGAAAGGTTCAACGTATCTTGTGCTATTGGATTCGCTTCGCACATTACCTTAAACGCAAGAAACAAGATATCCTGAAACTTCCTTTGAGTCAAGCTGAACTTCATCATTCGCTGTTAAATATCGTTACCCGTGTTCAAGCTTTATACTTTGACAAGGAAATAAGTCAATTGAAGGAAGGAAAACTAATTTCAAAACAATTTCGGAAACTCACTCCATTTTTAGACAATCATGGAGTCCTCAGGGTGGGCGGCAGGCTTTCACGTTCCGGTCTCGAATTTGAGCATAAACATCCAGCCTTATTGCCCAGAAATTCTCGACTAACACACATGATTATCGAAAAATTACATTCAGAGAATAGTCACCCAGGAGTTAACACTTTATGGTATCTCTTGACGCAACAGTTTTGGCTTCTCTCACCCAAACGTGCCATTCGGCATTGTCTATCCAAATGCTTGAAATGCTATCGTACGAAGCCCGCTCCGCTTGAACCCTACATGAGTGACCTACCTGCTGTTCGTGTCAACCAAGTAAAACCATTCTCTGTTGTGGGTGTCGATTATGGCGGCCCTTTCCGCATCAAAATCGGATCTCATCGCGGCGCAAAGATAGGTAAAGCATATCTCTGCTTATTCGTTTGCTTTACCACCAAGGCGGTGCACCTCGAAGCTGTTTCAGACCTCAGTACCGATGCTTTTATCGCTGCTCTCCGTCGTTTCGTTGGAAGACGAGGCCGCGTTGCTACTATATATTCTGATTGTGGGACAAATTTCGTGGGAGCGAGTAACCAACTTTCTTCCTTCATGCAGAACGCTGCAGTCGAGAACAAGATCGACTTTAAATTTAACCCACCCTCGTCCCCACACTTCGGTGGAGTTTGGGAAATACAAATAAAAGCTGTTAAGACGCAATTATACCGCATCGTTGGAACGCAAGCATTAACTTTCGAGGAGTTAACCACACTTTTTGTCCAAATAGAATCCATGTTAAACTCTCGACCTTTGTACCCGATTAGTAGCGATCCAAACGATCTCAGTGTGTTAACCCCCGGTCACTTCTTAACGTTAGAGCCTCTTACATCCGTTCCTGATGAGGATTTCTCAACCCTCAATATAAATCGATTAGGACGTTGGCAGCTCATACAGCGCTTCCAACATAGCTTTTGGAATCGTTGGAAGAACGAATATCTCCAATCACTAATGCAACGCGCTAAATGGACATCTAAGGAGAAACCGTTAGACGTAGGTTCTGTGGTAATTATCAAAACTGACTCTACCTTGCCTTTGCATTGGCTGTTAGCTCGCGTACAAGAATTACACACAAGTCCTGATGGGGTTGTGCGCATAGCTACCGTTCGATTGTCAAACGGGAATTGCCTAACGAGACCTTTAACTAAACTTTGTCCATTGCCCAACAAATTTAATTAGTTCTCATACGTTTTCAAATTTATTAGTTTTAAGTTTCTTAATTCAATTCTTTGTCAGTTTACATTGCTCATATACGTTTTAGCTATCGTACTTAATTTTAATTTGAAAATACTTGGTTGTATTTTGGTGGGCGGTATGTATCGTATCCGATAGTTAATTTCATATGTTCCAACATTCATTTTTATATGGCAACACTGGGCTGTCAAAAAGGTAACTTCAGAGCGTTCACGGTATGGATTTCGGCCAATAGCGAAGCGTGATTCCGCGCATGCGAATCTTACTCATCAAAACCGGGGCCGTAACGCGTCCAACTTCAGATCGACCTCTGCGTGAGCGCACAACGCGTTTCAAACTCCGTGCTCTCAAAAAACTTTGCTAGTTTACCAATCGTCCTGAACTAAGTGTGCCTTTCCTACCTTTCTAATCAAAACGTAATACTAGACTTTTACGTGTGAACGTTACCTACTCTTCGGTTGGACCCATCTGCTTACCAAGCCGGCCGGTTAACAAGAAAAGGTCAAGAAGTCAAGCGTCCGGAGACGGCGGACCAGGTAAGATTCGCAAATATTCGTTGTTTGACCGATTCCGAACCGTAGCGCTCTTTAGATATTCGTTAACTAGATCTGTCTAGTCCCCAGACGCGGCAAACCAACACCCAAGTTCGTTTCTTTTATACCTTATCGCATTGGTTCTGCCACATGTACTAACTGAAATTTAAGTGTATTTTAGAACACTTGACTTATAGTACTTCAATTATTAAAGTCTTGACAATTTTTATACATATTATCTGCGGGTGCAGATAGTGCACTCCACGAAGATGCGCCCTACTATTTTTTGGCCTAGGGTTTCCAGCTGACCGTAACGCTCTCTCGTGGTTATTCAATTCATCGTAGTGTGCGTGTGCACAAATAGGTAATTAGTGTGTAACGACAGAACTAAAACACTAGCGGAAAGTTGCACACTTGTACTGTAAGCGATTACGAAGAAGAGTGGAGCTCGTCTTCGTGGATGGCACTATCTATACATAATACTTGGTTATTTAAATGAAATGGGTGAATATAATTTTTTGTAAGTTTTGGTGGTGCACTTTATTTTTCGTAAATACCTTAATGAACACACACACATAATAAACTAACAAAAATGATATTCACATGAATATCAAATGATATAACACTTTTCTTCGTAGCATAAGCGTTTAAAGTTCGCTAAGTGTACACATATTTGAAGCTGACTGACTGCACGATTTGGTATACCTTTGGTCGGCAGCTGATCGTATGGAACTGGTCTGGCAAATGAAAAAGGCCGCGACCTTTTCGTGTTTGTTCAATCGGCTTCTCTGTGTGTGCGTTTATGTCTTGTATCAAAATATCGAGAGTAACCTGACTTTTCAATTAGAAATTATAATGTAAAATATTCATAGTCATTCCAAACTAATTTAATACCAGACAATATATGTCTACAAATAATTGTTTAGTTTCATGTCTTCCAATGTGTTTTACCAATTGGATAGTCATATATTGTAATAAGACTAGATAATAAAGTTTAAAAAAAAATACTTCATAAAACCTCATTAAACGGGTTATGTTCACCGACAAAATAACAAGTGTTTAAAATAAATAAATAAAATTTCGTTAAATAATGCGATGGTTAATTTTACGCAACTATTATTGCATAGAAAATTAATAAGTCTTCAGTATGTGTTTTTCTTTGCACTATCAAGGACAATTTTTGATGATATGTAAATTGACACCGTGGTATGATCCGTTGGTGAATTTGATTGTGTATTACGTTTTCTTAGCGTGGCGTGAAGGCGAAGAGTCGTCATTGGTCGACACCGGCCTACAAAAATGGGTTTGCAAGAACTTTTTCCATTCATGGAGTTGTGAGTGGCATTTGAGCTTAAATTTTCACGAATCTGATTTTTTTCCTTATCTTTCCTAAAGGAAAGGAACCTTGGATTGTTATGTCATCAAAGAGATATTTTATTCACTGTATGTCAGAATCTGGGATTGTTGGGGTTATCAATTAAACTTCTCGGCAAAATTTTGCATTCTTAACTCCAATGGGAATAATAAGTTCTCGTATGAATCTACTCCTGTTTTGAATATTTTGTTCTGTAAACTTTGGGAGACTTTGAACATAATGCAGGTCTTATCTCAATGTCCATCTGCGCTTTATTGTCGTCGATGTCGACGAAATTAAAATTAACTATACCTACATATCAGAACCTGATCCACGTGGTTGTTCATTAAAAAGCAGACAACGTTATTTTGTCATTAAAGAGATTTATTGAGAAAATACTCCTTATGAAAGTGTTTTAAAGTTAGTTTTGTTTAAGCATTTGGTTCTGTAAGTATTGAGTGGAATTCACTGATACTGAATTGAGATCAACGCGTAATCGACACAGTTAAAATTGCTGGTCGCTTCCTGTTATAGGTAAGTAATTATAATGTTATTTTCCACAAATTCTTTTCGAAAGTGACGTAATTTCTCAATATATTTTTGGATCACATCAAATTTCTCCTCATGCTTTTGATTACATTTCCAGTATGTCTGTATATGTATATGTAATGAATCTACTATTTAGATATCTTTTGAAATGAAAATAATTATAATTATTTGTGAATATATACTAATATTTTGTCGTAAATTACATGTTTATTAGAATTTTCCTATTGTACAAGGGATACATCAATATTACCTGGATGAGCCGGTGTGTAGTGCCTTAGAATGATAGCCATTTCGCTAACATTATATTCTAAATAGCTAATTATTTTCCATAAGACGAACTTTTGGGAACCCTGTTATATAAAGATATATTTAATTGCATCTGTGTACAAAGTACTTATATTGAAAAACACATTAACGGGACTGTCATCCATCGTGAGACCGTATTGGTACTTTTTTTTATACAATGATAAAATAAATTATAATTTGTTATTATGTGAGAATCGTGTAGCCATAATTATATATTACTAGACATGATAGCTGTCTGGCGGTTTGAGCTTGTCATGCTCACTTAAATGTCCTGCTGATAGTGGCGGTGTGTGTCGGGTCATTCGGTTCCCTGCAATATTGTTGAGCTGAGTGACGCTGACACATACGTCATACTCGTGAACGGGTGCTGTCTGCTGGGACTGGTCAGCTCATAGCCGTCATGGCAGTACTGTCAGAAATCTTCAGTTATCAGTTTGTTTCATGTTTGTTTAGTCTAGACCTAGCACTACATTTTCCTCACATAATTTTGTATATGTATTCATCAATATATTGAATGTTAAATAATCAGAATTTAAAAGAGTAACCATGGAGTTTCTTGCCCGTTCTTCTCCATAGGAAAACAACACTTTGGAACGTGGCAACTAGAGTCTGACTATTCATTGTGTGTCTTGTGCCTTCTAATTCTCTCTCTAGTGCCTTTCTCGTCTAGTGCCTTGAACTGGTCTACATGAATAAACATTTATTTTATTTTATTTATTTTATTTTTTATTTCATGTTCAGGTTCAACAGTCGACTCATTTCTTTCATTATTACATATCCGACAATATGTAATAATGAAAGAAAAAATAATTGTAAAATAACTACTAATCTAATTACTTTTTCCATACATATAATATCCTGTATATTGTAGAAAGTCTCAAACATGCCTGTAATGGGTTAACTTGTAATAAAAAGCTATTAGATTTTTATAATAAATGCTGTTTAAAAAGGCATGATATTATAAATGCGAAAGTAAGTTTGTTTGTTTGTTACCTTTTGACGCCTAAACCACTGAACCGATCATCGTGAAATTTTGCATATACATACATTGTCAGGGGTACAGAAAAGGACATAAGGTACCTTTCATCCAGAAAAAAAATACTGTACCCGAGAGACAGAACAATAACTTTCTTAGGACTACGTGTGACCAGAAAAAATCTGCTTCAACTGCCAAAGTTGGAGCGATAACCCCATGATGGTAACCTCTGCTACTTATCTACGGTAGCTACATAACTTGTTTTGACCATAAACTTGATTTTTTTTTTATGGTTTTACCATATATTAATCAAGAAAAAAAGGCATGCTTTCAATCATAGGGATTTGAGGGATATTTTATTTTAAATAGGTGCGGTAAAACGAGACGACATTACCGTACCGTAGTATTTGAATTAAACTAAATTTTTAAAATGTGTTCATCATATACTTAGAAATCTATGGTGTTCATAAACAAACTTGGTTTTGATGGTAGTATTTTTTCAAAGTATAGGGTAATATTTTTATATTTATCTAGCTAGTAACATTTGATAGTTATGTACCTAAATATCGCTATCCAATGTGTGGAACTGTGAAAACGGCAAAACTTTTTGATATTGCGCTCACCTCAGTAATCTACGGAACTTACTAAACAAATCGGACATTGTAATATTAAAACATTATAAATTATTCAATTTAATAATTAAATTATTGCTGGACTGAGTGATAACTGTGATAACCTTTTTTAAGTAAAAAAATCTATAGCAGTTTGATGTTTTTGGGTAGATTAATAAACGGTTTTAGAGCACACCCAGGAAACTCTTTGAATATAAGGGATTTAATACGAATATATGTACGTATTTAAATATTTCCTCACAAACATAGCTACTTCGAATATGCAGGATAGGAGCGACCGGGGTTGGTAGTCACATTTACGCTATTTTGATTTTTTAAGTGCTTATATTCTTGCAATAGTAATGATATTTATATATCAATGGACAGTGTATCGAATCTAGTTTTAAAATAAATAAATACTTTTTGACTTTAACATTATCCATTGAGGAAATATTACATTTTTGAGATAAAAGTGTGACCTTTTACCCCATGTCAGGGATGGTTGTCACATTGTCTGGGGTAGGTAGCCACATAGCAAATCACGGGGGAAATATATATATATATATATATATATATATATATATATATATATATATATATATAAATTTAAATCTAATGAGTATTTTTATTAAAATAGAATGTTGAACTGGTATCCAAGAAAAGGACGTAAAATATTCATTATAAAAAGAATAGTCATCAAAATTCGCTTTAAGCGAATAACTTCCATGTAAAAAAATTAGAAATCTGGTAACGAAAACAACAATAATAGAATCATAGTCAGTCACAAATCTTTTTGGAGGCAATATTTTTAAATAAAAGTACTTAAGCTAACGATATAATATTAAGTCAGTCTGAAAAATCAGTCAGAATATTCAGAATCGCAATTTTGGCAAATGTAATAAGGTTGCCCATGTGTGCATGCTTCGTGAACCTAAAACTTGCAATCTTGGCACAGTATCATGAATTCCCTAGACTTGCTAGCTGAATGTGGAGATGAACAAACCAAGCAAAACTCTTCATCCTCTTTCTCATCTTCGTCCTTGTCAACTGCTTTCAATGCAATCTTCTTTCCTTTAGAAAGCTTTTTATTTTCTTTGTTATTACTCAAAACCCGTTTAGATACTTTCTTCTTGTTCTTTTATCTTCTAAATATGTCTTCTCCGGTGTATCTATAAGAATTGCTGATTTACATTTTCTTCTATCAGCTCGCTGTGTCTTGCGCTGAGGATTTTTTGTAGATGGTGTTGATACGGTGATCTGTGTATCTCTTCGGCAGTAAATTTTATATAATACCTTGTTAAAGTGAGAGAATTAATTCCTAAATCCTTTGCGACAGATTCTATATATTTGCATCACGCAGCATCAAAGCTGGTGAAACAAATCCTCGATCAGACTTTCTCTTGTCGTCGTCTCGATGTCATGGCATTTTTATGAGCAGCTCTATAACAAACAAACATTTATGTAGCAAAACTCCAAAAAGCCAACAAAAAAAGGCAGCACACATGCATGGGGGTGGTTGTCACATGTGACTACCAGCCCTCGTCAAGCTGAGACAACCTACCCCAAAACACGTTTTAGAAAATAACCTTCATAAATAAATTCAAATCAGTGTATATTTATAAAACTATATAATGACATCATGGACCATATATTTAACATAATAAAAACATGAAAAGGTATATTACAATGCAAAATTTAAGCATACTTACAAGAATCGACACAGATGCACAAAAAAATAATTTCTCTGTTCGAAAAAACAAACGCATGTTTCTCCGTCACAGTGTTTCTGAGCGGACTGAAGTGAAGTGATGAAGGAGGTGATGCATTCGCCATTCTTCGACGCCCATCAATGTTCGTATTCGTTCTTTAAGTTTTCTGTTATACGTTTTTCTGTTATGACAACCAACCCGTGAGACAACCATACCCGGTCTCCCCTAATCCAGAAAGTAACGGCAAGCGGAAGTCCTGGGATAGAGCACATGGAGTTGATTCGTGCGCCTTGTAAGGCCCATTTTTTGCGATATTGAAAAAAATAAAAAATAATTTATGATAGCAAACTTTAACACAATATAACTCATCTATTTGTGAATAAAATCAACATACAAATCAACATATTAGATAAAATTCTTTAATACAACAATTGTTTTTAAAAACCTCTAAATTATAATTATCATCATCATCATCATCAGCCAGAAGACGTCCACTAATGAATGAAGGCCTCCCCCAAAGGGGGTATTTGCCATAATCTCCACGCTTGGCAGGCGGCTTGGGGATCGCAGTGGCTCACCGATTAGTGAGAGGACGCTGCTGCCCGTCCTCCGGTGTCTGGCCGCAGTTTTAAGACGTACCCGGGTCATTATTATAGGTTATATATATATAATTATAGGTTAAGTTATTTGTTTTTCTAAAAACGCCGGTTTTTAGAAACACTTAAAACTTAACCTAACGTATGAGATTCTTAGGTAAGCAGTCTGTTAAAATAGTTTTTTGGTCATAAATTGTACGGTGAGCCATCTTAGGCTTAGCAAAACTTAATCTATCTACAAAACAAAAATCTCTAAATAAAATCAGTAAAAAACACTTGTGACGTTATTCTAGATAATACGTTTGATAAAAACAAGTTTTTTTTTAGATATCGACAAAATATTTTTCTCCCCAATTTCGCTGGGCCTTATTAGGAGTATACAAAAAAAAAACCCAGTGGAATAGGAACTTACAAAAACCGCAATGTTTAATAGGGTTTTAGTCACATCATTCAATAAATTTTAAGATATGAAAAAAAAAAACGATTTTTTTATTTAGCACAACGCATAGTGATATTGTTTATCAAAAAAGGTTACAGATTCGACTGAACACACTAAAGTTGAGAGAACTTATAATTGCAAACCTACAGTAGAATAAAGAACTATATATAATCTACCTAAGTTTAAAATAAGTTCCAGTGCAATACTAATAACTAAAAAATAATTAAAATAACTCATTTTCTCTTATAGGTTCCAAAGAAACTATGATATTCTATAGTCCTAATAAGGCCCGGACCACCTTGGGAACCCGTGTGGTGGGCTTTAATAGGGACTTTACCCGGTTACAAGAACAACTGCTTTTTATCGAATATGTTTTATGTTTTTCACCATGTCAACAACTGTCCATCATGACATTTATCCTCATGACGTGAATAATTGAGATATCTGCGTGATTATTTTTTGTGATGTAGCTAAATAGTTTACCTACATGATGCATAATTATTTATAACCACAGCATTTTTTTAATCGATTTACCATAGTGTTTAAAAAAAATAATTAAATCTTAAAATTTTGATTTTAGGACTGATTTAAAAGACTTGTCCATTTTTAGTTATTTACCGTCATTTTCATTGAGCTATATAGAAAATTTTAGTTCTAAATCCATGATCCATCCATCCATCATAATCCAATATCCAGAATCTAACCATAGAACTAGTATATACATACAGACAGAAGTACCTTGGGAAAACAATGTTCCACTTCCAGTGTTTTCTTATCATGTTCCATGGGGTAGATATCTATAAAGTCCGTAAGCAGTTGACTACTGACCTATAAGTATCTCAGTACTTCCGCTTGCCTCTACTTTCTGCGACTCCCCGTCCTGTATGTAAAAATGATAGAGTCAATATGTTAAGCTCGGTAAAATATGGTCTGCAACTATCGGTAACCTGCAGTTGGCATGGTGGCTGCTCTTAGACATTTCTTTTGCTCTTAGAATTTATTACCATCAGAACATTTTTATCGATCAAAATACTAATTACCTAAATAAGTGGTAGAATAGAGTAATGTATTGTTCACGTTAATTAGCACTGTGGCAATAGCAGTAGTAGTGAGGTGCCGCTAGGGCATGTACCCAAACACCACATTGTAAATGTTAATAGCTAAATAGTAGATAAATACCGTCATTGAAAATATTAAAAGTAAGTCATATCCAACATCGCACTTTATTTTATTCACAAATTCCGAAATTAATACCTAATTCATACAAAGGGCGTCACAAAAACCGCACCTCTTAAAAAAAATCCTTTAAAAATACTTTTACCATATTTATTCAATGGTAAGAGTATCCTGCCCTCCATAACACAAATAACGGATGTAGGAGAAAATCCGCTAGACTAAAGTGGGAGTTGGCCGGCCACGTTGCACGTATGCATGCGGACAGGTGGGCAAATATCACTGGACGCCTGGCGGTGGAAATCGCCGACGAGGTCGACCGTGGCATAGGTGGCGAGACGACCTGGTCGTATATGCGGGACAGGCATGGTAGCAAGTCGCTCAAAATAGAGAACAGTGGAAGAAAAAAGGGGAAACCTTTGCCCAGCAGTGGGAAATAAAATAGGCTAAAAAAAAAAGAGTATGACTATGGTATACCATTTGAATGGCAATTTATTTATCTTTCAGAAAAAGTAGGGGGTTATTCTTTTTTTGAATAAAAGCATAAAATAAAAAGGGTTAATTGTAAAGAAAGAAAAATAACTTCTATTGCAACATCAAACAATTCCAATCAATACAGACAAAAAACCCTTAAAATTAACTTAAAACCTAGTGTTGCCCCCCCATTGCCACGATAACAGCTTCCATGCGGTCCCTCATTGACCTTATTAATTTCATGACGCTTTCTTGAGGAATTTTGCCCCATTCTTCAATAACGGCATCTTGGATTTCGTGCCCACACTCGCCGTTTCAGCTCGTCCCAAAGGAGGTCGATAGGGTTTAGATCTGGGTTTGAGATGGCCAGCGCATACCTGACAGGGATCCCAACCTCTTGCAAGTAGTCCCTGCCAACAAATTCCGCATAAGTGACCATATGCTCTTCCAGGATATCTGTTATATAATAAGGAGCAGTCAAAGACCCTTGCCCGCGTGCATCTCCATTCCGGGAAACGCACACAAGGTTAGTTTTGCCGTCAATTGATATGCCGCCTCAGAACATGCACGAGCCGCCCTAGTATTCTACTGTCTCTTCTAAAAAGGCTTGCACGAATCGTTCCCTCTGCCTCCTGTACACTCTTCTACGCCTATCGTTGCAGAAAAGACACACCCTCGACTCATCCGAGAAGAGCACATCCCTCCATTGCTTTATTGTCCAATCAACATGGTCGCGGGCAAATAGCAACCAGTCTCTTCTATGCTGTGCAGTCAATTTTGGGCTTGCAGCTGCTCTGTGCGTAGCAATTTTCTTCTGCCGTAACCTTCTCCTAACCGTGAAAACGCTTACAGAAGTTCTGCGCACAGATCGAAGCTGTTGTTGCACTTCAACAGCATTGGAGAACCGATTGCATAACGTTGTCGGTGTTCCGACAACTTTACGAAATGAAACGATCGGATGTGCAGTGTTGTCTGCCAGATCCACGTCTCGAATATAGCTACCAGTCTCTTGGAACCGTTGGAACACTCGCCGAACGGAAAAACGACTTAAATTCAGTTGTCGAGCAACATCACACTGCCGCACCCTGATTGCAGTAGAGCAATCACTTGAGCGGCTTCATCTGTAGTGGTATCCATTTTTAGGGTCGTTTTTCTTGCTGGAGTTGTTCAAGTGTGTTCACCTCTAGGTCTAAATGAAATTATTTATTTTGCTGTTAGGATTTTTCAATCACTTTTACACGTCTTTTTAAACTAGATGGCGTCGGCATTTCCTATGTCTATCCCTGAGAAGAAACACCGAAACAAACTCAGGGGTCAACAAAAAGCGAATGACCCACAATTGACCTGGGTAGGTTTAACGTATGCGTTGATGGTTAGACATGCTTAAATGTTATTTTCAGAAAGGTGCGATTTTTGTGACGCCGAGTGTATTTTAGTAGCTAGAATGATATTGGTTGAGAATAAAAAAAAATACAAACTTCAAATTTATGAATCAATACACTTTATACTGAATAGTAAGGGAACGTGCCCGCAAGCCTGAATTAGTTCGTCACGTGCACCCCACGGCTCACTGTAGTTCTGGGTACTACCTACATACATAACACAGTTTATTGCAAATATTCATATAATCATATTTGTCGCTACGCAAATCAAATAGAAACATTATTTCTATGAGAAGACATCTAAACTTTAGATTTAATATTTTATAATTTTTGAGTAGGTCGCAGTAAGAAAAAGAGCTATAGTAACAACGATAATCCATGGCTTTCAAGAAATTACTTTATACTTTTTCAATACAGTCTGAATATTTATCATAAAAGGGTTTCCACAATGACACTGCATACCTACTCCAACTGTGATCTAATCAATGACTTGTACGGATACAAATAAATAGGTATCCAGCCGGGCTAACAAAACTCTTTTGAAATTTATTACGAAACTATAATTATGCGATATTATATTTACAATATTGTTTAATTATACGTTTGTCAAGATGAAACTTATCATTTAGAAGAACCCAAAGATCTCGAATCAATGACTCTCTTGTTAATGAACCATTGCACATTGTTTTAAAGCAGTTCATGATGAACCTTGTCAAAAGCCTTTCGAAAGTAAGTGCGTATAGTGTTCACTTGAATACCTACGACAATCTATACTGTATTGTCGTAGGTATGTATAATGTTGAACTGATAGTCCACGAACTTTGTTGATCTCCCTCAAACGAATCCGTGTTGTTAGTGTGAAGTAGGTACAGGATATACTTAATCGTGAATTGTCTCTCGAAAAGCTTTGGCAAGGCTGATAATAGGTTTAAATATTGGACGATACTTCTCAATGTCCTCCCTAAAGTCCGACTTGTAAACTGGCGTAATGTTCGCGCTTTTTCATATTTCAGGAAATACTCCTTGAGACAATGAATAGTTATATTCGCTGCTTGATTGCTCAGGGCGCTAATCCAATTTCACTTAATTTACGATTAATATTATCATGTGGATGATAATCACCAATTTAAAGTAAATACTTAGTGGGTTTGAAGACAGTGCAATAATTGTTACCTGATTACCAAGTCCAATAACTTCCCGCTCGAGTTCTCTAGAGTATTATACTGACGAGTATTAAGAAAAGATATCAGTATATTTAGATATTCACATACAGGAGAGCCCGAGTGATGATATATCGTCGGTACTGGTGTACCACTCAATTAATTAAAATCGAGTATTACATATATGTATAAAAATGTTCCACTTTGATGTCCCCAAGTAATGGCTGTACTAGAACAAAGTAATCAATATATGAAAGCTGCACAAATTAAGTGATTCTTACGTCTTTCTGAGCTAGGTAGTTCAATAATATATTCAATGGTTGTTTGCAAAGATGAACAGGGAAACAATTGAACTGAACTCAAAGTCCTCAAAACCGCCTCGTACACCACCTCCATCTTTTTTTATCAGTGGCAATTCTTAGAATAGGTGATTTGATAAAATCTATAATACTAAATTCCCATTGGGATAGGAACTTCTGTAATAAAATGTCAGACTAGCGCAATATCCGTGACTAATTGCAGTGGCGTGCGGTTTATAAAGACAAAAAGACACTGCCTATCCTACATAAGTCAGATAAATATTTATTATAATATATTTGAGGTGGCAAATCACATACATCATTATTTAATCGACAAGACGACGAACCAATACCAACATGCAGTAGGTATTTTTGGTAAGTAAGCTTTTAAAATTTTCTGCCTACCCTGTCTAAAAACTCTGTGCACGCCGCTGACTAATTGTACTATAAAATATTATATTATGGTGAATATTGTAGTAACAAAAATAATAAAATATCTACTATTATAACTCAAGAACATAACTTTGTACCTACCAACCAACTTCTCAAGAAGTTCGCCACGAGGAACGACTAATAATTATACTATCATAATATCAATAATATTATGCAAATTACACTTCGTCGCTGCATCCTCGAGATTTACATGATTCACTAGGTAGTACACTTCTCAATGTACTAGGCATCGAACACAATTTTTAGAGATAAACTAAAAAAATAAATCATATTAGACATTAAACGACTTCCGTGGTACATAGTGGGGAGTTATCCCCTCTCTCCGCACCCGGCCTGTCACGCCGTTCTCTTGTCATTCACTTCTTTTGTGCGGGCATCGCAACATCTCTTCCTGTTAATTTATTTTTCTATATAAGCAAAAGTATACGCGTGTGAAGTGATCATGGGACGAAGGCGACGTAAAGATGATCCGAGCACCATAAAACGAAAAATAAGACGGTTAGAAAAGCGTTTGCAAAGACACCAACGCGAATACACCTCCAGCGATGAGGGTAAGTTTATTTATCTAGCTATCTACTGTAATATTATATCCGATTCAATGAACAAGTTTCTTATCAGTGCAACCTTTTTGTTTTTTTTTTTTTTTTTTGCTAAGTATATTGTTATTCGCACACGTGCAGCATGACTAATGATGTCGCATTGTTATTACATTATGGTACATATTTATGGTAAATATTTTACACTAGTAGTAGGATGTTTAATTGTTTTTATTATTTTATACGACCTGTCAAAGTACAGGTAAATAAAGATATTGGACGATGTGAACTGTGATGCGATTACAGTCGTTCCAAACTATTTAGGCAATATGCTCATAGCAAGTACCGCGATGCGATTGCGGTCACCTAAACTGTAAATATAAGTGTCGTGACGTGATTACGACCGAATTTACTAAAAATGACTTATGTTATCAGGTGATTTGAAGTGATCAAATCCTCTCGTCGTTATTGGTTATACCATAGACCGAGTAGTATGACGTTGTATTAGACCCAACTATCGTTCCAGATCTCGAATATGACCGGTCTCCTTCGGATTTCGGATCCTCCGAGCATGACGGATCTGACCGAGAAGAAACTCGTGCAAACTTTCAATCGGTGGTAACTGTCCCTCGAACAGTTAACATAGTGTCAGACACCGTTGCCGCCGGCACAAGCACCAGTGCTATAACAGAAACTGTAGAAGCTCTTCCGGCTGACATTCTAGACATTCTTGGCGAATCTAGAGAAAAAGACGAGGTTTTTGGATCCAAAATAAAAGAGGAGATCTCTAAACGTTGGGGAAAGATTATTATGGAGGGCCTAAGTAAAGAACAGAGGCAAAAGCTGTTCGATACTAATTTGATCCCGGAAAATTTTAAGCTTGTTAAGGCGCCGAAACTTAATCAAGAGATATCCTCTGTATTAACAGAATCCGCAAGAAACAGGGACAAACGTCTTGAAAAATCGCAGAGCCAACTGGGCATTGGTATAGCGGCTATCAGTAATCTACTATCATTTGCAATTGACGGAAATCTGGATAAGACTGAGGTTATCAAAAAACTCTCGGAGACAGCCCAGATATTATTGGACTTGCATTGCCAAGATACCATTAACCGAAGGAAGTTAGTAACATTTAGCTTAGATAAAAAATTCTTGAACATTGTTCAAGGAGTTAAGAGGGATACTTTTCTCTTCGGTGAGAATTTGGGCGATAAAATCAAAGCCTCTAAAACAGCAGAAAAGTCAGGATTACAAATAAAGAGGACAGAGCCCCAACCATCTACCTCTAACCGATCGACACCCTTTCATAATAACTATCGTCAGGGAAACTCGAAGCGCCCACTTCGGAACCAGAATCACAGAGGCAGGTCGAGTGGGCACAGGACGCAGGCCTCCAATTCGGCAACGGGGAGACGCCCAAGGCCAGTCGAACGTTACAACCCTGCGAAGACAACTCCCAAGGGACCCCCCAAGCTCGAATAGAGGTAATTAAACACGCTGGCCGATTACAACACTATATATCAGCTTGGAAAAGCATTACTGCGGATCCTGTAATTTTACAGTATATTTCTGGTTATAATATACGTTTTGATCGACCAGTTGTTCAGTATGTGGAACCAGCGAATAAATCTTTTTCTCTCCAAGAGGTTAATAATCTCACTATTGAAATTTCAAAGCTTTTGTTATCAGGAGTGATAGTCAAATGTGATGACATTACCGGGCAGTTTATTTCAAACATTTTTTTGGTACCTAAGAGCGACGGTTCACATAGATTTATTCTTAACCTTAAAAAGCTGAACAAGTTTATTGATCCGCGTCATTTTAAGATGGAAGATGTTAGAACGGCTTCCAAACTGTTATCAAAGTCATATTATATGGCTAATATTGACCTCAAAGAGGCATATTTTGTTATTCCAATTCATCATAATAGTAAAAAGTATTTGCGATTTAAATTTACGAACCATACTTATGAATTTCAGTGTTTACCCTTCGGCTTATGTTCAGCACCCATGATTTTTACTAAAATAATGAAACCGGTGGTTACATACCTTAGAGAGAAAGGGATTCTATTGGTGATTTATCTGGACGATTTGTTGTGTATTAATAAAACATTCGAAGGTTGTTCTCGTGATGTAAAAGAAATCACCATCCTGTTGGAGACGCTCGGTTTTGTGATAAACTTTAATAAAAGTGACTTACTACCCAGTCAGGTAAAGACTTTTTTGGGCTTTGAATTTGACTCAAAAAATATGGTTTTAAAATTACCATTAATAAAACGACTAAAGGTTTTGGAGATGGTTGATAGATTCTCTAGCAAACGATTTGTGTGTATCAGAGACTTTGCGAAGTTTTTGGGATTACTTACATCTTCATGTCCGGCAGTCAACTATGGTTGGGTGTACACAAAGCGGTTTGAAAGAATCAAGTACCTTGCTCTCCAACAATCAAACGAAGATTATGATGTTGATATGATTATTCCTAATAATCTTGAATCTGATTTCACGTGGTGGAGGCTAAACATCATGAGTGCATTTTGTCCGATTCGTCAGTATAAATATCATTTAGAGATTTTCTCCGACGCCTCTCTAACAGGTTGGGGTATTGCTTGTAACGGGGAAACTAGTGGTGGTTTTTGGAGCACATTTGAGGCCCAAAACCATATTAATTTATTGGAACTGAAAGCAGCTTTCATTGGTTTAAAATGTTTCGCGAGAACAATTGTAAACAAAGAGAACCTTTTGAGAATAGATAACACTACCGCTATCTCATATATTAATCGTATGGGCGGTGTTCAATATACACACCTTAATGATATATCACGCGAGATCTGGCAGTGGTGTGAAGAGCGTCATCTCTTCATTTTTGCTTCCTATATTAAATCAAAGGACAACACAGAAGCTGATCAAGAATCAAGGCGCACCAATATTGACACCGAGTGGGAGTTATCTCGATCGGCCTTTCACGAAATAGTTTTTCGTTTCGGCACTCCAGAAATTGACCTATTTGCCACTTATTTGAATACAAAATGTTATAAATATGTGTCTTGGAAACGAGATCCACACGCTTTCAATATCGATGCTTTTACTGTAGACTGGAATAGTATGAATTTCTACTCATTTCCACCGTTTTCCTTGATTCTCAAGTGTTTGCGAAAAATTATAGATGATAAGGAACATACTACTACAGGAATCCTTGTAGTACCCTATTGGCCTAGCCAGCCGTGGTATCCACTGTTTACCTCTTTACACATAGCGGAACCTGTTTATCACGGAGCCAGTTGTGACCTTCTCTTATCTCCTTTCAGGACACAACACCCCCTTTGGAGGCAGCTTACCCTGGTATCATGTCTGTTATCAGGGAAGCATTCTCTAGACAATCATTGACTCCTGAGATTATACAAATTATCACTGCGTCTCTCTCCAGTAACACATTAAAACAATATAACATTGCTTATAAAAAATGGTGGCAATTTTGTCAAAGTCATCAGGTAGGCTGCTATGTCGCATCTGTACAACTTGCATTGCAATTTTTGTTAAAAGAATTTCATTCAGGTGCCGGGTATTCTACAATAAACACTTATCGGTCTGCGCTTAGTCTAATTCTTGGCAGACAGTTTAGTTCAAATGATAATGTCAAAAGGTTTACTAAAGGGGTTTTTAAACTGAAACCAGTTTTTCCTAGATATCAATCTACCTGGGACACTAACGTAGTTTTAGATTTCTTAACAAATTATTTTCCTAATGAAAACCTGCCTTTAGATCAATTAACCAAAAAACTTGTAACTCTGCTCGCGTTGTCAACTGCACAACGTGTGCAGACGTTATCTTTGATTCGACTCTCTAATATAAATATTTGCGATTCGAATATTATAGTTACAATCGATGATATAGTAAAAACCTCGGCCCCTGGCAGACAAATGCCACGTTTGATTATTCCGTTTTTTCCTAATAAAATAGAGATATGCCCAGGTAGAACATTATGCTCATATATTAATGTTACAGATAAATTTAGGAATGCAGAACATACTGAACGATTACTTTTAACGACTAAGAGACCAATCCACAACGCCAGCTCCTCTACAATCAGCCGCTGGATTAAACAGACGCTCACCGACAGTGGCATAGATACCACGACATATACGTCACATAGCACGCGCCATGCGGCTACCTCAGCGGCTGGTCGTAGGGGTGTCTCTATTGATGTAATTAAAAAGGCAGCTGGCTGGTCCGGCAATTCTTTAGTATTCGGTAAATTCTATAACAGACCTCTGCAGTCAGAGGACAATGATTTTGCTCGAGCTGTTTACGAGGACAGCGGCTCATAATATAAAAACATAATTTAATATTAAGTTCCTACAATTAATTTATTGATTTGTTTACATTAATAAATCGATGTAAGAAATAATTTGCTATTTATCTATAAAGCTCCAAACATCTACCTAGTGAATCATGTAAATCTCGAGGATGCAGCGACGAAGTGTAATTAGAGGTTAAACAAACTTACCTGAAGTGAAGTTTGACCGCAATTACACGAGTCGCTGCATCCGAAGAGATTTACAAACCCACCCAACCCTGCTTTACAAGCAATCCCGATAATTATAATATTTTAGATAAATAGCCCTCTAAAAAGAATGACAAGAGAACGGCGTGACAGGCCGGGTGCGGAGAGAGGGGATAACTCCCCACTATGTACCACGGAAGTCGTTTAATGTCTAATATGATTTATTTTTTTAGTTTATCTCTAAAAATTGTGTTCGATGCCTAGTACATTGAGAAGTGTACTACCTAGTGAATCATGTAAATCTCTTCGGATGCAGCGACTCGTGTAATTGCGGTCAAACTTCACTTCAGGTAAGTTTGTTTAACCTCTAATTATACAGTGTTAGAGCAACAAACAGATATCGTACGCATACCCCAATTTTAATACATAATAATAGTATTATAATAGAAGATACGATACGTACGAAACAAGGGAAATCATTCATAAAATTATCTACAACATGTTGTTTTGGAATCATAATTACGAGAGCTAATCTTTTACAAGTCTTTAATTTGTGAAGATAATAGGTATATAACAGATATATAGTAAAGTATGAATGTAACATAACATTACAACATGTATAATGTAGTGTATAACCAGAAGCTAATACAAAATTTTAGTGATATTTCGGAAAGTCTTTTCAAAATTAACATGCATTCGGCTATAACTTTAATTCTATACTGCTGTTTTGGCCCTCAATTCACATACTCTCTCCGCTCTTCCCATTTATGGAAGTATTCAACTTTATTGGAAAAAGTTGATAAAATTATTCGGAATACACTAACTTCCATCCTAAATGTGGCTTAAGACGACCGAGCCTGGCTACAAATCACTTTCCCATTCGTTTGGGAGGCCTCGGCGTCCGCAAAATTTCAAGTATAAGTTTACCGGCTTTCCTGTCCTCGGTCCACAGAACTGAGAAGTTAACCAGGAACATTCTAGCATTCGCACTGGTTAATTTCGAGGTATCGTGCTTAACCGAGGCTGTAAACGCCTGGAAAATGGTTTGCCCGGATACAGATCTTCCCGTCAACCCATTCTCCCAGAGGCAGTGGGACGGGCCGCTTTGCAGCATGATACGGAATAATTTAATAAACACGTCAATCAATGCTGCTGAACGTGCTTGTCTCCTGGCTGTGGGTGAATGGGAATCGGGTCTATGGCTTCAGGCACTCCCGTCGTCCAACATAGGAACTATGTAGGATGACACTACTTTCCGTATTGCGACATGCCTCCGCTTGGGTGCTCCTTGTGGTGCTCCACATCGCTGTCACTGCGGTGTAGTAGTCGACTCCCTCGGACATCATGGTCTGTCCTGGAGCAGGAGTGCAGGCCGTATAGCACGACACGCCAACATTAATGACATTATTCGTCGTACTCTTGTTACCGCCGGCGTGCTAGCCGTATTAGAACCAAGTGGTCTGGCACGTGACGATGGGAAGAGACCAGACGGTATGACATTATCGCCATGGAAGTTGGGTAGGCCTCTGGTGTGGGACGCAATATGCGTCGACACACTTGCGCCATCTCATCTTCACAGCTTGGCGAGCTGTGCCGGTGCTGCTGCTGCATCTGCAGAGACCCTCACGTGGCGAAAATATAATAACCTACTCAGTGGTTATATTTTCGAGCCGTTTGGGGTCGAAACACTTGGGCCATGGGTTCCAAGTGCTCGCATCTTGTTTAAACATATCACAAAGCGATTAGTCGACTCTACGCGTGACCAGAAGGCTGGATTATTTTTTGGTCAAAGAATCAGCATTGCCATACAGCGTGGCAATGCTGCCAGTCTTCTGGGAACAATGCCGGTTGACAGCGATGCGGAGAAGTATTTTGACGCGTAGGTAATATTTTTATATTTTTTACATCTTTAATCTGTTTAGTGTTTTAGTAGTTAGTAATAATAAGTAGGTTGTATATATATATATTATTTTGAAAATATTAATTGATATAGGTTATGTGCGGTACATTACAAGGGGTTTCAATAATTGGCGCGGAGCCAAGCTTGATTTTAGCAATTACATGTTAAGTTATCGTGTTCCTGAGTGCCATAAGGTAGAGGTTAGTAAACAAATAAAAAAATGTTAGACCAAGGCATTATTAATCTATCTGGGTGATATTCAATAAAGAAGATTGAGGCATAGATAATAGACTACTGGCATAGTAGATACCCAATAAACTTTATGGCGCGTCGATCAAGTTCCAAAGTCGATGCAGTCGCGTATCCTGTGACTGTTATACCTACCTACTAGAATAATTGAAGGCAAGGCAGTAGAATACCTACCGTTAATGTTCTTGAGTGAATAAAACTATCTAAATTCACTGCAACTGAACTTCAACCCAGCGTCGTTAGGAACGTGAAAAATCCTACTGTATATCTATGTATATCGATCTATCTAAAAGAGGTTAGAAGGGCCATCGAACCACTTTTGTATCAGAACCACTGTCGCCAGTTGCACACACCTAAATAACATGTCATATTTACACTACATACAACGCTTAACAGCTATTCGTCAAAATTCCGAAATTTGCACACACTTACATTATACGTTATATTTACACTACATAAAATACTTATCAGCTATTCGTCGAAATGCACGATAATCACTACTTTTAAAAACTAACCTTAATGTAAATCTAATAAGGATATTTTTCCCTCGTGATAATTTAGAGAGTGATAATTTAGATCGTTTAGAGACGTGCCCATATTTATCGATGAATATATTTTAGAAACTTGTTTAGAATTCAAGTGCGTATCTATAAAAAAATACGCTGTATATCGAACGCACAAGCTATTTATTTGTCATAAACGTTAGGCATTCTAAAAGCTGATTATTTAAATAGATAAAATTACTTATTGACATTTCTTAACTACTATTATTTGTATCGACTTTAATCGTTCTCACAAGATTTGGGTGTAATACGTAAATAAATAACACAGGTAGAAAAACAGTTACATAAATAATCTTATTATTGTCCCTTAATTAAAATGTATTTATTAAATAACACACGTTTGGTATATTTTATACTTGTGTAGCGACTACTACTCGCAACATGGCAAAAAGTAGAAGCGCCATCTATCGGAGTGAAGATACAACAACAAACCCTGAATCGCACTATGAAAGTTTACAACGATTCTAACACATATACGAATATCCGACATCAAATGTTGGGCCCGCCAGGCTAACCACCTTGCCTGGTCGGAGGATCCTCCCTTTTCAATGGAGGAACACCATACCTCGTTCCTCCATACTTGCTTTATTTAAAAATTAAAATGTTCCGAGCAAATGGTATTTGTTTTTGTAGGTATCCAATTTTCTCTATTCGTTACATTCATCCAATGCTCTCGGTTATTGGGATCCTTTGGAAACCTAAAATAAATAATTTAAATTAGTACTACAATACATTAGTTCATCCTTGACATTAGCTATTTCTCAACATACAAAAACATACTTAATTGAGGTCAGTTTGTCATTCATAAAAATCCGATGACTTATCGAAAAAATTATCTGAGACGTGCACAACACTATTTCCTATCTCAATGTGAACATTGCGAACGAACGCGGCCGGACCATGCGAGTTGACAGATCGCATCTCTGGAACGCAATACAATGCGCGCGAACTATGTGTTCGTGTGGATATTTGCGTATGTACTTACCTTAATTGCCGGCAATGTATATTTTTTTACAATATTTTGCAATATTATTGTCATTATTTCTAATTTCATAATTATAAACATATTTTTGTAAAAAAAACTGATTAAATGATACTTTATGGCTTACCGGTGAAAAGTAATTCCTCCTTGCCTTATACTTGATGTCTGACTTTTATAATAATTGCACAAGACGGCATTTTAAAACATATTGCGGCAATTTTAGCGCAGCTCTTTACACAGACGCACTCCGAAAGCGACTAAAAGCATGAACGCGTGATTTCGGTTGAATTATGATTGTCTAATCATAATTGCGGCGCGCCTGCCACGCCCACATTTCCATTCTAACCTCTTGTATCTGTTCTGTGGATCTATCCCTGTATACTGATCTCTTTGTTCATACACGTTACTATTTACAGTTTTGATAGGTAAGCTCATTTGTTTTTTAACGTTGATCTGACGCATCTTAGTTTGTATAGATAACGCGCGGTACAAGACACTGACAACCTCTCTCCGCGTGGGGTGGCGCGGGATAGCGGAGCGCGCTTCTTTCATGCGCCCCCGTGTAGAGGTGCGCGCCGAGACGCAGGATATGGCAAAGACTACAATAGTATACTGGAAATAGACTGGCAACTCGAGTATTATCAATGCTTAAAGGGGTGGCGCTCTCTGGCCGCCAGATAGGGTAAACTTCTCCATGACATATATCTATACGTAGGTATACAGCTATCTATAGAATGCTACATTTACGTAGCTATAGCTATACGACTATAGAATACTATATTTACGTAGGTATTGCTATCTTTATATGATGTATGATTATATCATTTTATTTTTCTTGTGGCGCTTAAGCAAGAAAATTTGTTACACATCTCATTAATAATGCAAATGAATGCATCTCAAAGTATAATTATTTATGTAACTTAAGAATGTTTGTGCAGATAAAATAACACATCACTATTAATAAGAAACAGTAAATAATGTAACAAATTCTTTGCTTTAACTAGAGGAAAATTCAGGACATCCTAAATAAATAATACACTCAACGTGGATGTACATGCGAAACAATTAAGGCAAAACATAATAGCAAAACAAAACCGACACGAGTAGAAAACACTCGCGCGCAGCCATTTGCAATTAAGTGATTTAGTGTTGCTATTACGAAATTAGAACCTTATCAAACTTTGAAAAGGCATCGGAATTAATCAACGAATTCTTTATTTTTAAGCAACTGAGCATATTCATAAGCTATAATAAATAAATGGTTTTAATTTCTGATGTAGCTATATTAGAATCAATAATTAAAAAAAAAATGTTGATATAATTTCTTTTAGCGTAAATTTCCAGCATAGAAATAATATATTTTAGTATTGCAACACTTAACATTTTCTCGATTTTTTTTAGTGTATCTGACGGTTAGATGGCGCTATTTTGATTTAAAAAGGGGTTTGTTCTAAGTTGCCATAGCATGACCGACACGAGTAGAAAACACTCGCGCGCAGCCATTTGCAATTAAGTGATTTAGTGATGCCATTACGAAATTAGAATCTTATCATACTTTGAAAAGGCATCGGAATTAATCAACGAATTCTTTATTTTAATACAACTGAGCATATTCATAAGTTATAATTAATAAATTCTTTTAATTTCTAATGTAGCTATTTTAGATTCAATGATTAAAAAAATTATTGGTATAATTTCTTTTTGCGTAAATTTCCAGCATAGAAATAATATATTTTAGTATTGCAACACTTAACATTTTCACGATTTGTTTTGAGTATCTGACGGCTAGATGCCGCTATTTTGATTTAAAAAGGGGTTTGTTCTAAGTTGCCATAGCATGGGATATGGCACACTGAGCACTACAGTACCGCGCGGGTTTTTTACTATCACCACGGCGATCTACTGTGAAGTGAATATATGTCTTTATTTGGCGTGAGGCCGCCTCGTGCCGGGACGTAGAGCAAATCCCAGATCTGCATCGTAGTCCCACGCACCATCGCATAGCGCGAACAAATGTGATAACCGTCTTAGATTCACTATTGGATATGAACCACATCGATCGATTTATTGAGCAATACCGCCATAATTTCCACGTTTGTCAAATGGACTGATGATTGACTGGTGTTTAGCATAAGAAGCTACTGTTATTTGGAGATCGCTGGAGTTATTATATCCAAGGAATAGACAAGCTTCTCAATTCTATGGTGACACTTTTATGGGCATTGCCATACGGTCCAAATTCATATTGAATTTCTTTAAATATGTTATACCTACTTTACTTTTGTGAATTAACGATCCTGGTCTTCTAGACCTATCACCGTGGTTCAACCACGACGAGACACGTTGTTGTCATAGGGTATAAGGCCCCATCGCCATAACAGCAAAGGGGTTTGCAAATAAAACAAGATTTTTTGGGATAATTAAACATTTATTCCAGAAAAGTACTTTAATATCTAAGTAATATTCATATATGAGATAAACTCGTTAATGTTAATAATTCAGGAATATATTTCTAAATGACGAATTCAATAATGAATAAGTTTTCTCGCAATATGGGTTATATATTACTACTACTATACTAGACTATACTATACTATACTACACTATAAACCTGTTATCTCAATTCAAGCTAAAATATTTGGTAAAGTGATTGGGTTCACATTAATAATGCCGTGGGTGGATATCGCATTCACAACCTTTCGATCAGAACTCTGATGCCATAACCATTAGGCATTATTGCCACTTTAAATTAATCTTTAATCCACACTATTATAAATGCCAAAGTAACTCTGTCTGTCTGTTGGCTACATTATAACGACTAAACCGCTGAACCGACTGTTACCTATGAACTTTTACAAAGAGGTAGCCTGGGTCCTGGAGAACATAGGCGTATTTTACTTTTGCAGCAAAACATTAATTAAAGAATAAATACAAAATACACGCAGATAAAGTCGCAGGCCACAGCTAGTTCTATATAAATAATGTAAGATTAACAAAGTAGGTACCTTAGAATGCTGTAACTTTGCCAAGGAATAACTCATAATGACTTACTATGTCAAATTACATTTGCAGTGCTAAATAATTTAGGAACTAAGATAAATATTTCATTAGTAGTTTAATTAAGAGTAAAGGTTTGTACTATTTTAGAGATTTAGTAAGACAAAGTTAGGAGTGCAGGCAAAGTTACAGCATTCTACGGTACCTACAGTATACACGAATATTTAAATATTATGTAAAACTAGACACTAAATTTCAATAAATACAGTTCATCTTATACAACAATTGCAAATCTTTTCAAAAAATACTTCCTCATCCAGACTAGTAATGATCTAGTACTTACAAACGACTCTGTACCGTATATATACGTGGGGCACCATTCAGTTTCCTTTAAAGTCGAGACAGATACATTTATTGTATATTATATACTTATATATATATATATATTTCCACGATTAAAGTATGGATTTGTAATCGTGGTTTATTTAATAAAACTACTTTAATAATGATACCTACTACCTATTAATTAACACCATTAAATAAATACCCATTTACTAATAAACGGTGAAACTGGAAACAGACAAGAACTACTGTACTTGTACGAAGAAAAATGGAGATACTTGATGAAATATCAAGCATCAGGTAAGTAGGTTCGTCTAATATTTCAATACATTCGAGAGAAAAAAATAAACTTCTTTAAAACTAAACTCTAATTAAGTTTAAGCCATTGTTGCCTATAATGGAACGTATAACTACACGTATTAGTTAAAATTACGAAGAATTATGACAAAATGTCAGTACATCAAATAAATCTATTCTTTAAAAAGAGGACATAACTTCTTTAAAACTTGCTTATAATTAAGTTTCATCCGTTTCAACTTATGATGGAACGTTATTAACAATGACGAATTATGATTCATGACTAAAATCACCATGAGTGGTGTATCAGGCTTTTATCTCTCAATGGTCGCTTTTACATTGGACATTTCTGACACCGATACCGAAAACGATATCGGTGGACACATTCATACTACGTTGTTGCTAACATCAAATTTTCCCAACTTTTCTACTGTGTACTGCGGGCTAATTATACATATATATAGTCCTCCTCATCGATTTCGATGCCGGCGACCCCAAAAGAAATTTTGTTCCAGCGTGATCCCTAACATGGCTCGCTAGACCGAACTTGGTTTTGAATACCCGATCACATAAGAAGCAATACAGTTGGCCCGCAGAGTTATCACTACATATTATAAAACAAAGTTCTCCGCGTCTGTCTGTCTGTTCGCGATAAATTCAAAAACTACTGAACGGATTTTTATGCGGATTTTATCAATAGACAGATTAATTCATGAGGAAGGTTTAGGTGTATAATTCGTTAAGGTTTTGTGTAAACTGGCTGAAATATGATGATGATTGAAGTCGGAAAAAATCATGCCGACTGGGAGCTTTGCTAGCGTGCGCCGCATAAACCAATTGGAATTATATATCCTTATTAGATAGACACTAGATAGAAGAAGGTTGTAGGCTGCTTGACCCGAAAGATGCATGGATCGTAATCCACGCGGGCTAAGCCGCGGGCGGATGCTAGTAAATGTTTATACACTTACTAGCATCCGCCCGCGGCATACGTAAAGACAGATGTAAGCCTTCCTATTTATATAGGAGGAGGTCTTTACGTATTTGGCGTCTTTCGTCAAGTGTTATGAGTCGAGTCAAAGTTAATTATGTCCCATCAAAAGTTAAATGTCCGTTTTCCACTGTGCCGTTTTCCATTTAGACGGTGGTCACTGACATTGTTGACACAAATCTGCCCGTGCCTCTGCCTGTGCCTCTGCCTGTGCCTCTGCCTGTGCCTGTGCCTCTGCCTGTGCCTCTGCCTGTGCCTCTGCCTGTGCCTCTGCCTGTGCCTCTGCCTCTGCCCCTGATGGGGGTAACGGTGTACTCGTTCTCGTATGGGCGTTGGTGTACATTAGGATAGGGCCTGTAATACAAAAATAATGTTGCACAGTGCGCTTTTTAAGGAGCTTATGTCAATAGATTTTCTATAGTGTCACTTAACAGGTTAAAAAGACAAGAAGTATTCGTGTGGTTACTGTTGTTTAACGAGTAGTTAGGTATCTAGGAGCAATTTAAGTCTGTTGGAAGGGCAAGCGATATGGCTAAATAAGGCCCCGGGGAATCACGAGGGAAAAGCCCTTTCTTCCACTTCATTTTTTCTTTTATCGCCGATATCTAACTAATACTCTTCTACGTGAATATCGCAGTGTTTTGTGATACGTTCCTTTTTCGGAAAACCGCGAGCGGAAAAGCACAATCTAGCCTGTAATTGGTATGTAATGTATTGACATCTTGATTTTTAAAACCTAAACTACTTTAATTTAATATACTAAGACAGATTACTTACCGGTGGACATCGACGCAGGTGAATTCATTGTTCTGCATTGCGTTAATGAAGCGAATTGTGCTAGGCCTGTTCATTCTGTAATAATGAATAAATTATAATAACGTAACGTAACCGTCAAGAATCTATCAACTTGCTGAATTCCAGTGATGCTATAAAACACGTGTTATTATTATTCGTGCAAGCAGAGGGCCTACAACGGGGTAATTATAAACCACTGCACACAAATGATATTAACAGCCGGTGTCTTCATATGATTTTTACACGGGAACGTACTACCGGGACAAAAATTGTCTATCTGTATGCCAAGTTTCGTACAAAATCTTGATTGAGTAACAAACATCCTCACAAACTATCACACTTGTGAAATAATATACCTAAGTAGGATCATCAAAATATTATGTCCAGTCCCTGAACAACTTTGATGAGTTGGATTCGTAAAATCTTTTGTTTTTAAGATACTGGCTGTAAAAGTCGTCTAATATTTAGATATTTTGACAGTTATGTCCATATTAAGGTTATTATGATAAAATTATATAACTAATTTATAGAATTAAATATTTTTTAATTTATTTGGTAACAAAACTTTATGCATCAAGAAGATAAACTATTTGCCTACTTTAAAAAAATAATCACACATGTATCTCGAATAATTCGACGCGAGGATCAAGAATATCAAGGAAGACAGAGTTTAGTTAAGAACATGAAAATTATTCGTAACTTGAAAACTACAAAAAATCTCGGAACATACATGAGGGTGATAGAGGTATCTCTGAGTGTGATCTACCTTAGGACTTTCGCTTGACACTACTTTCTGGAACACCCCGTATTGTATTTAAAATCCATGATCACGTGGACCAGCTTTATATTTGTTACCTAGGTATGCTGTCTTACCGCTTGACCAACGTGTTCGGCGCGCCTGATACTTAGATTTTTAATAAACTTACAGATTTCGTGGATAGTCATCCAGTTCAATTGCAATATGTCGGGGGTAGTACATACGCGTGAGCCTGTAATGATTCCATTTTTTCTTGATTGCAAGTTTCACCTGATAAAATGAAGAAGGAGTAAGTAAATAGTAAGGGCACACATTTATTTATATTATATGTAGAAAATAATAGTATTAAAAAATCCCCGGGATCCATCGCAACATAGTTATACCTACTCTAGTTTTTCGGAGAAATATTAATCACGTAGTAATAATGTAGAAATTATTCGGTTACAATTATTTTTAGGAGAGGAATATTCTAATTTAGTTATACCTGTGTGGGCCAATTTGGTCTACTGGTAGATAATGTATATTTAATGTCTTACCCCACATTAAGTCCACTAAGGCCCCATTAGCTATTCAGAGGAAAAACTTATCTGAGGTTTTAGTATATAAATCAATTGATTGAAAACCTAGAAATATTATAAAGTCTACCTCCCTCCATGTGCCTATCTACCTACATTGCTATAACCGTCACGAATGTATCTACTTGACGTGCTCTCTTTGGGGTTTTTTTTTATCAGACTGCGCACCCACAAACATAGGCACAAACATATACATCCCGTCAATGACGTGTACTTATAAATTTATAGCGGAATGATGATTTACTCATAAACGAAAAAATAACCAATTAACTACTTATCGGAACTTCTAAACGCCAAAATGTAGGTTTTTAGACTGTTTTATACTAACAAACTTAGTATTTATTATAATAATTATGTTGGACGTAATATAAATTAGTTTTAGCGTTCAGAAATATTATTTGGCCCGAAACACTCACAGAGAATTTTACCATTTAGTTACTTTGGGATATTTAACTTCCAGGAATGTATACTTATTCAATCAGCATTTCAACTTATATATTTATTTATTTATTTATAATTAAAAAAAAAACAACAAAATCATTCAAAATTCTCTCCCACAATACTTCAGATACACTGACCAGATTTTCGACCATTCATCCGCAAACATATTGTAACTTGGATTAAAATCCAAGAGTGATATTACTTATTATAGACCATTGAATGCGGTAAGAGTGCGAGATTCTGGTGACACAGCACGCGCGCTAGTGCGGCATGAGGGCACTACGAAGAATTTATGCTTTCTATTGCGGCGATTATTATCCGAGGCAAAAACCTTGCTCTCCTGACCTTAAGTTTGTGTTAGCTAAGCCGTCCCAATAGAAATTTGTGGGGATCGAAGTATAAATAATATCCATATATGCGTTTAAACAGAACCCTACTTCGTGAAAGCCTTTTCAAGCAAGAGCGTGGATTCTACACACAGGCACTGGTTTCTAATCTACTTAGGACTAATACGTTAAATATAATTTTGATAACTTGTGAGCAGTTAGTCACGTAAAGGTCATTGTGCATTTTTGACCCAGTACCTCGAAGTTCGCGTACATTATTGAAATGTGGTTTGTTTTGAAGGTTTAGGGTTAACATTTCACGGAATGTATTTTTTTTTATGCGATAAGCGGCAAGCGAGCATACGGATCGCCTGATGGTAAGCGATTACCGTCGCCCATGGACACCCGTACGGTATTTATTTTAATTCAAATGTCTGGGGAAAAAATTTGTGTGGTTCATCGCAAAACGTATATTTTTTTCCAATTATTGATTTTCAATCATTACTACTAACTGTGATACGCTCACCAGCTAGGTTTTTAGACGATGTCACGATTGATACTGATGATGTTGAATAAAATGTGAAAAAAGTGTTTTATTTTTCATTAACCTACTTAACTCATAAACTAGTATTTTTGTAAATGGGTGCTTGGAATGACGCGGGAGAAACTGCGGGGAACAAGATAGAACAGCTCCTAAACATTTTTGTAAGCATCAATACATATTATAAAACAAAGTCCCCTACCGCTTCTGTCTGTCTGACTGTCTGTTCGCGATAAACTCAAAAACTACTTAACGGATTTTCATGCGGTTTTCATCAATAGACAGTGATTCATGAAGAGTAATTTATGAGAAAGGTTTAGGTGTATAATTCATTATGGTTTTGTGTAAATTGGCTGAAATATGACGCTGATTGTTGAAGATGTCGGAAAAAATCATGCCGGTTGGGAGCTTTACTGGCGTGTCGCATTTGTCCGAAAGTCATGGCATAACATTTAGAAGAATAAAATTCCATCTTGTTTTCCTTGCTCTACTTATAAATGGTGGCGAAGCAGTGAGGTTCAGAAGTTATCTTCACGTACAATAACAAGTCATGTGTGTAAAGCAGACAACTTCGTTGTTGAGGACTTTGGGTAGATTATTAACCGTAGTAGACTTTAAATTAAACAGGGTATGCGATTACGAACATTTCGCTCACAATCATGTAACCGAGAGTGGAGGGTTGTTTCTGTACCGTATTTAATGGACTGGAATATTAGCAGTTTTGCACTAAAATGTTGTATTTGTGTTAGCTATAGTAAGTTACCTTTTAGTGCCATTTTTTTCAGTGGAAACATTTTGTATAGAAATGTAATTATAATGTTCTTTTATTTCATTTCAATACATTTTCATGAGCCTATATTGAATGGCCAGAAAAGTGTTGGTGATACCTACAATTATTTATCTTTTATTGAATAGACGGAGGGTGCTCGTTTCCACTCAGGTGCGAAGTGTACTTATCAGGAGGTCAAGTCTTTCTAGAGTTGTACGTATTATTATTATAATAAACTATGTTAGGATACGACACGACACAGATTTCAGAAAAACGTTGGCGTTGAATAGGGAATTCGCCGCCTTGTGTGTCTAATTATATTTTTCAAGTGGCAATTACAGATTGTTTGAAACTTTGATCAGGTATATAGACAGGATTTATTCCATTTTACTTTGTTATAGATATATCTATCCATATAATAAAATTATAACAGGCCGATGTCTGTACATTATAGATATTGGAGAAAAATTAATATGGGGGTTTTAATTAAAGCAACAGAAGCCAAAACTACAGTTTTTAGAATTTTTGTCGGCTTGTTTGTCTATTTGTACACGGATCACGCAAAAACTACTGCATGGAATTGAATGCAGTTTTCACCGATGTATATATAGAGGTCTAACTTAAAATATAGGCTCCATTTTACTGAAGGTAAATATCAGATTCTAAATTCCACGTGTACGAAGTCGCAAGCAAAAGCTCGTATGGAAAAAAAAAGTTGAGAATAACGAACTTCATTCTAATAACGTATCTGTCTGTAAGTGAGAAAGTATCAGACGTAGTTTTATTGGGAAATTTCTCAACTATACAAAAACTTAATTAGTATGTATCGTACACTAACCTTCCGTAAAAATTCTTTAAATGACAGTTAAAACCGTATCAAAATCCGTTGCGTGGTTTAGAAGAAGTAACCAATAAACAGAATTGATGAGGACAGACTGGATAGCGACTTTGTATTATGCTAATTAGAGATTAGAGTTCATATAATATTAAAATTGAAAATAAACCTAAAAATGAATTCAGAAATGTACGTACCTCTCCGTTCATAAAGCAGTAAATTACCGAGACAAAAATTCCTTGGCACGATCTAAATGTATGGGACACTATGGACCATGTGCCGAAGTAGATAATTGAGCTATCCACGGGAGGCTCAAAGATGAAGCATAAGTTGGCTATACCGAGTAGCGGCAGTAGCAACAAAGCTGCATTTGCTGATTTCCTGTTTAACAGAATAGAACATTTAAAAATCACCAATAAATTATAGCATATACATATTTGACAAGACAATAAAATTGAATTTTATTACATTTTACTATTGTTTTAAACAATTATATTGATTTTACGTCGCAAGAAGTCTGTGAAGCAAATTCTAAACATATACATTTTGGAATGAAAAAGTTACTATGTATAAGACGAAGAAAAAGAATTCTAGCAGAGACCGCGGTTTCTCAAAGCCTAGAACACTTATTCAATTCCTGCTTACGTATGAATGTTTCTTTCCACAGTAACCAAACAACTTAAAAATATAACAATAACTAAAGTCAACATAATTACATAAATATTAAATAAACTACGAACACCAGACATATTTACTTGTTAAAGTATAAGTACTTACCACAATCTGAATAATTCCGAATTAGTACCACGGTCCATTTTTTTATATAATACTCTTAATATGTTCAGGAGAAAGCAAAAGTTTAGCTGTAACAAATACAAAGCATTAGGTATACTAAGTTTTGTGAACGAAATAATTATAATACTTATCTCGAAAATCAAACAGGTGAAAATGGCCCGTATACCGAATATAAGAGTAATATTTTTTACCCATACTGATCAGCCATACCTACAGTAGACTAGAAAAAGTGAACCTAGAATTGAACCCCGCGGGACGCCCATGGCGTCCTCAGATACTGCAGTTCTACCATTAACATGGACCCTCTAAATTCTGTTGTTTAAATACGACGTTAATAAGACGAGAGCCTTGTCCCTTAGCCATTGCTAATACTGCTTTTTCGTGGTAATTTTCTGCTGCGTGTATAATGGTATATGCAGTCGAAAGCCTTTTACAAGTCGCAGAATATATTTTTCACCAATGCACGCCCGTAACTATCGTTGAACGTCCCTTGTGAAGCCAAACTGTTTTTTTTTACGAAGGAGGTTGTCTCTTAAAATATCTTAAATCAGATGTATGTAAAATCATTTTTTTTTAAATTTTACTCAGTGTGTAGAATTGAGATTGGCCGAAAGTTTGTGGGATCAGTAGTCCTACCAGATTTGAACAGTGGTATTACTTTACTTTGTTTTATCAAATGTAATTATACAAGTCGCAAACAATCTACAATCTCCATGAAATAGAAAAGCCAACAAAATTATGGAAATGACATTTACGAAACACGTGACTATTTGAGAACACATGTTAATTCAGTACATTCTGCTGAAGTTTCTATTCTATAGCGTTTGTAGATTTGTCTACAGTTCAGAATCAGTTTCGTGCTCATGACAGGAGCCCATAGAACTATCAATGTATACATTTTATATTATGAACTCGTTCATACACGTCTGTCAGGTGTTAATAATAGTGTAAGGTTCAGTGGGTATTCATCAAATATACACACATGGTTATGTCCTTAGCATTGCATTGTAGGCCTAGCACGAATAGAAACGAAACGTAATTGTATCGTTGTTAGTGATTTTTGAATCGAAAATACAACTGTCCTATAAGATGTTGTTTTAATTTTATGTGTCACGCAGAATTGTATTATTCTTAAATATAAATAAAGTCTTAAATTGACAGAAATATAACGTTACAAAACGCTTATTTCGAATTCAAAATTCACGCACGTTAATGATACGGTTACGATACCAGACGTCAAAATATTCGTGCTAGGCCTTCTGATGTGCGTAGATTTCTTTGACTACCACTGTAGGTTATAAAAATACGTATTACCAAGGTATAAATATGTTCAAGCCAAAATTGAAACAGTGGCTCAGCGGAATTTTTTTGCGGTTGGAGTTAGATACGTTTACGGTGGACCGGGGAAGCATTTAAAAAAATACTTGTTTCGTCTACAACGGTTTATTTGCAACTGGCCAATCGATAAAAAAGAAGTTTTTTCGTAAATGTTTCTGATTACAATTCTAATTCTACTTAAAGTATGAACTTAGCCTACATAACTGTGGTTAACTTTAATTTTAGAACTAGGCCCGAGGTAACGTACGAGATAACGTAGATCTTAGAATTGTTATATTATATAATTGATTTGCCAAGATATTTCAATTTAAATCTAAAACCCGGTTCAAACAAGCGTTTGTGCTAATGCCATTGTCCATAGCGATGGCAGGTGAAACGGTTTGACCGTCGTCAATATAATAATAAAAAATAACTTTTAACAGTGTGGAAATGGAATTTAGTAAAAAACTAAATAATTAAGAGATAACTTGATATTAATGAAATCATTTGTAAAACAGTATCTGTTTAAGGTAATGGTAAATAAATCCTTTCTTTGTCCCGACGTTATGTTATGTAAACATTGCTATTGTAAACTAATGAACAATTTCATGGGTGTCGAGAGGAAAGCATTACCGTTTTAATATACAAGTATACAAGAAAATAATGAAAGTAGAAATAGAGAATCGTCGACTGTCGGTTGATTCGAATTTTGGAACGGAATTGAAGTATTAGAACAATAGACTACAATAGTATAACAAAACAGACCTTTGTTACTTACCACGATAATAGTCCATCGGGGCACTTGCATAATGTTGTAGGCTGGCAGGTAATTATATCCGTACCAACAACTGTAAAAATATCGTAGTTAAGTGCAAAATCTTAACATTATCACTGTCAGCAATTTATGAAAATTAACTTATCCTAATTGAACGTGAAGGAAAACATCGTGAGGAAACTGATATGGAACCAAATGATAACGAAAAATATAGCAAGACTTTCATTTATCCACACTATAAGCGTGACTGGTTCATTTCTGCGCCTTATGAAAAAATATAAGAAGCAGTAATAGGAGGAAAGGATGTTACTTATTTGATTGAAGTAAAAATTAAAAATATGTGCTTACGGTTTTACTTTCTCGCCGGCATAGTGGTACCCTGTTATGATAGCCCAGATACTAGTCAATACGAACGGGAACCCCCATCCTAATATGCAGCATTTTTTATAAGATATCGGTTCTCCAATCCCGCTGCTGCTGACCAAGTAGTTAAGGTGTATCCCTTCGATGAACATCCACATGAAAGTTACCGTGTTAGTGTACTCAATCAAAAAGTATGTTGTTTGGCATACATAGGGCTGCAAGAAAAAACATTGAATTGATCGACATTCTGTATTCGGTCGTGGTTTTGATTCTCATACGGGACGAATATTTGTATGACCTACATATAATAAAGTTGTTCTCGGTCTGGGTGTACGTGTATGTGAGATATTCTGAAATGTACCCATGATACAGAAGGAGGAATTTTAGTGTGAGGGATATTTTACAAGCTTTTTGTTAACTCGCTATAATTGTATGTAAATATGTATGTTGGGGTCAAATATTGCAAGTGAATTTTAAAGCAGTTATCTACAACCGATTGCGATGATATTTTGCATACACGTTTAGTTTGGATGACAATGCATGGCAAGCTAAGTGACGTCATAAGTCACGACTAAATCCAATATGGCGGACGGCCCAAGATGGCGGATTAGTTATTTTTGTGCATTCCCATGATATGGGTATCAAATAAAAGGATTTGCTGAAAAAAATACCAATATACAATAACATTGCGATAACTGAAAAATTAAAAATATCATATTCCAAAATGCAAATCGGAATTGGATCGGAAACCCCCTGATTGAAAACTAGTCAAACTTGAAAGTGCCTTGATATCAAGCAATGGTAATTTAATATTAATCCCCATAAAAAAACATAAGTAAATGTTATAAATGTTGACTTACAATGTTGTTCAAAGTTACCACGGCGACTAAAATAGAAAATTTCTCGTTGTGACGGACAATTTCCTGCGTGATGTAAAGGTAGAGTCGTGTGAAGTTTTCGGATAGCATAGAACCAAAAAGAGTTCTATGCAAAAGGGTTCTTCGGTTATGCAATGATCTGTGGAAAAATGGTTAGATTAAATTGTGTTTCAAAACGTTTACTTGAATAATTTTACTACAATATAAAACGAGTAATATTTAGATGCAGAGCATCCTACGGCTATGGGCATGGAGGGAGGGTACTTTAACTGTAGAAATGTAGATATTTTGCTTGATAGAGACAAGTAATACTAAATTCTACGATTTTTTAAATGTTGCTTGCTTCACCTAAGAATCGAGCCAAACAAATGTCAAAAAGAATTTTTATGATGCCGATCGAAAGGGAGAATCGTTAGAATTAATTCCTTTTGAGTAACATAATATTATCTTAAATTAAAGGAATACTGTGTAATTTTACATTTAAGTTTTGGTATATGAATTAGAATGTTTTAAATTACTGTCGATTTTCGTATTGCTAAAAATATCGGCATTATCATTGTTCACTACGTGATAAGTTTGAATTTTGCATGACTTGAATTCTTTAAAATAACAGACGAGTGACAATAATCAGCTACTAACTTCAAGTAAATGAGTGACGTAAACATTTCGTCTAACAAAACAAACTGTTTTACAATATAACATAAAAAATCAGAGCAATGAGCTGTATTTATATAATAATAAGATTTTAAACAACACCTAAGCACACAAACCTTACTTATACCTTTAACGTCTGATATATATATAGTGTTATAATTAGACTCATTACGTATAATACCCGCGAAAATATTTAGTGGAAACTTAATTTTCCTACTGAATATTATACGCGTTGACTATTCGTTAACTTCTTCTTATCATGAATATTAGTTTTAAAGCACTGATAGAAAAGCGGCTACGATTCTGGCTGACTAGAAAATCCTACCAACTCAAACGGCAAAGTAAAGGAGTATCATTAGTAGGCTTATCTGACGTCACACGACGCGATTCTAACAAATTGGCGAATGTCAGTGAAAGTTAAGATATATTGTATACACAAGCTGTGAGTAAACCTCTATTTATAAATAAATAGTTTTAACGTATTCGGATTGCCATCGCCTCTAGCAATCTTAGGGTCTTCTTTTGTATCATTTGCCGTCTATTGGGCATTTATTTATGTTCTTCTCCTTAACATCACTATCTGGAATATTGATAAGAGGTTCCCCCATTAAAAAATGCCCAGGAGTAGGTAAGTGATGTCAGCGTCTCAGTAGTATCATCAAGTTGGCAAAGTGGAAGTGAATTTAAACTTACGTACTTCTACCTGAGCTAATAATGTAGCCATCTCTTCATATTTGTTTTGTGCCTTGATTTATTCTTGATAAATGACATTTAGCTGAACGTCATTTTCTTATGAACCACCGTAATTTAGCTTTCGCGGAGGTATAAAGTGCCAACTTATGGTACAAGTTCGCACTTGGTAGAACTGCACATCAGCCTTGCCTTTTGAAAATAGTTCCTGAAGTTGCTTGCTCTGACAAAGTTGGAAGCCGTTATCGCTCCACAAGTGAGCGCACGGTCCTCTTTGAGCCACGAACTTTCGGAAAGCTGCAATGAATGCTTGCGCTGTGAAGTCTGTGACCGCCTCTAGATGTAAGGCTTTGGTAGACATCCACACGACTAAACAAATACATATATCCTTTCATTGCTTGGAGACCCTTGGAAGTTCTCATTTGTACAGGTCTTGCATAATCACAAGCTCTGCATTGACTGAATCTTTCAGCAGGTGGTTGACCTATCATTTGATAAATGTTAGCAGATTGGTTGATCTGCGAAGTTAAGCAAGGATTGCCGCGGTCAGTCCTTGAATGGGTGACTATTTTTCACACATCGAGATGTCTCCGTGCCTCGGAAAGCATGTTACGGTGTTGGTCCGGGATGTCAGTCGTTAGAGGTGTCAGTAGCCCAAAAAGTGTGACAATCAGTCTTACCTTAGAGTATTAGTGTCTCCTAGTAATTGGGTGGTGGAGATTAGATGGCAGTCATGGCTCGCACAACTGGTTAGACTGGAAGCTGACCCCAATGTATTCGGGAAAAGGCTAGACAGGTGATGACTTTTTATACGTCGGGAGAATCAAGTTTGTTTGTTTTATTATTTAATTGTAAATTATGCGTTGTTCTTTTAATTAAGATACAATATAACTTCGAAGGAATTAATCCTTATGACTGAACCTCTCCATCGGCATCATAAAAAATTGTTTTTAACATTTGGTCGGTTGGATTTAAAGACAAGCCTGTTTTAAAAAATACGTTACCGGTAAAGTTCCTAAAGTTTCTGTAATTAACCATTATAGAATAGCGTAACTTTAATGACTAGTGACATGATTAAGAACAGTATAATTATCTTTTTTGTCAAATCAATTTCTCTAGAGGACGAGCCAATTGCCATCTGCCGGTCAAAGTTCCGGACTCTGTGTTGCTACTGAAACTTTTCATTCAGAAAAACCGAATAACACTTTGCTCTACTCGGGTATCGAACCCAGGAGTTCACGCTCATTGGCGACCAGTAGACCAACGAGGTAGTCACATCAGTGAATAATCATAATAGTATATTATGTATAATAGAGAAATGTATTGATATAATAAAATAAATTTTAAAATTACCGAAAATATAAAAATATGCATATCGATATCAATAATGATGCAAGCGATAATGCATATCCAACTATCTCCACGTATCGAGTGAAGCTTGCGATTATGAATTTTGCCTGAAAAAAGAAACACAATATATCATAACTTATTTAATTGCATGCGAAACATTAATACATTACATCTATCTTATTCTTATCTCTATTTTTTACGTAACATCATCTTAACAAACATTTTAGGCAAATAAATTGAATTAGAATTTAACCGATAGATATTGCTATCCCCATCAAATATTATGGTATTAAAACATCAAAACTATTCAGGAAAAATAAAAACGTGTTTTTTTAATTATATCTTAAAATACGGCCAACGCATGGAGATTTTCATATCGGTACCAACGGAAAGCTAATTTATTTACCTTCTGTTTTATGTAAATGAATATAAGGTATGCTCTTTTTTTATAAAGTAATTGATATAAATCATTTTACCTAGTTACCTACCTAGTTAGTCACAGACACTATGTGCAAAGCAACATTACGATATTTTTCGGGTGAAATCTAAATGAATGGTGTGTACAATAAATAAATAAAAGAATAGTAAAATAGTATGTCACTTTTATTGACAAAAATAATATGGATAGTATCCGTAAAAAGTCTAGTTATTTAAACCACATTATTGTTTAACCATTAGTTTCGGGAGACACGGGAGTCTCGACGGCATACGTTGGCGTGACAAAAAAATGGGCGTTTACAATTCAATTTACAATATGGTAGAAATGTAGCCGCAGGGGGTCCACCGGAACCAGCCAAATTTTGAAAATGGTCTATGAGAAAAAAATGCTGGGAACCTTTGCATACGTGGACTTTCACCATATTTTAACAAATAAAAATGTTGTGTTATTGTAACCTAAAAATATTGAAAAGTTGGTTTGCGCACTGTATCGGTTTCTAGCAATTCCGATAAAATGATTTTCATCAATAACTTCATACGAAAATTAACATATTATATTCATTCAAATAAAATAGTTGGTAAATAAATTCGCTTTCTGTCGGTAATTTCTAAGGTATTAGGTAGGTATTTAAGAAATACGTTTTTATTTTTCCTTTAAACTCTAATTTTCGATTACCATAATAATCGGCGGGGAACCGAAATATTTTCGTTTTGATAGAAATAGTCTACCAATATTATCACCATAAAGCTTTACCACAAATATGTTGAATCGTTTTTACTCGAACAATATGGCAATAGTAGGTTATGGTAAAATTTTGTCGTAAATTTAGTGATAGTCCATAACTTTTTTTTAGAAATCTAAAAGTGTATTTTCCTTATAATGTTATATCCATTAATTTATGCAAATTTCCTAAATACGCGTGGAAAAATACTTGGTGTAAGCTTTAAATAAGGAATATGCAATAAAACATCAAGTATAGTACCTAATTGTACAATACCATATTATTCGATGGCGGGAGCGATATACTTATTGCAATATTATGAGTCAAGTGCCAATCTTTGTGCATTTCGTCCTTTATCGACATATTTTTGTGAGAAATATGACGTAATAAAAATGATTATGTGCTAGTACTCTTTTGCTTTCGTGTTTTTACGCACGAAATAAAATTTTACAAAGTACCTATTTTGTATTTAATTATGTGATTTCTGTTACTTGAGATACAACAATGTTTTCACGTCTAGTATCCGAAGCGTATCGTTAACGACCGTGCATTTTAAATTGGAAGTACTCGTTTCGAACGTGCATGCACCTATGATACAAATTGTGGTCACGTATAAAATTAAAACAAAATCTTACAGGACAATTGTATTTTCGATTTAAAATTCATTAGCATTCATTACGTTTCAATACGTCAAAATATTCGTTCTAGGCCTAGTAGCAGATTGTCGTGACAGTTACAAATACGTGCACAAAAACCACCATTGACTCACATAGACCGATCTCTATCTTACACACAAACATACATACGCATTGTGCTCATAACCGACACATAAATACGTTAATAACATAAATCAACCATCAAACAAATCCTATAGTTTACAATCTAAACTCATTTAGGGCTACTACATATATCTCTTTCTAAAACACAACATGAGAAAAGAATGCAAGATATTTAGTCCTGTAAAATTAGTCCACTTGTTTAAATTAACGGTAAAATAACAAGGGGATAGACTAATTTGATAGTTCTAAATATTTTCCTCGTATTAAATGCTGGATAGGCTTCATTCTCCCATTGCAGCCATTACACATTCGCAGGAATAGTACCTACATGGCACAAAAATATGTCATATAAACAGTTTTTTAAGGCAGTGCATATTTTCACATCAAAAGGAGAATATAGAGGGATTGAAAGAAAAGGTAGACCCTTCGCAGTTTCAATTTATTTTGTTGTGTGTACACTTAATACAGGGTATTCTTAAAAAATATTCTGGCTTGCTGGTTCCACACTGACTGTGCTGTAGACCGTTAAAAGTAATTATTTACAATATTATCTTCTTTCTCCAGTGACATATCAAGCCGACCCCAAATGAAATGGTATAAAAGCAGGAGGTTAATATATCTTCTACAGTGTTTTATAACATTAATTATTCGTTGCAATTAAATTAAAGGTAAATCAACTTTAGGTGTTGTCGTTACGTTCATTTAATTTAAAAAAGTCACCAAATACCATTTTGAATAACAATAATAATAGTTTTTGAGCAATAATAGTTTAATTGATTTTATATAATTATTGAAATAATAAAATAAATATAATGCCTGTATTACAAAAATCTGTTACGATATAATTTTGAGCCTTAACTCTAATATTTAATTTAGGTAGATGTACCTAATTTAATTATAAGAGATAATTGACTTTTTTAAGATGACTTACCTGTGCATCCCCCTCATCTTCATATACTTTATAAAGAAGATTTCGAACAAGGGGGGGAAAGCACGGTGTATAGTTGGTCCAACCATTAGGAGAGGTGTCATTAGAATGACGCCCGGCCCAAACCCCATAGGCACTGCATCGCCTATACGCGAACTCTAAATTAAAAGGAAAGTATTATAATAATTAGTAAATCAAAAGGGGACTGCAACCTTTTAAATATTCATAAAATATTACTTGTTGAATAAAATTTAATGATACATTGTTAATAAAAAATGCTTTGAGGCTAAGGTAATTAAAATTTAAAGTTATAATATAAATTTTAGATTATAAGGCTTGAAACATTAAGTGGGCTAAAGCGCTATTCCGTTATTATAGATATTGTTAGATATCGAAGTTAAGCTTAGTAGATTTACTGTGCCTCAAGTTTGGGTCTAATAAATGTGCTTTCTTTCTTTAACATTTTTCAACAAAGCAGAGATCTGTGCGCTGGCTTCCCTCTGTGTCTTTGTGAATTAAAAAATCCCAAATGTGTACAACAATAGAGAGAACTCTTTTGAGTTCACAATTACTTTTAACACTTTATAATTTGTACCTATATAGAGAATATCATATCCCCCATCGTACTGTAAATGTAAACAACCAGCAAAAGGATACAATATATTCATTTTAAAATTGGGGATTTATTTTATTTTATCTACAGTTTCAGTTTCGACATATGTATTCTCTTTATGTTTCAACAGAATAATCGCTTAAGAACACTTAACGTAACCATGTATAAGTGATGTTTACAATTTGTTATCACGTAATGATCATCATCATCATATGAACTAAATTTTATCACAAAACCCATCACGGACGCCTAAATGATACAACATGCATAAAACGCTATCAAATGTTAGTTAAAAAGCCTATTGTTAAACTATTGTAATACTTGACAAAAGCTTGGTCGACATGAAGACCAAAACCTGTACTTAAATGCTTGGTCAAAAACCCATTCTCTGAGAGGTCGAGCGGTTCAATAGACAATACAAGTAATGAACGAGTATGGCTAACGAGGATAATATTAAGGTCCTTCTAAATAGTCCACGGCTCCAATGGAAATGACTGTCCTGAATAGTGCACTACAAATGTAAATAAATTTTACGCTATAATGTATGAAATAATTACTTGTTTCATTTTGCATAAAGTGTCATAAACTTTGATGACTCTTGATCGCAGTCACAAACCGCAGCATAGGTATATGGGACGAATTTAGCGTAATACTATATGAAAATAAAAATATATTTTGTATTACATAAAATTTTGTTTATTTTTATTATACCCAATTTATTTTAAATCTTGTTAGCCATTGCAGCCGTGGCAGATATTTATGAAGCATCTTATAACACACAGAAGTGTATGGTCCTCTAAGGCTTTTTAATTTCGTTCTAGTTGAAGAGATATAGTCTCAGTTAAAGTTGGACTTGAAGCAGACGTAGGTACTCGTGTCTTGTCGAAGTTATAAAGTCATACAAAATCGTTAAAAAACTGTAGTCCTTTTTTTGTTCTAAGCCATCTTTATCTCATGACACGTGACACTCGACGCTAGCCAATTCTGTTTATGTAATATTCTGTCGACATATTACAGCGACGGAAGATGAATTTTCTAGTAAGTGGCTCAGTATCCGGTGCCTCTTTCTTGCCTATTGGTCTAATCTCTTAGGCTTAGTTATGCTATTCCAAGCACAGAGTTCTCTCTTTCAAGCACAAGGTCAACTGGCAGAAATATCAAATTGTCTAGATATCTTTTTATATAATCTGCTCATTGCGCTGGATCCTAAATAGTCTGGTGGCTTATTCCTATAACTAATATCAACGCCGCAATACCAAATAAATGTGGCTCTAGTGAAGTCCCGACCTGAATTAATTTTGAGGGTAGAGTCTAAACTGGAACGACAATCATCATAGATCACAAATCTATAACTTACCTTTTGTTATATAATAACGTTATTGCAGAATGAATGCGGACGAAAAAGGTTTTAGGAAAGACTTGTTGACTTGACACCAAGCCAGCAGTGTTTAGAGTTTAAAAATTATTGGTGAAAAAACTAAACCTATCGACATAGAAATGGATAGTTGTGATGCTTAAAGATCGACAATAGAGGAATAGGAGAATATCAAACTATGTTCAACGGCAGCACGCTGTTCATTGATCTGCAACGAAATGAGAACCGCACGACGGATGGAGGAGAAAGGAACTTGACGTAGCAGTGTAGCAGACCCGCCACGATCCTACAAGACATAATCAGGAAACTAATTATTTATGTTACAATCACTGTTTACTCGCCCTTGTCTTATACGATTGTGCTAGGCCTGTAGTTAAACCTAGGGTATGTTAGCGTCAAACCATGCCTCTACGCATCACGTGACTATACTTACGTGTAGCGTCACTCAGACGTATATTGGGACAGTGTTGGAATGAGGTTTCGTTCGCAGGGGTCGGTGGCCAGCAGAGGAAACCGTCAAAAGTTGCGTTGCAGTAAAGATTATCTAAAGGACAAATTGGGCAAAAATTATTCAGAGAGTGTTGAAAATGGATAACGCTATAGACGTTAAAAATTTACTACAGCTACATATCAAAAGCTTAATACCATCGATGGTAAAATTATAATTAATATCTTTCTCCAAATGTGTGACGTATTTTTCCGTTCCGCACTCGCTTATTAGCTATCAAGTTAGCTTGGATTTGTACCCCGGACCTCACGCTCAGCATCTGCCCGTTGCAGTTGACGCATGAGACGATTCAATGAGTGTATAAACACGATCTGTGTGAAAACACAAAACTCCTAGTCACAAAACCACAACAAGAAGCAAACTATATAAGCGCAGTAAGACGATAGTATTAAATATCGCAGTGCTACAGTTATCCTTTCGCAGTAAAACTTTTAAGAATATATCTAAAAAATATCGATCGCTATAAAACCCCATTCAATATTCAACGCTAAGCAATTAAAAAAGTTTGTAATGAACTAACATTAAATTAACTAATATGAAACGTTGTACAACGAAAACCGTTTACGGCTCAAATCAATTCCACCCCAGTTAATTAAAATGGTAAACGCTACCAGACCCGTCACTGATGCAAATACGATCGATGAAAATTAGATTACAGTACACTAGCCGCGTCTGAAATAGTGGTCAGTTAATTTTTGAGTTACCATAATTTATTACTTTCGTACATACATGTTATGAAGTCGCTCGACTCCACCAAAGCTACTCAAAAGGCTACAACTCAGACTCTTAAGGTTTGCATAGTTTGAAGATTGTTCACTTGAAGTTACTTACAGTATACTTTCAATAAGTTTTCAGTAAAAACTTGTTGTGTAACGAAGCAAATAAACTTTACTGTCCCACTGTCGGGTAAGGAGATCTTCTTAGATGAAAAGGGGTAAAGGCCTTAGGCCGTTACCGAAAATGTAATAACGTAATAATAATCGGAATGTGAAAATTAAAGTAAATAATAAAAGGAAAGATTAAGTATTATTATTTAAGTTAAACCTTAACTTTATCATATTAATGCTCAACAATATTTGCACCAGAATTATCTTGAATGCGAGTACATCTAAGTAAACATAGTTATGTACATATATACATATATTATATACATAATTATATTAATAGTTTAAGTACTGTTTGTGCGGGCATTGCTTAGAAGTCAGGTAATGCCATCAAAGAGCTAATAATATACATGCAGATGCATATTTGACTCAATCAACGTAAGACGTTTGTGTATTGACCATCTTGACATACATACATGTATAATATCTAATCTAAAGCCTTTATATCAAAGGTAGTGAATAGGTGCTTGCCTGATTGGCTTGTCTTAAAGCAGTGCAAGTAATTAATATCATCTTCTTCATCATCATCACCTCAGCTGAAAAACGTCCACTTCTGGACTAAGGCCTCCCCCGAGCATCGCCACATCGACCGGTCCTGTGCTGCCCGCATCCAGCGGGTTTCCACAACCTTCACCAGGTCATCGGTCCACCTTAAGGAGGGCCTATCCGCGTTGAACCTTCCGTTACTCGGTCGTCTCTTGGTACCTTACAGTCCATCGGCTATCTGTTCTGCGTGCAATATGCCTCCTCTCGAATTTCCTCATTTCTGATTCCGAGGGAAACTCAGAGTATAGCCTTTTCCATAGCTCTTTGCGTGACCCTGAGCTTTCGTTTGAGACCGATTGAGAGTGGCCACGTTTCAGTGCCGTATGTAATCACTGGCAACAGGCACTAGTCAACGAATTTCGTCTTGTGACACTGCGGTATTTTGGGACAAAAATATTTATTGAGTCGGATTCAATGATTGACCTCTGTCTCGAAGTTGGACCTACCTAACCGGCTGGTTTGTCCTAAGTAAACATAACCGTCAACAACTTCGAGTCTCCTATCTTCACGGGGTGGATGTTACATGAATATTTGACATGATCTTTGTCTTTTCCATATTTATTTTAAGATCCACTCTTCTGGAAGCTCTACCGAGGTCATCAAGCATTGTACTGAGGTGCTCCACGGTCTCAGCCCTGACTACTATGACGTAGGCATCGAAGGTGAGTGATGTACTGACTGTCCATAAAACTTCTCTACCTCTCTCAAAAACGCCGGTTTGGTGGATACGATTCTGCCATCGTCAGTTCTCATTTGCGTAAACTAACTCAGCTCAAAAGACAGATCTCTTGCAAAGTCTTTGGAGCCGTTGTTTTGCTGTATTGCGTCCTTAATATACTCGGTATTAAATGAGTGCTAGGCATTGGCCTCTTCTCAAAATGTTAAGAGTTAGCCCACTTGCCATTGCCCACTTTTTGGGGTGCAACAAAGAGCCGATATTAAGAAGACTACCCCGGGTAGTCAGACTCGATACTATTGTTGAAATGCTATTTTTTCCGTTACCATAATACTTTCCATGATTCGATTCCATTAGGGTTTGTCTTAAGTTAAAAGAAGAAGGTACTCGTTTTTTGGCAGAAACGCGTGTTACAGCTTTTCACGTATACGTGCTAGAATCATATGAAGGATTCTTTTTTGTAACCAGAAAATTCACAACACAGGTATTAAGAAAATTGGTATCTCTGTTTGACTATTTTAGTAGCAGCGCATGGACCGCGGATATTGGCGCAGGATTTAGTTATTATCTATATATCTTGCATACGTTGAAAACGACTCATAGGCTTTTTTATTTAGTAATGATGTTCATTATTTGCTTTATTTTTGTTAATTATTTTGGGGAATCGGTAGTGAATGTAAGACTAGTAATGCGTTTTGGAAATTTCTCCACAATGTATCACAAGATATTAGAATAATAATAATATCTCGAGATCCAAGATCTAGATATAAAAAAAACCAGGTAGGTAGTAAACTTATTTATGATATAGATACCTTTAATTAAAAAAGGTTTAAGTACTACCCTTAGGATAAATAATTAAATACCTAACTAAGCTAAACTTATTCTGAGCTAAGAATGAAAATGAATATACTCGAATCGCAAATGACTTCGGAATTACGTTTGTATGAGCAATTCATCGTCCGCCGGCCTCATTAAACTAAGTCTAGTTCATAAAGCGACATAAGAGGACTTACAGTTATGAATATTGGACGTCAAAGAGGAACGTTTCGGCTGATTAGACTTACACAACGTCAATGATGAAGTTAGTTGGTACCTAGGTAAAATATTGTATCTCGGTATCTTTTATATCGTACATCTAAATCAGCAACGTATGTATGTAAGTTTGATTTAATTTCATAAATACTACCAAACTCCCAAGTAAAATCGTTGACGGCGATTATGCTTCTAATTTTGAGAGCATGGATGTTTTGCCCTCATGTGATAGATGTACTATTTTGGCAAAGAAAAATGGTACGCACTGATACACGTCAGGGTATCCATCTACAATCCTATTACATGTACTATAAAACTTATTATGGCATTGTTTCATAGGATGCATTTTGTTTCGAAAACCAAAATTCGTGCATAAAGGCTAGAAGAATATTATGTTACGTAGTTAGTACACAAGAACCAATCCAAAAAGCTCAAGTCTGCGTGCTATTTACAACCTATTGCAATCTCCATACCAATTAAGTATGTGTCGTAATTATTTAATGTTGATTAGTTGCCTTATTCACTTCATCCAGGGAGTTTCTTGCTGGTCTCTTCTCCAACTGAAACCACCATCTCCTGGACCAATCCACTTTTGGAACCGTGCACCTAGATTTTCAACGTTTTGAATCTGCCTGCAAAGGCCCATTTGAAATAAAAAATCTTTTGCTGCCGTCATAATCCCTTTCTACATAACTCATAGACTTAAAATTTCGATATAACTACAATCTTTAATAAGGGCTGATTTTTCCAACAGTCTGAATGAATATCACGATTTGACAGGTCTTGAATATCCTCCTCGTGCGTGTGCCCTAATATGGCACGCTAGAAATAGAAAATACGTCAAACTAAAATAAGTGAGAATATTTCAGTTTCACGAAGATATTGTTTTAGCTTGTTATTATTATTCTGCAAACGACAAAGGTGTTAATTTCGATCTAGATATCGAGTGTCAGCATCTTGGTATATCTTCTTCCTTAGCCCCGTGTCAAGGACTCACGTGGACTTGTTGCACACCCTATACTTTATATTTATAAGAAACTATTCAATTCTGAAATAGTGATTGTTGCATCATTTCAATTGGTACTTACTGTCTTTGGGATAAACAATGGCAGGTGGTCTAAAGAATAATTAATATTCGAAGAAATGTCAGGGTTGAGGAGGGAGGAATTTATGAATTCTATGACTTAAAAATTTATTGTTTTGTGCATGTGGAGGCAATACCTATAGATAGTATAATTATATACAGATAGTATAATTCTATTGGAGTTTAATTCAAAGCCACATCCTAGTGCAACAATATGGGTTTTGATAATATTTTTTATGGTAAAATGATTTAGCTGAAATGTATGTACCTAGTTTTAATGTTGTACAAAAAAAAGACATTTCTATATTTTAAAAATGTAATGACTTGCATTAAATATAAATTACTCAGTTAGAAATAATTATCAAATAAGAAAAAAATCCACTTAGCCTGTCTAATATGTATATTTGAAACAAACATGTATTTAGGTATTCTATAATAGCCTTAAAAATAGGACCTGTTTTGCTAGTAATTACCTGATTTGTTTTTCCGACAGGTTAAGTAATTTTTAATCAGCTTCTAACAAATAACAGCTATCTAAATTAAATATATCAGAATAACTAAAATTCTTAAAAAAATTATATAGAGAACTAAATCTTAAAATCATAAAAATAAATTAAATATACAAACTAGTGTAAGGGTATTTTAAAAATAATTTAAGATATAATTACAATCATAAAAATATTTTTGGTAGATTATACTCGTACCTAGCAAACATAAGTTTTAATTAAACCGGCACACAAAAATAAGTGGTCAGTACTTTTGACCAGACCCATCCAGGCTGATTCAGCGCATCGAAATACATAATAAACATACATTATCTAGATCGTAAAAAAAAATCTCGCTTACATAATTGCATTTTATTCCTATTTTTAGCAATTTTTAGCGGTATTTGCAATTTACTCAAAATTTTGAGGGTGTACGCATTAAACCGACTTCAAATTCGGATTCAGCGCATCATAATACATATACAAAGATGGGTCTGGTCAAAATAACTGACCACTTTTTTTTCTGTGCCGATGTTATTAGTTTATTGGAGAAAACCCGAAAACAAAATACAGAAAAAACAAATGCATTGGAAATAGTACATATATCAAAAATGTTATATAAGAATTTCGCTAAAACAACACAGACGTTTTAAATAGTATATGATCATTCCATTGACCGTTATTTAAATTCAAATCGACTTGTCACTAACATGATAACTGCAATGAAGATCTAAATCTTTGTATTTGGCTCACAATCACCTATGGCTTTATTACACAAGACTAGATGTCTGGCTTAAAAGGTTGACCTCTAAATACTCTTTATTAGATTATGTAACTGTTATGAACCAGTTTTGGAATTTAACAGTTGAATTATTTTCAAAAAATAAAGTTGAATTACTGATATATTTTAGTTTCCAAGTAAGTATAAATAAATTATAGAGTATGCAGGTAAAATGACGATATTACAATAATAAGTAGCATTCTCTAGCTATGTATGCTAGTATTTAATATAGTCGGGTTCGAAAAGTTGTTAATTTAATTTTTTCTATTGAAAGCTATTTTTTACCCATCATTACACCGATACTGGATTGTCCTACAAGGGCGTTTTTAGATCTGAATGTGATAAAGTAGTTGCGGTACGCAGGTACTTCCACGGGTGATTCTCCGGGCAGTCCACAGTTCGTTAACACTTCCTTAACCCTCTCCTCTTCTAAACTCTTCAACGCGCAAAGTTCTGATATCATTACTAACCACTCATCAATATCGATTTCTGATTTACTGAAAACATATAAAAAAAATTACATAAAAAAATTAAAAAAGAACTTGCTTCTACTAATTGCTATGATTGTTAAAACATTTAATGAAGTTTGCTTGTTATTGTTATCTTTGGAAAAATCTGTTTTCTCCATTTCAAACTGCGTGATAATTTCGGTTTCGGTAACTTGAGCAAGAGTTTAATTATTTCAATTGAAAAGGAATAACATAGCATTACTCTGAAAGTTGAACAGAGCTTTAATGTTTTACACATATACTGTTATTGAGTTCTATCTAATAAGGGCCGAGGCCATCTACAAATCCCAATAAAGCAGTTTTAGCAGAATACTTAAAATTCTCAAACTATTCCTTTAAGAGTATAAATTTTAAGTAAAAAAAAAGAATAACAATTACCAATATTTATTAAACAATATGCCAGTATCGGTCATAGTAACTTTCCTGTCGTCAATGATGCCCGCCTGTCGCAACCAATAGTCTGAGTGGTATAGCGTGATGGTTAGCCCAGTTCTCGTTTTACTCTCGAAGAGTTTGGCGAACGCAAAGAACTGACTCTCAATTGTGGCATGCTCTTCATCCATTGTTTATTGCTGTAGCTACGATAGGTATATAAAGGTACATATTCAGGTATATAGAGTATGTATTAAAACTGGTTTGATTTAGTTACAGAAATCGCCGGTTTAATTTACTTTTTCATTACAGACGCTGTCGGTATCTGCGTCGCTAACATGACATCTCTATAATATAGTAAATAGTAAATCAAAACTTTACTATGACTAGATGTCACATAAGTGACTCTAATCCCTAACGTAACCAAGTTAAGAACTAAAATCGCTATCATGAAAATTAACTTTACTTTGATAGTAAATAGTAAGAAAACTCGTAATAGTGGTACAGTTCATTAAACGGCCACGAAAACGGAGAGATATGATAAGTGCATTATAATTATGCATCCGCACGGCAGCTCCAAATTGTATGGAAAATATTAGTTTTCTTATTTTCATATAGTTACAAACTTGTTGAAAATCTCGTTTGTGCATCGATTGGTATAAATATATCGTTGACAGTACCAGACAATGGGAATTATATAAATTAATGCAGCGTCTAAGGTTCTTCGCAAACCTACACACATCGTTCTACAATGGGATACTGTTCATGTTTTTAAAAAGTCCTTGCGACTACGTGTTGCTACGCACGTAGCCATGGTGCTACACGCTGCTACGGCAGTAGAGATGAAATTACACGCTTCTACGCCCGTAGCGTCAATACATCGCGTTTTAGTACCATAATTAGGTATTCATAGATGGTTATTTTGAATTTGCGGTAGACTGGACCTGGTTTTAAATCGTAAGATGTGAAAGTTACGGCAAAATCAATGGTTCAAAATTTTTATTTTTCAAATTTAAATGTCATGTTAACAAGCTATTTCAGAATTTTTGTGGTGAATATCAATTGTACCTAATGTGATTTGACCACTACTACTGTTGTGATTGAATCGGAAAGATATGAATACTTTACAAAAGTTGTGCGGCGTTAATGGAGTCTTAAGAAGCCACTTTCCCGTAGTACATTTATTATTTGACTGTCAATATATGTATTACTAAAAAACAGCTATGATATCTAACTGAATTTATAGAACTTGTAATATAATATTATAAAGATCAAATAATAAAGTTATAGGTAATCAAACTAACGAACTTTGTGGAAATCATTCGTTTACCCGCTGAGCCAACAGTGCCAAGCAGAGTCCGTTTTTAATTTCAATTAAACGTGTAAATGTCGCCAGTGATAGATACTTTCTATTTTACTACTATGTTATATATACTTTACTTTATAAAAACCTAAAAACTAAAACTAAATTTAATTAGGAATCTAAAGATTTTTCGTTACACAATTCTAGCTGGACTAAATGTTAGTAATTACTAATTAAACTAAAATTCTATCATCGTTAATAAAACATGAGATTATTTAGAACACGCTCCTAATAAAATGTAAACATAACCGTATTTTGATTTAAAAGGTTTTTTTACAGGTCACGTTTAAGGAAAAACAAAATTGCTACCCTTAATTGTGTATTTGTCGACAAAATTGTCGCTTGGTAAATTTTTCCTTTCCACCGTCGATATTTAAATTTTTAACTTAAAATCCTCTTTTAAGAGCTTATCATTCTGATCTCTCTAAGTAAGAGGATGATAATAATAAATTTGATTTTGCATGACTTATGTATGTATGTCAGTAGGACATACATGTAATGCAAATATACTTCAGATATACATATATATGTGAAGCATATTTGCAGTAATAGTATTTGTACACCTACATAGGTATGTCATTGCAGAATTTTTTATTCTTTTTTTGTAAATGTCAAAACCTGTGATGGCAAATAAATTGAATTTTAATAATAATAATGTTGTTTATTGCAGTGTTACATAAATTATAAAGTGTACAGTAGGTATTTTCATAAGGAACTACCCATTTTGTCTCGTTCACAGTTTCATAGTAGAATTGAATTGATATAAAACCCGTTTTTATTTTAAATGACAATTAGATGAATAATTTTCAGTATTATATTTTGGATCAAAACAGTCTACCGTAGTTCGGAACATAATTTGACTAACCACGCAAACATTATTTCTAAATTAATAAACAAAACTTGGTGACTTATTAATTTTATTTTGCCACCTGAACTAGCATTTCTTAAATAGCTCATGACACGAAATAATCAACAATATCTAGAAGTTTTGAAGTTATACGTACTTCGTAGCAATATAAATGCTGTTGTTTACAATCAATCCGTACCTCAAGTGCGAGATTTCCTTGTCCTCGACTATAGCTATATCGAGCCAAGAATGTATGAAAACAGTTAAGCCCACGTTTTAATAGAATATAAAAAGAAGTTTAGTTCCTTGCACGTGCATGTTAACGCAACCTAAGGTAATTCGAGGTCAAGGAAAAGCTCGCTCTGAGGTACTAAGCTTCCTATGCCATTTGTCGGCTCAAAACTGATTGAATGGACGGCTTACGGATCAACATGACGTAGAGATCTAACGTCCAACAATATTGCACAGAACATAAAGACACTCAGGCAGGCTTAGATTGGCCCTCCGCCATGACCAGTTTCCCGTTCAATAGTCGATTAAAACTAGGTATACGAGATAATATACGAGTGAAAATGACTAAATTATGTAAAGATTAATAAAGTACATATGATTTCTCGTGGCATCATGATATCAACATCCTCTTAGCCAATAATTGGAAGACTTAACACGGGAACACATCTATAGACAAGAAGCCTAAATTAAAACTTTTAATATACTTACATACGAGTAATACAAATAAAATTTAAAAAATAAAAATAATTTCGAAATTCCGTAATTCGTGTCAATTGTGTTTGACAATGAATTGTGTGTGCTTCACGTTGCTATGGTAATAATGATGGAACGGAACGTACAACAGTTTGGATAGACTTACGAGGAAATAATTATAATAAAACATCTCCGCGTTTGCTGTCTTATTTACACCCGAGTAATATAGTCAACATTTAAAAACTTGACCTGATTAAAGTTAGGGTCGCCTTGGTAGTAGATCGTCCCTTGTACATATGGTACAAGGAACACGTGATCAAATGGGGCATGGACTACATGGGAGCTTTGCAATTGCATTCAGTCTGGGAGCCTGCAGCGGCCGACCTGAGAGTGAAGTCCGTTCATGGACTTCCTAACCGCCCACAGAAGACCGTGTGCCGTTTACGGTATTCAAAAATCCGATGGACGTGGATATTTCTCTCTTTATAACAAAGTCGTCATTATGGCTTGACCACCCGTCTTGGGTAGCTTTTGAAATGCGAGGAAAGATTTTGCGGCTCTTCGTCGTAATCTTGGTATTTGGTGTCCGAAAGAGAGGATGTTCTTGTTTTGCTTGCTCTTCAGAACATGCGACATCCCGTCGTACGGACGGTTGTGCTATGCCTGCTATTGGCATTAGCATATTGAGAGGAGTCGGCGTCAGACAACCAGTGCGACAGGTGTCGTTGGTGTGTGCGGACCGGTGTTACACAGGGCACGCGAATTCACCAGCTGAGAAGGATAAAACCATGCCGGTTGTATAAAGGACTTGTGGTGCTGGGGTCCATTTAGGATGGTAAAACAGCGGAGCAGTTATTATGTGCGTTGACCTTGAGTTTCGTTTTAAGGCACTAGAGCTTAAAGGTTGGAATCCTCTTCAGAGTTACTCCAAGGTATTTTGATTGCGAAGAATGTTCGATTTGGCTGCCTTGCCGACTAATAGGTATTAAAACTTCAATTCGTTTAGTGGTTGCAGAGGAGAAATGCAATAGCTAGGTTTTTGAGGGATTGGGTAAGTCCATTAATCGGATTAATTACTTTGTCGTATTGACTCGAAACTCGTAGATATTCTGTAGTGAAAAATCTGTCAAAGAGCTGCAAGTTTTTGTGGATCAAAGGCAGGGTCTGATTAATTCGGTGGAGTGTCGTGTTACTCAGGTAGCATTAATTCCCATTTATGTTTTGGTAGGCGGTGTGATAAGATTGTTTTAAGATATTTAATTATAAAACATAACATAGCATATCATCACGCCCGTATTCCCCAAGGATTAAATAGATGTGCATTATTGTACACCCACATTTCTCCGATGCCGTTATTGGGTCCCATGTAATAGGCGTAGTGAGCATATTGCCATTTACCAAGCACAGTTCCAGACTTTGAACTGCTATTAAGAATTTCCATTTAGAAAAACCTAACAATTGTTTGCCCGAGAATCGAACCTAGGACCTCAGTCTCAGCAGTTGCGCCTGTGACCATTATACCAATGAGCCAGTCAGTGTTTACTGATAATTATTGTGTTAAATTAAAATAAACTTATCAATAAAATACAGATAAGCTTTATCTATAATTGAAAAGCTAGTGGGAACGTGTGTTTATTTTGTATATTTGGTACTGACAACTTTGAAATTTCAATTTCAAGCTTGGATAAGGCCGTTAATTGTCATGTAGATGCGTGTGAGGTAGAAAATGTTAGACGCTTTGTAAGTTTCCTGTGACATTTGCAACGGTGCCGTACCTGCTGCTATTAAACAGTCTGAAGTCTGAAAAAGAGGTATTTAATATCCTGAATCGGGTTGGCAGAATATTAGATTTAATATTTCTCTTTGCCAGCCAAGTTGAAGACTTTGAGTGTTCGCTGAATCCTCTTATAAAATATTGCTGATATTTTCCTTCATCAAATAGGAAGTTTAGGTAGAAGCGAATGTTATTTTGTATTTCTTAGCTAGCTTAGTGTCTGTTTTTTTTAATATAACTTATTTTATTCTTCCTTATTATTAGGTATAATAAATTTCGAAGTTTTCCGATAACACTTATAATTTCACTGTCACTTGCGCAATATATAGTAAAATAAGAAATATATCTTCGCCGAAGTAGTGCTCACTCTCCAAATCTGATCACTAGACTTGAGCTTAGATTTAGTATTTTCTTTTGTTTATTTGTTTGTTTATAAAATATTTATAAAATTAATCCTCTAGAAGAGCACTCAAGGTATCCTATAGGTACTCCAGCAGTACAGCCCTATTAATCTTTTTACTCGTCCATAAAAAAACTCGTCCATAAAATGGCGTCCTATATTTTCATCAGGTACTCTAGTTTGCAAACATGTGGCGCAGTTATTTATTTTTAGACTGAAAAATGTTTTTCTCGAACAACGTTTTCAACATTTTTTTAACTTATTGGTATTCCATTTTACGATCAAAAAAGTACCAGGGATTTTTCATTTAGTTCGTTTAATATTGTTCCTTTTCGGAATTTTTACCTTATGTAGTTACTTATAGTAAATAACTCCGAAAAGGGACAGGTAAGTGTGCTAGGTAGGTACCTGCCACAAAATATGCAAGATATAACTTATTTTCATTAATTGAAGAGTTCTTTTCCTTTTTGTCAAGGAACAAAATATTATCTTTCGTCATAAGATTGACACATTTTCAGGGCGCACGTTGCAAAAAATCCGTGTTTGGAGTGGTCTCGCGCTGACGACGCAGTTTCACCTTACAAAGGTTCAAGTAACTCTTATGCCATCGCTTCGTAACGGGAATGAATCGCTAGCTTAATCGTGAGTTTGCGTCTCAAGTTATTCAAATCACATCCAAGCATAATATTTTTTCATTTAACTGTATGTTGGATTTCACTTAAAGGGTGCGTTTACATTGGCGATATATGTAGTTCGACGCATTATTTATGCTTGTGGCACGCCGTAAACATGTGGGAGTAAAACTATACGCTGACTTTATATTCAATTAATGTACACGCGCCTTTTAAATAAAACACTCAACGATATTGTTCCGGTGCATTGACTCGATATTAATACTCTCCTGCTAGTTGTGTGATGTGTGAATACTGTTGTGACACGTGAATATTGATAAGACTTGCACCATTTACGACTTGGTAACAGTACCTCTATTATGAGATTTTTACGATTTACTTTCATAGTAAATGTAAATTTTCATGCAAGCGATTTTAATTCTTAACTTGGTTACATCAGGGATTAGAGTCGCTAACATGACATCTTTATAATATAGAAAATCAGAACTTTACTATGACACATATCACATAACCGACTCTAATCCCTAATGTAACCAAGTTAAGAATTAATCGCTATCATGAAAATCTACTTTACTATGATAGTAAATAGTAAGAAAAATCGTGATAGCGGTACAGGTAGTTGGAGCGTCGAGCGTGAGTGCACCAGGATGGGAATTCTCTTGCAAATGATGTACATTTTGAAATTCACATATCTTTTTCCGACATTTTGTGATTTTTCGAGGTTTTAGTATAATTTTTTAGAAAGTAAGACACAGACTATTAATTTTTTTAGAATACAACAGAACAATATAATATTATTCGTATGAAATATATTCGTATAAATACATTAAAGGTGAAAGGTAATATTAGCAAAGTTCGCCGAAAATTGCACTTACAAATTTTAATGATTCAGTTCAAACTTAAATTATTTTAAAATTCAAAACCTTAACTAAAACCAATAAATTTGTACATTTCCGTTAGAAGATAAGCTAGCTAATATATAATTTGATTGTTTTTGGTAACATCTCACATATCCAAAATCAGACAAAGTCAGGAAATAATGATAGAAAATAATAAAGTATGTTCTTATTGTTTAAAGTTCTATTACATTTTTGTTGCATTATCATTATCATAGAGAAGTCAAAAAATGTAAGGGCAAAAACTTTGCAGGAAAGGCCACAAATAATATTCAAAACGAAAAAAGTTATATCTGACATATTTTAAGAAGTTATTAGGTATGTAACTGACTGAAATAGTATAATTATGTTTTTCTTGTAAATACCTGTCATTGTCAAAACAGTACTATGACATTGAATACAGTCTGTAATTCATGAATAATTGTGAAGGAAACTATTGTGTGATAGATGCTTTTAACTAATTACTTGTGTAATTTGCGTTATTGGAAACATCCCTATATTTTCGGAGAAATATGGTTAAAGTAGTAAATATGACAGTGTACGTTAATATTATCTAACTAACCCGATCTTGATATACTTGTAGAATGGAAAAAAAAAAATCGCCTTTAATAACTGCCTGACTCTCCATGATGATGCTTCTGTTCTACTCGGCTTGTTTTGACAAAAACAATTAAAATGAAATCAAATGGGACTTGCTGAGCTCGGGTGCCTTAGCAGTTGCGTTGAGTCTTTTTTGTGTGTTCTATTCTCCAATCACGTACCAGTGTTTTGTTTTTCGATTTTCTCTTATAAAATTCGTAATAGCTGAGTTTGGAATTATGTTCGATATATGTCATCAGAATCTTGCGCTCTCCCTAATTACATGGGACTTAATCATCATTAAGCTTTATAGATGCACATAATCATCTATAAAGCTTAACGATGACTAAGTCCCATGGAATTGACTCTGATGATATATATCGAACACAGTTCCAAACTAACAGTGCAATTCGGCCTAACCCTTTGAGGAATACAGGCGTGATTTGTATTAATACCCTGCTACATCAATGTATAGTTTAAGTTGGTGTTTAACCAATAGGCGAGCTTACATTCGGTTTAACAAACAATTCTGTTTCCAATTAATGAAAATACTGTATCTGTTTTTCACTGATACGTATTTTGAATGAGCTGCTACTATGCATAATATGTATGTTACATTTAAATCTTATTCAATCAAATTCTGCGAAACAATTTAATTTTTAGTAATCGAATTCCAAAAGATATATGTAGCAATTAATATTCTGCCACAAATGTTTCGAGTATTACATCAAAATGCTGATATTATTTTATACTAGCTGTGCCCGCGACTTTGTTCGCGTGGATGTCGGAACTTAACAATGTATTTTTTAGTGCGAAAGTTACGTGAAGTTAAGAAGACCAAATGCACTTAACCCTATTTTTTTCTAAAATAAAAGAATTTTTCTGATATAAAAGTAGCCTAAGTTACTCCTTATTACATCAGCTACCTGCCAATAAAAGTCCCGTCAAAATCGTTCCAGCCCTTTCAGAGATTAGCCTATACAAACAGACAGACAGACAGACAGACAAAAATTGTAAAAAATGTTATTTTGGTGTATGTACCGTATATATATTCATATGCATGTAGTAAAAAACGGTTATTTCAATATTACAAACAGACACTCCAACTACTATACTATACTATTTATATGTATAGATATATATTAAATATTTCAAAGTCTGTCAACTATAGCAGTGTTCCGCAAACTTTTTGTGTTCAAGGTACATCTGAAAATCGGAAAATTTTGGAGGTACACCATAAATGAAAGATCAATTTCTACATAATATTAATCAACATATACAATTATTAATAATCAACAAACCAATTCCTATTTATTAGTAATTTACCTTATTTTTCCGAGGCACACCAACTAATAACCATGGTACACCAGTGTTCCGCGGCACACACTTTGCAGAACACTGAACTATAGGATTACGCAACTTTTGAGCCACCTTTAACTACTTTTAAATATTATTTGCAAATAATTCGGTTGTTGTGTAAGAGTAAACAACGAAAAAGTTACAAGATGGCGAATTTCTTTAAGTTTGCAAACATCGACAGACTTCTATTTCGTAGTCTTATGTACTTCTTTTGAAATCTTGGGTCAGTTATCCACATTTCTACGAATTTTCTGAGCCAGGATGTTTTTATACAATTTTTATTTAGAACTATAATGTTTATGGTATGGTTCTAAGATAATATGCTTAAGATTATGGTTTCAGAGAAAACGATTTGGAAATAGTTTTTTTTTGTATCATTTTCTATTTTGGTTAGGTAACTGATAGTTTACTTTAGGGAAAACTTTCTTATTGGACTTTTTTATTGGAATATATGTATATATTTTGTTAGATAAGCTACGATGGATGACGAAGCTGCCACATTAGATGGGCAGTTCTATGAGTTCGCCAAGTTATTGGACAGTAAGCGTGATGGTACGACCATCACTTTGTACCGCAACGACTACTGGATGCGTCAGAGCAAGTTATTAGACGATAGGAAGCTTACTATGACCGACACAGGACTTGGATGGTGGAAATATTGGTAATGGTTATGTTTATTTGATTCCAGTTTGCTAATTCCTCTTCGTTTATCCTTTTCACTTGAATTCGTAGTTTTGTATCCGCTTTGTTTTAAATGAACCTAAACATTGTAATGCGTCATTATTGTCATCAAAAATTGTATAAACATCAGTGGCGTGCGGTTCATAAAGACAAGAAGACACTGCCTACCTTATATAACTCAGATAAATATTTATTATAAGATATTTGAGGTCAAATCACATGCATTATTATTTAATCGACAAGACGACATACCAAAAACAACATGCAGTAGGTATATTTAACAAAGAAAGCTTTTAATTTTTTTTGCCCACCCTAAAATTATCTAAAACTAAAACTGTCTAAAAACTCTGTGCACGCCGCTGATGAACATTATTATTAGGGCACGTCTTCGAAGTGTTATAAATAAACGAATATTCTTTCAGCAAAACGGAGCTCACGTACGATGAATGGTACGAATTCCTAACCGATTTGTGTAAAGTCAAGGAGTTAGATCAGGAGATGGTGGAGTTACTTCTGACGAACTGCGGTATACCCGGATCAACGGCGGTAGTGGTCCCCCAATATAGGGACTTCTTTGACACGTTCAAGCCGAAGTCGAGGCTAGTGTTTTAGTCCAAGAGTATCGAAACTGTGTGATAGAAGGTAGGGAAATGGAAGGGCTCTGAATATCTTTTTTGATTTTATTAATTTCAATATTATAGTGTACGATTTAGTTGAAAGCCGTCTGGACAACTACAGAAACGCCTATTTAGTTTTCGTTTCCGAATACATCGAAAGTTCGTGTAAAATTATGCTCGTATTAAAATTTGTAGTTCTCTTCCGAGTTTCTCAATACATTATCAGGTTTTTTTAATTTTCTTGTACGTGTGATTAGCTTTGAGATTATTTGAGCTCCGATTATAGAATTCGGAGCACGACATATGATTCTTATAGGTATTGCTTTAATTATTGTTAAGATATTTATGTTGTCTTTTAAGTTTTAATTTTGTTTTAAGTATGCGTATGGTTCTTTATACGTAGGTAGTAACAAAAATTATATTCGTAATGAAAAATTTTTGTGCGTAAGTTTCTGTTTCAGATTCTATAGTTATTTAATAATCACAACAGTTTATGAGTCATATAATCTAGTGTCATTTCGATTTGGTATTGTGTTGTATTTGTATGTTTTTATGTGTAGATGAGCATTTTAACAATGACGTACAGTCGAGTTCATTGATATATTGGCCCTTTCAGGCTTCAAAAATATATGAACGTCAAAAAACTTCATAATATTGTGACAACTTTAAGCATCATTAAATTGTGGTCAAGATTTAGATTCATTAATATGTGACTGCTTTTTCTCAGTAACATGTATACAGCCAAAGGCACATTATTATATGAACAACTTTAAGATCATTTTATCTGAACAGTGTAGGATTCACAATTATGTATGCACACATGAATACAATAATATCTGAGCAAGTTAACGTAATTCAAATTCAACTTTATTACTACGTCATAAAGATGATTTTACAGCAATCTTAAAATTGCATGGTCAAGGAGTTTACGACATTATTTATCACTGGCTAGATTAACTTCAAATGACGTTATATTCTTCTTTTTTTTTTGGACGAAAAAGTTTTTCTGTCTAATACAGATAGGCGTATATCTCTTTATCGTACTAACAACACTAGATACAATGACGAAAACATTCTTCTCAAACAGACGAAGTGAGCGTATTTCATGCGCTTTTTGGGGGTAGATGAATGCCGCTGAGCGTATGGATATATGCGAAGTCACTGGACGAATGACAGGTGTCGTTTACGTGGACATCTTAAAAAATGTCTTTGTTCCGACCGGTAAAATTGTTTATCCCGATGGCCATCGAATCGAATTTAATTAGAAATAAAATAAAATTAAAATTAATTAAAAATAAAATCTTAGGTTGCACTAAATATATTGCAATCTAGAGTAATATATTTATGTTTCGAAGAGTAGTCAGATATTTTTGACTTCACTACAGTAACATACTTATGAGCAGTTTATATGACAACATTTTATTGGTGTTTAAGTTTGTATAGATCTATATGATCATTTTAAAGCTTACAATATTTTGAAACATTGTCACTGCCAATATATTAGTGAACTCGACTGTACCTTACGTTCCGTGTGATTGGTAAAATAATGGAACAACATTTTCACTATGTCTATATGTATTATCGGTAAACATTTCACATGAAACAGCGTTTGTCAACAGTTTTGTAAACATTCCGTTCGTATAAACCGGTCGCTGGTACAAAAATATGCGTCGCAGATTTCACAAACCGAATTCGCTTTGCGACGACGATTTGTCATTTTCAATAATACGTATGGTTAATTTTAAATAGAATTTTAAATAGATAATAGCTTTCGAAATATAATCATTTATAATACGAGCAATATTCATATATATTTGTATTTTGTAAGGGGGTCCTCGAACGTGGCTCTAATTAAATTGAATTTCGATGAAGTTTACGGGGGCTAAAAAAATTATTCAGCGTTTATTAATAAGGCGGAATTGTAGCCGCGATTGCTTGAATTCAGTGCTTAACATGTGTTAAGAACGGGATTAAAGATTATTGCACACGAATAGATTAGCTACTCAAAATATTATGGATAAGTACTCTTAGTAATTTATATTTATATTATATTTCATGGTAAATCCACATTGAAATATGGCTTTTCGAGTAAGCTGATATTGTTGTTTGAAACACTATAGGCGTATTTCAATAGCACTGTTGAAATGCTTTTGAACAGAATTCCTCTGATTGATATTAAATACTCATCTGGAAGGCATTGTTCAGCATTGGTAATTGTATTATTGACATCTCGAAAATGGGTTATTCCCATGTGATCACGCGATCCGTTGCGTGTTACAACTGATATCGGAAAATATTCCCATCTGATCGTGTGATCAGTTGCACCTAAAAATGAATTTCGCGATCGGATGCAACTCAAATAAATAATTTAAAATAAATTGTCCCATCTGATCACTATCCCTGGCTTTAGGAATTTTACAGATGTTTTTTCAATTACATATTTTAAATGATTCAGTTCTGAACTCCAGAGACTACGTAGCTACAGCCTACATGCCTACCGCACAGATCGAGTGATCTGAGCGGTGTTAACTGGAAGCCAACCCCATTGTAGTTGGGAAAACTACTATTTACTATAATCCATTACGAAGAAAAAATAGAAAGAAAATACGTTTATTCTTTGCACAAACACAGGAAGGATAAAATGTGAAAGAAAAATAACAACAAACAAAAAAGATACTGAATTTTGGACCGCGCATTGGTGGTGGAAGATCATTCCAACTGTGAGTGCCAGAGTATTTGTAACTTTCTCTGAAAGCAGGTAGTCCTGTGCTTCTGAATCTGTGTGCATTTATTAAGCCCTACTAGCTGGAATATATATAATATATTCATTTTTTCAACTTTTCTAGACAAAGTCCAACGCCAATTTTATTGTTTCGGAATTGTTCTAAAATAAACGTAATAAATTCGTCGCGAGATATATGTTTATGCACTTTTGGACTGCTTTCACCTGATTTCAAAAGTGAGGCATAGTGATTTGAGTCCTTTTTGAGTAGGCACTTTTAAAAGCTTTAGTAGTGATGGCTGCTTTTTATTGACCATTTTATTAAGCCGTCCAAGATTCAGTCACGTTATTAGTTCGATGCAATTCCCCATTCACGCATCAAAGATCAATCCATTTGTCAATTTTAAACCATTGTCAGAGCATATAGGTTGCAAATTCACACATACACCCTTACAATAAATAAATTCATTAATTTGTGTAATTTTATTCTCATACATATATACTTAAATCTGCTGTGATAATTATAACTCCAGCCATCTAAAATGTGCTCTTTTGGGAGCAGTGGCAAAAGAGTACCTACTTAGTGCGACTATGCGTCTAGTTTCAGTCGATTTAATAAGGTTAAGCTCTTTTCCTTTTTTCCATACACTGGGAAAAATGAAAATAGCAGCCTTTTATTTGTGTTGTAGGCCAAACTTCCCTCAGGGCTCTTATAGTAGCTTGTTCGAACGCACACGTAATCTTTGATGGACGGAACTGTGGCAAAACTGATTTTATAATTTCAAACAAGATAATAAGTGTTTTTGTCTCGTTTCGACAGTAGGGCGTAGATGAGTGGCACCACGTTGTTCTGGTGTTTACTACTTCCTAGGTCTCTTATAAAATAAACTATACATAGAAATATAAAATACCAATTCTAAATAATATGAACAAATTATATCATTATTACGTGAATTGTTAAAGCACCGTGGCACTTCTCTTTTCTCCAGTTAATACAACGCCATTTAGTGGATCATTTTTTATGTACACGCAATTTTGTGATGGCAATATTTTCCGATATCAGTTGCAACACGCAACGGATCGCGTGATCAGATGGGAACAACCCTCGAAAATGTAACTCGCAGGACTCGTAGATTGCAACTGAATATTTCCAATTAATTAGGAGCACCTTTTTAATAGATTGTTGATTTCAAAATGTGCACTAGGGGCCTAGTAGGTACGTTGTTACCGTTAAGCAAAAAAATGCATGAAAAAATCGTACGCGCATATTGGAGTTAAATGCTTGTTGCATGTTAACTCTGGTTGTCATTTTCGTAGTATTATTTCCAATGAGAATACTTTGTATCATTAATTTTGGATTTCAATTAAAATTTTGCTGTTGCTTAAATTTGTTTTTTTTTTTTTTTTTGCGTATTGATTGTATTAACTGCGTCATTGGTCTAGGGGTCGGGACTGCTAAACATGAGGTCTCGGGTTCAAGTACCGGGAATCGAACCCAGGACCTCATATCATGGCAATAGGCTCGCCCCCTTTTCCATGGGACTCAATAACGTCATCGGCGAAATGCGAGTATACAATAGTACATCTCTACCTAACCCTTCGGGCAATACGGGCGTGATGCTATGTTCTGTTTGTATGTTCATGTTATAATTGTTGTTGGTGTTTTCTTCAATTGTTATGTCTATGTCTATAATAATTTAATAAAAATAAATTTTATTTCTCACTTCACAAAGGTTTGTTTATAAACGTATCTTATAAAAAAATCCTAGGGTTTCTATGTGGAGATGAAAGCTCCTTTATGAGACATTGGAGTCTGTACTAGGAAAACCCCGTGTTACGGATCACCAGGCGCTCACCCAAGTGTTTGTCACCCAATTGTCACGACCGGTGGCACAATCGTTCTCCAGATTAAGGGTGAGGCTTTCAACTTCTGTGAAATCCGTTGGGAGTAATATAAGTGAGAGCGGATGTGATTATGAGTTTGTGGCGTAGAAAAGTGAACATCTCTGGGACAGCATTGATCGGCTAGGCGAAATTGCCTTTATTGGCGAAAAAAGCATTAATATTGTTTGTAGAAGAAAGTGGATTTTTATTATTGACTAGCTGTGCCCGCGACTTCTCTCGCGTGGATGTCGGAACTTAATAATGTATTTTTTAGTGAGACCAAATGCACTTATATTGTAGTTAGCCTAGGTTTTCGTCTTTAACTGGTTAATATCGTAAATGTCCAAGTCATTTATTTATTGGTTGTTCAAGTATATTGCCAATTGGTATTCGTGTTGGTTTTTTGGAATATTTTTTATTTCAATAGAATATGCTCAAGAATTACGCTCAAGTAGTTCTATCTTCGATTCTAAATTCGCGTTCCAGGTTATCCATTATTTCCAAGAAGGCACCGTATCATATATTCAGAGACAAGTTGTTGTCTTGATTTGTTCTCCTGTATTCTATGCATTGCTGAGGTTAATTGATTTAACTTGAAATTTTGGTGATCCTGGAAGTTTTGAAATAAAGCTTTCAAATCTGTAACAGCTTCTTGGAAATCAGCTGACTCGTTATATTTTCGCTTAGGTCTTTTTGTTACATTAATTGATTCTTCCAAATCGTCACCAGATCTATTTGAGAATCCGAACCAAATTAAGAAGAGTCAACATGCGCCAAATTTGGACACGGTTACTTATTACCTTGCTTAATGACCTTGATCATTTGGGCTCTATACTAGTATTTGTTACTTTGGTGTCACCTATCGACAGAAGACCGTACTACTGTAAAAAGAATTGAAGATTAGACACGAATACAGACTTGTCGCAATGTTGTCTTATTCGTCTACTTTATTTGCTCTCTGTGAGACCTTCATTTTTTCTCTGGGATTATATAGGCATTATTGTGTATAAGATAAAACATTTTATACACAACAATGCCTATTTATATTAAAATAAATAATGCATCATTAAGGTGAGATAATTACAGTCACCTTCACCATGAGCCCTTTCAAAAGTCGAAAAACGATTAAACAAAATATACAGCAGGCAAATAATCCAAACTGTGCTAAATAGGTAGGTACCAATAATTATGTAAATCTCGGCCACGCTTCACATTACATTTATTTTTATATTTAGGCATTGTCGTCAGGCTTACTCTATGACAAGTTCAAAAAACAAAACTAAATAACAAATGACTTTAAATACATTTAGAATCTGAATTCCTATATTTATTTTACAAAGCATTTATAGTGGTACTATTTACAATATGCTTTAATTCATAAATCATTAAAAAGTAATCATTTTTGTTTATATTTTCAAAAAATTGGGCACGTAATGTCACAAGAGTAGTCAAAACACTGATGTGTTGCATCCGTAAACGAAATTCTAAGTCTATGGTTGCATCCCGAGTATGCGCAACAGGCCTTGCGGGGGTGTATCTCGCGGGGCGGCATTGTCGATTCAGTTTTTTCTTTATTATTAAAAAATATTAATGAAACAAAAAAGTAAACAATACAAATTGTTAAACACGTCATTATATTTTTTTGGGTATATAATTCATGCCTGACTATTGAACCATTCTAGAGATAATTTACAACTTAGGTTTAAAATGGTCTATTTTCTTCGTTTTTTTTACCAAAATTTGGGAAAAATGATTAAGTTTTAAACAATACACTTTGTTTTTGATGACCTTATGTACAACATATATTTATTATTCGGCAAACGGACTTAAGGATTCCTCTAAAAACTTCTTTAAACCTACGGTATTTTTGCGATTTGAGTGAAGTAATCCCCTTAAGTGGTTGAAGCGCTGGTGAAGGTGGCTGGCAAGTTTTTGAGGCGCCCGATGGTCGGTGGCGGCTGTATCCACCAAACCTGCCTAAGCCTCTCGTACCGGGTTGGGAGCGGCGTGGAGGCAAACTCCGGCATTACGGTTAGAACGGATTTCCCTGAATTCTAACAATTCGTACAGGGAACACAAATGGTTAATTAGCAGTGACTTAAAAATTATATGCATGATTCTTGGTCAACAGCAAGGTTACACAAAATTCCCATGTTATATTATTTTTGTAAATGGGATAGTAGAGCAAGAAATTTACATTAAGAAAAATCTGATTGGTGAAATAGAACAAAATTGGAAGTTGAAGTAAAAAATGTCATCATTCCGAATTTAATAGATCCCGAAGAAGTATTGCTTTCACCACTTCACATCAAACCTGGTTTTATAAAATTTTGTAAAGGCGTTACCACAAGATAGAAATACTTTCAAGTATCTCTCTTCATGTTTCCCTAGCTTATCTGATGCTAAGATGAAAGAGGAAGGAGGGATTAAAGATGCAGAATTTGAAAAAGTGATGACATCCTTATAACTCAGTGCCTGGCATGGTTTTACAAATGTTGTTTATAAGTTTTTAGGTAATACAAAAGATCCTTGAGTATAAAAAGTAGTCCAGGAAATGTTATAAAAACTTAGACTTTAATATGAATCTGAAAATTCATTTTTTGAAGACTCACACTAATTGTTTTTCCAAAAATCTAGGCGTCTACGGTCAGGAACCAGGTGATCGGTTCCATCAAGATGTAAAAAAGATGGAAAGAAGGTATCAAGGCCGTTGGGACGTTAATATGATAGCGGACTATTACTGGATGACACATAGAGATTAATTGACGACACGGTTGGCGCAGTGGCTAAGCGATTAGCTTTCTGCGCTATGTGTCGCGGGTTCGATCCCCGCACGGAACAAATATTTGTATTGTCTACAGATAGTTGTTTCGGGTCTGGTTGTTTGTGCATGTGACATGTATGTTTGTAAACTGTACCCACGATACAGGAGAAATTCTAGAGTGGGAAAATGATTAAAAAAAAAATCAAATTCATAAATGAAAACCAACAAAACACAGTTTGTTTTTTTTTTTCAAAAGAAAGCGTTATTTTTAATTGTTTTCTTTATTAACCGACTTCTGTATACTTAATTTTAATATCTACTATACTCAATAAAATTAAATAAAAATATTATCAAATAATTCGATTAATATTATCACAGATAACGTATACGACTACGATACATACTACATGCCCATTATAGAGCATTATAAGATAACATTGTACCCGGTCTACATTAGACTTCGAAATTCGTGCGGTCGAATACGCGAAATGTTGAAACTGATTGATTCCATATGAATATATATTAAAATTATTTACTCAACTTTTCAGTTAAAAAACAAAGAATTCAGAGAAGTAAATAAAGCTATTTAATTTTATCATTTTATAAAACTCAAACACCTCCATTCTTACACGTACCTAACGAAGAATGGGCACATGATATTAAAAAATATAATGTTAATTATTAAATACCAAAACTAAAACCTCTTAAAACTGCGTTGGTAACTCAAACACAGTCTAGTTAATTTCCGTTTGAAAGGTTCTTGTTTTAATGGAATGCAACGTGTTGTAGCGTACATTATACGCTTTATTAATACAATAAAAACAGAGCGTCTAACAGGTTCTATTTTGGTAGAAGAGTTACATAATTCTAATAGAATTTTAACGCGCATTGCACAGCAACAGTACATTGCAGAAATTTATGAAGACTTAAAAAATAATCGATCATTGAAGTGTTCTCGCAGCATTTCTAGCTTGAACATATTTTTAGATGAACACAGTTTAATAAGAGTAGGAGGTAGACTTACATCTTCTGACTCGTTTTCGTATAATAAAAAACATCCTTTGTTATTATGTGCAAAGCACGTATTTACTCGTCTTCTCTTTCAACATCAGCACAAAATTTTATTACATGCAGGGCCTCAGTTACTGTTGGCCACAATAAGAGATACTTGGTGGCCTATCAGAGGACACAACTTGGCCAAACAAGTTGTGCATACCTGTGTGAAATGCGTACGTATGAAAGCTAAACCGTTTGAAATCCAGATGGGTAACTTACCTCCTGAACGATTGGAGCCAGGGTATTCATTCATACGTTGCGGTGTGGATTATGCTGGGCCATTGGTTATGTTGAATCGCGGAGGAAGGGGGGCAAGGATAGTCAAATGTTATATTTGTCTTTTCGTATGTTTCGCAACGCGTGCTATACATTTATAATTAGTCACAAGTCTTACTACTGAAGCATATATACTGGCATTAAAGCGTTTCATCTCTCGACGAGGTTAACCTTTGCAAATTTATTCCAATAATGGAAAGACCTTTGTAGGGGCTCTAAAGGAATTTGCGAAGTTTTTAGAAAACGCGGAATCCGATTTAGTAGACTTCACTGCTAATAACTCAATTAAATTCAAATTTATATCGCCATACACGCCTCATTTTGGTGGTCTGTGGGAGGCAGGTGTCAAGTCCTGCAAATTTCATCTATGTCGTGTATGAGGAATTAAATATAGTGCTAGCATAGATTGAAGCCGTCTTTAACTCCCGACCAATGTCACCTATGTCCACAGACCCTAATGACTTGCTTCCACTTAGTCCCGCTCATTTCCTGATTGGCCGACCGTTCACAGCACCCGCCAGCCAGGACTTCACAACAACAGCTACGCAGCGCCTGTCTTGATATGAACGTGTGGAACAGATGCGTCAGAACTTTTGGCAGAGATGGTCTAAAGAATATATTTCGGAACTTCAGAAGTGATCAAAATGGCAGATCAATCAAGACACAATCGATATTAACATTTTGGTTTTCATCAAGGAAGACAATTTGCCTCCCCTGAGGTGGCGCCTAGGTCGGGTGCTGCATATCTTCAAGGACAAAGATGGCATCTCACGCATTGCGAGCATCAAAACAGCAACGGGCGTAATCCGTGGGCATTTCCGAAATTATGCCCGCTCTTGTATCCCAATGAAGATGACGACTTCAAAATCACCTCATCGCTGGAACCGGGTGCTTCCAAGTCCGGGGGCATGTTGAGGGCTAGTAGCGCCTTCTAGTTGAGGAAGGAGCGAACAACACGATTCGTAGCGGTGGGGATCGAGCTTCGCACCGGGTCGAGATGAGGACGGGGCAGACCGCTTTTTACGACTGAGTGTCACTGTTTTATCTTGCGATTGTTTTACTTTTTCAATCTATTAAAAATATTCAAAACCAGAATCAAATAAATAATTAATTGTGGTCTACAAACTGCCTTAACTCACATCCTCAAGGAAGGAACAAAACACATTGCCTGAGCTTCACACAATCCTGCATACTTCCTGATGAGACCCCGTGATTTTATTTAATTTTTATTTTGTACTTATTTGTATCCAAACACTATATCATCTGGATGTGGTTAATGTGACGTGGTATATATCATATGAATACCGTTTTCTATTACTTTTAAGACAATTATAACAAATATGAACAGTTTAAGAAAAAAACTTTTCAAAAATATAATTTCGCAGACCTGTGTAATTTTTAGGAAGAATGGGTTTTGTTCGTTTTTTCTTAACAAAATAACAAATGTGCTATTTAAAATGTAATGACAAACATACGATTTTCTTTACCTAAAACACCCACTTTTCTACAGCTTCGTATAATATAGTCAGTAACACTGGCGTTGGTTCAAATAAAAATGAGCCACTTGTTGCTAGCGCAAGGTTCATTTTGATTGGACCACGGATTTCATACTACCTATTTCAGGGGCTTGTTTAAAACAATATTTTACGTAACCTACTTAAAAGGAACTTTATCACTGTATTTTGGATTGAAACTTTTGAATTTTTCCATGTATCATAATTGTTTTAGTTATCTCGGGAGCCCTTGAGAATAATATGTATATTAAAGATATAGGTAGGGGGAAGTCCCCCAGTGGCGGACACCTAAGGTTTTCAGAAAATAAATTAAAAACGACTTCGAGAAATGTAGCTTTATTCATGAATAAGTTAAGTCCACAAATTATAAAATCAAAAGCAATCATAAAAAATACAACTTCTGCGTAAACATATTTAGGAAACTTAGTTAAGTTTTGGTAAGAAAAAATGCAATCTTTGATATTGGCACCTAGTACCGGACAGATTTAACTTCTAACCCAAAACGCTGAACACTTTAAAACGTCGTACATCGATCACATATATATGCATCTCCACATTCAGCAATGTCTGTACATGCTTCACGAGCCCACCCTTGGAGCTAGAGCATTGTATTCAGTCTTTGTCATGGTCCTCTAAGTGTACTTGCAAGTAGTTCTTCCTATGTTAGACATTTGAGTGAATGGTTCCTTTTTCTTAGCTTTGTCTCCACTTTTTCCTTTGGCGTTCACACCTTTGATTTTTTTCCCTTTCCCTTCTATTGCTTGTTGAACTTAAATCCCAGTGGATTCTCTTGGAGAGTCTGTCAATTCTTCTAAGACCAAATTATTCGACAATTCTGCATTGCAGGACGTCGATGAGCTAACCAAAGCGAAATCAATGTAAGTCAGAAGTGAAGGAAATTGCTATCAAATATTAATATAAATTTCTATCAAATAGGTAAATTGTTTAAATGCATTTAAACCCAAACACCGCAATATCCAGTAGAGCAACTTTTGTAAACACTTCATTGACCAGACCAGCAATATCATAGTTGGTTATCGGAGACCCAGCATTTGCTCTCATCCACATGTCGCAGTGTTGGTTATATGCATCGTTGAATGGCTTCGTGAATTTTATATCCAGTGGTCTGTCGTAAAAAACAACTTTTAAACTGTCCGGTGTTGAGGGACATCTTTGTGTCCGGTACTACGGGGATACGTAATCTCCAAGATTACGTATTTCATACTAAAACTGTTTAGAAAATTAATAAAAACTTTCACCGTCTTCGAATTATAATAGAACATTATCTTTATTGAAAAATAACATAAACAATTAAACACAAGATCATAGCTATAATACTCACTTGGAATTTATGTTACGCAGTGCTTTCCCGTCAAAAACAGCAATCAACCGCTTCCACCATGACCGTTCGCCTCACTGGCAAACCTCGTCCCGTGACCCTATATAGATACGTTGCACCGCGCCCTTTTCAATGATTTTTAAATCGAATGCATTTTTATTTGTCCAGATAGTGCGAGTGTCCGACGCTAGGTGCCGTCCGGCGTTACGGGACTTCCCCCTACCTTTTTTATATTATTCGGCTTTACATTTTTCTATTTGAAAAAAGGAGCGTAATGACATTTTTTGTTATTTTTACTTTTCTAATCTATATATTTTTTATTCTGAAAATAAAAGTTTATGGAAATAAAACGAAATATCAAGTGAGATCATCACGAAATATCAATCATTGGGAGAAGACAAGTAAGGCCAAAAAAAAATTATTTTTTTGCCTGGATAGGAATACCTTTGGCTTAACTTTACTCGCAAACATTATGTACACGGCCGTATTTGTGTGTAACCAAGAACAATATGAAATTATTTCCGAGATACCCCTTCTGTATTCATGATTACCCGTTTAAGGAGATGAGTATTTGCTAGTTAATAAGTGTGACTCCCAAACATAATCGGAGTACGCAGGCGCGAGCTTCACAATATTTAAGATTAATTATATCATATTTTATTCTTTCTTCTTTTTATATTAAATAGGAATAAAATGAGTGAGCCCTATCATAAACTTACGAAGGCCAAAGCAAAGGTTAGTCGCACTGCCAAGGATATACTATAATTATTTCAGAAGCGTTCTAAAGCCATGGCGTGCACGGTTGTGGAGCCAGGTCACAGATTTTTTAAGAGCTCTTCGTCCTCGGAATTCTGACTTTTTCTTAAGTGAAGTTTAAAAGCCATTCACATTATGGTGTCCCAGAGAAGTTTGCCTGCAATTGCCTGAAACTGCACAGATATTGCATTGTATGGGCTTCTGCCCCAATAAGTGAATGCAGACCTTTTCGGTGAATCGTAACATGAATGGCTTCCTTTGATTGGTATATTTAAATGTGACCTCGTTCCGTCCACATTTGGTTATCTATATAATTAGGGCTAGATATATCAACATTTACCTTATCACACTTACCTGCAGCCGATGCTTGGATAGTTTTAACATTCTGTGGCTTTAAGCCGCTTTCGGCCTAGCGTCTATCGGGCGTGCGCGTTCCGTTAACGTTTGACCAGCGCAGAAGTTGCGCTCACGCGGTGGTCGCGTCGCGTAGTCGCGGAGCAAGCGCGGTATATTACGTCAGCTGGTGAGTGGATAGTGTTTCCTCGTTGGAATGCATTTTGTCTCGAAGTGTGACGCATGATTTTTCGCTTTAAGAGGGCGCACCGCATCTATGCGACGCGAGCGTTGCGTTCTTTCGGCATGCAAAGCGTGCGTCGCGTGCGCGCAACGTTTCGGCTGGTCAAACGTTAAAGGAACGCCCACGCCCGTTAAATGCTAGTCGGATCGGGTTATTACTCTTGAAAATAATTTCAATGTTAATGCGATTTCAATACCTTTTAGTTCAGTAAATATCCGCTGATTGGAGCGTTAATGAGGCCGTTACTCTGATTGAATTATTTTCAAGAGTAAGGAGGCTGGATTTTTTTATTTTGTACATAATAAATAATAATATATAACGACCTTTAGATCTATGTATACCAGGCTATCATTTATGGTTGGAACTTAGATCAGGAAACCTGACATAGACACCGTAATATTGTTGAATATGGGCGTCCTTCTTCCATGTATCATACATACTAATTCAATATCATTTAAGGTTTTTTGGCCCGTGGTTCGCAACTTCGTTTGCGTGTCCTTCTCTTCTCCGGATCCCAAACTACCTCTTTGTAAAACTTAATACGGGCCGGATCAGTGGTTTATTGTGTTATGGTTACAAACAGACGAACAGTGTTACTTTCGTAATTTATAATAGTATGGATAATCAACCATTGCTAATAAAAATCGAGCCTATTTTTGTTTATTTAACAAATTTTTTATTTAACTACATGCGCTTATTTTCTTCAGAATGCCTATAATCAAATAACTCTAAATTGATTAGACATGAAAAAAAATTTAGTTATAATGTTGAAAGCATTAATATGTAAATAAACTTACCGGGTCTATGTACTGCCATCTTGTGATTTCCCAAGCATTCCAGTAAACTTGGTTGAACATCGTGGCTGTTTCTTAGGCTGCGTGTTAACGTTTCAGGTCTGGCGTCTGCAACCATACTCCACATTAGTATTAACACATATAACTGTATCTACGAAGGGTTAGGTAGAGGTGCACAAAATGGAACTTAATAAAGTCCCATGTAATAGTGGGCGAGCCTATTGCCATCAACCGGGCACAGTTCCGAATTCCGTGTTGAAAATGTATATACGGAAAAACGTAATAACCACAATAACACTGCCTAACCCGGGAATCGAACCCAGGACCTCACGCTACGACCGCTCACTTTAAGCCATTATACATATAATAGTTTTAAGGAAAAGTATCTTTGACTTTTAAATTTAATTTCTGCACGGGCAGCGCCCGCGGGGCTGTGAGAAACAAAAGATTTTTTATTTCGTTTACTTGGCTTCACTTGCAATTAAAAGTTTATAGTTCTTGTGCACTTAGTTTCAAAAACACGCCGTAATTCCTAAAAGATTTAATGCTGTGTTAAGAAAATACCAAGAAACTACCGGCAACTTACAGGTTAATACTAGATTTGCTTAAGTCAAACGCAATTTCTCGGTACAGATTTAATAATTAAAAACTGGGTAACCGAAACATATTTACTGTTCTTTTAAATAAAGCTCGTACCTTCTTACTACAGGACAAAGGCCTGTTTACTTTCTTTCCAATTCTGTTTTTCTAGAGCTGATATGGACCAGGCTTTATTAAAGAAGTCAATTTTCTTTTTTTACGAATATATTTTTTCAGAATAGAGCCGATAATAAAATGTTTCGCTGAAATTTAGGTACACAACATATCTAATGATCTTCACTCAAAGAAAGATACTTGAGATTATAGTTTTCATAGAATACATTCTGGAGTACTATTAAATCTCGCAGCTTTATGGGGCCATGGAGGCAGATAATGCGGTCTGGAACAAAATTATGATTTTATAAAATACTAGCTCCTGCCCGCAGTTTCGTCCGCGTGGTTTATGAACCCGTACATTTTTTCGCGATAAAAAATAGCCTATGTGCTATAGTATATATAGCCATTCTATAATCTATCTCTGTGCCAATTTCATCCAGATCCGTTCAGCCGTTCTGGCGTGATTGAGTAACAAATATCCATTCATCCTAAAAATCTTTCACATTTATAATATTAGTAGGAAGGATTAGTAGGACGAGCTTGCGCTTGCGCGTGTCCGGATCCAACTGTAGCTAAGAACCATCCAAGTGACCCCACAAGAACAACAAAAAACTTCATCAAAATCGATCAAGTCGTTTGGGAGGAGAAGAATAACGAACACACACAAAATTATAAGAATATTGAAGTCGGTGCCAAGTAAAACATGAAAGTAATATACTTTGCTGCTATAATAGTGATATTGAAACAACGAGTTCACGTAAAAATTGTCGAGTGCGAGGCGAATTATGCGTCGGACACGACAAATGCACTTCGCCAATCGTGTCGATTTATCATTCCATTTTTTACTTGGCACCGACTTCAATATTCTTCAACTAATAGGTATATTGTATAATAAAACATTTATTTTTTGCTTTTTAGGTATTGAGTTATTTGGAGTAGGTTTTTTTTTTTGTTAAAAAATTTAATTATTTTACAATTTTGAGTGATGGGTAGACCTAGTAAGGACGCTTCTCTTGAAAAACTTTACAAAGGTCAAATGTATGTTGCCCCAAGTCGAGTGAAAACCTTAGACGGTATTGCACTTTGTGATTTAAAATCAAATAAATTACTTAGCCGACTATATGATGAAAACGCATTACGAGAAATGAAAAGATTAACACGACTATTGTTACTAGTACAGTGATAGTCTTGCCTTTTAGCGATTTAAAATGAGCCCAAACTCGAGGGGTTTACTAGTAGCTACTGAAGAGTTCCACTATCTATCTCCTGGCTCCATCATCAAACCCTCTATCCCAATTGTTATATACGGGACTCATCAAAATATATCGATAGATATCGATAGATATATCGATTTCATTCCCTAACTCCTTACCGTTGAGGAATACTATGACATCCATCATCAGCTCAGCATCATGAAATGATGATTTTCAGACGCCAACACCTGACTTATTTAGAAAAAAAGCTCAAACACGCTATTTGTCCTACAATATTTGCGGGTATCCCTCGATTTCCCTAGGATCCCATCATCAGATTCTGACTTGGTAACAATGGGACCAACTTGGGAGCATACTCTTTCAAACAAAAAAAGAATTTTTAAAATCGGTCCAAAAGTTGACGGAATGATCGCGTTACAAACATACAAAAAAAAAACATACAGTGGAATAGTGAACCTCATCCTTTTATGAAGTCGGTTAATAAAAATGAAATCACAGTTTTCGTCTTTAGTAACTCTAACGCATATTATACATATAAAGTATGGTTTTACATGTCTGGAGAACGACTTTTAGTTTCTTAATTGATCATACGGTAATCAATTGAGTGAGTAAAAGTCGTTCTCCTAAGTGTACTAAGGTAGATAGGATAGCGGCGCGTGGGCAGCATCGTGTTAAGGGGGGTGATTGTGAAGAAACGCAGTCTTGCACGAGCAACGAACGGATATACTTCTCCGACACGAAACGGTCGGTTTGCCCGGAGTTAGAAAATAGGTAGTTTATAATTTGTACCGAGTGAATAACAATTGTTAATTGTATTGTGTAAGTAAAATATCAATTGATTTACTTTGAAACTGTGACTTTTTTGTAACCCACCGAATCGAGATGATGACGATCCTATCGCTCAGCTATTGCTGACGACCACATAAATGTTATGTTATCACTCTACATTATTATTATATTCTCGTGAAAACATCATTATTATGTCTATTTGATTGTTTCGTTCAATTAAACTACATTCGGTAGGTATTTCCTTGTGAGAACTCGACCGACTCTAATGCCATTGGCCATTCAATGTGTTACCGAATTGAATTCGCTTGATTCTATTGTTATAACCAGTGATTGTCCTGCCTGTACTCTAAGGCCGATGTCTCGACCACAGTGAGGAGCGGGGCGACAGGCGGGCTGGCGTCTCTATACAAATAAGCCAACCCGCTGTGTTCATGAACGTGGCTCAATTAATAGGCGCATCGGAAAGCCTATTGCGTTGGCGTGATTGGGACCATGTCAGTATAAAAGAAGACCAGACTATATTCGAATAATATGTATCATATCATCCCGGTCTACTGATAAAGGTGGGCTTCCGAAATATAAGGATTACCTGTTGACGGAGTTCCCAGTAAGTAAAAAGAAGAAACATTCGCCCAAATGTAGTATTGAGATACACTTATTAGTCCAGTCCCCTTCCAGAAACCCTTAATGATTATTTCATAAGAAAAAATGGCCAACTGTACGTATTATAGGTTATTTTCGAGTTAAGAGTCATTGAGAAGTGTTTCAGAGGCAATCTTTAAGTATTGAACTGACTTAAGACTCAAAGAAGACCGTCTGAATCAGTAACCTCTTTTGAACACTCTAGAAAAAATAGTTAGCTATTGAGTTTGCCTTTCCAGCACCAAATATCCATCAATATTAATGAAATTAATTAAGTTCAGTTCATTTCATGTCTGGTATTACCTTTTTTATTAGTGTGGTAAGAACTCATCATGGGCTATCTTCCGTCCCGGAGGGGATGACTGTAAAGAGGCCACCCCCTCGTGCACGTCCCGGGGGAGACTGTACAGTGGTCCCCCCGTTAACCTCGCTAATGCCTACATCTACAAGAACATTTTTTTTTTTTTATTAGCATTGGTCATTTTCTCTTTCTTAAAATACTAAAGCCCAACCGAAGCGAATCCTGTAACAAAGCAATTGCAATAGCATGCTAGCAAGTAGCTGTGCATTCTGTTATCCTAGTTATTATAAATCGTATTTAAAAGTTGAAGTCAAAATGAAAGGGCGAGTAATTAGACAAAAAAATAGCGAACCGTGTATTTTATTAGTAACAATTCTGTCTATTACCATACAACCACGGAATCTGATTCCATTAATAAAGTATTTAGAATCACTTTACTTGTCCCATTCGTAAAGCAGAAGACCAAAATATTTTAACTTCTGCAAAATTGCAAACTTTCAATAGTATGCAGATCTGGTAAAATACATCGATAATTAAATTAATCGATTCATTTAACATACATTTGTAATGTTGGTCCGAGTGCTCGCATCTTGTTTAAACATATCGCAAAGCGATTAGTCGACTCTACGCGTGACCAGAAGGCTGGATTATTCTTTGGTCAAAAAATCAGCATTGCCATACAGCGTGGCAATGCTGCCAGTCTTCTGGGAACAATGCCGGTTGACAGCGATGCGGAGGAGTATTTTGACGCGTAGGTAATATTTTTTATATTTTTTACATTTTTAATCTGTTTTAGTAATTAGTAATAATAAGTAGGTTTTTACCTTATGTATATATTAAAAATAATTTTATATAATTTAATTGATAATTTCATAAAACTTAATCTCTGATACAGTTTGTAATGTAATTATATAAATTATTATAATATTATTTTATAATTATCAAAGGATTCAAATTCACCTGTGAAATTAATGTGTCTTTGCGAATTTTATAAACAAACTCGATTTACAGCAATATTTAACCCTTTAACCGCCCAAGTCGGATTTACCTGTCAAAAATTTTCGGGCCCATTCTAACGGACTAAAACCCTTTGAATTGCATATTCGATTTCTAAGCTTATTTTTTTTTACAAATAGTTATTTTTCGGATAGATTGTCTATAAAACCTTTTTCATAGTCTTAACTGCAGACTCCCAATAACTAGAAACAAAAAGAAAAATACTTTTTCAATATGGTAAATTTACTAATGTTATCCTGGAGAAAGTGTATTGACTTGTAACGTCCATGTCGTTTATATCCGACAGTAGTGACGAGACATATTCTAGAATTTATAATAGGATAGGATAAGGAATATGCATAAACAAAAATATTACATTAAATACTGTAGTTATTAGAAGAAAAAAAAATGTTATTTAATAATGTGTTGTATTTGCACTGTGTAAATATTAAATTACTTTAAGAAAAAAGCAATTTAGTTATTTATGTACGGTAGATACAAATTCCCATCCCTAGACTTTGTTGTCTAAATAATTTTACGCCGGGGTAGCCAGCGCTTGCGTCGGGTAAACACGACCGCCTGTGACGTCAGAAGCGAGTATGATAGAATAGTTTACGTAAATATTCTATCATAACATAACATAACAAAATAGCAAACAGGAGGTACTTATCGAGTAGGTACCTATTATATTAAAGATACAAACATATTTTTTTTATTTTGTTATATTTAGCTATGTAGGAGTAACCGCCGCACCATAATTAGGTACCTACATTATATCCGCGACTCTGTCTACGTGGAATTTGGTATCTTTTATCTAAACGTGGTACGAAAAAATATTTTTACTATTACCGTGATGATAATAGTACAATATACAATATAGCAATATTATTTGTCGATATTATCGTAATGCACAATTGCACATCCCTCTTTGTCGTAGGTATTTATTTTTTGATTAGTGAACTGGGCTCTGAGGGCACGCCAATTGATATAAAGTCTGGCGGTTAAAGGGTTGATAAATGCCGCGAATTGGCAAACGTAGTGTGGGACGCTCTCCAGCTTGATGGACTGACTCCTTGAAAAGGCTTGACCAGACTGATAGATGGATATTTGTTACTCAATCACGCCAGAACGGCTGAACGGATCTGGATGAAATTTGGCACAGAGATAGATTATAGTCTGAAATAGCACATAGGCTACCGCATAACATAAGCCGCCGGCGGAAGCTAGTATCCTATAAAGTCGGGATGTAAATAAAAGTTGTACGTAATAAAAATGGTTTGCATAAACCGATCTTTTCATTGAATAATACGTGGATCCTACTGTTCCCTCTAGTACATAAATTAGTCGACATTTACATGACCAAGAAAATAAAAAGGGAAACCTAAAAAATAATATAAGAGCGGATTACCTTTCGCATGTCCAGATAACGAGCTGTTGTTGCTCATAGAGTGAGCATTCGTCTGCTTTGTATACCTGAAACAAAGAGATCGGATTTCGGTACGGTATTGACATGACGTTGATCAGATCATTATATTTATATTAGTCCATAAGGAAACCCACCACGTAAAATAAAAAATAAATCATACTCCTCTTTTCAAACATTTTTCTAAATAATCGAAATCAATTATGTAAAGCTTAACAAAGCTAAAAAAGACTTATTAGGTTCAGGCGAATACCATGGAAATGTTTATATGTTGTCATGTAAGAATTCTAAGAACTGTGTATTCGTATGTCTTCAGATCTAAACGAAAGCGTTTTTATGGAAATAATAATCGCCGAGTTCAGTGAATCGTGATAATGATGTTTATTTATTATTGTGAAGGTCTCTCGTACCCAAATATCTGAAATGTATAGGTGCTAAGGATTTTTTTTTTTTTCAAAACCTGCCAGCGTCTAACTTCGAATTTGTGTGCAGTTCCACACTTGAGTTAACGGTGCAATGAAATATCGTGAGAAAACCTGAAAGAACCTTGATAATAGATTCCAAATTAAAAAATTACATAATTAAAGTAAGTTTTAGTAGAAGTTGTAATGTTTGACATTTATGTATTCCTTAAATTCTAATTTGCATGAATTTTAAGTGCGGAACGCGCTCGGTGTCGGACGTATTCAACTAAGCGGCAGTATTAAAAATCTATCGTTAACCGTTTTGAGTATGAACATACAAAGAAGCTGCAATCAGCGCAATACCGCAATGATAGAACCTAATATGCTGTTGTATCCCCGAAATACTGTCAACTTAGCATCCAGGGATCACACCATGACAACTGAGGTGAAAAAGTTGGAGTTGGGTATAATGTACCTAAACTTTAATAAGTTTGTGGTGTGGGTTTAGGGTTTAGTTTTAGAAAAATCTTGACCGCTGGGTGTCGTGTGACTATCAATATATTCGTGAACTTGACGTAGACAAAAGACAGAACAAACTTGAAAATAAAATCCTATGTTCTACTATGTTATGAGAGGGGCTCGTAGCTACATAGTTGCCGCGCAGATCAGTCGATCTGCGGGGTTAAGCAACTCTTGATGTGGTCAGTCCTTGAATGGGTGACCATTTTTCACATATCGAGACCCCTCCGAGCCCCGGAAAGCACGTTAAGCAGTTGGTCCCAGGTGTCATACGAAGACCTATGACAGTCGTTACGGTAGTAGCCCAAAAAGTCTGAAAACCAGTCTAATTTTAGAGTATCAGTGCTCCCAGGTACTGGGTGGTGGAGGTCAGAAGGCGGTCGCTCCGTGTAAAATACTGATATTCAGCCGCAACCAGTTAGATTCAAAGCTGACCGCAATGTAGTTGCGAAAAGGCTAGGCAGATGATAATGTTGATTACTATGTTATGACATAGAATATAGAAAGCAGAAACTAGTTATCTGCCAAATAAGATCCATGAAAACTATAGTAAATACATAATTAAATATGTAAGAAATTTTTTGAACCGTATTTTTAAAATGATAACCTTCTTCGCCAATAAGTAGCTTTTAGCTACGCGGTATAAATGAACCTATGTGAACTCAAAGTAGCCCACGTCCCGTCAATGTCTCTTCAATGGTTGTTCCGTGGGTGTCAGATGGGTGGGTGTCAGGTTTTATGCGACGACACTTGATCATACATCAAAGAATCGTTCATTTATAGTCCACGACTTCCATTATGTAAATATTCATTTGTTTAAAAAGGTTCCTTTGACCCGCATTCATAGAATTTACAAACACTACAAGAGTTCTTATCTCTGTAATCAAATAATCTTATTAGCCGAAAGAAACAAAACCAACAACATATAAGCTTACAGAACATTTAAACCATTGTTGTTTGCCTTTTCCTCGGAAGAAATACTTATATGACGCTTTCTTTTATGCGTACAATGAACACAGATAAACCTTCACCAATAATACCAGCTTAGCGTAAATAAAGAATTAAGCCCAGAGTATCTTGATGTTGAAAATAAGCTTAAAATTATTAAGGAACTTTTCTCAGAACGTCTTTCATGTTTTCACCTATTTTTACTAACACAAATGGTCCAAGAATAGCACCCTTTCACAGATAGGTTTAACAACTTCCACTACTTTTTATAAGATGAACACTCTTAAGACGATCTTGAAAGAGCAAACAATCTTCCGGACTTGTCTACAAAATACAGGTCCCATTTTTCAATCAACAGCTTACCTATAATCTGTACATATATTATACATTCACACCTTGACATCTTTTAATCTTAAAATTTTCGACCTGAAATCCTTAAATCCGTAAATGCATAAAAAAGAAGTACATAAAAAAAATAACCCCTCTACGTTCGGACTTTGAATTCGCAAGAGAAATATTCGATTTTGTTTCAGCATATCACCTATAATGCTTATTAATCCAACGGACGGGTGACTGACACATTCTAGGTAACAAAATATCGGAAAATGCAGGAAGGAAATATCGATAATATACCTAATGCAGACTGACAATTTAGGCCTTTTATGGTTTTCGTAATTCTGTTTTCAGCTAGTGGTTTTGATCTGCAATGTGATGCTAAATTGTTTAATCTAATGAACAGAAATAAATGACTATGGTAGCGGCTTTGCTTAACTCACTTGGACAGTCTGTGAGGCAGGTACATCTTATGTACCTATGTTACGATTTATTTTAGACAACTTTGCACAAATTTAATTAAACAATGTAGTGAGTAGGTACATTTAATATTAAATAAAATCTCTAGATTTTGAAGAAATATTTGTATCTGGATTTAAATCCGGAATCCTTTGGAATTATGCATTTATATAATATGGAAGTTCTATTCCGCAACATTCAAAGGAGCGCTCACTGCACATTATAAATAAGGACGGAGTAATGGAAATGTACTTACTTAACCTATCCATCGACAAGATTTGCATTTATTTATATTTTCTTTACAATAACTATCAAATCGTGAAATTCATTTCTGATAAAAGTTATCTCAATATTAAATAAAGCAGCCCTAAGAGTACCGAAGTAGGAGCGTATCAAAAATTCTACTTATAGATTTGTATGAGCCTTCAAAACCGACACCGGTGCATGCTATGAACGGATTGGCACAAGCCATAATAAATAATAATAAATTCAACCCATTACTGTCCCACTGCTGGGCAAGGATCTCTTCTCAGAATGAGAAGGGTTAGGCTTATGTCCACCACGCTGGCCTGGTGCGGGTTGGCGGACTGCACACACCATCAAGAACTTTATGTCACCCTCTCAGGTATGCAGGTTTCCTCATGATGTTTTTTCCTTCATCGTTAACGCAAGTGATAATCAAATTTTGATCCGCACATAATTACGAAAAGTCAGAGGTGCGGGCCGGGTTTGAACTCAGACTCTCCTGCATGGGAGGCAAGCGTTCAACCGCTAGGCTATCACTAGTACAAGCCATAAATTGCAAATAAAGAAAATATTTATCATATTAATCTTAAAAATATAGAAATTGCCATTTCGTACTCCCACGTAAAAATAAAAACTTACTTTATTTTTATTGTTCATAATGTATCGAGCTCGCGATAAAGAAAAAAACGCTCAACACTAATATTTGTTCAGTCAGGATATTTTTGGTAGTTATGTATTCTTTGTACTTTCTTCACAATCGTAATCTAAAGCAGAGTGTTTGCAAAAGTATCACCTTAATGCGCTTGAACGCCAAAATGACTCGTGTGAAATTGATCATTTTAAAATCTACTATTAATGTCTATGCCCTAAAAATAAACCTCGTTAATCCTGATCTTGCATGAGATGAATAAGAATGTCAAGTGCCGTCGCAAATAACGGTTATTCTTGGAGGTCAATGGGATATTTTATTCGTATGGCAACAAGGCCTTTCCTTACTAACTTAATTTGAAGAATTAATTAATATTTTTTAGTACAAATTAAATTGTTTCTTCCTTCATCAGTCGTGCCTTTTCCGAAACGCTCTTAATGAAGTTCGAATTTAGTTATTCAAACGGTACGCTATTGCGAGAAGCAATAATTTTCTGTAAAAAGGAGTCCTTCCAACAGTTTAAATGTATTACATAGTTAATCAGTGGCAAGGTACCTTCGATAACCGAAGCTGTTCTAGTGACCAACTTTCAATTAAAGTATTGCTGGTACCTACGATTCAATTACTGTTAAACAAATCTGTCAATTAATTCTGCACCTTTTTAATTATTCGTACAACTTACTTCAAAAGCTCCATTCGATAATAATATTTGTTACTTTTTTATTTTTATTAAGGGATAGTTAGCAATTGTACGTTTGCACAGATTACTATAAAAAAGAATAAATACAAACAGTGAAGGCGAAATATAAGATAAGTCTAATTTAAGTTTTTAGACTATTTATAATCTTTTTCTGAAATAAGTTTATATGCAACACCTTTTATGCTTACGCTTCTCGCTTGTCCCATTTCTAACTGATTTTAAAGCATATTGCCAGACTTTTTACTCGAGCAGCTTGTGGATCAACTGTACTAAGTGATTACTGGATGCACTTATAGTGCAGTATAATAACTGCTTTAGGATGCTGTTGGGACTGCTGCGTTTTTGTAGCGCGTCTGATATGTTCGCAACTGCGCATACCAATGACTTCTACGCTGTAATTCGCAAAAAAAAAACAGCTCGTAGTTGACAAGAATTCGGTCGAGTTCCATGGTATTCTAAAAATGTTGATGGAAAAACATGGTGCCCCATAGCTCTGTCATGCTGTGAGCGTACTTGTTAAAGAAAGATAGTTAATAGTAATATTGGTTTGTGTAATTTATTTGTTATTGTTATGTTTACTAACATTTGATTTTAAAAAGCCTTTGGGCCCAGTTGCCATGAATAAACATACATTTATTTATTATTATTATTTATATACACCCACCCCAGTGAAACGACTTAAAGAGTGAAGCCCGCTGCACCGAAAGAAAATAGGTTCTTACCTTTTCAACGGAGAATATTCTTTACTGCTATCAGACACATACTAAACCATGTCGGTGCAATTTAAAATGTCTAAATGTAATAAAATTTCAATTTCATAGAGGATATTCTTAATATAATATATAACTACATATATTATACCCACTCATATTCAAAATTGCTAATCTCAATTTTTTCATATATTTTTTTTTAAGTTCACTTTTACTTTTGAGTGCGGGTAGATTTATTAAGTGCCTGTGTTCATTTAATACTGATCAGACGAAAAATGTATTCGTAGGTCTTTACAATTTTTATAATATGTTTTAGTGAGGTGGGGGTTCTTGTTTTGTGTATTCTGATATTGGTACTAGGTATAAGAAAAATAATTATGCATTTTTTTTTTTGTAGTCACCATATCATTTCGTGACTTTTTTTAATGACGGCAGTATTCGTACGTTTGTTTTTTTGGTAAACACTTGTCACTTGGCTATATAATGCATAGACTTAGAATTTCGATGATATAATGCGATTTCATGATATGTAAGGGCATTTTTTTGTGGTGGCGTTATACCATTATTTCTTTGGTATTTTTTTTCTGCGATGCGCTTCTTTTGGGCTAAAATTTTTGATAGACTCGTAAACGTGGGTAAACTGCTGTCTACTAATGGTGTCAGCTCTAGCTTAAAAAATCGTAACTAGCGACTACTCACTTACTGCCTAAAAGTTCTAAGTAGCTTAACACTTATAGGGGAGCGACGGGCTTAATGTAACATGGGTAAGTAGCATTAAGGCTTTTTCACCGAGACCTTAGATTTTATCAACTTATTTTTGTTTACTCTATCTTACCTTTATATCGCGCCAAATCTTGTCCCTATAGACAGTGTCCCACCAGGGCGTGCAAATAGTGGATGTCTGGATGCGCTTCATTTGGATCGAGTAAAGTAAAATTTTACTCAAAATTTTGGTTATAGTTATTATTATGAAGTAATTAAATGTTTCTGTATTTTACTAACTTTCAAATTTACCTATATTTGATGTTGGGTAAGGGTTTTTACGATTAGTAAGTTAATTTATTAATTGTATTGATAAAAGCGAAAAGTTATACTATTGAGTTAGTTGTAACAAAATCTTGGGGTTATTTGTAACATGATTATTGATTAAGTTATAGTATCTTAAAAAATAATCATGTTTCAAATGTAAGGTGTAAGTTATGATCACGAGATTTTTTACATTGTACCCAATTACATTTACGACGCAATGATGAGATTTGTGCTACTTAAGAGTAAAACGCTTTATACAAAAAGTTTTTTAGTCATGCCGCCAAGAATCATTACAAAAATGTTTATTAATAATGACGATTTAAGCTGTAAATGATTACCCAGCTGATAAGGATAATTATATGCAATAATTGTGTTGGTGTATCTTAGTTATGAGTGATTTAATTTAGTTTCAAATTTAGTTATATTTATAACAAATATTTATTATACTCCAATGTCTAATTGATGCATAATTAATGTCATTACTAGTACGGTTAGACATGGAGGTTCTTATATTTTTTATCTTTATAAAATCTAATTTTTATGTTCTACAAATAAAGAATCAGAATTTGACTTATACTTTGACTTATAGAACCTCTCTTATTGTCGATTCTTATATACGACCGGTTCCACCTACGCGGATAGTTCTTATTAAATGTTTTATAACTTGACGGACTAATTTCGATCCTGATTGGTTTAATCGGCACCAGACTATCGACTTTTATTTCATTTGCAAAAACACGTTAGTGTATATACGGACCACAAAACCAGCAATTAAGGGTGCAATTACAGCAGCGTTATTTCGCGAGCTAATATTGCCCGTTGTGTTTATATTGTGGTGCCGCGCTGCACTGTTTTGTGCACATAAAGAGAACGCTTTTGACGGTCTAGCTAGTGACGAAACCTAACTACACACATTTAGCTCCGTTACGGACCTCACTGATAGGCAATACTTTTCATCACCAGTGGAGCAATACTATTCCTAAGTGAAATGTCTTGCCAACATGAGGTGACAAGAATCCCTTAAACTATTTTCAGTATCCTTTTCATTCTCATTCTTCAGATTTATTGAAAAATATTACTTAGTTTGAAATTACATGCTCACTTTGTTTTTCAAACGATGAGACTAACTTTCACGTATACTGTTAAATATTTTACATTTCACTAAACTATGCACGTTTTCAATAACTTTGTAGTATAATTTATATTGCTTTCTGCAAGGATGCGAGAAAGGTAGAGAAATCTGTATTTAATGCAAGTTGTGTTTTACGTAGATGAATCTACAGTTTGTTTTAAACTCAATTTCACTTTAAGGTACATTTTCGGTGTACGATAAAGGTGTATTTATTAATAGTCCTTGTATGTTCAATGTTTCAACAGGTTAGTGCAGTATAGTTTGTGGCTAGAATTGTAGGTACAAAGTTTGTTAGTGAGAGTCTAATAAATTAGCCGTTTCAGATACTTTTCATTAACTAGATATTTTCGCTTCTAATTATTATTAAAAAAAATCGATATTGTCTTGGAATCACTGCTAAGATGAGTAAGTATTCGAGGCTGTTCGTGTCAAGTTTACTTTTCCCTATAAACTGATACTGGGATTTGAATTGACACCAAATGTTTCAGTAAATGTATGTACAGTCAGCCTCAAGATGTATACAACATGAGAAATTCAAAAGTGAATTCTTCAATACGTAGTAATTTAAATAGCAAAATTTTAGCCAATCATCCTTACACACTATGCGCGAACTGATCACGAACTAGTTCCTCTAACATTTTCTTTTGAATTTCGATTAGATTTTTATTATTTTCTGGCTGTACGCTCTTGATGTAGATTTTTTAGAAAGACAATGGAAAGTTACTTTCTTAAAAATTAAAATGGCCAGGTGTTGATTCGTGATCGCTTGACAGACCAGATTAAAAATTCAATAATTTGGTTTTAATTTATTTTATTCAACTAACTTTTTTGACATTTATTAGATAGAATATTTAGTTTTAGCTGCAATATATGCAAAATTATGATCATTATTTCATCATCAATATGGCTATTAACTCATAAATGCATATATCTAATAACATAAATCTAATATTGCATAAAAGTTATGTTATAACAGTACGTTAGGTTGAATTTTTTTTGTTAACCTAGTAAACTTTGCAAAGGCTCTTCACAAATTGACTTCAGCCTTGACTTTGAAATGTACTTTAACCAACTCTTGTTCTTGTTGCCTCGTGTACAAAATAAAATGTTGTTTGTTGATTTTTCTGTTTACAATGAAATCCGAACCTTTGTTTTGTCTTTAACTTTACTACGTCACTGCATTGTTGTAGCATTTACAATAGACTTATTTTAGCAAAATATTAAGCTAGTTGCTCTGTCATTTAAGCTATGTGCTTTCATTCGTGTTATAAACTTAAGACTGATCTTATTTATATCCCTGAATGTAATATATACATATATATATATATAATAATGTCCTCCTCACCGATTTCGGTCACGGCGGCCAATCTAAGCGGAGATTAGCCAACTACGCAGGAGATATTATAGAGCACAAGTGTGTGCGCAAACACAGGTGCTCTCTCTGTTCCTTCACTCTCATAGTCCGATGGGACGTCAATCCGACACGACCGGAGAGAGATCAAGCGCAGGACCAACGGCTTTACGTGCTTTCCGAGCTAAATAAAAACAGCTTCATAATTACCTATAGATGTTCTTAATAAACCAAATCAAATTATAATGCATAGATACAGCCTGCTGCTTAATCATATAATATGCTTTATGATATTAATCTTAGTAGCCTTGAGTTTTAATAGTATTGTGGATGAAATTGTTGTATTACATTACAGGAGGCACACACCAACAATATATTTTCTATTGTAACTACATTGTATAATTTCAATTTATTTAATTTGCGCTAATGAATACACGTTAAATTTTCATAATTATATTATTTAATGTTGTTAATAATATTAAAGATATGAAGGAGTATTTCAGCTTTAGTAGATATTCATATATTATACCGATTTAAGCTATTTTGGCTTTGGAAGTTTTATAAGTACCGTGAATGATGGTGTTAAAGTGATTTTCAAATTCCATACATCCATATTAGTAACAAGCCTCTAAGTCGCAAGTGTGTAATTATTAAGCCAGTGTTATTAAATTAGTGAGTTTTGAGTTAAAACTCACTAGTCCCGAACTTAAAAGTGTCTAACTTATAAGCCTTGAAGTCGCACGTAACCACCCTAACTCACAAATATTTTAGTCCTAAACATCTCAATCTCTAACTTGAAAGTGTTTCTCTTACAAGTGTATGTCTGACAAATCCCAAACATAAAAACGTTTCACTCACAATTCCGAAGTCCCGAACCATGTTTCTAAATCGCAAAACTCTAAGTCCTAAACATTTTAATCACTTACCTATAGCTAATTCTCAAAATCGGAACTTAAAATTGTTTATCTTACAAGTATACGTCTCCCAAGTTCCGAACTTAAAGGTTTCTTAAAAGTTCACAAGGCTATTTCCCATAAATCCTATAATTAAAAGTGTTTGATTCACAAGCCCCGAATGTAAAATGTCAGACTCCCAAACATATTTCCCACAAATGCTACATTTAAAAGGGTCCAACGCACAAGCGTCAAACTTAAAAATGTCTAAATCAGCCTTTGACTCACTAGTCCCTAACTCAAAAATCTTACAAGCCCTTACAAGTCACGAAACTCATAAGTCTGTGTGTAATTACTAGGTGTATGCGTGAATCTGTAAGTCTGGTTCCCAACTCTGAAGGACCATGAACTTGAGAATTAGAGGATTTCAGTCTTGAAAATGAGACTTATCTCAGTTTTAAATCTCGAAGTCCTACAGTAACAAGTCTCGAAGGCATATGTATATATGTCTAGTCTATTGTATCTCTATTGTAGTCTCCACGGCATGAGCGATTCCCACCCCGACCCTTGCTTGAGCTAGCCCGCGCTGCGCCAGTAGTACCAATAAATCGAATGTCCCTAAATAATCACAATCAGATCCAGCAAGTTCCATTTTGTCTGTCCCCCAGCAACGTCCTAAGCTGAGGTTCGGATGCCACGCGGATGGGACGCGCATGGGACGTCCTTTGCATTGTTGCTTAATATTTTATTTAATTTGCTCGGTTAAGCAGTGAAAGCTCCCTGAGCTAACAGAGAGAGAAAAGATTCAACAAAAATATAACGCAACAGAAGAAAAAGCAGTCTGTCAATATTTTAATTAGGATTATGAAGATCAGTGTTCTCAAAATTTATATATCCATTTAAAATATTCCCAAATGAAGAATCTCTACGTAATCTTTAACCCCAAATATTAAATCGGAAAGCTCTAAGGCTAAAACTAAAGTCACTATCTCCATCATGCGTTATATATGAACAGGCGCCATTTTGTGAGCATATTGTGCCCGTGAATAGATTCATTTTAATGAAGTGTTAGGTAGTATATGTTCACAAAATGGCGCCTGTCATCCGTTTCCATATTTAAAACGTACGTCTTATGTTTATCGATTTGTTGAATTTTTTTATTTATTTAATATCATCTATTTAATTACTGATATATTCAAATAAAAATAACAGCTGCGAGTTAATTAGCTAATTACTATACATTATTAGAGAATTTTCTGTTATGATTTCGGCTTTTAAAAATAAATAGGGCCGGTATTCAGTATCCTATTAGTCTAGGCTGGCTCTATCAAACAAACATGATGATTTTGAAAATGTTTGGTTTCTTTCAGAATAACTCGTTATTTGAAATACAATAGGAACCTTTAATTTCGTTCATAAATTAATACTATTGGTGTGATAGAATGTTTTTCCGCTTGACTGAAGGCCAATGTTTTTTTGTTTTGGCATATTTGAAAAAAATCTGAACGTCTTGGAATAAACACCAAGAATAATACGAGAACACCTTTTGGAATTGTATCGGGGTGGTACGGTTATGGCAATATCATCCCACCGCCGCTCCCCGTCCGGTAACGTCCATACTAGCAAATACCAACAGCTAATAAAAATCCCAATAAATTTATATGACAAATTTAATCACATAAATTAATTAGATAGGGACAAAATATCCCGTTATTGAATTCCTTTTGGTTTGCTTTGAAATGGCATACCTCTAAACTTGGAACATTCCTTATAAACTGGATCGTAATATAAATTAAATTGAAATCTGTATCGCATAAATACCTAATAATATTTCTATGGGATTCTGACAGTTGACACACCTGAGTTAGAGAAAATATATTTTAATCATAAAGTGTTATGTTCCCACTTAAAGATTTAAGCATAATATGATAATTTGATTAATTTTCAAGATATTAATGTCGTGGAAACAATAGTTATAATTATAAAAAAATGTTCCTCATCCTTTTGAACCGCTTCCTTTGCTTACGCTGCTCGTGCTCAGTAAATGGGCATAAAGCGAACAAGCATTCCGAGCTGCTATGGGAAAGGCAGCTAAAATGGTTAAAGTCGAATAACTAAAGCAGTAGCACCAGAAATTATACATATTCTTAAATTAATGTATAATTTCAAATACTTAGATCATATTATATGTTTTAGTCAAATAAATCTATATATGTATATATAAACGTGTGTGTATGTATGTTCCATATGGACTCCAAAACGGCTAAACCGATTTTAATGAAATTTTTAGGTAATATTCAGATTAGCCCAGCGACTGATCCTGTGAAGTTTGGTAGCGATCGAATTAACAAAAATGTTTTTTTAGCTTTTTGTTAATTTTGTGTGCTACCCGTGCGAAGCCGGGGCGGGTCGCTGGTACTCTATAATATACCTAATGTCTTTCTTCTATCTTATGAATATGTGTGTCTTTATTCGTAATTTTCATAAAATATTTAATGTTTTTTTTTTCTTTAAATAAAAACTTAGTTTGTGAGATTAGTTTTGATCTAAATTAATATTCCCTTTTTCCGGTTTTTGTCAAACGCTCGAGTAATTTACTCTATAAATTTAAAAGAGATCAAAATTTTTGAAAAAATGTGATAAAAAAAGTTACATACTAGTATTTTTTCTTAGTTACGAATTGGAAACTGGGCCAACATTCAAAGTCAGGGATCTACAGTTGGGACCTTGATCTTTTTGTTTGTTGTGATTTCTAAAGCGCCGTCGCTTGTGTATACTTGTTGAAATTATCAAAAAAATAGTTGTTTGTTTCTTTAATTTAACCCGCTCATTGAGTTTGCATGATATTATTTTAAATCTAGTTAATTATTATTAAAGTAAAATTTTTTAAAGCCTTTAAAAATATTATCCGCTTATTGAGTTTGTAAAATTTAATTTATTTTAGGGCCGTTAATTTTTTTTTAGAAGATTTGATTTCCTTTACATACATTTAAAAATAAATATTTTAGGTTAAATTTGTGTATTTTATGTTACTTTATAAATACGATATTTATTAAATTTAATTTAACCGCTGAACACGCCGACAATAATTCTGAAAACGTCATCTGCCTGCCGTTTTCCAACAATCCTGAAATTTTAAATAAATTGAAAAAAAAAGTTCAGAATGCAATAAAAAAAAATAAAAAAGCATTTATAAAAAATAATATAGATATACGCACCTTGTCGTTGATACGGGCTCGGAGAAATCTTGAACTTAAATTTCTCTACCTCAGCGGCAAGGGAGAAAATCGCGAAAATAATTGAATTAATAAGGTACTTGAAAAAAGATTCAACGCACGGCGCGAAAAGGTTGGTGAAGGGTACGTTACTGGGAGCTAGAGTCCATGGGAGAGGTCTAACCAGCTCGGCGGACTCTAGTAGAATGGTTACAGTTCCTCCCCCGCTCGAACTCAAATACTGTGTGTACAACATGAAGAATATTGGTTTGGATGCGGCAATATACGTGAGCGTATTCAACTACGGGAAAATAGCTGACGGAAGCCGAAATGGAAAGGAACGTGTGCGATTGAGAGAAAAATTGAGGCTAAGTAATAACACACGGTTATAGGATATAAATATTATAAAATAAATAGAGCAGCTAGCGATTGTGTCTTAGTCATAGTCATTATTCATTTAATAATTAACGTTATATTTGAATATTTATACATAAAGTATTTAATTCTATTAAGTTTGATTAGAAAATAAAGCATTTATAATAATAAAAAAATACCAACGTTACAATAGTAATAAAATTTGTCTTATTTATGTAATTTATTTATTTTATTGTAATTTTACAATTTAGCGATAGAATAGACATATTTATTCACAAGGAAATTTTCGAACTTCACTTTAAAGGAGCCTGTGTAAATAATACTTTTTAAATCTACAGGCAACCTGTTAAACAGATTGACTGCTTGGTGTCGTGAACTGTAATTTATAATATTTAAGTGTGTGGGTGTATTTGTATGACTGAGGTCTTTTCTGTGGGTCGTTTTTCTAACTTGTTTTTATCAGGCGTCTTATTATATGTATAGTATATGTTTAACAAGATAACTTAAAAGTACTAATATGTGTAATGTGTTTCATGGCATTAATTTTTTGCCGCATCCTATATATGACAAGTTATTATTACAAAAGGCAATTTATTAGAAGAATAAAAAATATATAAATCTATACGTAAATTACTATACAATTTGGAGATAATTGTTCAAATAATGCTACTAATCGTTCAATAAAGAAGTTTATTTTTATGTAATATTTTCTAATAAAAGTTCAGTTAGAAGACTGAATAATGGATGGCCGCGTAGTTTGAGGACGGGAGGCGCATTCAATGTTTCCGCGATGCATGTTCTACTTCGTCCATCCCCTTGCTTCGTGCCTCACTTTCAGCCCCCGCTCGTAGTCCGAAAATCACTGCGCTTTAATATACAGAGCCGCTAGTAAACTCTTTTTAATTGCATGGAATTATAAATGTATTAATAATTTATTTATCTATAAATTTAGAACTGATGATATTCTGTAATATCTTTATGCTGTAGCAAGATTTTTTAATGGTATGCATTTCAAAATGATGGGTTATCATTCTTAATTTGTATTTATTTGTTGTACTAGACTGCCCCATTGGTATTTGTTTAACCTGAGTGTATTTTTCGTACACTTCCATAAAATAGAGTTAGGTTTCATGTAATATTATTTCTTCTTCTGTCGTGTCGTTTTAAGCTTTTCCATGGAAATTTGACTGACGTGACTACACGTTGAAGCAGTCAGTGTGGTTCCATAATATTTTATATTCGCTATCGAAAACTTTCACTGTTCTTTTTTAGAGGTTAGAGTGCAGCGGAGAGTGTATGCTGAGCGCTCGCTTTTTTTCTGTTTTACACGTGTAGGCTCCGTGGAACGCGTTTTGTAATGGATTTTAAATCTGCATGTATGCTAGCACCTGCTACATAGATTGGTTTTTTAAATTAAGTAAAACCTATTTTTGTCCTTGATTCATCAGAAGTTTAAATAAATGCGATTCCCTTTGTTAATGGATCTTCATAATTGGACATTACCTTACGTTCTTAATAAGCAAATTATAACCGGTCTCCTCGCATAAAAAATTGCGCCACAAACAAGAAAATTAATTATACATTCACACTATGCAAATATAAAAAAAAAACTTGTAAAACAATCAAGTATGATAAAAGCACACAGAGCAAAACGACAAAATTCAATTTCAGTTTTTAATTGCCTAATTAAATAGTCGAACCACTAACAAATTATTCGGTATAGTAAACTTCGAAATTCGAACATGAGTGCACTTAACCGTAATTAAAGTAGATTTTGTTATGTCAGTATAGCAAGACCATTGCTACGGCGTAGCCAGTTTAATGTCAAATACATCGGAATGAAACGCTGTCAACGGCAAAGTAAACCGTAGCTCGTAGCAACGCTACGAGTACGTAGTATGCAGGTTTGGTATAAGTACGTCAATCAATTGCGTATCTGAATTCTGATATTCAATAACATCATGTTAATACAAAAGCAAACAAACATATATTTGGAAAATCGGGTCATGGTTTCCTCCGTCCTATCCCTAGGTCACTTAAGATATACATACGACAAAAACAAATACTTTTGAATCCTTTAAAATCACAGGCACTAGGGCTTTTACTGAATTATTGTCTAAAATACATGTCCACCTTACTCTTCAATGCAGCGCCTTTGAGGTCGTGAAAGTTTCTAAATGCAATAATTACATGATCTCTTTCTACGAACGATCCATGAGTGTATCATGCAGTTTGGATTCCGCCCGTCATCTAGCCGGTGACAATAATGCGTCTTAAAATGATGAACGACTTGATATTGTGTCTAGTAAGTGAGTTTCTCGTCAAGTTTAGAAACTATGATATTGACCATTTATCTTATTTACAGTTCTTAACGAAATGACTTTAAAACAATTTATTATCATTTTCAGACTGTTATTTAGTTTTATGACTTAGTATTTAGTTGTTTTTTTATTCTGACTTGTTTTGGCTTTTTTGGACATAACTCCGAAACACGTAAGCGGTGCGTTTGATTTCATTAAATATCGTTGTTCGTCATAGTAATCTCCTCTATGAATTAACAGAAAGTCTTACAATAAACAAAAAAGGTTGCTAGTATTTTTTATCAATTGCGACCTCATATCTGTCTTGGTCCATATAAACTGACATTACTCCAACTGTCAAAAGTTCTTTCCTCCTTTAATTATAATTTTATCAAGCGCCCAAAGTACCTATCCTGTACAGCTGTCATTATTTTTCGTTTCATTAGAAAAGGATAGATTTTCCTCGAATACTATCGATTTATTTTCGTATCGAAACTCGTATTTTCTTTTGTTAGAGAGCAAGGATCCATTAGAGGGCATTTGTGGGGACACAGACTTTTCTACTTACATATATTTTATAAAGCTTATTACACATTTAGTATTTATTTTATAGTCTGATTAAAAAACAGGAAGTATGAAACTTTATTTTACATCGCGAGTAGCTGGCAGTAAAAAAAATGAATAATCGCACTATATAAGACGTGTCGCTGTCAACAGACAGCGACCGACTGGCTCATTGGTCTGTCACTACGAGACGCTACGAGAATCGCCCTCACAATTTGCTAAATTTTGTTCAGTAGAGTCGCGTCTGGCCGTGAGTGAGTGAGTCTTTGAGGGCCACTGTGCGTGATTTTTACGACATTCTCGGTAATATTAAAGTATTTGGCGTGCTACGTTTCAAATAAAATTGTGCAAAGCATTTTGCGTTGTTAAATTAATATTTAAGCTTATATAAAAACGGTAATGGAATGTCTTACCGGCCTTAATATCAGCCGTAGGAAATGATACTGTGAAAATAGCTATAATATGTTGCACTAGTAGAACTGGGTCTACCTCGGTATATTGGCATACTTTTCTGACAGCATAAGAAGCAGAGCTGAGTTTTCCCGCAAGACAGAATATAAAATACACCCCATTGCATTTATGTATGTGTAGTTATACCAAGAAATACTGTGAAATCCAGTCTCATGAATACATTTACATTTATTGGAATTTAATACCAACTTATTAACAGTAAACCGGCGCATAACTTGTGAAAGTGTAATGGTACCTACGCGTATATTATATTCTGAGTGCAGTGCGGAACAGTAATGCATATAACTGCGCATCTAAGCGTTTACAAGCAAGGTCGAAACTATGAAGCAAGCAATCCATCGCTTATAAGCGTTCGGTGAGACGATTATTAGGTACAAAAATATGGGTTTTTTAGCCTCATCAAATTGACTCAATCGAATAAATCGAATTAGATTTATAAAAACGTAGACTGTTAGGCCAATCCTTAGGTTGCTTAAAAATCTGAGTATAAGAAATATAAACACACGTGTCGCGTTTGATGTGAGGTACGAGCATTTATATCATGACGTAATTATGCAAGGCTTGAGAGCTGTTCGCAAGTTGTTCACGTGTAACAAGAACCACGTAATGGTTACCTTACGTTCCTTGGCTGCATATAGGCTTCTCTTATAGATTTCTATGACAAACGTGAGCTATTTGCCCCATGATGCCAGCGTCGTAGAATTTAAACAAAAGAGGTAAAATTCAAATCAAATCAAATTATTATATTGTATACCTACCTATAGTATACAGGTATTGTATGCTTGTATACAAGATGTTCCAGAAAATAGTGTCAAGCAAAAGTTTTGAGCTATGTATGTATGTCATGCGATTTTTTGTGGTTCAAGTTCAAGTTACGAATAATTTTCATGTTTTTAACTTTATTATTCGTGACATTTTTGATCCTCATGACGTGAAGAAATTGAGATACATACGTGATTATTTTTTGTGAAGTTCCTAGCTGAATAGTTTATCTACGAAGTCCTTAAGCAGTTGACTACTGAGTTACTGACCTAGCTGTACCTCTAAGGGTGGTCTACCTCAGTACTTCCGCTTGACACTACTTTCTGGGACACCTGTATAAATCAACTAAACACCAATTTCACCGTTGGCTATGACCTATCCTCATATTGAGAATGATGAGGCCTTAAGATTTTGTAATTATTTGGCGCCCTACTATGATTCCTCGCGATGATTTTCTTTACCTTTGAAGCAAATCATCATCAAATTCTGGTCCGCACATATGAATCCGAAGTGTCAGAAGTGCGGAAAAAATGTTTCACAACTAGGCTAGCACTGGTTTTGTGATCGACACATTATAGTTCAAGGATAATTTATTATGGAAAGCTAAATGAATTTAGTAGTGCTGTGCAATAAAAGAAATCCAATTTCATAGTCAGTTTGTTTTCAATGAATCTTGATGCAAGTAATATGACTTTACGTTGGCTTTGATAAAATAATTCAGGAATAAAGGGTGTTAATAATTCTGTGTGATTTCAAGCGGATCCGAAATGCGAAAAACAGTAATACATGTTTTATATATTCTAATTTACTTTAACTGCATCATTGGTCTAGTGGTCGCCAGCGCGACGTCAGGTCCGGGTTCGATTCCCGGATGAAGTGTTGTTTCTTCGGGGGATACAGGTGGGATGCTATGTTATATATATATTTTTAATATTTTCCGAAAAAAATTGTTTTGGTTTTTATATCTATGATGTGGTAAAAAATAATATAATAGTACTAGAACTGGAAGCTAATGGTTTATTAAAAATATGGAAATATATCCAGTAAACAGAAATCGTTCCTCTAGAGCAGCCATTCTCAAAGTGTAGGTACTCTGCGAAGCCCTAGGGCTCCGCAAAGTCTCTGTGGGAGCTCCGCGAAAATACTGATCACTCTTTTCACAATCGACTCTGTTCAATCAAGCCTGACATCAAACAATTGATGAAAAGTAAAAAACAATTTCATACCTCCCATTAGATGCAAATGTTAATGCAAAGTAATATGATTATTACCTTATAAAAAGTACATATAAATCATTTTTGATTATTTTAGGGTTCCCCCAAGTATTTTGTTTCCCAAAAGGGTTCCGTCGCCAAAAAAGCTTGCGAACGGCTGCTCTAGAGTTTTAGTATAGTACAGATTATACATACACTATTAGACAGCCATAATTCCATAACTCTAGAATTAAGAATTGGCTCTAATCGAGATCAAAAAAGAAAATATCCGAAAAAAGAGGTTATATTTTTTATATAAAAAATAATAATTGGATCATTTATAGATTATCTCGATACTTTACCAAGTATAAACTTTTCTTACATAGGGTAAAAGTGGGATAGTTGCCTCGCATTTTGAAATTGGCTTATTATTTCCAAACAGTATTTAAAAAAAGTTTTTATTTCTAATGAAAACCATGTCTTTTACCTACATCACGATTAAGAGTAATTGAATGTAACTATTATAAATATAAGCGAAAAAATAATTATTTTTAGCAGTACTATTTTGGGGATACATACTTACCATACCTATGGGTTAGAACCTCAATGATTTTATTACTATAAGGATGTCCTTAGGGATTAATAAAAGAAAATTTACAATTATTAACGCTTTATTTTTAAATTCTATCAATGGCATGTTACACTTTGGTTTTAATCATTATATCTTATACTTACATAAAAAATATGAATGTGTTTATTAAAATTCAACGTTTTCCTTTAGTTTGCCATATGTCATTACTTCGCAGAATTTGATCCTTATAAGCGACACTTTCGGATGGTGTAATAATACAGCGTGCGTTTATTTTTTCCAAAATCAATGGGTTCGATTCCTGGCCAGGAATATTGTCGCAAAAATCCATTGATGTAGTTTTAGTTTTCATAAAAATCGGGCTCGAGACTTCTTTGAGTATTTTTCACTATTCCTTACAGTTTCGGATTTGACCATCCCCGCCCACTTGAAAAATTCACCCTATATATATATTGTCTATCTTCTCCTTAGTGTTCTTGATGGAATTCCATACCTACGAGATATTTCGTTGATGCCAAGAATTCATTTTGACATTTTATCCAAAGCTACTATTAAATGTTCTTACGCCCATTCAGCACGGGGACGAGCACCAATCTTTCTCGAATATTTACGAGGCATGCTAAAAACAAAAGCTGTGATTAAACGTCATGCAAAGTTCAGCCTAAGCCTTAGGGGATAGGTGCCCCTAATCTATACTCACATCGAATCGAGGCGTCAATCCTTTTCAGTAGTGATGGACGGACCCATTTTTAAAAAGAACACCGGTAATAAAATTTTAAAACCACCACTTATTAATTGATAATCGAATCATATACTTGCAAAAATCAATAAAATAAAATTCACTTACCTGTAAAATGAAAAGTTACTCGCTTTCAAAAAACAGTGAAATTCGTAATTCACGTCGTCCGTGAAGTTCGGCAAATTTATTTAACTACGCACTCCACGTAAAATGCATGCGGCTGACGTTCGCGGACAGAGGGCGGAGGGGGGGGGGGGGTCGTTGGTCCAAGCTTTGAATATAAATAATAACTGCGATCGTGTTATGTTTGAGATCCTCAATACAAGTTTCGCGGCATCTATACTCCTCCCAAACCTCAAACAATCTACAATTATCAATTTATACTTATCAATGTTAAATAAGTTACATGATCAACTACAAGTTTTGTAATAAAAACGATAAGGGTTGCCGGTGCATCGCAGATTGAGGGACGTGGAACATTCTATGGAGGCGTAATCGATACGTGTCGGAGCGGGGAGAGCTAGATGCTGGTGTATAGTTAGGAGGGCCTACATTTTTAAATAAGCACATTCAGTACTAAAGAAAACCGCAATGCCAAATATAACTATCACCATTTTGCAGCCGAATAGCTTATGGGACTGAAAAGGCTCTACTACTTGAATGGGACTAGGCAGGACATGTCTACCGTAAGCAGATCGAACTGTGGGATACAACAGCGTGGGATCACGTAAAGTGGAGTACAGCGGCGAGGCCTTTGTCCAAGATTCGGAAGGCATAGGCTTTTAATAATAATTTTTAAAGTGTGCTGTAAAACCCAAATCTTATGAGGGCCATTTATGGGGTTCTTATAGTCTAATTTATTGTAAACGAATTATAAAAGAAATATATAGAAAATAAATAAAGTTAGATGGTCATTATCGAAGGTCTACTAAATATGAGTCAGATAATATAATGCAATAACATAAATAATAATAGTTTTTTTTTCTATTACTGGAAATAAATATAAGTCTGTTAATTTACTTAAAAATATACTTTTGATTGTTTTTACAGATTCAAATCTTCTTCACATTACTCATCATTAATGTAGCAACATCTCTGAAGACACTTCAGGAATTGAACAAAGAGAAGAAAATTGAAAATGCAATGCTACTTAGTAAAGTAGTCCAGTATATAATAAACACTAAGTTAAATACTAAAAACAGGAGAGCCCTCAACGCTGTCAATTTGGCCAAAGCAAGAAATTATTATAAATCTTTAACCAAAAATATAGACGGTCATAGCAATAAGAAAGGATTGAGATCCGGACCGGTAGACGATAAGAATGTTTTACGAACTCAAGAACAAGCAAAATTAGTTGAAACGGAGCTCAAGCTTGCTTTGACTCATAAAAAATCAGCACTTCTTGATAAACCATACGTAGAAAAGCACGGAAAGAATGATTACCTTGTGTTGCAGCCCGGAGTAGTCGATCCTTTCGTCACCGTTGTGCCTAACCAAATATACTATAACAACGAGAAGTCATGTGTTAACTGGTTGGACGATTGTAGTGTGCGTGGCATCAGAGCTAGGCTGTTAAGAGGCGTCAACTCACCGTAAATTAATTAAAACAACCCTTTAAAAGTACTTCATCTGTACATTATTTTTGCATCTTAAACCAAGGTCAGATAAGGAGACATACTTTTATTCCTATAGTGCAATCAAATTATAATAACGTATTGATATTTTTATTACGTAGATATACTCGGATACTACCCATACTCCGATTTCTCCTGTATCTTGGGGAACAGTTTACAAACATACATGTCACATGCACACATAACCAGACCCGAAACATTACACAACACACTATCATATAAATATTTGTGCCGTGCCGGAATCGAACCCGCGACACCTAGCCCAAAAAGCTAATAAATTATAATATGGCCACTGCGCCAACCGTGTCATCGTCGTATATACAAAAATAATAATGAATTTCAAGACTCTGTATGTTCTCTGGAATATTTATTATATCTATATTAACACATAACCAAAAAGTAACCCTTAAAAAAAGTGATCAGTATACTAATAACTACTACGTAGCAAATCTTTCAAATGTCACGTATCTACTCTACAATGAAGTTAAAATATTGGCAAGGGTAAAATGCATTTGTCGTAACAAATAAAAGTAAGTAAAATTATTTTATATTTTACTGGCTTCCGCCCGCGGCTTCGCCCACGTGGTTTATGAACCCGTACATTTTATTACATGCTGTAAAGGGCCATATTGATCTATATTCAATTCATAATAATGTATTTAAGGTACTTAATTGGATAAGGATTAATGCTGTATTGCTTAAAATCGCTTCGTAAATAAGCCATTATTTCTCGTAAAAAGTAAAGGATAAAAAATGGTTATTGTGGGTTATCCCTAAGAAATAGACATATACAATTGCGGACTTTTTTGTAGACCTTTTTAAGGTGTACAATACTGTAGTACATTATTTTGATCTGTCTCGTAGGGTTCAGCCAGCGTTTGCAATGTAAGCGCAAAAAATATGTTTATTTACGACATTACATTAGAAACCTATAAAATGTAATGTTGTCGGGTTAACTGATATTGGGATATTGGGTGTCTGCATGGAAATTCTCAGTAGTAGCACAGAGTCTGGTATTGTTCCCGGTAGATGGCAATAGACTCGTCCCCTATTTCATACTTCATAGGACTCAATAGCGGCATCGGTGAAATGTCGGTGTACAATAGTTCACCACTGCCTAACCCTTCGGAAAATACAGGCGTGATGCTATATGTTTATACTAATTAGAGATTAGAGATAGCAGTTAATTGTGCTATATCGGTGTTAATTGCGCTATATAGCTAGCATTATTAGCATAGCCTGGCTGGTGTCATCATCAGCCATAAGACGTCCACTGCTGAACGAAGGCCTCCCTCAAGAGGGGGGGGGGGGGGGGTTGCCATAATCCCCACGCTTGGCAGGCGGCTTGGGGATCAACATATATAACACCACATGTAGATTGCATCCGTGCGCAGCTCGGCTGGGTCACTATAGGACGCAGTCGCGTGTTAAAGCTAGTCCGCGATAGGATCAGTGTAAATACTTCTACGGCATACTTGAGTTGCACGTGCAGAAATATTAGAGGTATATAATAATAAAATTATATATAAAAAGTTATGGAGGAGGCTGGCTTTGGGAAAGAACACAGCCCAATTTTTATAGAAACCGTGGCCTAGAGTTATATCTCATGTAATGATAGTTATGAAATTTCTTGTACTTCATTATCATCATCATCGTCGTCATTGTGAGCACACATTCGACCACTGCTGGATATTATGCTTCTCTCTAGTAAGCCTCAAGTAGGTACTTTTGAGTTATGAAAATAAGGCGCAGTTTCAGAATTTATTTTCTTTAGCAAAACTTTAATTTTCATTAATGATTACAAGCACACTGCGGGAAATTATTGTTTTTAGAAGTTACGTATTTTTACTATATTTGTGTGTACCTATCCGTTGTAAGGCCACAATTGGGCAATACTTGGGCTACTTATTAGCCCTACCTACTTATTATCTTTTTGCTTTTGAAGTAGATACAAAGGCGGTTGGAAATACAAATTAAATTCCACTAATACGTGCGGTCCATAAAGACAAAAAGACACTGCCTACCCTGCGTGATTCAGATAAATATTTATTATCTTGTTTTATTTTCTGATAACTAATATTTTATCTACGAGTAATTACTGTCAATAAAAAAAAAACTAAAATATCAGAAAATAAAACAAGTTAATAGAGTCACGTAGGTCGTCTTTATGGACCGCACGCCACTGCTAATATCTGGCACTATTCCTGCAAATATTTCCAAGTAAATCTGCAATATTCCGTTGTAATTAAATCCTGCAAATTTAAACGTCAAATGGCATTGGAATTTAGCACCGGATATCAATTGGTGCAGCGATGTTCTGAGAACGCTTACCAAGGTTACTTCGTTGTTAGTAGGTAATTGGTTTGTTGGTTGAAATTGGTTGGTGGCTTTTGTTTGACTACCTTAACGGTCTAGTAGTCTCAAGTTCGATTGCGGAGCGTGAGATCCTGGATTCGACTGGGTAGGGCAAAAGTGCGATTGGATTTTTTGTATGGAAATTCTCAGTACCAGTACGGAGTCTAGAACTGAGCCTAGTAGATGGTAATAGGCTCGCCCTCTATTACATGGGACTCAATAACGGAATCGACAAAGCGGGTGTACAATACACCTTTGCCTAACTCTTAGGGGAATATAGGCGTAATGTTATGTTATGTAATATTCAGTTAGAAAAAAAGAGCTTTTGCTATTGATCTAGAGGTCAGCGCTGAATTCGTCAAAAATTTAGCTGAAATAATATATTATGCGCGTTCTAAACATTTTATATCTGTGAGACCTTACTATGGGTACACAGTTTTCCTTGGGTTGACTGAGACTTGTTCAAACTTCTGACCGCCCGTCTGTTCGGCTGATTTGATTTCGAGGCACGTGCCTTAGAGTTGGCTTCGAGTTTAACTGAAGATTTGAATTTGCCTAAGAAGTGTTTCATCTTAGATCTGCACACAGTAATTTAAGTATTAGTTAATTGCTCTAGCTTGCATTGTAGTTCTGTGAAAAACATTTTGTTGTGGTTCTCGACATAATAGTTACTGTTGCTCATCCCTGATTATGTCATTGTAATGTGGCGGCATCTATATATAGACATACACTCAGTCACAGTCTATAAACCCTTCAGTCAGTCGACGGAGACGTCTAGACAGGGCAATCGTACGGGGCGTGAGAGGTGAGACGCGGGTGAGGCGAGCCCCAGCTACATACTTCACCGCACTTAGTAGCTTGGGACACGACTTTGAGGGCATTTGATATTTTATTTCAATTTATTATTAATACGGTGCATACGACATGTGCTGTCATTGGACTTGGTTGTTTGTTGATGTATACATTTTTAATAAATCTACCTATTTTTGATTTAATTGTTAAGACTTTAGGCAGGACTTTAACAATTTGTTTAAATTTTTCGTATATTGTCTATTTTTAGAAGGTTTGTCAATTTGACGTGTACGATTGGGGGGGCGGGGTCATCAATCCCACGTCCTCCCCATCGGACCGTCACTGCCTGCATTGCGCCACGTAAACAAAATGGCGGTCGTAAAAATGCCGAGTGTATTGCACACCCCCAAAACGTTTGATCTTTATAAGATTGAATGCTTTGAGGTTTCTCGGGGTGCTGTCACACGAAATGAAACTCTGACATCCATTTTGAAATCCAAGATGGCGGACATGCATTTTAAAAAATATAGATATGGGTATCGCTTTCAAGGTTTCTTGGGGTGCTGATTATGAAAATGACATCCATTTTGAAATCTAAGATGGTGAACAAGCATTTTTTTAATATAGATATTGGTATCGTTTTCAAGGTTTCTTGGGGTGCTGATTATGAAAATGGCATCCAGTTTGAAATACAAAATGGCGGACATGCATTTTTGAAAAATATAGATATGTGTATCGTTTTCAAGGTTTCTTGAGGCGCTGATTATGAAAATGACATCCATTTTGAAATCCAAGAAGGCGTAAAAGCATTTAAATAATATTTTACCGCAAATTAAGAAGTAAGAAGGAATTTAGTCTACCTCCATATTAAATTTCATCAAAATCGATTTAGCCGTTTGATAAAAAAGTGACAGATAGACAAACATACTTTTATCTTCCTACGTATCTGGGGGTAGGGCACAATAATCCTTTGTCTAGTTGGCCAGACGAAATACCTAAGAAAATGATATAAATTGTTTAAGTGATTCTCAAGTTATAAACGTGCTAACAAAATACGTGCTAGACAAATAGGTAGACGTCGAATTATATAATATGTAATGATTTATTTTTATTTTATTTAACAAAGATCCAACAAAGAATATATGCATAAATTCATAAATTAAACATACGGTATCAAATAATGTGTACTCCTTCAATTCCAAGAAACCACAACAAGCACAAATAAATTAACAACTAAGCTAACAACTTATAATAAAATTTGAAAAATAAAAGAAATGCAAAGAGTGTCCACAAACAGTCTAACAAAACCACAATAAGACTTAAAAAAAACATGATGTTGATGATTAGGTATACTATATGTATTTTTTTCAGTTTGGAACAACCCTTTCGCAGTTGCGTACCTAAATGCCTACACAGGCAGCGGCATCGCCCGACATCAAAGGCGTCAGCCTATTGTTCGAATACTTATACCTACTGTGACTCAGTTATACAAAGGGAAGCTAAAAAATGATAGATTTTTTTTTTAACATAATTCGAATTTTTAAATTAATAATTTTTCTTTGTTTAACGTAAGCGACTTTCTAAGTCTATGGTTTAACGTTTGATAATGGACGGAAATATTTTGAACGATACTATGGTTTATTATAATAAAAATGTTATCGTGTATCACAAGGTAGCAGAAGTTTTTTTTTTTTTAATTAAAAATATAAACAGTCTGTTTGACTTGCTCTAATAAATATCAGTTCCCCCATATGAGTTTTTCTCCATATCTATAATGTACAGACATCGGCTTGTTATAATTTTATTGTATGTATAGATATTTTATTTTATTGTTTGTTGGACTAATTTGTCGAGCTAATTCGAGCTTGATTTGGCAAAGTGTATCTATCTCGCTAGATGATGTTCACTAAGTATTTCCATGATTACTGTCGCCATTTCCAGGTGAAAATTGCAGCTTAATCTTTAGCTATATAAAAATATACTTCAGCTAGAAGCATGAAATTAGTCACTTTTTGAACAAAATCTTGGGAGTTACAGATAGAATTTAAAATTATGATCCGATAAAAAAAAAAACGAATGGAGCAAAATACGTAAATGTCACTTTTTGTTCCTAACCTCCTCATTTATAAAATTCTGTTCAGTCCTCACAGCCTGATGATTTTGCAGCGCAATATATAGTGCGTCAACAGACTGCAATAAAGAAACTGTCAGGCGTTTGAATAAATGTGTCTAATACTTTCCTTACAATTTATGTCATTCTTATACTGCCACCGCCGCGACACGTACACCACAATTTGTATTCTTTTTTTATATTATAATAATTTCAAGAGTTTTATTTGGCTCCATTGTGTCAAGTGAAGACATATTTTGGTGGCCCATGAGGGGAATCAAGCAAATATACCGCAAAATTCAAGGAAATACGTAGTCGCGTCGTTGGACCTAAATATCCTATTTTAAAAAGTCGAGGAAGGAGGCTCTTGAAGAGGATACCAATCGAGATAATCATGGACAGTGAGGCAGCTAAAGCATCGCACTGGCAACGGATTTCATGAGATAAGTGTCCTAAATATCCTTCTTCTTCCACGTCACCAATAACTATTTAACCAACCACTTCCTATACGTGTTATTTTTATGGTTAATACTTTTTGCGGATAATTGTTGTATATAAAACAATATAAGTATGCTTAATTGCGTCGAATCATATATAAAAATATCGTGAATACATTACAGAATCATACCTAACAATTAGTGAAAAAATCTACCCGCATTACAAAATTATAAATGCAATTTTTTTTCTTGGTCAATTTTATTCCTAAGTCTTTTAGTATACGTCGATAACTTTAAATTAACATGGTTTTAATTATTGTATTTTTGAAAATAAATAATTTATACTGAGTTTGGTGGCCCATCATCATCATCGATATTATAGGAAAGCATATTATAGGATCAAAGACTATGTTGACGATAGAGACGTGTGGCGTTGAATATCTTCTGCACATGTGGCTTCCCTGGTTATCCATTGTGTCTACTAATTCTATTTTATATTAGATTCACTTTACATATCTGGACATTCTTGATGTTTCAATATTTTCTATTCTTTTTTGTATTTTTTTATTTCTGTTTTATCCGCTTTGATCTGTTTATCCCGTTTTTAGTTTATATTCGAAACAATTGTTTAACTCATGTTGTATTGCCTCATTGTGTAAGTAGCATTCTATTAAGTTTGTATTTTTTCTTATATAATGCATGTTAATTTAAGATTTTAATTGTAAATTAACTTTTTGTTTTTGAAAAGAGTATCCATGGAGTTTCTTGCCGGTCTCTTCTCCATAGGACCTACCCCCTTTGGAACCGTGCGCCTAGAGTCTCGACTTTTTAAAAGTGCCTGAAAAGGCCTACTTGAAATAAAAAACTTTGACTTTGACTTTGACTTTGACATCATCATCAGCCAGAAGACGTCCACTGCTGAACGAAGGCCTCCCTCAAAGGGGGGGTTTGCCATAATCCCCACGCTTGGCAGGCGGCTTGGGGATCGCAGTGGCTCACCGATTAGTGAGAGGACGCTGCTGCCCGTCCTCCGGTGTCTGGCCGCAGTTTTAAGACGTACCCGGGTCAAACAACAAAAATATAACATCGTCATAGCGTTAATTGCTTTGTTTTAATTTACCTTTATCGTGACAATCATTAGTTACTAGAAACAATTTAATGTACATGTAAATTAGAACTATCTAATTATTGTAACAAAGCTAATTTACTTTCAACTGTAGTGTTAGCATGTTTCAGTTTCAGTAAATAAATAAATTTCAAAAATTTCAGTAAACGTCTAGAGAAATTGAAAATGTGCTATAACTAAAGAAAGATTATTTTCTTGTAATCCAAAATTTTCCTTTGGTATTATGAAATTTGTTATTTCTCCACAAACTAATTCTATTTAAAATGGAGGAAATTTTTTATCCTTGTTCAAATAAATATTGTTGTAATCGTCAACGCTGTAAGCCGAACAATTAACGAAAAAACAAAAAAGATTAAAAGTAAAAAAAAAAAACATTTCAGCTGGTTCGGATCTGCACAGTGTGGACTTATCAAGCGCACCGCTGCTGACCGATCAGCTGTTTGCGATAGCGGTTTCCTGCTGCACCGAGTATTAACGAAGCAAGGAGCGTGACACTTTCTACATATATATTATTACCTTACCTTCTGCCTTCTGGTTTACATTGCAGCTTACTTTAATTTCATTTCACTTTCAATTTCAAAATTAGGCATTTTCTTTCATCCTAGTGAACCAATAGAGAAAGGTGTTGGAAAGGAATTAAAAGAGTTAATGGTAAAACGTGGTTCAGTCAAAGGCCAAATAACAAATTTTAAAATAAACAAATTTATTTATGCAATGTAAGACAGCAAAAGGAAATCGCAAGCGTTGAATTATCTGAGTTAACTCAAAAGCTTGGCAAGTTCGAAGCTTTGTCCATGAGATTTGATGAACTGCAAACAGTGCAAACTCGGATAGAGGTTTTAAGTTCCGAGAACCTGCAAAATTGATGAGCGGGAGAACATCGAGCATGACTTTGTTTTTAATATTGCCGCAGCTAAGAAGATCATTGATGATCACAACATTGTCGACGGTCAGCAGAGGCGTAAGTCATGCATTCATGATTTGAATGTTCACTGTTCATCTGATTGTAACGACAATAATGGCATGGGTTTTAAATTAACGCAAATACAAATTTCGAAATTTGACGGCGCATTTTTCCGCTGGATAGAATTTCACGATACTTTTGAAAACTTAGTACATAAAAATAATCGTATTTCCAATATACATAAATTTCTTTACTTTGTGTCCTACTTAGAAGGGGAAGCTGCTAGGATTATATCCAACCTAGAAATGTCATCAGCAAACTATACGGAATTGTGGAAACTTCTTTGTGATCGCTATAATAATAAACGATTATTAACTAATCACCATCTTAAGTCTTTACTTAATATTCAACGCGTGAATGGGAGAAAGCGTTACGGTTCTTAGTCGATCATATGACAAAAAAATTGCGTACTTCGTCCAGTTTAGGCCAGCCAACGGATAAATGGAATATGCTGCTAATTTTCATGTTTTCCTAAACTATTGTAGATAGCCATACTCTTACTAAGCGGGAGGAATATCGCAACAAATTTGAAGATGTGCCAACACTTATACAATTTAATAAATTTTTGATTGACCGTGCGGACCTGTTAGAATCTATAAATAGAAACAAGTGTGATAATGCCCAAAATAAGCCTACAACGTCGCGCTGCAACACGCACAGCAACTCGCCAAACAATAAAAATAGTAAGGACACATCTTGCACTAAGTCATTTACAAGTAATATAAATACTAATAAGTCAAATGTATACCTATGGATTATTTGTGGTGCGAACCATAGGATTTATGATTGTTCTACTTTTAAGTCGAACAGTGTTAAAGAGAGATTAGAAGATGTCAAAAAATACAAGTTGTGCATAAATTACCTCTGACAGGGGCATCCATTGAGCGAGTGTTACATGGGACCATGTCGTGAATGCAAAAAACGACATAACATTCTGCTACATAGGACAACAACTGTAACTAATAATGCTCACATTAATGAGTCCGATTCGGAAACATTAGTTGGTTATTCTATACAAACCTAAAGACAGGTGCTTTTATCAACGGCCTTGATTGAAGTATCCAACCCTGTCACAAACCAAACAACAAAGGTTCGTGCATTATTGGATTGTGGCAGCCAATCTTCGTTTATTACCAAGCCAATAAAGGACAAGCTGGCCCTAAAGTCAACACCTTTAGATAGTCTAAAAGTAATAGGAATAGGTAACAATTGTTCTAACTATGTGTTCGAAAGTTGCATCGCGCAAATAAATTCACTAAATACATCATTCACCGTGCAATTGTCTTGTCTTGTATTAATCGCATCAATATTCAAGTCTTAAGACTCCCTACAAACATTGTACTGGCCGATCCCACTTTCATTTTCAGGCTGATATATTTTCGGACATATTAGGGAACGAGCAACGCTCTCTTGGTTCCGAAAATCCTAAATTACTCAGTTCTAAATTAGGGTGGCTAATATATAAAAATTCTAAACACACATGCTTTTATTTCACAAAATTCAATAGATGAAGTTCATAATATGCTTTCTATATTTTGGAACCTTGAAGAGGTTCCCCAAAAACCAATTTTAAGCGAAAATGACAAGTATTGCGAAAATGATTTTTTAGCAAATACTATTAGGCTAGCTAATGGTAGGTTTCGTATGAAACTGCCCTTAGTGGACTCACCCGATTGTTTAGGCGATACGTATGCTATGGCTAAAAGACGTTTTCTTAACTTAGAGAAATGATTCAAGCGAAATCTAATTCTAAAGTTAGAATATTCTAAATTCATATCCGAATACGAACGTTTAGGTCATCTTTCTGAAGTTCCTGTCAAACCTGACTTAGCGTATTTTTTGCCATCATACTGTTCTGAAGGAAACCAGTGAGTCTACTAAACTCAGAGTAGTTTTTTAAATGCTATCGCTTGTCCACGGGCGAACGGCCAAGTAGAACGTACGAATAGAACGATCCTGGGGCTGAGGCTGCTAGTAACTGGGCTAACTCCCTTCCTGACATAATTTGGGGAATAAATAATACCACCAACAATACGACTTTATATAAAACCTACGATTTAATGTTTGCTCGCACTGGTAGACTATTATGTGACGTTTCAGTACCCGGACGGGAAGAAAAGCGAGTATTAAAATGAAATATCACTTTGATAAATAAAAAAGCGCTAACATGTACAAAAAAGGAGATTTCGTCCTTTGGAGGCAGGCAGCTATCAGCAGTGCAGCTAGGGTTAACACTAAACTTGACGATTTATATTCAGGGCCATACCTTATAACAGTAGTTGGGAAGGACAGGTACAGGATAAGGAGTATTAAGGGGTTACGTGGTTATAAGAGTTTTACAGGATTAGTTTCAGCAGATTCGTTAAGGCCTTACAGAAGTATAGTCCCTGTTTCTGATAGTGGCAGTAGTTCTGACGAGCAATTGGAGACCGAAGATTTGATTGATCTACTTGAGAGCGAATTATTGTGTTTGTTCCCATTGCGGGAGCAATTGTTACAGGATGGCCGAGTGTAACGGACGTGACGTCAGCCAATGCACCAGCCCGCCAACGCCAGCCGACATCCCCTCCCGGCCAAGCCCGCTCCGTCAGCCAGATGGAGGGGATGTGATAATAAAAGCCATAGCCAGCCATTTGCGCGATTCTTTCGTTTGTGATTAAAGTACATAGTCGAGACTCTGTCCGTTTTTTTTATTTATAATTGTTTCACAAGTGTAAATTGCTATCACTATCGCCATGTTTTGATAAGGATAATAACATAATACGAGTCGGTGGAAGAATTGATGCATCCAGTTATGCTTATGAAAAGAAGCATCTTGTTTTGCTCCATGCTTCTCATCGCGTTGCAAGGTTATTGTTATGTATGCGGGTCCTCAGCTGTTATTGGCAATAATTAGAGAAGCTGTGTGGCCAGTCAATGGCAGGCGTCTTGCGAGGCGTGTTCTCAACAATTGCGTGCATTGTAGACATATTGCAGGTAAAACTTTATGTCAAAAAATGGGTAACCTCCCGGCTCAAAGAATAGAACACCTGACTATTCATTTAAATCCGTTGGTCTGGACTATACTGGACCAGTTCATATATTTAATCGCAGGGGGCGGGGTAGTAGATTGTTAAAATGCTATTTATTTTTGTTTATTTGTTTACGTTTTACGTATGTACATCTAGAAATAGTCAGCGATCTCACAAAATACGCGTTTCTGATGACGCTTCGTAGGTTCATAGACCGTAGGGGTAAGCCAGCGGAGATTTATTCCGACAATGGCCGAAATTTTGTCGCTGCTGCTAAGGAAATTGGTAACTTTCTAAAGAAAAATACTAAACCACTCTGACTTTGCGACTCAAGAAGGTATAAAGTTCATTTTCACTCCGACCTACGCTCCTCACTTCGGAGGTATTTAGTAGGCAGGTGTAAAATCCGCAAAATTTCACCTTAAGCGAGTAGCCGCAAATAGTGATTTGACATTTGAAGAAATAACAACGTTATTTGCACTAGTTGAGGCCATACTAAATAGCCGTTACTTGTGTCTGTTGTCGTCCTCTCCTAATGACTTCCTCCCTCTTTCCCCAGGACACTTCCCCATTGGACAACCGTGGACTGCGCTGTCGTCACCGAATCTGCTATACTCCAATGAAAATAATTTACGAAGATATGCTCGCCTTGAAAAACTACGCCAGCATTTTTGGGACAGATGGCAGAGAGAGTACATTGGAGAACTACAACATAGGACAAAATAGAGAACCAACTCTGCCGAACTCAAAGTCGGCGATATGGTGCTAATCCAGGAAGATCATGTTCCACCCCTGAAGTGGCGTCTTGGAAGAGTCGCCCGTTTTTTCCCGGAACAGGTGGTATTTCAAGAGTAGCTGACGTTCGTACGACGAGGGGTACCATACGAAGACTGCTGGTTCGTCTTTGTCCACTACCGACAGAAGATGCAAAGTTGAAAGTGTTCTTTCAGGCTCACAGCCTGATGATTTTGCAGCGCAATATATAGTGCATCAACAGACTGCAATTAAGAAACGGTCAGGTTTTTTAAATGTGTTTTGACTTTCCTTACAATTTATGTCATTCTTATACTGCCACCGCCGCGACATGTGTACCACAATTTGTATTCTTTTATTTTTTTTATTATAATAATTTCAAGAGTTTTATTTGGCTCCATTGTGTCAAGTGAAGACAAATCCTATAGCTTAATGTAAATAGCGGTAATAAACCTGAGTAGTCAATTGTAATGATCTTTCTAGATAATTTTATATTATAACTAAATGCTCACACAAGATCAGCAATTAGGCTGAGTTATATAGTAAAGCGATACCAAACAGACATAAAATATGCAATGCAGTTTGCGAGTGCATTACGGAACCGCGACAGTACACCAAGTGCGAATATCGCTGTTGCGACATACCTAGACCTACCTACCTGTAGCGCAAGAATGCAAGATGATTCGAATAGCTGCAGCTCGACACCAATTATGTGCAAATGTCTTCTGATGAACGATTCCCACGTGCTGCGAATAGGGCACCTTGAGCTGATTAGGCATGTAATACCGTGCTTATGAGTAGGTACTCGCTTTCCTTCTTTTGGAAGTAATTTTAATTTTTCATATTTAGAAACGTTGAGGATCTGACGAATACAGTAGAATCTGAGTAACCAAAACAATGAGAAACTGCGTTTGAACACGAATTCGTATAATGACCGAATCCAAATGTTATTAAAAACAACAGTTATTAATATAAATATTTATTATAGTATATTTTAAGTATAAGTTAGTAATTATAAAATAAATTAAAAGTAAGCAAAAATAAAAATATATATATAGCGATAGTTTATTAAATAATATACAACAAAGATGGTGCAATTTTCAATCAGAACAGTACATTGTTGATAGACAACAAAGCAATCGCTCACGTTGTCAACCGCTTTAAATTTCCCGCATATTTAGAGAAAGTTTGGCGCGCGGAGTAAAATAGGTACCTAGATGAGTACCGCGCATTGCGTTGCAGTGAGTGATTCAGAAATCTCATTAAAAGTAAAGTTTTGGATCGCGAAAGCTCTTTCAAAATTTTGTCAAGATCGCATGTGGTCTCTGCATGATAAGATCGTATAAGATCATCCAGTCAGATATATTGTGAATTTTTCTTTATTTTTGTTATAATATTTAAATCACGTTTTTTCTATTAACACCTATATTTTATGCTGTGGTCCGCGGCTACACCAATTTGATAAGGCATTACAAAAACCAAAAAATGGGAAAGCAGGAGGTGGTGATCGAATTTACATAGAATTAATTAAAACAGGAAGTGATTCATTAAAAGAAGATATTTTTCAATTAGTAAAAACCATATATGAAGAAAGCAAGGTTCTTAGTGACTTTAAAAAAATTTAAACTATAGCCTATAGATAGACTCTATAAAATTATATATTAAAAATCGTACAAAATAGAATAAGAAACAAAACAGAACTTTTATTAGGTAATGACCAGTTCGGTTATATACGAAATTGATCTATATATCGATACTTTTCTAGCTTTTATAGATCTGGAAAAAGCGTTTGATAGGGTGAATTGGAGGATGATGATAAAAGTATTAGAACAGACTGACCTAACTTACAAAGACAGAATAATAATATTTGAGATGTATAAAGAACAAGAAACCCTTATTACTTAGAAATAAATGAAACCACAGAAAAAACAAAGATTAGATACGGAGTTAGACAAGAATATTCCTTGTTTCCTCTCATATTTAATATCTTTATAGAGGCAACTAATAAACATATTGGAGAGGAATCTAAAGAAGGAATTAGTGTAAATGGAGAAGGAATAGTAAGTATTTATTAGATTTGCCGACAATATTGCAGCTCTCACAAATAACAGGAATAATCTAGAGACACTCTTTAATAGAATGGACAAATATTTAATAATAATAACATGAAAATAAATATTAGTAAAACTAAAATCGTTCTGACATTCCAATTCCTTTACAAAATTGTAAATTCCATTAACATTGAAAATAGCCCTATAGATCAAATGCACCAATTCGTGTATTTAGGCAGCGTTATACCTGAAAACGCCAGATCAAAATTGGACATCAAAGCGAGAATAGCTTTTGCCAAACAAACCTTTTATAAGAAATGGTATCGATATCTCTTTTCTACAAAAATAAATAAAAATATCAGGAAAAAATGAATTAACACTTGCACACCTGAGCGGGTCCATAAAGTTCTTGATGGTGTCTGTAGTTTACTTACTCGCACCGGGCCAGCGTGGTTGACTAAGGTCTAACTCTTCTCATTCTGAGAAGAGACCGCTGCCCAGCACTGAGACAGTAATGGATTGAATTTACCTACTTATACGATTACATTGTATGTATGCTATGTACGATTTACAGAGAGGTGGACCCTCATAAAAAGAGATAGGAAGAAGTTTGAAGCCTTCGAAATGTGGTGTTCGCGTCGCATGGAAAAAGTATCACGGACAGAAAAGGACATAGAAATATTGGGAAGAGTAAAACAGACGCGACACATTTTAAATCAAATAGAAAAAAAAAAGAAGGGGAAGAATGATTGGACATTTAATAAGACATGATAAATGTATAACAAACATAATAAAAGGACAATTGGAGGCAAAACGAAAGAGAGGATGGCCAAGAATAAAGTATGTAGACCAACTTAAGGAGACGGCAGATGCAGTGACATATAGAGAAATGAGGGAGCTAGCTTTGGACATAACAAAATGGAAAATGCTACACCTACAATGAAAAGTGCCTATAGTACTTAAAATGAAGAGAGAAGAGATTATAATATTAATAGCTCGTAGCTACTACGCAGATTAGTCGATCGATCGTCGCTAATTTATTGTTTCTGTACTGTTTAATTGTTTGATTCCCAAAACAACAGTAAATAGAGCATAGTAAACAAGACACTAGACACTGTCATATTTTTTCTGAAAACCTTTGTATGACATAAATAGATACTTACTCAAATCATCATAAATATAGATTTATTTTAATTTGTTTTTGCTATTTAGGTACTTCATTATTGTAACAGTGGTGGCAGCAGATTTTTGAAGGTATATCTCTCAAACGTATCACCTCATACTACAAAAATAAAAACGACACAAAAAAAAATCGCCGGTAATTACGATTTCGAGTAGGTAATGCAGACAATCATACCTATTTTGATATGTACATATGTTGTCGCCTTTACGCTTCGCTGTATCTTCGACATTGTGTCGAAAACATTGCACGGAGCGACATGGGGCGGAACAGTGATATGACCTGTTTAGATTTTTGAAACAGATTTATTTTTAAAGATGACACAAGTTATGGCAGTCTAAAAGGGTTAATAGGTACAACATTTTTAGCTTGCATAACAAACGTTAGTTGTCTATTAATTTTTTTTTTATTTTAAATTACTCAGTCATCTAACCTATATACTGATCATTGGAGGACATGCGTCTCATCACACTAATATTATAAATCCGAAAGTAGCAATGTCTGTCTATTTGATACCTCATAACGACTAAACTACTGAACAGATCGTAATGAAATTTTACAAAGAGGTACCCTGCGACTTAGAAAAGGTCATAGCCATAGATTTATTTCTGCAATTGCAGCAATTCACTAATTAGATAATAAATACTTACGTAATACAGGCAGATGAAATCGCTGGCAACAGCTAGTGTTTAATATCTCTAGGTTTTATGTTTACCCGTTCGGAGCCTAACTTGTACAGTAATAAAGTATCTAAAATATTAAAAAAGGTACATATAAATTTAAAAAAAAGTACCTATTCTTAAGTAAAATATTTCCCATCACGAATGCACTCAAAGTGTGGCATTGTTAGCATACAAATAAGAGCGAGTATTTCTTTACAAAAAAATCTATTTTGCAAATCAAAATAAGATTTTCATTATTTTCTTGGCCTTTAAATACGAAGCTCTTAACTAACTATTGGAATAAATTGGCATGTAATTAGTTTTAATAAGCAATTCAATTTATATCCTACTTCATTTATTTATATGTTTATAGCAAATGAAAATTAGCGGAACTTCTTAGAACTATTATATTGTGATACACAGATTATGGATCTTAGTTTGTGTAAAACGAGTTAATTATATAAAGAAATGTAAGTTATTTTAACCATGCCTTTTTTTAAGTCCTAACAAATGAAAACCTTTTCGCCTCGAAAAACGTTAAACAGGCTAAGCTTAATTAATAATCACTTCAGTACACATACTAACATAGAAGCCTCAGCCGCTGTAGGTGACCTAATTCAGAAAATTTATCATATTTTTCTTCTAGGTATATAATTCTTGTAGCATTAGTTATCTTCGCCAGTGCGTCTGACGTCTACTCTGTTGCTTTAATGGAGAAAAAGGATATGAATTTAGTGGTTACAGTATTTTTTTACACGGATTCAAATGGGAATAAGGTGGTAACAACGGACCCCATTCCAAGGAAAATTGCAAATATGATAAGAAATGACATCAAAATACGACTTAAAGAAGCCGTCGTTAAAGTAAGACCATTGTTCAGCCACGCCAAGAACGCACCAAATGCTGAAGAAATAACCCGCTTCATAAAAGATTCATTTAACACTGTGTTCGTTGCAGTATTGTCCAAAACTTCTGCTAGTATTATAAAAGAGCAAATGAGTAATTCAAAAAATAAAAACAGCCTTTTCAATATTTATATCCAAAAATATGTCGATAGATCCGATATTTTGGACAAAGATACTGCTGAAAGCATCAAAAATGTTGCCAATATGATAGAAATTGATATGAATGCCTACTCATTGGATACTAATATAATGAATAAAGCAAGACGTAGCCACTTATCCAGTGTTAATACAAATTCTTTGTATCTAAACGACGATACCAACAAAGAGGGAGTAGTTTCGAGTATTCAAAAATACTTGCCAGACATCGTATTCTACGCTATTGAAAATAAATGTGACAACTGGGCTAATGACTGCGAACTGCCGGATGTTCTCAATAACTTATATAAAGCATCCTTTAAATATGTATAGGCATGATAAATATCGAACCGTACGATAGATATATTTGATATTACTTTAGAATGTTTTAGTTTTGTTATTGGGTATAAACCTATTACATTGCATTGGTAACATATGTACATATCGCACCCTCGCAGAGACAAGGGCACAATTGCATGTTTTTCAATTTTTCCTTAGAGGCATTGAGATTTTGTCGCACCAATATTGACAGAAAAACGCACAAATGGGACAAAGGCACTATCGCCCTCTGGCGAAATGAGTCCGAACCGAACGACTGACTGTTCTACCAGATAATAGGGTGTTGTTAAAGCATATTGGCATACAAACTCATTTTAAGAATTTATGCCTTTTATACCCTTGTCTTACCGAAGGTACGACATGTTGTAATAATGTACCTATTTGATTCAAGCGGAGATGCTCAATTAACCCGCCAAATTAACATTTTATTTCGTTTTTCATAAATTTATATATTATAGGTTTATAAGATATATTGCAGGTTTATACCAATAATCGTCCTCATCAACATCATCATCAGCCCACATTCGTCCACTCGTGGACGCCTCTCTCAGTAAACATCACTGAGCCCGGTCTTCGGCTCTCCGCATCCACTAATGGCAATAGTAATAGCGATAATTACGAGAATATATTTACAACTACATATATATATACCTACTTAAACATTTACTTAAAATCGTCATCATAGCTATAAAGGTCCAAAGTCTGTTTAACTTTCATAATGGCTAAATTTGGAGTTAAAAGTCGTAAGTGGTCGGGCATTGTTTGATTTTCTGTCTGGAAATTCTCAGTAGCGGCATGGAGTCTGGAATTGTGCCCGGTAGATGGCAATAGGCTCCCCTCCTATTACATGGGACTCAATAACGGCATCGGCGAAATGTGGGTGTACAATAGTACATCTCTGTCTAACCCTTCGGGGAATACGGGTGCTATGCTATGTTATTACGTTATGTGATGACGCCAATATGGAAAATATTGTTATCACGAAATTGTTGATAATAATGTATATTTATTACCGCAATTACAATTGCCGTAAATCAGTTCAGTACAGTTTGTTATTGATCTACAATTTGCGAAAAACCAAATTAAGATTTGGCGTGCCAAGCGAACGCTTTCACCTTAAGTGAAAAATACTTACTGAATAGGTATAAACTAGGAATGTCTTCAAGTACCTATATAATACGATTGCATCATTCAGTAACGTCACGGATCGTCAATGTATTCAATAAATAGGTATGTTATACTGCTATACGCTATTGCGTCTTCAGAAGTCCGTAGGGCTGTCGGTAGCAAGTTGAATCGAAACAGCAAAGAAGATCCACATCATGTCACTAGCGGAAAAATCAATAACTCATTCCATTATCCAAAATTCTACATACCTCTGTATATTTCATTATCATAAACATTATAAAAACAAAAAAAATGCAATGAACTGGAAGTATTTTCATGGCCCTATGACTCGCTTTATTACTAAAGGTGCAGTTTTAACTCCCAGTCAACTCGAGACGATCCGACTAATTAGTAAGACGTCGTTGGTATAAAGTGCAAATTTGGTGGTTTATTGAGGTCTTGAATTTGACTTGAGAGTAAGTATATACTAATTTTATAGGATCACGTCTCAGTGAGAGATTTTTATCTTGAAGGAATTATAACTATAATATAATAAACAACACATTTATTCATAATAGTTTTATTTTTTATTATTAGTCGAATTTGTTCACTTAGCAGCAATACATGGGTAGATCATATATGTAGGCAGGTTAAAAATAGTTAAGTATAGTGTAAATTACATAATATTATATCAGTACTTTGTAGTTTTATTCATAGTAATATGTCATATTTCTTAGATAAGCTAACAACAAATACATTTAATGCATATATATAATTTTGTAATTAAAATATATAACGATATTCAAGAAATCACTGACGATAATAATTAAGTTAAATGCCATCGTAGTCGATCTATTTAAAATATATTATTCACATAATATAGATAAGTACTTAACAATAGTATATTCGTTGCTTAAGAAGCGAAGATTTACTTAATATCTTAAGAAAGTAAAAAAGGAAACTAATGGCAGTGGTAAAATTAAAACAAAAGGATATTTATCACGTTTGGCACAATTACAATATATCACTGGGTGTAAAAATAGATAATGAAGCGTTGGAAATTATATAGAGAGATTTTCGGATAATGCCTCGCGAACAAGCGGAAACGACAACTGGATACTTAAAACATTAGATACATACCTAACTAGAATATTTAAAATTCATCTTATGGCACCATTACAAAGATGCTCTTCAGAGCACCGCTGATGTATACGCGAAGTCAGACAACTCGTGATATTAACAATCATTAGATATAACATTCGCATACCTATCCACTAAACTAACCGTAGATATTGTCTGGTTGTTGAAGTACCTTAATATTAATACAACATTAATTCTTGATTATATCTATTGAAAAAACAACGAGTAGTAATCTTATTTCAAATTGGTTTCCAAATAAAATGAACCAATTGAAAGATTTAAGATCACCTTGTAAGATGAGATTGTTTAAAATTTAACTTTACATAGTTGTGCTATTGTAGAGTTGATTTATCGTAGAGTTTCGTTCGCAGAATTGACGTTAGTAATATCGTGATGGCCTGTGAACAGAGAATTAATATTAGAAAACATTATTTACAATAATTTAGGTACGTTATGCAATCTTGACACTATGATCAATCATTCGATAAGTTTATTCTTTATTTTTTCTGCGTACAGCAATAGAAACTTAAATATTTTTCACTTAAAGTATACCAGAACATTTATATGTATATTCATTGATCAAAAAAACACTTTGTAGTTCTACATGAAGCCTTCTACTATCGGAATTAAAAATATTCGAACTTCAAAACTTGTTCAAGCAACTCACTCGTCAACATAGTTTTCTTAGCATCATTCACCAATAAGTTAGGATACAAAGGGAGTATATATACGTATATATGTATATGTATTGAGAACCGAGATGCTATGAACATCTCTTCATTGTCTGTTTCAGTAGTTTCCAATACTCTTATAATAACAAGCCAGTACGCTAGTTTTGATAAACGTCCTTTAATCAAAACTCACCTGTACAGTACAACTTGGTCATTTAATTCAAGAAAAATCCTCTTATGTAGCACACTACAAAAATATCAACAGCTTTTTAATTATAACGGTAAATGAGTTGAAGCATACAATAGAACCCACCTGTTAGTTCCCTCAGTAGTTGTAATAGATAACAAGGAAATATCGAGAGTGGACCAGGTAAATGAAGAACGGCATTAGGATAGCAAAGATGTTGGAGGTGAGTCGCGGGTTAGTGTTGAAAGAGAAGCCGGGAGGAGGAGACTCGAAGACATCGACCTCTTCGAAGAAGGGATACAGGTCAGGGAACATAAGACTGGGAGTCCATAGCAGCGTGGAAAGTTAGCAAATTTTTGTTAGTCATGTTTATTTTATCAAATGAATACGGTAATGACGGTGGTTATGGAGAATTAGCTATTAAAGTCGGTATTATAATTTTAAGATACTTCTAAAACGTTGCGTTATTAAAATTTAAGTCAGAAATTGGGTTGATACTCCAGAATTTTTTGAAGCAGTGATAATCTAGGATTATTATAATAATGATTATTTATTTTTAATCGCCGTCGACTATTTATTTAATTTTGTGTCCACCCATAATTGCCTTAAGTAAATGAAGATATCAATAGCCTAATTGTTGCCTTAGTTGAGTTGAGTTGCATTAGAAAGCAGTGGCAATATTGTGCTAATAATTCTGTTTTGGTTTGACTTGAAGTTAACTCTAACATAGGCACTTACTTCTTTGGTAACGAATAAAAAAGGAACTAACTTAATACAGGTACCTACTAACGGAATATATGGATATAACTTTAATCACATATACACTAGGATTTGCATGTGTTTATGCTCAATTAATCGTCGGTTAATTAAACAGCCCCCAGTGCATCTGACAGCACTCAACAAGCCGATCATTTCATTTTATCTGTACTTCAGATAAAAACATACAGAAGTTCCTATACGTTCTCGGTATTGTGACAAAATACGGATTTTATGGAAAACAAGCCTTTCTTTTGAACACCTACGAATGTTTTTCCTTCATCTAAGCGGCAACGTACTCGTGCATAATGTAAAATTTTTATTTAAATATCAGATTTCGCCCAAAAATTGTTATTCAACTTTTTTTGTAAAATTATGAGATAAGCTTGATGAAACTGAAAAAAATACTCACTCCTTGCAACGCTGCGTGTTCCTTCCAGCAACAGCGACCTGCCCAAGGTTCAGGCCTCGGCTTGACATCATCAGTTCAACTTGCTCGATGCAACCGGTGAAACCTGGATAAGCCTGCTGGTTGATGTGGTCCGGTATACCCCCTGAGGAAAAATATAACGGTTATTTATATGGCCTAGATATAATTGTTTGAGGTCTGGGCCTGTGTGATGTATGTTTGTACAATAAATTGTACCCACGATAGAGGAGAAATGTTAGTTGTAGGGGAAAGTTTTAAAAGAAACCTATGTTTGGAGTATACAATCATATCACGATAGGATTATTAAGATTAAGTGAAAGTCTTGTACTTACCGACGTAAATGTTGGAGTCAGCGTTCATGACGTTAGATATTCCAGTGCTGGTTCCTTCGTTCTGCTGACTATCGACCGAGAGTGTTACGCGACCATCCTCCAATAACTTGGCGATTATCTGCAACAAGGAATTATATGAGAATCTATCCACGATATTGTGCCTCCTAGAAGTGACAAAATTCAAGTTGTGATGTCACCGTGGTCATAGAATTTTATAAGTGCAGATTTTTGGACGACATTTTGTATGTTGTTTTTGGATGTTTTGAAGATGTATTTGGAAACCGGGCAATCACTCAGGTGTTAAGACAGAACTATCGAGTCTACCGTCTAACGCCGGTGGTGACGGAAAGTCATTCCATCCATGGCGAGATCAGGAATTTCAATTCATTACCAGATTAGGATATTTACCGGATTTTTGCGGTAGACCGGCTTTGAACTAAATTACTTTAAAATTGCGTTAATAGTGACGTCTCGGTGCTTAATAAATAAAAAAGAAATAATGTAAAAATATACCAATATTATTAACAACCTCTAAAGATACATCGTCCCCCTTCGGTACGCATTATTACGTGCCCAACCTTTTCTTCAGCATAATATTTAACAAACTTTTATGGGGCAACCCTTTTAAACATGTGTTATGTATTTTGCCACACCGTATTAAGCTACACGATTTAAAGTAAAAATAGAAAACTAAAGTAGTTTTACGGACTTCATTGCTTTCATAAAGTATAAAGCACATTTGCCCTAATTAAAGTACAATACTTTTTGCAATGAACGGGTGGGAGCCCTAGACACATTGAACTGGACGAGCTCGTCATGTCCATCTCTCTCGGCAGTCACACGTCAGAAACTGAATAGTTACGTCATACAGACCATTTGTCGCTTTGAATGTAATGTGATAATATTTTGTATGTACTTATGTATCCGTGGATCCACATTGACAGCCTCTTCGGGCGAACTGTCTGTCATTCGTATCGTTCTCTCAACAGGTTCTAACTGAATTCAATCCTTGAATCTGCTTTAATATTCGTTTACACCATTTTAAAGTAAAATTGTTTGCTTTCTTATAACGATCAAGTTAAAATCTAGCATAGAATCGCTCGTTCACCGTTCACCGAAGGGTTAGAAAATCCCTAAACACATTGCCCGACGAATCGACCGAATACGACTTTGGACCTCACGTTCAATCGCCACCATTGCTACCACCACTAGATCACTAAAGCAGTTCAATCAAAATCACTCACGATTATTTTTGTTATAATATAGACATAGTCATACTTGTTACGATAAAACTAGGTACCTATTCGAGGTGCCTTAAATTTTAAATTGTTTCATGCCCGGAGACACCGCCACCCGCTCTGTACAGTATTCGATAATACCCATCGTATTTTAAAATCCGATTAAATACATATTATTTCCACGAAAGCAATATTAATTGAGCAAGGATTTGCGTGAGATTCTCGAGAAATTCTTGGAAAAATTATTTACGTTGTTATTTAGCAGGATATTTGAGTACACAATCTTTATAAAGCAGCGTGACCTCGTGGCTGTGTGTAAGTAAGATGAACAAGAACAAAACATCAAAAATGCGCGCATAAATTAAGTTTTATTCACAATTTATGCAGATGTGATTATGCGAGTAGTTCTTATTTTCCGTGGTACCTACATACGTGAGGCATAATCTCTACACAATCACTACATCAATATTATAAAACAAAGTCCGCTGCCGCATTTGTCTGTCTGTCTGAACGCGATAAACTGAAAAACTATTGAACGGATTTTATACGGTTTTCACCGATGAACGGAGTGATTGATTCATAAGGAAGGTTAAGGTGTATAATTTATTCACGTTTTGTGTAAATTTGCTGAAATATGACGATAATTGTTGAAGATGTCCGAAAAAATCATGCCGACTGGGTTTTATTGGCGTGCGCCGTGTAAACCAATAGAATTATATATCCTTATTAAAATATATGTTTATTAAATTAAATAAGACCATCGTTTTAGATTAAACATGTAGGCCTATATAATAATTGCTTAGCCTCGCAATATTCTGCTGAAGGAATCGCATCTTTGAGTTGTAAATTATTTACAAGCAATTAGGCCCTCTTTTTAGGTACATAAGGTTGAATATTGCCTGGATGCAGGCGGAATTTTTACTTAACCTTATACAATCGTATAAACTTGTTCCAATTAGGTTCATCAACAATATTTCGACTGAGTGCTTCTATAGAAAATAATGTCGGTATCTAAATAAGGACGACCAACGTGGAACGTGTGAGATGAAATAAAATGATTCTTGAGATATTATGGTTATAAAAATCATAATAGCTTTGTAATGGGGTAAAGAGGGTATTTACCTCCCACAAGTTTTGCGAATATGCCGTAGACCTATTGAATACTCAGATCAAAAGAAAATCATGATGGCTTTTGATCTAGTATTCCCATTGTCACGTATTTTTGACATCGTTATATTGGGATGATTAGACACCTGTTGCTTTATGATGATGTATCACTTTTTGGCAGCAAAAAAAAAAACACAGAAGTATAAACGTTGCATATTCAACAATCTCAGAATATGCCTTAGAATCACTATTTTTCGGATACTGGTGCGAAAACATCTTATGAATGAGATAAATTAATTCTGCCTTAAGGCTATAGCAATATGATTCGTTTGCGGTTTAGGTAGTTCTGTAACATCGCTAGATGCGATCTATTCGGGTCGTACTGACGTCGAAGAACTTCACGGTACACCAGTAGAAAGACCACTGTCCCTAAAAGTAATGCTAACTTCCTTGGTCCTCATCATCATCGGTCTTAATCATTTTTCGCGTCATCCTGTAAAACTTAACACAATATGGACAATCATCTATCCAAGAGCTGACCGCAGCAGGCGCTGCTTAACCTTGCAGATCGATTGATCTGTTCGGTATTTTTTAACGTACCTGATGACGTTCACCGTCGTTAACGAACACGTCAACAGAGAGTGAAGATTTTCCGCCGCCCAAGTCCCATTCAAAGACAACGAAACCTCTGTCAACTGAAACAAAATGGTGGCATTAGTACCTATGACCTGTAGTGACGCGGTATGGTCTTTTGATATGTTTTTTTGTTTTTAGTTAATGTGTAATGGTATTTTCCAGTATCTTCAATAACATTTTATTATATAGTTTCAGGGTAACTAAGAATATATTATAGTAGTACGAAATTTTTAAGACTCAAGTGTATTGATAACATAGTTACTATAAAAAACGAAGGTAAAGTCAGTGGTACAAATGGTGGTGGAAATAAGAACAAAGTTATAAAAATCCGTTTATGACACAAATTAATTATTAAAACAGAAACTCTATGTTTGTACTCACTCCTCAGCAGTATGTAGTCGCCATAGTAGGGTGGACTCTGGGCTTCCTTCTGGTAGAGCAGCACTCCGTCCTGCGTGGTGTGGATGGCCATGGCAATGATGCCAGGATCGACACCCAGATTTTCATAATTTAGCAGAGAAGCCGGCAGCTCGATGTATCCGTTGCCGTTGAAACCGACGCTTTGGAACAGCTCTAGAGCTACACATAAATATATATTTCTATTAGGTACTTGAATTCGAACAGACCTTTTTAAAAAGGAGTATAAATTGACTCGACTGCTCAGCGTGATGTATAGGGTTCTCGGGTCGGACAGTGTCATTGGATTTTTTCTGTATAAAAAATGATGTAGCAACTATTACGTGGGACTTAATAACAGCATCGGCAAAATATTGGTGCACGTAACTACACCTCTGCGTAACCCTTCGGGGATATAGCCGTGATGCTAGGTATAAGTATAAATTCTTTATTATCATAAAATATGAGTACGTGGTATTTGTTGTGAATAAACATTGTTGTAAATAGTATTTCTTATTATTATTATTATTTTATTCACAACAAAGAAAAGCCACGCCCATTCCTGGTCACAAGCCTTTTTCAAAAGAAAAGGCTTTAGTTTGCCATGCTAGCTTACCTTGGGCCCTCTCGACTGTGTTTACGTAAACTCGAAAAGTCAGAGTTGCGAACCGGGTTTGAACTCAGTTTATGTAGGAATATGGAAGGCTATTACTGAGATCACACTCTGAATATTTCACGAAAAGTTAAAGATTTTTTTTATTTTTCTGAATATTTCACTGTTATGCCGATTGACTCCCGTTACAAAAATCCTTCTTTTGAATCCTTCTTTTGAACATCAAAAGAAGTACTTTGGAACATTTCAAGGGAATTCTGAAGTCTCTGGTTTATTTTGATAATAATGTGTTATTGTGGTGGTGCTACACTTGAGAGCAAAAATTCACAGAAAATGCAAGTGGGTGCGCTCGTGAAAGTCAGCGTCATTGCGAAGCCAGATAAACAATTTTATTAACTACCTGTGACCGCGACTGTTTCAGAACAAACTTTTTTACAAATCGTTCAGGTAACCTACCGAATAAACTACACGAATTCTAGTAGGTAATATTAATTATTGCACAAGTAGGCAAAAGCCAAAAGGACAATGACGACTTCTTTGCGTTAGATGGAGGCGTTGGAAATTGGAAGAAAACTGGACGGTAAGGGACAGAGTGGACAGAGACACATTTACTAGTATATTGTTGGATATTTCCCACGCTTTTATATTTTATTGTATTCTGATAACTTTGATATGATTGCGCAATTCTTATATTTTCATATTAAGGGACGTAAGAAGGGCCATTTATTAGCAACAAACTACTTTCGCTAAGAACTGAGTTGAAGATGTTTTAGAAAATATGCCTTTTTTCAGAGAAAATTTAATGTTCAAACTCAAATTTCCACAGGTGTTTTTGACAATTTCTTTTGAAAAAACTTAACGTTAGGATTAGTTGATTATACAGACAATTGGAGTTAGATGAAAGGTGATTTCACTTTGAACTTTTTTACTTGAAGATTGCATCTATTTTTATAGATGCAATCTTCAAATAAAAAGTTCAAAGACTATGAACTAAGAATTTCTGGGAAATTTGTAGTAAATAACGTTGATATTACCAGGCCCGCCGCTATCTAATTGAACGCCCGTGTGCAATACCGATTATGCCGCCCCCTGTTTAACTACGACTATGTACGCTGAATTTGCCAGAAAGGCTCTTTAGTGTTGTCTCTTGTGGGTGAAGTTTGACTCCCGTGAAAAAAAGGTAAAAGAAATTAATTACCTATACCTAGACTCATCTCAAAAAAACTATTAACAGAAAAAATGCAATTTAATGTGCGATAGTACTGTTCGAATGCGTACCTACAAGTGAGGAGGAAGCTCTGCGGGAATTCCCTAATTTAGCCAGTCCGTTATCAAACACGACTATCCCATTCATTGCCATCCTAGAAAGTAAGTACATTACCCCCATACCGCCATACAGTTGTAAGCAGCCGCCCATCGGAATCCGCGGCATGCCGCTAAATGCTCATATCCGTCTTTGCAATGAGTATAGACACTAGCTCTTTTTTATATAATTTACACGCACTGCTTTGTTTCGGGGGTACATAGTATTTTGTGTTTTTTTATTTTAAAACATTGAAAGTTAATAAGGTAAAATCATGTAAATGGATGAATTAGATAAATTTAAACTAATATTTATATATTTATAAAATCACTATATATTATAAAACAAAGTCCCCTGCCGCGTCTGTCTGTCTGTTAGCGATAAACTCAAAAACTAACCAATAGACAGGGTGATTCATGAGGAAGGTTATAATTTATTATGCTTTTGTGTAAATTAGCTGAAATATGACGCTGATTGCTGAAGATGTCGGAAAAAATCATGCCTATTGGGAGAGTTACTGGCGTGCGCCGCCTAAATGCTCGACGCAATAGGCCGATACGACACTACGACAGAAAATAAATCGACACCTCCTACGTAAAGTATCGTAAGCCTCAAAAAGAGGTATTTGCGTTTTTTTTTTCATAAATCACCTTTTAATAATGTATATTACCCTCGGAAGTTAAAATATTTATAAATTGGAACTGGGAGCAAGCGCCTTCCGCGCATAAGTTTTACTTGCCACCGTTCACACTGCTGAACCGATTTCAGAAATATGTGTCTTTGCGGGAGGTTTTACAGACGAATAAAGTTGATATTTATTTTTAACTAACAAAAATGAATAGGTGTTAATATTCCATCTTATGTAATATATACGATATTTCACATGGGTTATGAGAACACAACTAAGTGTCGTAAGATTACTTACTATAACTTACGTCGCTCAATGATTCGACACATACATGTTATGTATCACTTAAGATTATATACAACAATCATACGATGAATGTTTATTTTGATAATTTTTTCGGTCTCCTTTACCAACAATGTTTAATGAAAGAGAGACGATTTGACTGATATTGTTGAAGATGACACATAACATTTCACATAACATGACATAGGATTACGCCCTTATCCTCGAAGAGTTAGGCAGAGGTGTATTATTGTGTACCCACATTTTGCCGACGTTGTTATTAAGGAACGACATATAAAATGAGGTTAGCCTATTACCATCAACCGGGCAGAGAGTTCAAAATACCGTGCTGCTACCGGGAATTTCTATACAGAAAAACCCAATAACACTTTTTCCCGACCCTGAAATCGAATCCAGGACCTCATGCTCAGCTGTTGCGCTTGTGACCACTAGACTAAAGAGGCAATTACATTACATTTTCACATCTGCGGATAATATAACCAATTGCGTTCCATTATGCGAGGCAACAATTCTCCAAACTCTATTGAGATAGAGAATAAAATCACTTTCTGTTCGACATCGGTCTAGGTAATTGTTTCTTTTTTATTACTTTTGACAACATCTTGTAAACGTAATAATGTTATGTTGTAATGTATATATATAGGATCGATAGTTGCAGTGCAAACTGCAGATTTAAGTCGGCCGATCACTGAATAGGATTGTCAATCGAATACATGTTATAAATATAATCGTCGTTACGAGTAGTTAGAAACCAAATGGTCTGACTATTGGTTTTACTTTATATATTGGTATTCGTGGATACCAATACCATACCATACCTATTATCACGGATTTTGAGTAGTCCCGGTCATAAAGGTCGCTTCGTTTAAAATATGTTTCACTATCTCACATGCTTACCATCAGGTGAGATAGTGGTCAAACGCATGCCTAACAAGAATAATAATAAAAAAAACTGACAACAGCTAGTTTTGTTTCTTCCAAATATCCCCGTAAGATAGGGATTGGGAACAGATTACTCTTAAGATGCTACTTACCGATCTGGCAATAAACTCCAGCGAATCCAAGCGGGCAGTCGCAGGTGTGGTTCATTCGAGAGGTCAGGTCGGGTCGGCAGGTGCCTCCGTTGCGGCAGGGGCGGAGTGCGCATGGATCGCTAGGTGGCTGGCGAGAAGATCTCATTGAGGAGGGAACTCGGTGCTCGCAAAACTGGCCTCCAAAGCCCGACGGGCAAGAGCAAACCGTGTCTGAGATGCATGTGCCTCCGTTGCGGCATGGGCAAACGCTTTCCTGTTGTTGGAGTTAAACATTACTCGTTTATTTTAGTTTATAGACAAATATAAGTCAATCATAGATAAAAAATCATGCTCGGTGTGATTTTAAAAATAATTTTAATTTATGGGTGATAGCCAGTCACAATAATATAGTAACAAAAATGTGATCTTGATGTTATTAAAAGATAAAGACATACATGAAGGCTTAATGCAGTGAAGGCATAAAGCCGTGAAGATATTATAATATATAAATAATACACTACCTCAGGAATATCACCGCGGTCATAATTGTTGCATTCTTGGACGTTGGCAGACTGAATAGTTGAGTTGACGATGTCGACAGCTTCTCCGTGCAGCATGAACTGGGAATTAAGGGAAAACTGAATATCACGTTACGAGAAAGCGCCCACGTAGACGATCGATAAAATTATCTTGTGTTATATTACGAGTTTATGAGGAAATCTTGTATGCTCATACAAAATTTCCTCATAAACTCTGTTTATAACTAATCATAGATATCCTCATACCTTTACAGTCTAGCGGGTATTGTCATCGTCATCTTGGCTTTACGACATTTGATTACGGTAAATTCAATTCATTTCAGTTCCTGTTATTTTAAACGTTTAAAAATTGTACTACAATCCATTTACACCTAACAATTCCTCAATTGTTGTTTTTTCCAAGTTAAACTTTTTCAGTTAATGTTTTATATTCACAAACAACCTTTACGTAACTCGGTCTAGAAATCAGGTTTTTGGTCACAGAACTCATGTGTATTAATATAAAATGGAACCGATCCGATTGAATCTTTACACGAGGATGCCTCGAAAGTGACCTCTATTGCAGTTATTTTTGCGAACAAAATTCAATTAACTGTAGAATGTTTATATGCGCTTGTTTCGTTTTAAATATAGTGGTTCAAGGGTATTCTCGAACGGTTCGTCCGAATGAAAAATAACGGAGGCCATGCTATATCAATTTTTCATCACGTTCATTTGAAGGCTTGCAGGTGGATTTTGATTGCAACGGAGTTGAAACAACGGAAGGTTTTGTGTTAAAATTTTCTTTGGTTACGCAAAACTCTTGCTTATTAGCGTTTTTATATTAGTAAGTATTTGTATAGTAGCACCTATGTTGTCTTGCTTCACGATTTCATTATAGCTACTTTTCATGGAATTGACAATGACTTGGATTAAAGTGACAGATTGATTGTTCTATCCTTTTCATTCTCAAGCAAATGAAAGTAACAAAAGTAATTACACCTAAGATCATTCCTGGCTCGTCAACCCTAGGATGGTCTGGGTTAAAATTTGGTATGACTTACGTCCTTGATGCATCCGTTGAAACCTCCAGTTACGCCGGTGTTGTTGTTCAGGGTGATGGAGTCGTCCACGCCGCCCACGAATATTGGTGTGTCCAGGTTTAAATCCTTAAAAAATAATAGTGACGCTTCATTAATTAATACACGTCATTATAGAGTCAATATATAGTAATCACTATCAGCTTCTCAATTTACTTTTGAAACACATTCGAATTATGGTCATTTTATTCAATTATTTTGATATCTATTACACAAACACATAAACGATGACTCTAATATATTTATATACATATATACTGTATAAGTATAGGATTTGTGCAAGACCTAAATATGAGTTATATTAGTACTGACCCGTTTTGGTGATTCGAGCCTCTGTTCGAAGCTGTGCACCGAGTTGATCTTCAGAGAGACTACAGAGCCGACTCTTGCGATGTTAACGTTGGTCCATTCGTTAGCTGGCAGGGTTCTATTGCTTACTAGCACCACAGGTAGGCTTCCTGTAGCAACAACTTACATTTGTAGGAGGAACACAAATAATTATAACAAGCATTTCTATTTTCACGATCTCTTTTTTTTCGGATGGTAAATTTTATAACATGCTTCTTAATCCAATTGATTATTCATGTGAATAATTTGATAACTGCGTTTGATACATTATACGTTTATAAAAATTATTATTACTAAAGTTTAGTAATAATCAAGTCATATATTCGGCTTAAACTCAACCTACTGTCTTTGTCTCACAACTATCAGTGGAGAAAGTTGTTGGTTGCACGTTTGTTTAACTTGAAGTACTAATCTTTCTTTGTCATAAATAATGTGTATCTGATGGTTTCCCCGAATAAATAAAATAATAATAAAACATAACAGAATAATAAACTTAAATGTAAATTTTGTAAAATGCAGTACAGAACGTAGTTGCTGTCCGAACTCGAATTTAAATGTAAGTATTAAGTAGTCAAATAATTGTCGATTGCTAATAATATACTTAATTAATGTCATTATAGGTAGACTGGTTTGTAAGCTCTGTTACTTATTTATTTGTAATCGACTAAAGATGCAGCGGTTTCATTACTAAGAGAGTACAAACCTATTTTTACAAGATTTCAACCTTTTATCGATTGGTGAATGGTCCTAAAATAAAGCTGTCAAAATCTTACCTCCTCCGAGATCGTAACGGAATTCAAGCTTGGAGTCGTGGACAGCAAGAGACGTGAACCCTCCATATCCTCGAGGAGATTCAGCGCAGTACATGATGATTCCGTCAGTCACTGGTGACGCTGCCTTGATCTTCATGGACATTCTGAGGGTACGGGAGGGGGCTGGCGGCTTGATGGCCAGATAAGCGCTGCCAGTGAAGGCTGGGTACTCGATCGATTGTTTCACTTCGCAGCTGGAACGTTAGTACGGGTTATTGTTTTGAAAACTTGTGGAGTACCTACATCATTAGGGTGACCCATCAATGAAAATATTTGATTATAACTCATAAATAACTGATGAAACAAAGTGGCCCACCGCTTTAATGTAGGAACTTTGTAGGGTTTTTGTTATTAAGAGCTTCGGTAATTCGTTTTATTAAATAAAAACAAGCTAGTGTCGTTGAGAAACTTTTTCTAAAATCGAACTCCTGGCTCTCCACATTTATACTTTGTTTATTTACGATTAAGTGTTATTTCGAATAGATCTAATTAATTTAATATTCCGGCGATGTTTTGGTGTAATAACTTATCTATCTATGACCGTTTTAGGTAACGGAATGAAAAAGTGAGATATTTTTGTAAACTTTTGTTAATTTTGACGAATCACTCATATTCAGCTGGGTAGGTCTCAATATGGAGGCAATGTAAAATACTTTCTTATATACATTTTAAAAAGACTATGTTTATTTTGCCTGTCTTGAAGAGTCGTCTTCTTAAGAATGTTTCAAGGGATAGGTTACTGTAAAAAAAATCTATGTGCATACAAACTAAAGTATTAAACATCATTGTTTATTAGAGCTCAGTTGAAGTAGTAATAAGTTCAAATACATGAAGCTGAGTTTGAAGAACAAAGTTGTCACGATGATGTAAACGAGCCGCGTCTTATAAGTACTTACCTACAGGATATTTTTTTTATAAGAAAATTGCCTTTTCTCACCCATATAGGCCTAGAATAATGGTTTTATCGTCTGGTATTGTAACCGTATTGTGACGCGCGTGAATGTTGAATTAGAAATACTCGTTACGAACGTAGGTAATATTTTGTTGAATTGACGACTTTTTTCATATCAAACTATAATACCTACACATTATCCTTTACATATAAAATAAAATTAAAATATTATAGGACAGTTATATTTTCGATTCAAAATTCACTGATCCTAACGATACGGTTACTTTTATATACGTCAAAATATCCATACTGGGCCTACAGGGCATAAACAATTCGAATATGAGAGATAATGCCGACATGACAGGAGAAGTGGAGTCTGGTAGTAAAGTAAACTTACTTCCTTCCAGTGTGTGTGACAGGACATGCACACTTGTACCCGTCCACGGTGTCCGCGCACTTGCCGGGCCCGCACAGTCCAGGCCGGCACGCCTCGCCGGCACGGTCGCAGTTCAATCCAGCGAAACCAGATGCACAAATGCACATGTATCCACGCTCATTACGGGCTTCCTATTAATAATTATTTTGGGAAAATTATAGATGGGTATAATATAATACCTATCGCATCCTCAGAACGAAAGTGACCTAAGTCAAAATGCAATTTGTGGGAAATTTTCAAGAAATTCTTCAAAAGAAGGGATTTGGAGGGAGGACATTAGGAACAAATAATCAGTAGTATAAAAACAATTTAACTATTTTTTTTTTCTTATGAACCAATACATTAAACTATATTTATTTCAAAATTTCTTGGAAAAATAATGTCTTACCTGACAGACGCCGTTGTTGAGACAAAGGTTAGGTGCGCAAGAGTTACACTCACTGACCCTCTGCCGTTCGAGACTATCCATCATGATGTTTTTCTCCTCTCTGCCCAGTATCAACATGCTTGCACAACCAATGAATCTGAAGGAAAGAATAACCCCTATTAGAACATTATATTTTATGTTGATCATTTATAGTATTATGTGCTTTTTGGGACACTGGAGAAAACAACTAAAAAGAAGAATATTACAAATCGCCTCGAGTAAATAAAATCATTATATCATCAAGAATTTAGATTCAAACAAGTAATTCAAGAAACCTCATACATCCACGAGGCTGAACAACGTGATCCGTTCTCACGTGGTAATTAACACATGAAAGGAATGCATTATGAATCCACGTTTATTGTTATGAGGCTCGAATGATAGTGAAAAACAGTGACAAACTGACAGAAATTCTAAATATGGATTCGTGTTCTATTGTTAAAATATGTAAAAAATCTATAAATTTAATTTCTAGTTCCACTAACAGATTTTCGCGAGAATAATATTGTAAATGTTGCATTTTCGACTTCTACGATTTTAGTACAGTATATTTTTGATAACAAAACCAGACACGTCTAATAATGTTTTTCATTCTAAGCTAAGCAAGAGTTCACGTGTCCTAAAAATACTGGCAACAAAAGTAATATCTACTTATTATGAATGCTAGAATATAATAAATCCTACATACCCTGAAGCTCCGGCCAGTTCAGCGGGCAGTTGGTCGTAGTCCGGGACTCCACCGATGTAGAGAGGCTGCTTCAGCTCGAGCACCCCCCACTGTTCAGGGGACTCCGCGATAAATGGTCCAGTATTGTCCACGTCCATTGTAACTGTTACGATAATAATATACATTAATAATGTTTTTTTTTCTGGTTTAAAATGAATTCAAGAGTCTTTGGAAGACACTAAAATTGTAGCAAAAGAAAGTGCAAGGAAATCATTCTCATCATCTTTGAACTTTGAAGAACGTAACGTGTTCCTTTCGAAACCATAGCAACACTTTATATAAAGGTTATGTAAGGCTATCCCAATTATTACTTTTCCTGTACAGATTTAATCAAAGAATCTTAACCAAAATGGCTTATCATAGAACATAGCTGGCTCCTATCCCAAGTTGCATAATACTAATTTTTGTGCAGTCTAAGTTAACCCTTTTCAGGTCGTCGGTTATAAAGAAAACCAATTTTGTGTCCTAAAGTGTTGATATCCTCCGTCAGACGTCAAATTAGTGACGATCTTGGGTCACCTGTCCTCACGCATACAAAACAGATAATATATTTACCCTTAGATTTAGTCCTGCTCAGCCTAATGGTGTGCCAAGTGTTGAGCTGCAGGGGACGGTCACCCTTTACAATGAGAGGTTCAGTGCCGGTGTCCATCACGAACTCCGGGACTCCATCCTTTAGTTGAAGACCTATGTAGTCCCCTTCACGACCCTGGTTCTCACTGTTGTAGATAATCAGGCCGTTTTTGTCTGAAAGGAGAAAATCATTAGTATATTTAAGTAGAAGGACACATAGGGAAAGAGTTAATGCAGGCCAGTAACAAGGCCAACAACAAAAAAGTTTGACGACACGGTTGGCGTAGTGGCTAAGCGATTAGCTTTCTGCGCTAAGTGTCGCGGGTTCGATCCCCGCACGGAACAAATATTTGTATGATCTGCAGATAATTGTTTCGGGTCTGGGTGTTTGTGTATGTGAATATATGTGTTTGTAAACGCACCCACGATACAGGAATTATTCCTAGTGTGGGGCAACGTTTTTTTAAAAACAAAAACAAAAACAAAAGTAACGAATATTCAGAAACTGGTTACGTCACTTGGTACGTAATAACTTTTTATAGTCAAGACAGTTGACCCTATATTTTAGTCTTCAGAAAGTTCGTCCAGCAGAAGTCTATGATCACCAGCAGGGCCGGATTTAGGGGAGGATAACAGGTTTTAGATATCCGGTGCTGAACACTAGAATAATATACTTATGAGAGCCAGGTAGAAGCTCTTCAAAAAACATAATTTTTAGATTTTATTATCCTTACCATTTGGTTTGAACGAGATTTCGATTTCGAACTGTTTGTAGGCGTCTTTAAGGGTAGACAGCGAGAGGAAACTCTCTCCGTCAAATCGAGGCACGACACCGGTAACCGTCAGAATAGCTTTAGCTTCAACTGTAGCACGGCTGTTGCTTACTCGGCACACATATGTACCAGCGTCCGCTTCAGTCACAGATTCCAAGTGAAGGTTAGGCTGAAAAGATAATTAGTGTTAGTCATCGTCTTTGGTTGGAGATCCGTGGACGAGACTCCTGTCTTTTTCGGACGATATGACAACTCCGTCTATTGCTATTAGTAATTTGGTCATTACAGTCATGCCTACAGGACGCCAATTAAACTTCAATTTCAAAAAAAGAAGAAGATTATGACACTGTGTGTGCAGTGCATTGCTTCTTTACGTAGAATGTAAGCGACAATTAAGTAAGAATAGCATTGCCTTCACCGGCAAGATGCAAGCAAGTTAGTTCGTTGGTGAGATTTATACTGCAGATAATATCGTCACGAACGGCTCACTAAGGTATTTAAAGGATCATACGAGTATATAGTAGAGTTTTCACTGAAATTATTCTGAGAATCAAGATATTTTTATAGTTATTGATACTATGAGGCTATAACACCTACAAAAAGAAAATTTTAAAGTCATCCTTGTGGTATACTGAATCAGAAAGTCGCAGACTCGATTCTACTCATGCTCGATATATCTACCCTCACTTTTATATCCTTTTCTAAATTGATGAGAGAAGCCACGAGTAACAGCTAAAATTACCTGATTAGAGCTGACTTCAGCGGGCAGTTGAGAGAACTCCCTCCTCCACTCAATGGATACTGGGTATTCCAGGTTGTGAGTGCACGGCAGATCGACGGAGTCTCGCAGACGAGCGGTGTATTGCGATACCGATACGTCTCTGTTGTCGGGATACGGGGAGCCTGAACCTGAACAGATACAATTATTAGAGAAACTTGTCTTCTATGTTACTATTGTCATTTCATTTCATTCAAAAGATAATTTATTTCAAATATTTCGTCTAAATCGTGATACCTAAGGTCATTCCAATTCCTCATACCTCCTTTATTCTTCTTATTGAGTTTATAATAATATAATTATTATTTGAAAATCAAACAGATGCTACAACTATACTAGCGGCGGTGTATGACGGCTTGTGACAACTTACAAGTTGTATTGTTTTGTTCTTAAACTATAGTTAGCTTCAGCGACACCTAAACTGATGAAGGCATTTGTTCTGTATCATTTAGCTGTCAATATTACCTATATATGCTAGGTCGAGAGTATGTTAACTGCCATAAGCCATCTTATAGTGCCATTTGTGTAACAACTGCTTCATAGTGTTATTGCTATTACATTGGTAAATACTTAAGAATGAGATGGGACAAATTGGAACAATACGCAGACGTTAGGTATACCTAGATACGTACGTCTCCGTATCATATCACACGATTCGGAATTTCTAGAAAATTAAAAACGTACCTGATAGAACCTCAAGGTTGAAGTCGTCGTAGGAGGTGCGTCCGTGGATGTCATTTCCGATGCAGCGGTAAACCCCAGCGTCAGTGTACGTAACGCCATGGAGCGATAACATTACGCCGTCGCCGTATGTCTGCACATACGGATTTGTTAAGTATACTGATCTTATAATACTAGGTTAAGTCTAAAAACTTCAATTCAAACACAGTTTAGCAACAATGAAGGTCATCATACTGGATCACTGTAATATAAAAAGTTTCCATAGTTCGCTGAATGATTGAACAGATACTTACAAGAGCAGCTACGTATTGGTTGGTTCCAAGGCGCAGCCACTGCGGTTTGATGTCCCTGGACCTTGCCTTGCACAGAACGGCAACGTTGTCCCCAACCCTGAATGGCCTTCGTGGCTGGTCGACAGTTACTAATTGTTGTGACTCCTGATTCGAATCACGGGGACCTACAATATTCAAAAGTCATTAGCCGAACTCAAATATACTTAGATGGTAAGACTGAAACTTTAAAAAACTCCTTTAAAGCGGTCCCCACCCAGGATACCATATACAAATACATACTTACAAATATACCCTGTGAATACATTTTTATCTGTTCCAGATAAAAAAGTAATATTGATACAAAAACAATTTAAACGCAAGCTAACATGCAAAACCCCATCACCTTACGAAAGCGTTAACGTTTATTGAATTAGAATATGAGACCGTACAATAAGCGATGGCAAACTTGTTAGAAGCTAATCAAACTCAAAATACAGTTGAACGCGACTTGAACACCAACCATAACAATGTAAGGAATATCATAACACATAAACGTTCGTTCCACAAAACTCCTAGAACTACATAATAATAGGGGATTACAATAATGCGTCAAACTTTCAAAACCACGGGTTCAAACATAACAGAGTCCCATAACAGTACAAATTGGACCGCTTAGTTACGATACAGCACAACACCCGCGCTGACTAGACAGACAACTGCCCAACACACCCGCACCAGATTTACCATCTTGTGTGAGGTAGTTGTTCCATATCGTGTCCGAATAACGTTTATCTCGCCACAGGCAACTCTTCTCATCGCTATTGTCTTGACAGTGTCGATGTCCATCGCATAAGAAGCGTTCGTCTACACAACCACTGTGGTCAGTACAACGAAACTCCGTATCCAAGCACTCATAACCTTTACGAGCGAAAAATGACAGCTTTATTACAACGGAACTTAAAGTAAAATTCTTTAATCACAATAATTTAAAACACAAAACAGTAAGGTAGAGGGTTAGAAATAAAGGACTATATAATGACTAAGCATGCCTGGTTACAGAAACGGCCGGGCGAAGCAGAGAGGGAATTGCAGCGCCACCACTGGAAGTAAGCTAACTAAAGGACCTTGTGGCGAATTCACTGACCCTGAATATGCAGGTTGATGTAATTGCTAGTAAGAGTTCTTCCATAATGGTCTCGTATGCTGCACACGTATTTTCCTGAGTCGCTTTTTTGCGCGAGTTTAATGAAGAGTGATCCATCTTTCTTCTGCCTGATGGAGCGGGGCAGATCGCGGCCGTCCTTGGACCAGATGATGCGCATGTAAGGCTGCGACACGTTGCAGCTGAGATGCACGGCCGCGCCCACGTGTGCGTGCTGCTCGTTATCGTGCGACACCAACGCCGTATGATCCGTATCTTCTATGAACGGTTATTGTCATGCAGTCAACTGATCCCTCAAGCGTTATCAACCGCGTGTATAGTGGCATATAAACAGCGCAAAATATTCACGTACGTAATTGTTTGTCTAATTATAACTTTTCACGCAATAAGATTTGTAAACACTGATGTATCGAAACAAAACCATACACGCAGTTAATAAGTGATAAAATTATAATGTAAGCATTCAATCAATGGTGTTTTCATTAAGTGTGATGTCGGTGTCCAGCATTCAGACAGCACAACTGAACGGCAAATAATCTGTGCAAATATCAGGTGCCAAAAATCAGTGCAACCTGTACATATACAATATATTTGAGTGTCGAGGTGCTCGCTCCACGGCGGCGTTCGAAATTGATAGAATCGGTCCAATGTTACGGTAGATACGTACCACAGTATAACTATCAGTTGCATATAAATGTTTATCGACTTTACCATCTTGAAATTTTGAATTATTTTAGTAGTTTAAATCAGGTTGGGACATTTCCCTGAAAATCCTGCAGGATTTTCAGGGAAGTTTTTTTGTTTGCGTTTGTAGACATTTCCTTGCCCCGAAAATACATGCGACACATGCGATATGACTGATTATAAGTACAGTTAGACTATGGTAATACCATCGAAGGGTTAACACTCAAATCACGAGTCTATGTCAAAATAGCCAAAGGCATTGTTGAGTAGATTTTGGTTGCTTTTATGGGTTAGATGTATTTGAGCATATAGTTTCTATCAATCTCGATATGAAATCTACCGTACAGTCATGTGCCGTTGGTGTCCATGCCATTGATCGTTAAAGTAGTTTACATACCACTAACGACGACCTCTGCGATGGCACTAGCGTTCGCGTATCGGCTTCTAGCGATACATTCGTATTTGCCGGCATCCTCTACTTCGATTTGGTGGAAGATCAGGGTTGAGGAACGGGTGTCGACACGGCTGTAAGAATTTTTTTTTTAGTGGTCCCCTTTTTTTCCCGTGACTAATATTTTTATAGTGTGAGCTGCGCAAAACTTAAGCTATTCTTATGTCTGTTGTTTGTGCATGCATATGGCAGGTATCGTAAACGTTGCTCAAAAAAGGGGAGGCCTTTGTCCAGCAGTGGAACACGATATAAGTAGGCTAAATAAAAAAAAGCGTAGTTGTGTTGCGGGCCACACAATAATTAGAACTTAAGCCTTAGGCCGGCCACGAATCTGTGATCACTAGGTTACGAGTGCCATACGACACTCCTCTGTCGTATTTTAGGACAAAAATACTTACTTGGAAGGCACTCTGTTGTACGGCCTCCACGTGATATCGATTATGTCATCTCCCTCAACGATGCATTCGACGGTGGGTGACTGTCCCGGGTGTACGGTCTGTGCCGGTGGACGGAGCGTGATTTTAGGCGCAGTGATCACCACCAAGCTGGTGTAGATCGCCTCTTGCACCTCATTGTACTCGTTGTAGATGTTGCACACGTACTGTCCTGAGTCGCTCTTCGATACCTGGATGTCATACAATCACGCTTTTATTGCTTGAGCGGTTAAGGTATCCTGTACTGTCTTGGACACAATTCAAAGATGGATTTTTGGGTATGTATAGATGATGCCTAGTCCCATCTTTCACTCACAATTGTACAGGACTTCACGATTTTTGCGGATTTCAGCAACCAGGCTGATTAGACAGTTTATAGTAAACTAGATTTCTGAAGGACTGTACTTACGTTGAAGATGATAAGCCTAGTGTTGTCTTGAACAGCGTTACGTTGTAACGGCTGCCTGTCGGCACGGTCCCACCTTACATTATCGCCTGATTGGCCGCATCTGTAACCACTTCATAGTTGAGCATAATCATCTCCAAAGGATATCCGATAGATCTTGATATTGAAAGAAGAAAGAGGCAATTGATTCGATCATTTATGAGATGCCATTAATTGTAGTATTTTCCTAACTGTATTAACATGGTATTAAAATATATTTCCCTATATGTACTAAAAGACACCAACAATGTATTGTGTGCAGAAATTTCGCCTTGAAAACAAAATGTAATAATGTTACATGCAGTTAAGGTGCGTTGCAGCACCAACTAGTTTAATCCAATTTCTGATTGAATATGTAGGTTCTGTATAATCCCCGGTTCGCAGCTGTGTAGGTAGGCGCTAAAAATACAAGGGCATCCTTGTACTTACCGTGGTTTTAAACATTATCGAATAATTTAGCACGTGACAGCGCAATGCACGTCAGGCCAAATCAACGTACACTGGTTAGGCAATCGCGTAATGACAAAGTTCTCTTTGCGAGAATATTGATGTTTGATATTCATAACTTTTGTTGCAAACGTCAAGCGCCGAAAAATTGACATAATAGAGAATATGTTGTGTGAGCGCTTTCGGCCGTCAGTGTTTATGACTTAATGAATAAAAAGAGAAAGGTGAAAAACATAGTAATAATAATATTTATTGTTGCTCCCTCGACTGTGATGGTATGGGACCGACGTGGCGTAACCTTAGATTAGTAACATAACATAAAATATACGGAATGTGCTTACTCGATAATGGTTTCAGGTTTTCCTTCGATTGCGAACAGGTTGCTCTGGGGCTCGTACGGACCACCTGAGTTAGTACCAGGGTCAATAAAGCCATCACCACTGCCTTCTGCAGATAAAAAATTTCAGTTAGGATGATCGAAGGTAGATATATGTATGTAAGGTGCATGCATTGTGTTTACGTTTAAAACTGTATGACTTGACATTTTTTTATGTATATTTTATTTCTTGCTGTCCTTTTTTATTGTTTTTCTTTTTTTACATAACCTTGTAATAAACTTTTTAATCGAGTTAAAAAAGAGGAGGTTCTACGTTCGGCTGTTTGTATTTTTTTTTATGTATGTTTATCAATATTTCCGTCAATTATGAAACGACTTAATTTTTTTTTGTTTGACTAAATATGCTACTAAGTTGGTCCCATTTTCACCAAGTCAGAATTTGATGATGAGATCCCGAGTAAATCGAGGGATACACTCAAATATTGTAGGACGTATAGCGCGATTGAGCATTTTTTTCTTAATAAGTCAGGTGTTGGCTGAAAATGATCATTTTATGATGCTCAGCTGATGATGGAAGCCACTTTACTCCTTAAAGGTAAAGAATTAGGGAATGAAACTTCCGGGTTGGGATCACTCGATATTATCATTTTGATGAGTTCCGTATATAATATTTGGTATACAGGGTCTGATGATGGAGCCAGGAGATATATACTGGAACTCTTCAGTATCTACTAGTAAACCCCTCGAGTTTAGGCTCATTTTAATCTACTAAATGGCAAGACTATCACTTTATTAGTTACAATCGTCTTCGTCTATCGTTCCATTTCTCGTAATGCCTTTTCATCATGTGGTCGGCATACTTGTCATAATTAAATTTATTTACAAAAAAAAAAAAAACGTCTATCATAAAACTTAAAAGCAACACTGACTAAAAAGCAAAAAATAAATGTTTTGTTCCAATATAGTAGTTGAAGAATATTGAAGTCGGTACCAAGTAAAACATGTCAAGTGATAAACCGCGATTGCGAAATGCGATTGGCGAAGTGCATTTGTCGTGTAGTATCATATCATCTAGAGGTATCAGTGTCTCCCAGCAATTGGGTGACGAAGGTCAGATGGCGGTTGCTCCGTGTAAAAATAATGATATTTAGCGTTAACCGGTTAGAATGGGAGCCGATCCCAGTATAGTTGGGAAAGGGCCTAATAACTAAAATGTATGCCTCATCTGCCTAGATGAAGCATAAATATTAGTTATTCTTACCATCGTCGGGGAAGCCAGAATCATCGCCACCGTCTCCCCGATCCACGACAATAACGAACTGCTCCGTGGTGGTGCCAGCGACTGAGGAGGCCGTGCAGGTATAGATGCCATCATCGGCTGCGCTGGCCGATGGTATGCGCAGTGCGGCGTAGCCTCGCGATGGGGGAGCTACGTCACGGAATTCTGCCACTATATATCAAATATTTACCATTAGTAATGCAAAATACTAAAAGACTAGTTGGGTCAGGGTGGAATGACAATGGGTAAAATAGGATGGAACTTCTTTTTTAAAGTATTCGCTGCATACTTGCGAATCTTTATATTACGGTGTCCTGAAACACATAATCGCCTATATCTCCCAATGGTTATGTGTCCTTTTGTTTTAAGATTTTAGATTAAATGTCCTCTACTTAAATTTTATGGTTTCATAAATAAGTGCACAGCTACTTTTAAAGAGACGGCAAAAGCGTTCATTTTCCGTCGCAAGATTATTGTGTAGAGGTCCACTAAGAAGGCAAACCCGTCAGGAGATCTTCTGTCGAGTTAGGACGAGGTAGCACAAGGGGATTCCCTTGTGCTAGCTCTTGCGAAAGAGCCATCTAGGCCGACTGTTCTAGATTCGCCGACGCTCTCAAGATTCGTCACTAGTGCAGGAGATGCAATGATGTATTGAAGTTTATCTTGAAGACGGGTGTCATGGGAGTAATAAATTTAGAGCACTCACATTGAATAGAGACCGTAGGTTCTGGATATCCGTTAGCCCTGCACTCAATATTTATAGGGTCTCCAATGGACACCTGAAGGTGGTTGCTGGGTGTGATGGTGATCTCAGGAGGCGACCTCACTTTGATGACTGCGCTGGCGCTGGCTGAACCAGCGTCGTTGCGCGCTGTGCAAGTATACTCGCCTTCATCGTTCACTTCAATCTTATTGAACCTTAAAAGACAAGATCAGATTTATTGGCATGACTTTCTTTATATTTTGATAGTAAAACTTTTCTGAACAAACGATTTTTGTGAGAATCAACGCGATAAAAATAGTAATTAAAATGCTAAGTTGCAGACAAAATGCAAAATCTATTGTTTGTCTTCACAGTTTACTGCCATGGTTTAAAAGTTTAATTAAATAGAGGCCTATAAAATAGTGATAAACTATTGATAGGCGTAGATTCAGATACTTACATGAGGACATTCTGTGGTTGTATCTGCGTAAAGGTGGAGAGTGGTCGGCCTCCGTTCCTGTTCCACGTCACGTCCGGCTCTGGGGTGCCTCCGAGGACGCGACACATCAGCTGATATTGGCCACCTAGAGGCACTGGCTGCTCACCCTGCGGCCAGATGTCCACTTGGGGAGGCTCACGTTCTAAAAAAATGTGTTTTGTAGTATTACAGTTCATTTTAATATAGAAATAAACAAATAAATACATATAAAGAGTTCATGTAAATAATAGCATTACAATTTTTATATCGAAGTATTTAAATTTAATAATTAGAATGACGTACATTACATTTATAGAAAATGTGAATTAGATTAAAAGTTTAAACTTATATACTCACTCTCAATTTCAACGAATACATAGATGTTAGCTACTGGGGTGTTGTTGACGGTTCCTTCACACATGTAGTATCCTTGGTCGCTCTCTTGTGCGTTATTGATGATCAAAGTGTTGCCACGTTGACTTGATTCGGGGCCGAGGGCACCACGGTGCTAAAGGAAGATAGCAATAAATGAATCTAGATTTCCCAAGTCTTTGTTATAAAGTTAAGATGACGTTAAAATGATTTCATAGCGACTCTCATGTGGTATTTTGAGTGTGGTCTATTAAACCATTCCTTGGAAAAGGAGGTAAATACATATATTTCCATACTCATTTCATTATAACGGCGATAGCTCTGTGTACCAATAACTTCAAAAATGCTAAGGTCAGTTAAGAAGATGTTTTCAAATTCACTATTGTCGTTTAATTTCTCACCTTCGTCCATTTTATCCTTGGCGACGGGCGTCCTACAGGGTTGCAATCAACAGTTCCACTACCACCAGTGGGGATTTTAAGTCGGTCCACAGATACTGTGATGTTATACACCTCAAGTGGCCGGTTCTGGGCGACCACAGTCACCAAGACAGGTATAGGTGATACGTCAGACAATGGCGCCTGGCAGACGTATATTCCTTGGTTTTCAGGCTGGGCGTAGTCGATGTACAACACACCGTTTTCAGAGCGAACATTCGACAGGAATATGGCGTTGTCTTGTCTGTAGAACATAAATTGAGCATGTATATTGCAAAGTGACTTAAATTTTACGTTTAAAAGTTACAATTTTAGTTTATGATATTACAATTGATCTTTCAATATACTTCAGTATTTCTCATAATGTGGACATTTGCGAGAACTATTCGTTAAAGGGTCTTGCTACAGCAGACTGTTCTAGAGTATTAAAGATGCTTACCTGACCCAGTCAATAGATCCAGCTGGTACATTTGCGGTTCCCGTGCAAGCGATCCTGAGACTCTGTCCCTCATCTACGGACGGAGATGGAATGGACACAGTCAGCTTCTCGCGAGGTTGCCATGAAGGTCTCTGGCGAACCGTTATCATAGCAGTACGGTCGTCGGATCCTACTGTGTTCGTCGCAATACATCTAAAGAAATATAAAATCCGTTTTAATTAGTTTTATTGAGATATATTGAGCAAATTATAAAAAAATGAATATTCAATGGAAATAGATGTAAGTTATTCTTGCCTGTATTCGCCGGAGTCTTCAATCCGAGCACTATCGATGATGAGCAGAGTGTCAATATTTTCAGCGGACAACGGTAAAGGTCTGTTGGAGCCCCTTTGCCACCTGATGGAAGGCGTTGGGTTGCCTCGTACGCGGCACTCCAGTTCGATTCTGTCACCTTCATAGTATTCCTTCACCGATGGAGACAGCTCAACACTTGGTAAAGTCATTTCATTACCTGGAATGGTAAGTCAGACATAGAAACCTTAATTCATTTGGAAACATCTTACATTTTACTGAGTCACAGTCTTATAGAAGCGAGGAAAAGCGGTTATATCCTAATATAAAAGAAACAAGAGAAATGTTTCGAATAATTTACTGTAGTGAAAGAATATCTACTATCACTAACCTCGTGCATAAAAAATCCAATCAGGTACCACTGTTCCGAAAATGTACGCATAGAATTTATTAGAAATACCATAAAATTAGTAAAGATTTCTTAGAAAATGAACAAAGTTATGCCTTCTTGTAGAAAGATTTTCTTATATAAAGAAGTCCTTACCAGGTACTTTAAGAGTGGCAATAGCTTGAGCCGTGTTCATTCCATCGCTGGTCTCGCAGATGTACTTGCCACTGTCTGACACTTGGAGGTTGGTGATGAGAAGAAGGCCGACGTTTTCATCGATTTGAGTCCTGTCCAAAGGCAAATTGCCATCGCTCTTGGTCCATGTGACTGGCAAACGGATCCTAGAGTTGAGGCTCTGGGCTTGGCAAGTGAAGTTGACACTGCTGCCTACTTCTTGGATCTTTATGGTCGGGCTTGTGATCCTGACGACAACCGTCGGTTCCGGTGGGGGTGGGCGCGTTGGCGGCTCGGTTACGGATGAATCTCCTCCTATATGATACAAATAAGATATACATAGCTGCTTTTGATAAAACATTGAACGTACAAAGATGGCGATTGATTGAAAAAAGTTATAATCATTAGTTATTCAATTCTTCATCTTTGGGGTAGGTAACATAATTCATTTGTTTACTACTAAAGGTAGATTTGACGGCACGGTTGGCGCAGTGGTTGAGAGATCGTCTGCTGCGCTATGTGGCGCAAGTTGGATTCCCGCACGGAACAAATATGTGTGCGATCTACAAATAGTTGTTTCGGGTCTGAGTTTTTGTGTATGTAAATATTTGTCACAATACATGAAGAGTTATTAGTTTGAAAAAAAAAATTGGTATGTACTAGTCGTAATTATATACGGGATATTTGACAAAATAGCTGGTTATCAGTTGAATAAATTTCAGCGAACAATATGAACGAATACAGACGTGACAGGGACGTTCACAACATAAAATTGTAATTTTAACGGCACATATTAATAATCTGATCGCCATGGATTACAACTATGAGGGACAGAACATTGTTATTTATTTGTTATTATGTCGTGACAGATTAAACTTGAGCCATATGACGTAACGAATGAAGTCTGAAGCCTAGCACTTGAAGCATGACTGTAACACGAGGACGCCCGAAGCACGTTCGATTGTGATCGGCTACCTGGCTCCGGCAGACTGGTGGTTAGTACACCGAGGGTATTTCCCTTTTCGGTGATCGTGTGGCATTCGTAAGTCTCGCCTAGTCGTCTGATGTCCCAGATTGTGTGCCAGGTATGTTCGCCGTGCCATCCGTCTTTCTGAAGTCTGGAGTATCTATAGTTCTTTGAAGGGTGTTGTTCTCGCCCCTCATGATAAAACTTTATAGTGAGCGGTTCCGGGGCACGGTATTTGCACGTAAACGTAACTCTTCTCGACAACATGTTGTCACCAGCTTCGTGGATTGTCGGATGAAGTTCCATTACTAATCCTATTGGCCGTTTATTAAAATTTAATTTATATATTATTTAACAGTACACCTACACATTAAAGAACAGATTAAGAGGTCGTTTTTGAATACATTAGTGTTTTAAATTGTTGTCAAAATGTCATAATCGATTTTATATTTTTCGAGGAGTTTGTGGTCTATAAAAGACAGCTAAGAGAGAAAAATATTTTGCAGGAAGGTAGAGCCTACCAAAAACTAGGACTAATCGCTTATTAGATAAATAAGTCATTAATTTTGGGTACCCTGATCTTACCTACTTTCAAATCATAAAGCTTAATTGTAAATGGAGGATGCAGAGGAATAACTTACCGATGGAAGAACAATCGTATCCGGTATACGGTGGCTGGCAGTTGCAAATGACTTGTCCGCGGCTGTCCAATTGGCAGTCATGTCCGTTGCATGAGCACTGGCGGCAGTAACCTTGCGCGTCCTTGTAGAAACCGGGCAGGCAGCTCTCGCAACTCGTTCCAGTATAGCCAGGTGGGCACATGCAGATCTGAAATACATATATTTATAGCATGAATTAATGTTGTGTCATCAAAAAATACAAGTCGAGATTGAAACTTTGATTACATTCAGTGTCTCTTAAAATTCTATTTATTAAATTTCTAGAAAGGAGTCTTTTAAATTAGGTAATTATTTTATTTTTATAGTGTTCCATTTGATCTTATTATTCTGACGTTAAGTGACTATGTGGTTTAACACATTTCCATTTAAGAAGATGTTTGGAGTTAATTGGGCAGCGCTAGTACTGCAAGTACAATCCATACCAGGTATTTTAAGAGAGTTGTTTGTGGCACTTATAATGATGATATATATCCATACCTCAATACCCTTAGCAGCCGGCAGAACAGCGTCGTAGTTCTGTGTGGCAGTATCCATAGAAACGTCAGCAATGGTGGTATCGTAGATGTTGGGAGCTACGGTGGCCCTCACGAGGACTCTCTTCAGGTTCCTCAACACACTCATGAAGTTGCTGCGAGTAGCAGGAGTAGCGGTATTAAGGATGTACCAGCCGTCTTCTTTCAGAGGCACTTGGTAGCTCTGCAACAGATTTTTTTTTAAATTTAATAACTTAAGGTCGTCATTTATAATTTTTTAAGATATTTAGGTGAATTAAATGCCTATAATTATGCAGGTAGTTCGTGTAAAAAGTGCAGAAAACATCGAAAATCAAGATGATGTTTATGATGGTTTCAGAATTGCATGATCAAGCACTTGACTTTTGTAAAATTTTGGGGTTGACTTGAGTAGAAAGATAAATAATATTCTTTCATTTCTATCGTATTGTATATACGGGTAAAGTTCATATCAAGCGCCATGTGTTAATAGTTGCGTCGCTGTTTGTGGCGCATTTTATTATCAGGCAAACTTTTAAGATTATACTCGTCATAAACACTTACGTAAGAGACGCCAGCCGGGAACTGATTTGGGTTGGTCCAGAAGATCGAGATATCACCACCGTCGAGGACCACATCCGTGCCTCGCTCAGACTTGTCGTAAACGTCGGAACTGAACTTCTGTCTCAGCGATAAAGTTCCGCCATACGAGAGCACTCGATTACCTGCGAACAAAGAGACAATGTTTTAACGTTTATAGCGCTATTCATGATCTATTCCTTAAGGCAGGCACAAAAACCTCTGCAAGAAGATCGGTTCTTTCGATTTTTTGCCAACGATCATCATCATACTCAAATGAGTGTTGACGTCTTGTGCCTCTTTCTTACTATAGTAAGTAGCGAATAATTAATGATAGCCTTACCAGGGAAGATTGGCAGGGACCAGTACAGTTCAACGTCGGGTCTGAAGGAGAAGGTGTACATGAGCTCGCTTTGCTGGAACATCGGCACGAAGTTGTCCTTGATGACCCTGTCAGCGTTCAGGTCAGTGATGGCAAAACCGCCATAATTGTCGCCTAAGACTGGCGCCGCCATCGGTACACGAGTGTAGTGATTGCCCTAGAGTAAAATACGAGTTAAGTACTTCTTTAAATTATTATTATACAAGTAATGTAAACCGGCCAAGGATGATAGTGAAACCTAATATGCTTATTTTATTTGAAACAGAGAAATAACACATATTCAGTATTTTTCCATTATAGTTAATACAGTTTTAAATTCAAAGATTGTTTAAGACTATCATTGTCAAAGTGGTATTTTCCAAACTGGAAAAGTGCTCATTGTGGCACACTGTTCAATTGGGTGGCAGCAGCAGTAGTCCTATTGTTACTGTTAACATTTTTGGTTTTCTTCAATTTGTGTGATCAGAGCCTTACTAAATGCCCGCTTCCCAAATAAACCCATTTTTAACCCGAATAGTCAAATGTCTTACTTCGTGACAATCAGTGGTAACTCCAGAGCAATAGCACGATAGGCATCCATCAGGGTTGGTAGAATCGAGTCCAAAGGTGCCAGGACGGCAGCGGTCGCACGAGTCGCCTTCAACGTTCTGTTTGCAGTAGCAATCGCCGGATTCATCACACGGCTCTGAGGTCCCTCGGGGATCGCAACTAGAATACAAGTTAAGTTTAAGCAGAGAATCCTAAGGCTGGGTTCAACTTTTCCGCCGTCGTAATCAATGTTTTCACCATGCTAAGTGAGGTAATGCTAACCCCTAAAATGTGTAAGTAGCTATAGGTTTATAGTATTCCAATTATAGATAAAGTTATTTTAAGTTAGTTTTCAATTCAATGAAAAACGAACCCGTAAGTCGGTGACAGCAAAAATTACAAAACTTATTAAACCCAAGTAAGAAATTCATAAAGGCCTATAGGGCTCCTGCCATGCTCTTGCCCACGATTACATATAAATAAGACCATAAAGCCACAAAAAGGAAACCTCGCCTAGGAAGAGATTCATAGATGGCTTACCGGCATGGTTGGATGGTACTAGTTCTGTATCCTTCACAGTTGCCGTAAGGGTCTCGGTTGTAACCAGGTTTGCATAACTCGCATTGTTCACCGTAGGTGTTATCGGCGCAGTCCTGAAGGGAAATCAAAAGAATTATTGTAAACCGTGGTAAGTCTAGACAAACGTAAATACAGCACAATATGTTTGCCATCATCGTAAAAGCGAAAAAAGAATAATAATAAAATAATCTTACGTAGCAAACTCCGGTTTCAGGGTTGCACATGGTTGACTTTCCGTTGCATTCACACGGCTCGCAGTGCTCCAAGTAAAGACCGCTGGAACTCCTGAATGGAACGATATAAGGTGTTGAGTGAAGATTAAAGAAGCTTTGGTGTTACATTTTGCTTCAGCAACAGCCAACGCAATAATTCAGCTTGTTACCGTTCTATTGGTTGGTATATGTGTTTTCAGTATTAGAATGGTTAGGATCTAAGTCTACAATGCTAACCGGCTAGGTAATCTCGATACTTGTAATTAGATTTGATTCAATTTTGACAAAGTGCATTGCTTTATAGATCAATCCACTCGAAGCCAATAGTTGCTACATTGAAATGAAGATTCCGATTACCAGTGTGTATCGTAATTATTCGTACTAGTGTGGGTTGGCAGTCTACCCACTTCTAGGGCAGGCTACCTACTTCTAGAAGTTTATGGAGTTTATACTTCAGATGGTTTCCTTTCGATGTTTTATTTCTCCTTTAATGCAAATGAAAAGCAAATATCACTCCGCAAATAAATTCGTAAACTAGAGGTATAATGAGTTCACCCCACTTAAAGTAGGTATTACCTTAAATTAAATGGCATTTAAATCAGTTGTTTGAACGAAATGAATGCCATTTTATCATTTGACTGATATGCGACTGAGCATGATAAGCATATGTAGCCATAGCTAGATCAAGAAAGACATAGCTGACCTTGTGTAACCAGGCGCGCAGTCTTCGCAGGAGGTGCCGATGTATCCAGTTGGACACACACACTGTTCAACGTGGAATGCTGTGGGGCCATAACCGTCGGGTTCAGCAGTTTCGATGCTGGCGCTGACCGGTGAAGCCAGTTGCGAGTCCGGAGAGTATGTAGCCTTGATCAAGATAGTCTTTACGTCAGCTAAGGCTAATAGGAAGTGCTCTCGAGATACTTCTTTGCCGTCGGGTCTGGAAATGAGAAAAATATTATTATAATGATACGCGTATACTTCTATTTCTTAATAGACACAGTAATTTTGACTTCTAAACTGATATTTTTAATAATTGACGGCACGGTTGGCGCAGTGTGATGAGAGATCGACTACTGCGCTCGGTGTCGCGGGTTCGATTCCCGCACGGAACAAATATTTGTATGATCTACAGATAGTTGTTTCGGGTCTGGTTGTGTGTGCATGTGACATGTATGTTTGTAAACTGCACCCACGACACAGGAGAAATCCTAGGGTGGGGCAATGTTAAAAAAAAAAAAAAAAAAAAAAAAAAAACATAAATTGTTTCATACGAACTTTGATCCATTATTTCACCGCATAAGGCGTTGAGTTCGTCCACTGCTGAACGCATAAGGCGTTGAGTTTTCAAAAATAATTTCTTATTGGATACCTATACCCCGTTAAGCATCAAGTTTTCAGACTTGTAGATCATGAGATTTTGTAATAAGCTAGTCAGTGAGCGTGAACGATTGACTAAAATTATATTGATAAAAAATTTAAGTTCTTTCAAGGGATTCCCCAATCTTCGGTCTGTCAGATGTCTAATTAAGCGAATCCCCTCAATAGCAAACTGTGCTGTACAAACACTGTAAGTACTCGTATGTTTGAACTCACCTCTGCCATCCCTTCTCGAGGAATTGCACGCTGGCGTTCAGGATGCCCTCGTGAGTAGCTCCGAAGTCTCCGAAGTAGTGGAATGTAAGGCGGTTGTCCTTTATAACAAGAGTTTATGATGAGTAAGTATAAGTCATAGGTAGGTACTAATTTCAGTCAAGTATTTTTTTTTAAACCGATCCTTGTCTGAAATCATAATAGGTATGTGAAGTATGAAAAACAGTGGTCAAGCCTTACACTAATCAGTTGAACATCAGCGGCGGTGTTCTTGAACCTTGAGTCGGACGAGCTCGGCACGTTCTTGAGCATGTAACGTAAGTTACCACCGTATGATGTCACCTTGTCACCAGCGAAGCTGTTCAGAGATAAATATAATTTATTAATAAATATAGGGTAAACTTTTGAACCCCTTTGAAACCCCTTAAAGGACGTCTTCACTCATCAAGAAGGCACTTACTATTTTTTGTGCATCTAGTTTTAATTTATTGGACTGGTTCATCATACATTCGAAGAATATTTTTTCACATACAAGATTCGAAATCAAAAACAAAAACATTATAATAAACCTACCTAGCTGGCAAACTCCAGTAGTATACAGTGGTCCGGGAGTGATGGTCAATGTCATTTAGAGAGATATCTCCACGATTCAACTGAGGACGTAGGTCCGTTTCCACTGGTGCGGTGTATCTGACGGCACCCACAGGTCCTGCCGGGGAACTGTTGTAGATTTTCATTTGATCCACAATCTGAGGCACGTTGAACTGAACGCTGATGGTCTTGCGACGCAGGTTGCTGCTCATACACTGCTGGGACACACCCGAACAGAAGCAGAGAGCGCAACCGTGTCTGGAATCAAGAATATTGTGTTGGTAAAACTCATCAGATTGCACGATTTGTTATGAGATTGACATTTATGAATAACGTGCCATTAATGCAACAGTACGTTCATTAATCTATTCAGTACAATTTGATCGCATTTCTATTCGGTAATTATAATGATTTATGTGTAGGTACTTTTCAGAACTGCTTTTTATTTGCACTGACTTTAAGATGAAGTGTCACATTTCATTAGCTAGTTCTTACGTTTATCCAGATGCGTTTAAGACATAATTACCTGAAATCAGATGACAGGTAGAATGAGTCGTTCTTGCACTGATCACAGAACCGTCCGTAAACATTGTCCTTACAGACACACTCGTCAGGTGGGCGGACGAGTTTAGTTCCAGTTGGGCTGCAATTGTCGCTGGGCTTCTGTTTGCATGAGTTGCCCGGTATTAACGGGTTACCTTCGTAGCCACGGGCACACAATTCGCAGTGTTTGCCTTCGTATCTGTGGATAAAAGTTAAACTCATCATAATCCAAGTTGGGAAAGGCTATTTAGCTGGATCTCAAGGGTTCAGTTAAAACTTGTCAGGTCAGTGTCAGCATTCAGAATATTATATTAATTAATAAGGTGGGTGTCTGAATGTATATGGTTATATGAATATACCATGTTAAAAGAAGAGTCTTACCCAGTGAAGCAGTCACAGACGACAGATCCATCTGGTCCCAGGGAGCAAGTCCTGGCGAATTGGTTCTCGCGGTTGGTGAGAGGGCATGGACATGGCTTGCATGCCATACCGCTAGACGGGTCTCCGTATGTGCCAGGTGGGCATTCTTCAGGCACACAGTCACCCAGCCAAGGTCCGACCTTCTTGCGTACGAAGCCTGATGCGCATTTCTATAGGAGTAATTACATTTCATTAGGGATAAATTCCCAATTTAGATTGCAGACACCTAAATAGATCTGCTGTGATTAAGGTTCGATAAGAAGTGAAAGTATTGAAATCACATCCATCGATACTCTCGCAAACAAATTTAATGCCATGATTTTCAGAACAATTTTGCAAAATATGAAGAAATGGTGTGGTTATAATGTAAAGAACGCTGTAGAGCTACACTCATTGTCAAAAGAAGAGGAAGTAAGTTGACTGAATTGTACGATACGACTTGTACGATTGATACCGAAAGGAACAAATAGAGCATTCAATCAGAACCCACAGAATAAATGTCGAGGACCTAATACACACATACTTAAAGTAAATAAAATCAAAGGTACCTGGCAAGAGAGTCCTTCGTATTCCTTAGGGCAAGTACACTCTTCTACGAGGCTAGCAGCTCCAAGACCAACGTTGATATGTTCAGCAGACTCCATGGCGAAGTCTGTGATATTAACACCTGCGTTGTTCAGGTCAGCGCGCAGAAGAATCATTTCGATCTCATCCAAACTGTAAAAGAGTTAGATGGAATATATAGAATATTTAGTTCAAAATCTAGTAAAATTTGTATTCCTCTAAGGGTTAGACAGAGGTGTATGATATTGTATACCCGCGGTTCGCCTATGCCGTAACTCAAGTCTCGCGGGAACATTTCCTTGTATTTTATTGATGCTTGATGTTTTTAATTGTTCGTAAAATCGATTTAAGTAATTAACTTACGTCATCATAATATCTTCCCTGGAGGCTGGTGCGAATCCACTGGGGCTGCTCTTCACCCAATCTTCAGGAGTCAGACGAGCTTCGATATTAATGTCCCGGGAACCACCAGCGCGGTTGATGTGGAATAAGTTGCCGTATTTACCCTGCAGACATAACTTTGTATTAAAATCTTTTCTTCTAAAGAGCAACTTAAACAAAGTAGAAGATTATGATCGCATTTAGAACGTCGCTTAGTCTTAGAAAACTCAGAATATATATATACAACAAATACTTCGAATGCAAAAAAGCGATAATATAGTAAGTATGGGTATTTTTTACTTTGCCAAAATCTACCACATTGTAGAGCTTTTTTCTTTAGCGATGGCGAGAACTACATATCTTTACCAAAAACTTTCTGAGTTACCTTGGCCTTGGCCATCCTGAGTGCTCTTTTGAGTTATCTAATTGGGATACCGTTAACTTTTTACTTATGATACCATACTAAAAATTAAGTCTGCAAAGAAAGCCGAGAAATTAAATCTGACCGTTTTTGTAAAGTACCTACTCGTATAATACTAGGTAGATAAACTTGTGTACCTTGATGATGATAGTGGGAATGCTATCATCGTATCCATAGATTTGCGTCTGCGGTGACAAGGTGTACTTGATGTGTCCTCCGTACGACTTGAGCTGGTTGCCGTTGTAAGATTCTGGTAGCGTCAGGTAGGGATGAGAGCTTGACCATGATGGCACATCTCCGAATTTCGTTACCTAATCCAGAAAACAAATATTTAATAGCCAAATTGAAGCGGATTTGGATGCAAATTTTAGACTAAGTTGGTATATGGTTGTGAAAACCTTAATTTCATCTGGCTTACCGTAGCTCCATTCCTTAGTGGCTGGTAGTAATACTGGTTCGAGATCGGTGTCGTATCAATGGTGACGTCTCCTGAGGGCGATTGCTTGATGCCAATGAGTCTGGTACCTCCTTCTCCGAGAGGAGTGGGCATGTTGTAGGTAAACAGATCAGCGCTGCGACATTGGCTTGATTTGCCAAAGCAGAAGCAACGGATGCACTCATTTTCCGAACGCGCCTCACTGTGTGACAAAAGAGCGTTTAGACTAAAAGTTATTGGTTCAAATTGCACATACATTATGATTAAAAAAATTAAATTGTAATCCAGAAAATGTAAGTCCAGAATTTTATTTGAATACACATTATTTAATTTGGCAGTGGAGCAGTTTATACTTAATAGCGAAAATAAATTACTTGTTGAAGTATCCTCTGGGGCAGAGATCGGTCTTGCTGACGAAGACGATAGCGTCTGGTGCAGCAAAGGTCGTGCCTTTATTGTTGATGGCCTCGCATGAGTACGCACCGCTGTCTTCAGGCTAAAATATTACATTATTATTATAGTATCACGCATGTATTTCTCGAAGGGCAGCGCAGAGGTGTACTGATAACTCCTTTAATCCTCACAGCAATAGCAATAGATAGCAAGCGTTGAGGGGAAATATCTTACAGTAATATGAAATTATGTCTTTTAATATACAAAACAGCAGACAAAGGTAATCCACCTGCATGTTAGGGCAAGTAATGACTCCGAGGCCACCGTCACTAGTCCAGGTACACTTAGGTGGGACATGGCCCCAGTTCAACCGCCAGGAGATCAAAGGAATGGGCACACCGACAGCTTCACACCGCAGCGTCAGGGTGTCGCCAGGGTTGAGCTTTACGTTCGTTGGTTTCGGGGGACTTGTCACATGTACAGGTACTAAAAATAAATCAAATGTTTAGGTTAAGAACTTTCTGTCGCCGAATTATCGGCATTGAAAAATGGTACGTATTAAAAAAACAAAATACTGTTTTTTAATACGAAATTTTGGTAGCACTTTCTGAAAACTAATAAAAATTTTAAAAACTTACTGCATCCAATTTCATCTGTGCCGTCCTGACAGTCCGTTTGTCCGTCACAGTGAAAGCTCTTCGGGATACATTGATCCTCCGACTTGCAGGTGTATTCGACTGGCGAACATTTGCCTTCCTCTTTGTAACCACAGTTCTGTTCATCTGAACCGTCTCCACAATCGTCTTCGGAGTCACAAATCCAAGTCTTGAGTACGCATTTACGGTTGTTACACTTGAATTGGTTCGGCTCGCACATGCCATCGTGATCTGCAAAATATTTGTATCTAAATTAAAAACTAAAAAACAATTGTTTATTGGTAATATTTCGTCATTTACAGAAAATTTATCTGGACAGAAAAAAAATCTTCTTTCATCATGATCACCCAGAGTTGAAAGGAAACAGTTTCAACTTTTTTCTTTCTATTAGGACATGATTCTCTCGACATCTCGTGCCGACTCGACAGAAGAAGAAAAAAATCATCAAACCCACTGTAAGTCTTCTTATGCGTAACACCAAAATCTATCACTATTTTATTCGGAGTTCTTCCAAGTTCCTATTTGTTTCAGTTATTATTCTTGGCCTAAAATTGAAATAAGGTACTTACGGCAATTTTCCTCGTCGGAACGATCGTTGCAGTCGAAGTTATTGTCACACACAGCAGATTTAGGGATGCACTGTCCATTGCCACAGGTGGCTTCATATGGCTGGCAAGCGGGGAACGGAGGTCTCGATGTTACCGCTAAAAATATCTCAGTGTTCGATTATCTTTATTAGTAATATGACATTTTATTTCGACATATGAAAGAAAAATATTATTGATTATCGAGAACATACATATATTTTTATAGTATACTAGCGGGCCACCCCGGTTTTGCACGGGTGCAATTTACTCATGAAGAAAATGATAATTATTTAGATATTCACACAAAAACACCATTCAAATTTCCGATATTTCCGGTGGATTTACCAAACAATTTCTTTTATACAAACCTTGCTCTGATAATTACGAACACAACAAAAAATATTTATCAGCCAAATCGATCAAACTGTTCTCAAGTGGTGCACCGTCATACATGTGGCACTTGATTTATTTTTAATAAATGGTACTTGGTACTTACGTGCACTTTCGACTTCCAAGTTAACTCGCACTTGAGCACCTGGGTACCCAAGGTACTTGTCTGCCTGACAAATATATACACCGCTGTCGGCTTCCTGAAATTGTAACATGAAAAAATAAGCATTAGGAAATTTCGAAACTCCATAGTAACTGTCAAATGTGAACTTTATGTGAACCATATTAAGTCGTCAATTCAATGGATATTTGTAATGTGAATACATTACAAATATCCATGGAATTGACGACTTAATATGGTTCGCAAGACAAAATATGATTCGTCCAAAGAGGTATTTTTAAACCCAGGTGTCTACTTATAAGTATGAGGCATTAAGTTGCGGAAACAGACAGCCAGCAGTCTGGATTTTTTGAGAATCCCTGTAGTCTGGGATATTTCAGGTTTTGTTATGACCAGCTGCCATTTATTGCGTCATGATGGTTGGTATTCTACATTCGACATACAGTCAGCATCAAAAAGATATACAATTAATTAAATTTAAAGCGATTTTTTGAAATAGTGATTGAAATCTTAGCCAATTTTACACATTATATCTGCGGATACATACAAACACACATTTATTTATCAACCGACTTCAAAAAAAAGGAGGAGGTTCTCAATTCGGCTGTATTTTTTTTTTTTTTTTTTTTTTTTTTTTTTTTTATGTTTGTTACTCGATTTCTCGAAGACGCCTGGACCGATTTCAAAAATTCTTTTTTTATTTGAAAGGGTATGCTTGTCATTTGGTCCCATTGTCATCAGGTCAGGACCTGATGGTGGAAACCCTGAGAAATCGAGGGCATCTCTTGAAAATTGTAGGCGAACATGGGGTAAAAACTTGATATTTATGTGTATATCTGATGAGACTACAATACTATGGAGGTTTAGGGCAGATCTGATGATGGAGACGACAGAGGATCGAGGGAACTCCTCAACGGTACATCTTAACTACCTCGTGTTTGGGCTTATTTTATTCGTGTTGACAAGATCTTTACACCGAGATGGGTAATGACTGCCACTGCAAGGTCCGTGATGCAGGTGCAGTACTGTTTAGGGAACTCCTTAAAGGTTGATAGCAGCTACATAGTGTTTGGGCGATTATTCCGTCAATTACGGACCGATTTTAAAAATTATTGTTTTGTTTGAAAGAGTATGCTTCCCATTTGGTCCCATTATCACCAAGTCAGGATCTGATGATGGGATCCTAGGGAAATCGAGGGATACCCTCAAATATTGTAAGACAAATAGCCCGTTTGAGCTTTTTTTCTTAATAAGTTAGGTATTGGCGTCTGAAAATCATCATTTAATGATGCTGAGCTGATGACGGATGTCATAGTATTCCTCAACGGCAAAGAGTTAAGGGAATAAAACTTCCGAGTTTGGGATCACTCGATATATTTTGATGAGTCCCGTATAAAACATTTGGTATAGAGGGTCTGATGATGGAGCCAGGAGATAGATGGTGGAACTCTTCAGTAGCTACTTGTAAACCCCTCGAGTTTGGGCTCATTTTAAACCTCTAAAAGTCAAAACTATCACAGTATTAGTTACAATAGTCGTCTTAATCTTTTCATTTCTCGTAATGCGTTTTCATCATGTGGTCGGCTAAGTAATTTATTTGATTTTAAAATCACATAGTGCAATACCGTCTAAGGTTTTCACTCGACTTGGGGCAACATACATTTGACCTTTGTAAAGTTTTTCAAGAGAATCGTCTTTACTAGGTCTACCCATCACTCAAAATTGTAAAATAATTAAATTTTTTAACAAAAAAAAAAACCGACTCCAAAAAACTCAAAAACAAAACTAATAACTAAAAAGCAAAAAATAAATATTTTATTATACAATATAGTAGTTGAAGAATATTGAAGTCGGTGCCAAGTAAAACATGCAATGATAAACCGACACGATTGGCGAAGTGCATTTGTCGTGTCCGACGCATAATCCGCTCCGCAATCGACAATTTCTACATGAACTCGTTGTTTCAATGTCGCTATTATAGCAGCAAGGTATATTACTTTTATGTTTTACTTGGCACCGATTTCAATATTCTTCAACTACTATATTGTATAATAAAATATTTATTTTTTGCTTTTTAGTTATTAGTTTTGTTTTTGAGTTTTTTGTATTTTATGAATTTAATCAATAGTTTACCAAGAATAAGCGTTTAAATTTTGCTACGTGCATACATCTTTTTGATGCTGACTGTACATATATACAGATAAATAAATATTCAACATCTATTTCTCTTGTATACAGGGTATCCAAAAAGTAGTATCAAGCAGAAATACAGACAAAGCAGGCCTAAAAGTAGGTACTCGAATCATAGTAGTTCATCATTTTTTTTTAGTCAAATCTCTTCGGAACTTACCTACTTAAGGGTGAATCGGGTACCTCTACCTCTTTTTAGGACACCATGTCTGACAGTTAGAATATGGTTTATAATAGTGTTATACTCACAGTAACTTTGAACATTTCCAATCGTCCTCTAACGTCGGTAGAGCCTTCTTTAAGAGGCCGGCCTTCTTTCTGCCATCTGACATTAGCGCGGAGTGGTCCTTCATCACGACATTGGAACACCACATCGCCACCTATGAGAGCCCATGGTATAGAAACTGATGTTGATACAAAAACGAGACCCATTTTAATACACTTGTGTGCAGCATTCGATGAATAGAATTAAAATAATGATACATCATGATGAACCCTGTTTAGTCATTCATGCGTTTACTTGACTATTTTTAATGGTATTGTAGTTAATTAAAATAATTCTGTTTTGTACCAATTTTAAACAAACTGCAGTGACAAGATTGCAACGGTGAATATTGCAGGGTTTAGAAGCCGAACTAATGGCATGGTTGCTAATTAAGTCATTCAGAATCACAAACTTCTTATATAATTATTTTGTACTATACATAAACCATAATTTAGAAACGATAACATTTTATGGAAAGCAGTTGTTACTCTGAATTGTCAATGTTATTTTTTGTACAGCTTATAACATGACTGCTGTTTAAATATGGCGAACCACTTAAATATAACATACATGCATATAAATGCATCTAAATAATTCTTAAATACTTGTTTTGTATAATGAATATATATAATCAACCCTGAAAATTTTCTTATAATATTATCAGCGAAAAACCCTGTGTGAGAGATTTTTTTGACCCAATTATTAATATTTTGTTATAATTAGTGTAAAATAAAAATAATCTAAAACCCTTTATGTACCGTTACGTTAACTCATATATATATATATATATATATTTTGTAATGGATTACCCAGTAATTATTATTATTTATTATAATTATATGAATAAAATATCAAAATATATATATTAAGCATGCAGAGCGCCCAATTATTTTAATTAAGTTTGATAATATGTATTATGTTTTATTCTATTGTATTTAAATATATAATTTAAATAAACATAATAAAATTATACTAATTATTTAAAAAATATAAAATTAATTTAATGAAAATTTTCAAAAATATATACAGTCTAAACCATTAGTTCCCAAAGTGGTCCAGGTGGACCCCCAGGGGTCCGCGGGAGACGCGACGGGGGTCTACGTTGGCGTGATAAATTTACATGGTAGAAATGTAGCTGCCGGGGGTCAACCGGATCCAGCTAAATTTTGAAGGTCTATGAGAAAAAAAAGTGTGGGAACCTCTGATCTAAACAATAATAATGTTGTACGTATGATTTGAATATTTATAATATATTATATGTGTTATATTTTTAATTAAGTCCAATTCAATAATCCATAAATTCATATGACAAACATATATCTAGCATGACTGTATAATTTATTTCTCACTATAAATGAATATGAACATATAATCGTTATTGCACCCGGCATAATTTTCCAAATGATTATCTAAAAAATACATCGCTTACAATATAAAAGATATATTTTAGAATATAAATTATTTATTGCTGCTTTCTAAGTAAAACAATTTAAATGCCATGCAAAATTGTTTAGCTGTTAAAATAAGACTACTAAATTCCCTTGAAATAAATGTTATAATATATATGTATATAATAAAGAAAAACTATAATATTAAAATATATCATATTTGCACCTTTCCAACTTAATTTATGTTACGAAAATCGTTCCAATAGTGACTGTAGCCGTTAAAAATGTCACAAGATCCATAAAATATTATAAAGATTATTTGAAAAATTAAGTCTTTAAAATAATTATTTCACCCAAAAAAATATGTTATACAAACCGTTAGAGTCAAGTAAAATATTATAAAAACCCATAATATGAAATGTTAAAAATATATTACCTATAATGAATATTAAATTAAATTGTGTAATAAGAAGGTAAGCTTTTTAATTTGCACCCTGCAAAATATATGTTATTCAAACCGTTTAAATCATTTAGCCGTTAAATAAAAATGTTATGTAAACCCATGTATTATATCTATGGTTGCCCAAAATATATATCAGGCAAACCGACTCACCAGCTGTCACTGTTCCACCACCATGAAAGAAATAACAAGAGACAGTATTATTAATAAGATCTTATAATCGTCGTGGAGAATGAAGGCTATATTTCTACTTAAAGGCCATAGAGAATTCTTATGTGACAAAAATAAACTTCATAAGACCCGTACGCCAAAGGGTTTCTCTTTCTAGGAGCTGAGAACCTAAGGCAAAAGATTTTACTTTTAAATTACCTGTACCGCATGTAAAGATTGCAATACAAAAATCCTTATTTTATAAATAAAATGATGATTAACTACACCGATATTAAAATCAGAACCGGAATTAGATCGTCTCTTTATGAAAAATATTGTGACATTACACCTATGGTTAAACCTATATAATATGGGATCAAGCTATTATAGTAATTATAAATTTGAATAAAGCTACAGAGAAAAATACTTTTGCTAACTATGCAGGACTAGTTAGACTTGAAATGAAGCGTAAATTAAAATCGATTACATTTTTTCGAATTTTTGACGAACTTTTACAAGTATAACTAGTCCCTAAGCTGGATACCTAGAAAAAGCGCGTCAATTCAAAACGTCTACGTTACTTATATTTGATATGCTACGGTACTTTATAAAATTTACTACCCTGCACCAACTCTCGGTTTTGATATTTGTAGCTCACCTGTTTCTCCTTGCCTTTTGTTAGAATGTTGCAATAATTTCACACAAATATCAGTGCAGAGAAAAAATATTCTGGTATTTTTCACGAAGGAATTTTATGTTACCTGTTATTTTATATATTTCGAGAAGATTTTAGTTCTTTAAATGTTTTTTTAATAGCTATTCACATAGTTGTGCCAGCGGCGTCGCTGGAGTCAAATTATTTTCCCGTATTCCGCAGTATAAAAAGTACTCTACAAGATATAATATATATCTGTGTAAACAGAATTTACTCCAAAGCCTTAATGGCCTTACGTAAAGTCCATATTATGATTTTTTTTAATTACTTAATTTTGTACGATTTCTTTTTTTTATTGAAAGTAGATAGGTTACTAAATAAAAAAAGAGACCCTGTTTTTGCTTTAGGGATGTAAAGTGAAGACTCAGTCTTTACTTGTTATTACGACAGGTACGTATTATAAATGGGTATCTATAACAACTCACCGTGTCTGACGGATTGTTCTGGTGGGTACGTCTTCAAGTTCAAAGCAACGGGACCTGAAATGATATAATTATGAAAATATTATTGCAAGTTTACGGATTAAAAGTGCCTTTTCAATACGACTTTTTTTTAACTTATAACTAGTTTTATATTTGAAATAAAAGTCTCAGTCTTGATGCGTTCATACATTTTTTTAAGGGTTTCAGCAAAAAAAAAACTGACATAGATCTTTCCTAGATATCATTGTCGATCCTAAGAATTCTATAGAATGATAAACTAGTATGAACACATTAAGACTGATACTTTTAAACTAACTTTTAGACCTAAATACCTATACTATGTACAGACTTAGTTTATTTGGGGTATTAAATACCTATATAAATTATATACCTTCCTATAAATTTACGTATAGGCGAATAAAATATGTTCAGTAGTTGGCTCCGTGGGCAAGCTTTTGGCTTTTTGTGCTTGTAAATCCCGATTAGATTCCCGCACGGAACGAAATATTTAATTAGATATGATCTATTGATAGTTGTTTCGGGTCTGGTTGTGAGATTGATGTGTCTATAAATTACCCACGATATAAGAGTATAAATATTAGTTAGTTTGGTAAAAATGTACCTTCAACTCTAGAGTCAGTAAAAATTATTTCACCTTACCTTTTATTTGTATTTACAATTCCACACGATTCTCTGTTATATGTAGATACTAAAGAATTAATTCTTTTAAACAAACTACATTGATTAGTTATAGGTACTGTCTACCGATGTCAGTCTTTTGAGTCGCATAGTCAATGGACTATAGTCACGTGTAGTTTCAAATTATATTAGATGATTATTATTATTAGTTTTTTTTATACAGACAATTATCAAAACCAACTTGTCAAATATGTATAAATTATTATTTATAAAGTTTTAGCGTGTTTGGGAGAGTTGAACTTATTAAATTGATGCTTGTTTTTTAGTAACACAGTAAGCATTATTTTTACCTATGCAAGATGTCTGCATATACTTCTTTATGTTGGTGACAACAATACCTTGTTTGTGTGGCCATTATCGAACTTATTACTACTTTAAACTATAGGTATTCCTATTACCGAATAAGGTAAGATAGAACAATATTTGAATTCAAAAACGACGAAAAAAAAATTAGGTAACTGCTCAAACGCATCTAAGCTGCGTACTTACGGACCAATATTTTATTCATGCCACTATCACATAGGGCAAGCGTGGCTACTGAATCTAAGGTCCTAGATTCAATCATAATTAGGTTTATCAATTAGATTAATTCCCAGTAACAGCCTGGAGTTTGAATTGTGCCCAGTAAATAGCGATAAACTCACCCCTTTTTACATGGGACTTAATGTGGATGAACATATTACACCTCTGCCTATCTCTTCGGGGAAATGCTATCTTAGCGTGGTATGGGCATGATGCTATGTTATGTTATTCATAACATAGGTACATACATTTTATAAAGCAAATTAGTAAAATATTTGTAATACATAAAGCTTTTAACAACCTTAACAGTAATTAAGATAAGTAGCAACTCTCTTTGAAGAATCCTAAAACCTACACGTACCTAAGCCTGCTCCCAAACACACTATTCTTTAATTCTGTTATTAGTACATCGGAATTTGTTAAAGAAGGTAGGGGTCTGTCCATTTTCATGTTAAAAACATCGACTGGGTTACTGTTATGTTATGTATCATGATCATTATTTAATGTCGTTTTCTTACTGTTGGCGGGACAGTCAAATTCGTCACTGTAGTCGAATGGACAGTCTATATGACCGTCGCAACGCCGAAACGCATCTATACACGGACCGTTTTCGCAACGCCATTGCTGCGCGCTGCATGCACCTAATGAACGGAACATGTAAGTTTAAACTCATGAAGTCCAGCTAACAGACATACTTACCCATAATAATTACTAATTAGCTTTAATTCTATTCTCACTGGGTGCTTAAGTGTTATGTCGTATAAAGAAATTATGCACCAACTGTATAATATAATTTACCTCTGCTGCTGTCCGGATAACTGCCACTGCCGCCACTGCCAGGGTATCTCCCGTCACCGCCGCTGCCAGAGTATCCTCCGCCAGCTCCGCTGCCACCGCTACCAGGGTATCTACCACCGCTGCCGGTACTACTACCGCTGTCGGGGTAACGGCCACCACTGCCGCTAGGATAGCTTTCACCGCCACTACCGCCGGGGTATCTGTCACCGCCAGTACCGCCAGGGTATCTGTCGCCGCCACTACCACCGGGGTATCTATCACCGCCACTAACGCCAGGGTATCTATCGCCGCCAGTAACACCAGGGTATCTATCACCGCCACTACCGCCAGGGTATCTATCGCCGCCACTACCGCTGGGGTATCTATCGCCACCACTACCGCCAGGGTATCTATCGCCGCCACTACCGCCGGGGTATCTATCGCCACCACTACCGCCAGTCTCTCCATTACCGCCATCAGGATATCTTTCTGGATACCTTTCAGGATACCTTTCCGGATACCGTTCCGTGTATCTGTCTGGGTAACGATTTCTCTCCGTTGTAGTGTAATAACGGTCTGAAGTGACGGGTATTCTAGTGGTGGTCGAAGTGGGACAGTCGTTTTCATCAGTTCCATCTTGGCAGTCTTTAATTCCATCACAAAATACCGAAGTTGGTAGGCATTCCCCACTGCGACATTGCCAGCTATCCTTCGGGCACGCTAAGGAACGAAATAATCAGTCAGTGACTTGAACATTGTTTTATATTTATTAAGTACACTCTGGGAACGTGCAAAAAATTCTAAAATGTAATAAAAACATCCCACTAACATTTTTTTACGGCTAAAACTAGTAAAGGATTGCAATGAATAAAGTAACATAAGGCTAAAATTACATCTTACAAGTTAAAAAAAGAACAACAACAACATTAGAGAACATTCTGCACACTAACTTGAACTCGAACTTAGTCGTCAGATGCAAAATCATCGCAATAGTTAAAAAAACATATAAACTCATGTTCAAGTGATCCATCACAACCCTTATTATTAATTATAACTTCAATAGGAATAAAAGCAGATGTGAACACGTGCAAAAAGCCATATGAATGTAATAATGTTATACCACGTAGCGGTCACAACCAGGATTCTAAAACAATTGCATTAACATTGTTTGACTTTTATAATGCTGTCAGAAAAATCCTGATTGCGAACTGTTTTAACAAGAATATATGTATACACTAGATACATGTACATGAAATACTTGGACTCTATATAAGTCAGTTTAATTCAAGTTCTACCTACACATAATTGATGTAACGTGAAACAAAGTTTTACAATATAAAAGGAAAACTAATATGAAATCATGTTGCTTGAAAGGAGGTGACATTAATTATCAGGAATCACTAAAATACATTTGTTTCAATAAACCGCATTCCAAATTGTCATCATTAGGGTAACTGCACATCTGTGTGTAATCTTACCGCTATCATTTGTTATATGACAGCATATAATTGCAAATTAACATGATCAAACTATTATGTAGACTAGTTTTAGAATGAGCCAGTTTGTGTCAAATATATAATATACCTATTTATTCCAGAAAGTGATTATAGCATAGTAAGTATTTTAAAACATTTCTAATTTATTGTAGAATTTTGAGAAGATTTATTATCAAAACATAAACTAGTTTACTTTGAACATAAATTTAATATCGTAGACCCAACGTAAAATTTAAGTAATTCTTATTTAAAAGAAATATTTTTCAGTTTATCATAATCAATATAATGATAGCGATTGTTACACTCAGATGTGACAATACAAAAATATTTTGGATACCGGAATTGTAACAGTTCTGTTCGTCAGAAAAATCGAAGCAGTCGTATATATTGTCGCAGCGCCTCGAATGCGGAATGCACCGGCCGTCGTAGCACGTAAACTCTGACTCATGGCAGGCGGGCATCGCAGGTGACCGCGACGCTCTCGTCATGTACCAGGCTGGACACCCATCATTATATAAACCTTCCCGGAATGGTAGTAGGGAAAATTGGCTACTTCATACGTCTCCCTAGATTTTTGGCAATTTCATAGTTGACCTTGCATTTCTCCTTTGGTAATGCGCCAATTTTAGTATCCAAATTTTAACTTCAATAACGCTCTTTTTTATATATAAATCTTACACTGAATTCATTGAAGTATATTAAGCAAATGATTTGTATATATTTCTTTGATTTCGTTACTAGCAATGGAGTTATTTAAAAGTACATTTTTCTTCTATGCCGATGATAATAAATTGTGATTCATCGCGGCATGATTTACTAAGAATTCAATTGAAAACCGCTGAAGTTTTTTTTTTTAGTAACCTGTTGAAATATAGGTACCAATAGCATCTAAAAGTGCAAAAGTGACAGTTTAAAGTGCAGATATAGTTGAAGTGAACACGTGACAGAGACGTGAGAGAGTGGACAATTAATCAGCGTGACGTCATCAAGTGCAAATATAAAATTATTAGTGCTCCTTTTTAGTTCTATAAGCGTGAAAGTGCCCTGTGCTTGCCGAATTTGTGGTTATTCCCGTTAACGTTATGTACTGATGCTCATTAAAAACACAGCGGTATTTTCAGTAGCAAGTATTAGCTAGTATATTTTTAATATATTTTAGGATCTAAAATAGTAGGTAACCACGTTATTAATGAGCAACAGTTATAACTTATTAATTATTGATTGTGACAGTTCATATAAAATCTTTTAAATTAACATAATAAATAGTTTACAAAACTCTTCTGTTGACTATAGAATTCCCAACCCATAGTTTATAATATTAAATATTCTACAAATAACCAATTTTATTATGCCCTTTATATGAATAATAAATTTCGTATAGTAAAATTATAGACTGGTTATGATAGTACAGTCAGTGCTATAAAAATTGCAATAAATGAGGTTACATATTTTATTATATTTTTATTTTTATATATGTTCACACTACTTATAAAATTTACGAAATATATGGTGGAACACATATGCGCATAGTTACCGCTTATGTCAAAAGGAGTTCCTTTAGATATATTGAAAAGCATAACTTTACCAACTGGTGTAACATTTAGTTAAAATCAAATAGCTTTCAATTTAATATTGTTTTAAAATTACTAGTAGGTAGGTACCATCGTATATCGATACATCAAACCTTTCAAACGGACACAATTAAATGGACCACACATAATATTGTATTGTATAGGTAATATGTGTAAATATTTATTATGAGCAAACAACCTGTGGTTGATATAATTTCAATCATTATGTAACCATTGTTTAGAAATAAGTCATAATTCCATTTTTATTCTTAAGATAAAAATCGACCCTTTCAATCTTAATTTGAGGTTTTATTTGGTCTGACATTTGATACTTACGGCAGTTAGCTTCATCGGAGCCATCCACGCAGTCTTTGTTGTTATCGCAGAAGAAGTTCAGATCAATACAGACACGGTCTGATATGCACTGGAACTGGTCAGACGTGCATGGTTCTGCAAAAATACTGTCGTATCAAAAATAGCTCTGAGTAGGTACATTGTTGGTCAAAATGTACTTGATATACTACTGTGACTATGATGTGACGTGACCTTGAAAGGCACGGTTGGCGCAATGGTTGAGCGATCGATTCCTGCACTACGTGTTACGGGTTTCTATATCTACATATAGTTGTTCCGGTTTTAGGTGTAATATTTATGTTTTTAAAAGCATCCACGTTACAGACATTTATTCCTAGGGTTTAGCAACGTTTTAATCTCTAGAAGATCGGATGCCAAAATGTCAAATTATCGTTCAATTGTCGGGGAACGTATTGAAATTATTGCTAAATTATCCAAAACTATACAAACAATCATGAAAATGCATAAAAATTGAAATGCTCATTACATTACCTGCCTATTGGAATTTTATACGAACGGGAATATGAATACAGAAATGAGGTTAGGAAAAAAACGTATATGTACTTGCTCAACTTCTCAAGTATTTGTGTGGATAGTGGGAATATTACTTTAGTAACTTACGTTCAGGACTTGTGGTCATTGTAACGTTGCAATTCAGTTCGTCACTATTGTCCGGACATTCCGCAATGCCATTGCACAACAGTGAATACGGCAAACATTCTCCAGATTCACATCTAAAATAAAAACATTAGTTTACAACAACATGAAAACCAAACCAAACAAATCGCAGTAGGATTTCTAAAATTCGCTGTACGCATCTTTCGCTGTCGGCATTATAGATTAATTCGCAGTATACACATAAAATCGAACATGAAATTGAATGTACATTTAGATATTAAAAATAGAATAATGCTAATATTATATCGACCCTTTTCAAGGAGAACACCGTAGGCAAAAGCGAAGATCTGTTTTTTTACATACAAAAATTATCCTACTTATTTATTAAAAATAAAAGACCATTTAATCGTAATCGAAGGTTGATTAGTTTTAAAACTTCGTGCAGTAGGAGACACTAATTACTTTCAAAATACTTCATAAAAGGTGCTTACAATATTCTTCATAAAAGGCTCGGTATATAAACACTATGGCATCAGTTACCTGAAGTCACCAGGACTGTCACAATAAAAGCATTCGTACTCGTCCGATCCGTCTGAACAGTCTTGTTGGCGATTGCAAATCTGATTGGCCGATATACACGTTCCGTCGCATTGGTGGGGACAATCTTTAAAAACAATACCATACATTTAAATGTATTAACATAAAAACAAAAGCACAATGAAGAAGAAATGAGTAATACAAAATCGCAATGTATCGCCAAGCACGGATTGCATATTTGCTTTAGCTGCGATTGCAATTGCATAAGTTCGCAAGTTCTTACTTAGTAATTTTATTTTAACAGTAATATTTTTCAGTGAGTAAGGTCCGCAATTTACTTAATCCAACATAGATATATTATAAAGGTAGTATTCATTCACTTAGGTACCCTGTTAGGTAAGCCTTGATAGGCTGAATTGATATGAATGTAGCATTAAAAATATATATATGTTGCGGTCCTTTTCCACCATAATGTGCACGAGCTTTAAAAACATACAAGACAATTTCTATTTTTATCAGTACAACAAATTTAATACACAATAATCAGAAAATTAAAATACAGCCATATCCCGAGTAACTTTTTCCAAACTTACTTTGACTTTAAGTTACGTCAATTCTTACTTACGGTATTTGCCCGTCATTCACTTTCCTTTGTGGTGCGAATGCTTGCAATTTCTTCCTAAGGTCCCATTTCTGTAATCCCTACATTTAACATGACGTAACTTTGGGATACCGCTGTATTTCAGGGGTCTTACCATGAACTCATTCTGTCAGTACATTTAAGCGCTTTTAATGAACTCTCCTGCTAAGTCGTCCTATGACGCCGTATTAACACGGTAACGAATACTTTTCAATGATAAACTCGTAATTTGAAGTTGGTGGTAAGGCCCATGGACGAATTTGAAGAAACAAAAAGATATCTAAACTCGATGTACCTCCGCAATCTTCCTCGTCTTCGCCACCCTCACATTCGGTTACTCCGTTACATTTTTCTGCACACGTGACTCGAGAACCAGAATTGCAGGTGAAACGTCCAGGCGGACACGAGGTACCTGAAACCATCGCCAAGTTAGAGCCACCTGTAGCTGCCACTCACGAAACCCAGGTGCGATTAGCACTTTGCGAATCTACTGTTGTTAAACACTTGGACAAAATCATTTGTATCGATAAACTTAAGAAATTGATATTTATTTTTTATAAATAAACCAAGTGATGTATACAAATCTAAGAAGACACATAAGATTTTCCACAGCAAAAATACAATCAGAAATAATCTAACTACCAGAAAATTTATGACAACAAAGATATTGGTTTTAAACAGGAATATAATAGTATTCGTGTGACATGACATGCGCATGCTTCTAGCTAAAACAAATGAATGAAATGTGGACCTGTCTTCACATTGGATGGTTCACAATGTTTCTCATCGGAATGATCGGGACAGTCGTATCGACCATCACATCGTCTCCGAACACTTACATATACACCATCCTTGCATTTCCAAAGGTCCTTTCCGTGAGTCCCTAAATATTTACAGAAACTTGTTGACATTATATTTAAAAAAAAAAACTGTCGTTCAAATTGTCGCTCATCAATCGCCAACATTAATATTTAATTGAAACATAAAATATATTTTTTTAAGTTCTAAACCATTGATTTAATACGATTTATGTTCGATGACTTTGAACGGTGCTCAAATTAAAATACATACTAAGGCATTCGTCAAGCATTACTTACGGCAATTATACTCGTCTTCGCCTTGACTGCAATCGTCCCGACCATTACAAAGAAAGGCTATATTTATACAAGAACCGTCCCGACATGGGTATTGGTCCCTTTTGCAAGGGCAGTTGGTCTCGTCAGTGCCGTCATCACACTCCAGTGTTCCGTTGCATCTTGCATCGGCTTTTACGCACGTTCCACTCGTGCATTCATATTCATAAGCCATGCAAACTGTGCCTGCCGTAATAATGCACCATAACCACATAAATACACTAGTAAGGGAGTCATTTTAAACATTAGGCAGTCCCTTTCTAGTGTCATAAAAATTAAAATAATAATAATTAAAGCAATCTAGATAACTAAGATCCATGTTCATCTTAGTGATCTAAATTTTATAAACTTGAAGCAAATTCTGTTTCCCAATAAAGGTCCTGTTCAATTATTCGATTAAGTCTTCAGGATCAATGTTATACAAAAAACTCAATATATAAAAAAATATACAAAATAATTTACAAACGTAAACTTTAAAGATTTGAGTCGCTAAATTAAATCTAAAAGTTGATTGCGTCAAATTTATATTAAATCCATGTTATGTATGAATTATATTAATCTATTAAAGTGCAGCTTTATTGCTGTGCATTTAAACAAGCGACTGACTGTAAATTAGTTTTAAGAACAACATGCTAAAGGGAGGTATATAAGTCACCGTCACCTTTAAAATTCGTATTTATAAAATGTACAAAATCATTGTTAATAAATTTGGAAAAGATTCAAACCATAATTGCATTCGCGTTCATCAGAACCGTCCTGACAATCATGCGTTCGGTCACAACGTTTGGATGCAGGAATGCAGTGTCCGTTATTGCATTTGAAGTCGCTCGCACCACATGCTGGACGGTAAAAGAAAGACTGCATTCATATTGATTACTTATAGAACTGACGAATCACCAGCAATTTCGAAATGGAAGATTGAAAGAAATGAAAATAATGAACTTAGAAGACCAACAGAATCTACACCAACTAAAAATAATAAAACCAATCACCATGAAGACTCATTGGATAGAGGAGATACGAAGATAAAGACGGAATAAACAGATGTAGAAGTGAAATGAGACAGTAAGCCAGATAGCAAGATCCGTTTATGAAATGATAAACTTACGACAATTTTGTTCATCGGAAAAATCTCCTGGCGTACAATCATATTGACGATTGCACCTTAGAGACTCAGCTATAACCTTGCCGTTTCTGCATCTAAAGTACCCATGGGCTGGAAATACATGCAAACCCACATGTAGTCTGATCATGACGTGTTAATTTTAATGTTGGGGCAAAATTTTGAAACCAAGTCATGCATTTTATATAACATTGTTTCGATGACAAAAATGGGGTTTTTAGATTGAAATAGAATTTCATACTTTATGAATGTGGATCACATCTGTTGGGGTGTAACAAAAGTGGACTAACCAGAGTTTTGTTCAGTTCTATGGATGGGAATGAATAGCTTACCAATGCAGTTCCTTTCGTCCGACCTATCAGTGGGACAATCCACTCGTCCATCACAACGCAAACTGCGCTTGATGCAACTCCCGTGATCGCATTGCCATTGGTCCCGCTTGCATGCTTTTTAAAATTACATTATTTATTGTACACGGTGTTACTTGGTTAGTAATTAGTATTTGCGTTATAGAGAAAGTGGTTTTGTTTAAGGACATTCGTGTCAGATAAGGACTTGATATTTTCAATAAACTTTCCTTTTCAAGTTTTTCTTATGTCTCAAAGTTACATATAAGAAAATAATCAGCTTGAATATATTTGCCTACCTACAATAATAATAATACTGTACAACTATTATTTGCGGGGCCCAATTAGTGTATTGGCGAGTCTCTGTCTGCCATTTTTCGTGTGCTTATTACATCGTCATAGGTTTCCATAATCCCCTATAACCTAGTCTACTAACATCCCATCACGATTATGGCCCAAGTAGTTTTTCTCCACATCTGCAATAGTCCTACACAAACCAGGATTTGTCTTGGGTGCATTTCTATAGTGGATATAGGGATAATCGCTGGGCATGTCACCATTACATTCTAAGAAAGTTGTCAAGGGCCTCTAGTGTTTTGACTTCTGCCCCATGCACGCCTTCCAAATGTCTGGGACTCTGTAGTCCCATGCAAAGAGAAAAAATACAAAAATAATATTGTACAATAAATAAACATCTCATAACTAAAATAGCTTGTAAACGAACTATTCTTTGTTCATTTACCAGTGAAAGTGTTTCTAGCTATTTAAATACATTTAAAACTTAACCTTTCGAATGTACCTAAACAAAACCACAATTCAGTTAGTTGCGATCAAGCAGATACGTACGGCATCCGATTTCATCACTGCCATCCTTTTTACAGTCCTTGAATCCATCACAGCGCAGTAAGATGGAGATGCAGGTGCCATCGTGACACCTGAAGCGGCCGGTGTTGTGGCACACGTGGTGTCCAGCCCACGACACCACCTTCGACACTTACCGTACGAATGATCCACAAAAGCAGCGTGCGAAGGTATTACGTTAGTGACCTTGTATAGTTTCAAACGAGGCAGTACGAGCTAACATATTATAAATTAGAATATAATTATGTGAAAATAATTCTAAATACCCAAAGAATACATACAATAAACTTAATTTTTGATCTACCCAGCTGCCTTAATATTGAAAAGAACTATAAATCCTTCCAAATTTCCAACTATGCTCTTGTATTCTTAGGAAACATTCAGCAATTCTTTTACTTGCCATCTATCTGCCAATTTCTCTATCTCTATCTGATGTGCAATGCGTTCCTATAAATGTAGGACATACATGCACCTCCATGCAATGTATATAGAAAACAATGTATTGCTCGTAGTCCCTCGCTGACGTATCATTTACGACAAAGATAACGTGTCACTCTCGTCTCCAGGTTGACATAGTCATTGCGCCTCTGTTGACCTCAGTGACAATAATGTTATTGCACTGTATATTTTAGGTACGTCGTCTAATTTGTATTTACTTACCACAATCTAGTTCGTCGGACCCATCTGCGCATTGTTGGATATTGTCGCATCTCTTGCGTTCTTCAATGCAAGAACCGTCGCTTTGACAACGGAACTCATCGGGGCGGCAATCTAAAATCAATGTGAATAAATTAAAATGACTGCCTCATTGTTTTATTGGTTGCAAGCGCGTCTGCTAAGCGTTAGGTCTTGGGATCGATTCCTGGGTCGGGCAAAGTGTTATTCGGTTTTTCGGTGTAAATTCTCAGTAACATCACAGAGTCTGGAAATGTGCCCGGCAGATGGCAATGGGCTCGCCCCTATTACATGGAACTCAATAACGGCATCGGCGAAATGTGGGTGTACATATTACACCTCTGCCACCTTCGGGGAATATATGCATGGGGCCATGTTATGGGTTTATATATAAATTAAAATGAACGTAGATTTATTCCCATGGCTATTTTTTTCAGTGAAGTAGGTATGTGTTGAATATTACATTTACCATTCAAAGAAATTTCTGTTTCCCTCCTTCATTATTGTACAAGACTTCGACTTTAGTTTTTAGTTTAATTCTAAGTTTATGAACCCTATTGTTCTAAGAGTTCAAAATAGTTTAGGGTGCACCAGTGCAAGTGTCAATCTCTACGGATTTTACTGTCTAAATCTTCAAGATAGGTATACCTTTGAAGTACGTATGTAGCTTATAATAGAAGCTGAATTACCGATCAGCGATTAAAACGCAGACTTCAAGAAATTATAAAAATGTAAGGTAAGAAGACACTAGGTACTAACCGCAACCACGTTCATCTTCTTGATCAGGGCAATCGTAGACATGGTCACATCGGCGACTGGCCTCGATGCAGTTTCCGTTGTTGCAGCGGAAATCGTCAGCGCCACAGTTTCCTGTTGACAATAAAAAAAAAATACATAAGCAACACTGTGACGAACAAATAACAGCGCAATCTAGAATTAAGTATGAGTTGTTTTATTTTTGGTCTAAATGCCGAAACCATAGCCAACCACAATTCAACTTAAAAACATCGTGGCTTGTTCAAAAGACGAAAAGTATGTCTGATTTTTCAGGAGACATTGCAGATACTCTAATTCCCTATTTTAGCGCCATCTAGGACTCTGTTTAAGAACTTTCACGTAGGTCACAGTACAACTTCGTACACAGTATAAGTTGTTCTATTTTAACGCTAGATGGCGAAAGCATAGACAAAAATGAATTTTTAAAATAACTAGAAATTATTTTAGTTTATTGTTGGAATAACAGCACTGCTATGCTATCATGGCAACATAAATAAATTACGCTTCAGTTTCAACTTAATAGTTAGATGGCGCTGTATTTATTAAAAGCACGACCACATCTCTGTGTGACTTTGCTACGTTAATCAATGTTTAACTTTTGTGAAGTTTATGTTTCGAAGCAATGCAGGCGCGTGGTTGCTTAGAGGAACATTTCTGTGACAGACTTTCCGAGTAATAAGAGTAATATTGCAGTGTTTAAATAGCAAACACAGTTATAAGCACTTAAATAAATTTGCTTAGCTACTCTGCCCATTTACTTTTAACCAGTAACTGAAGAAAGTAGATCATGTTTGGTGGATAGCAAAATCAAAATTTACATAGCGTAGAACTTGTTAAAAGTTTAAACAGAACAACATATCTAGCTACCTGCCGAACTATGTATGTAATGTTTTTATAATATGCTGATTAAGCCTATATATATTTAGGTAGTAGGTAAGTCATAAAATATCGAAATGCTGCTGTGAATTCATGATGCTACTACTTAGGATCTATACCAACCTACCTATATATTATTTTCTCTAAGATCTATGTAAATAACAATAGATAGGTAAGTAGATAATTATACCTATTTGAAACTAAAATCTTAAAAAACAGAACAAACAGCTCTCACAACCCTTCTCCCGTCAGGTTAACAAGTACGCGAACGACACAACGCTAGTTAGCATAAATCGACAATAAAAAGAAAAGAGCAACGTAAGCTCAACAAATTTTCTACATCTTTTGTTCTATAAACATTGTCAGTAACACCTATGATATTAAAATTCCGGTGCTGTTCCGTGGGCCTACTACGTGATATACTTAACACTGTATAAATAGGCAAGTACCAACGAGTACTACGGGTTCAGAGTTTGCGCGTACGCCTGAGAAAATCGCAAACTTCGTCGTGCTTTGGCATTATGTATCGTGACATCGTGGAGGTGTTTAACAGTCCATAGACGCGCGGCTCGCTCGAATTTCACGTAACTTTTATTTTTTAAGGCCGAGAATCTTCGAATCATTACTTGGAATAACTTATGAGGTTGTCTGCACTTTGAGACGGCGCGCGGCGATTTGAATATAAACAATGGTTCTAATCTGTGCTTATAGAGACCCGTGTATTTGTGTCTTATTAGCATTTTGACTTTATATACAGGGAGTTGATTAGTAAGCGCTCATAATAAGTACCTTTTTGTTACCGTATCAAAATGGTGGAAAATTAAAATTTATGGTAATAAGACTTCGGTACCTATCTGTCCGTTACGCACATAACTTCTAAACTATGTAGGTATGTGTGTTTTGTTTGGGTTATTATGAGGCCCGAAATGTGTGTTAAGATGTGTTTAAATAAAATTGTAGGCTTTAGTCAAGCATGCTAGATGCCTCATTGGTCTAGTGGTCGCATGCCGACTTCTGAGCGTGAGGTCCTGGGTCCTCGATTCCCGGGACGGGCAAAGTGTTATTGGGTTTTTCTATATGGAAACTTTCAGCAGCAGTACGAAGTCTGGAACCCTGTTCGGTAGATGGCAATAGGCTCGTTCCTCATTCCATAGTGCATAGCCGGGGACTCAATAACGGCATCGGCGAAATGTGGATGTAGTGTAGTACACCTCTGCCTAACCCTTTGCGGAATACAGGCGTGATGCTATGGTATCACATAAGTACTTATTTCGAAAAATATTGTAGTTAGATCTATTAAAACATTAAATTTGTGTCGTTATAGGTTATCGGGTTAAGACGCAAAATATCAGAAAAATGTAACGTCGTAGGTAGTACTCCCGCCCCCCTTTTATCTCAGATGCTTGATATGCATAAAATTTAAATAAATTGGTTCAATGACATACTTTGCATTAGCTACCTTATATCACAGGAAAGATTAAATTATGGCTTTAAATAGTTTTTGAGTCATCATCATCATCATCATCAGCCAGAAGACATCCACTGCTGAACGAAGGCCTCCCTCAAGGGGGGGTTTGCCATAATCCCCACGCTTGGCAGGCGGCTTGGGGATCGCAGAGGCTCACCGATTAGTGAGAGGACGCTGCTGCCCGTCCTCCGGTGTCTGGCCGCAGTTTTAAGACGTACCCGGGTCAAGTTTTTGAGTACAGAATTGCTAATTGTATGGCGTCCTCTCGCGTCAATAATTTTAATTTTTGTGTTACACTGAACATCATTTTAATCAGTTAACCAATTCTGAACTGTTGTGGTTGACGGATATTTCTGCAAAATATGAATGAATGAATTCAAATATGAGAGGACTGAGTTCGAACCCGGCCCGCACCTCTGACTTTTCGGAATCATGTGCGTATCAGAATTTGGTTATCACTTGCGTTAAGGTGAAGGAAAACATCGTGAGGAAACCTGCACACCTGAGAGGGCTTCATAAAGTTCTTGACGGTGTGCGTAATCCGCGAACCCGCACCGGGCCAGCGTGGTGGAGTAAAGGCTAACCCTTCCCGTTCTGACCCTTGCCCAGCAGTGGGACAGTAATGGGTTGAATTTATTTTATGAGAGGACGTAACTAACAATGTTAAGATTTAGCAAAACAATGTCTTTTATTAATACATCTAGTGAGGTTAAAATCTACGGTGTATTAATCAAAGTCAGATATAATGTCAAAGATAAGGTTATGAGCCCATAATCTTATTATGATTACCTGACAGCTATGGTAAGCATCCTGAGCGAGTCAAGGTTTCTTTAATAGATACTTTACCACTTGAAGGCATTATTACCTGCTTACGTCACTTCTATGCAATTTAGGCCGCACAGGTTGGCCCGGAATCCATTTACATTAATCGAATAGATTTATATATCACGCTTTGAACGTTTTGTATTAAGTGTAAAATACCTTATATCATTAGATGTTACATACCTAATTGTATACAATTACACAGCATCATGACTGTAAATCTCGAACGGTAATGCAGAGGTGTATATACTGGACATCTGTATGTCCCCGATGTCGTAATTCAGACCCACGTAACACTACCTGTCCAGGAGATCGAAACCGGGACTTAACGCTTAGCCGACACGCTTACGACAGCTACTTAAATCAATGAATGAATATGAGTAAAAGTATTTTCACTTTTAGGATATCCTTAGGGTTTTTGTCTGTACTATCTGCCCAATACTATACTATATTGTCTGTACTATATTGCCCAAGGAGTGCTGAAAATTACTAGGTAACCAATAGGTATTTGTATTAACACATCTGGATAAAAAGTATAAAGAATAATGTGATTGAGCGTCTGGATGTTGTCTCAAAACACCGTATTTTGAGCGCAATATTCGATTGTATTTGTTTCGAAATTGATTGCGTCGTTGGTCTAGTGGCAGCAAGAGCAAAAGTTCGATCGTAAGTATTTATAGATAACATGTAACATAGTATCACGCCAAAGAGGTGTACTATTGTGCACCAACATTTCGCCGATGTTGTAATTGAGTCTCACGTAAGAGGAGGCGAGCCTGTTGCCATCAACCGGGCAGTTCCAAAATCCGTACCGCTACTGAGAATTTCTGTACTGAAAAATCCAATAATACTGCCTGACCCGGGAATTAGAATCAGGACCCCACGTTAAGAAGTCGCGCTTGCTACCATTAGAGCAATTAGACAAAAAGTGCTCAATTTTTTAAGCTTGCTGCATACATACATGGAATTTAATAACAGCAATGGCGAAATTGTAGTTTACAACAGTACACCTCTATATAACTTAAAAGAATACCGGCGTAATGCTATGTTATTAATTTATTATTATTTACAATTTATAAACTAAGATATTAACAAAGAATGTTATCATCCATCCATAATACTAATTAACGCAAGTCATAGGCTTTTATCTGTTAAAATAACAAATTTTAATTTAATTTTTAATTTCGAAACTTAATTCAGTGATCCGTTATGTTTGACGCTGACAGTACAAGCATGTAACGTTTAAGATTGTAACCAAAATAAACATTCCCGATCCGTTCACTTTCCCAAGCACCTACATCGCTACGTGAAAACCTCAAATAAGGTTTCCCCGACGTTCGTATGAGGGTAATAATATTTTATTAAAAGCTTTCTGGGGAACATGGCGACGGCGTCCTATCGGCGGCGACGCATCACTCAGCCAGATAAGTTAATGTTGCAAAATTACCAAAATTTCACAATAGATATTGTATACATTTAGAACTGGTTTCCACTACGAGAGGCACTTCTAGCTGATCATTATTGAAACTGAGAACCCTAAACACAAAATTTCAAATTCGAATCTGTCAAATATATTTGTATCTGTAAAGACAGACAGACGGCACGGTTGGCGCAGTGTGTTGAGAGATCGACTGCTGCGCTAGGTGTCGCGGGTTCGATTCCCGCACGGAACAAATATTTGTATGATCTACAGATAGTTGTTTCGGGTCTGGTTGTGTGTGTATGTTTGTAAACTGTACCCACGACACAGGAGAAATCCTAGTGTGGGGCAATGTTTTTTAAAGAGAAGAAGAAGAGAAAAAGTTAAAGTTGGCGTCAAAATATATCATAATTAGAATGTCTGCAGTTGTTGAACGCATTCTTCTATCCAGCTAGCGGGTCTGCGCGTGACGCCGTTGATAATGGATATTTATTCTGACAATGAATTGAGAGATGAAATTCAGGGGCTCAAGAACAAGCTAGAGCTAGAGAGTAATTTCCTAATGATGATAATCACTCCTGAATGACATGGTTAGAAAAAATATTACACGGAAGGGACTTAAAGCTCTTAATTTGATCTTTCAATAGATTGAAGAAGAAAGAAAGGAAGATTGCAAGGATGGATTAACGACCGGCTGTGGTACAACAAAGGTCCTTAAGAAGACAACCTGCTTTTGTACAAAGTCTATTATACCCAGCTTACATGTCAGACTAACTGTACATTTACGTACGCGTTACTTGAATAGGCTAGTAGAATAGAAAATTTCCAATAAGTCTAATAGCAATAGCTGTATAAAATCACATCACCTCTTTACAATTTCTTAGAACGTTGAAGATAAGATTCACGATTTAGCCGACGATGCTGGAAAATTTTGCGTTAAAACTCTACATACTATATTTTTAAAAATAATATTGTTTTTTGTTACGAAAGATTTTCTAGAAAACCTTTAGAAGCTTTGGGGTCAAATAACATCTGTGCTGTATATATGGAATATCATTGATCAAAACATTGATGAGTTGCGTACTCAAAATGTATGGTTGCATTCATCTGTCAGCATGTCTTAATCCAAAGAGCAGGCTATAAGTCTGCTGACTGTGGCGTTAACGAATGCTCCATTCCAAATAGGTTGATACTCACAATAAGTTCCTCAAGGCTGACGTTAGAGCAACATTTTGGAATATTGCAACAGAATTAGTGTTACCTATGTTATCATGTCTCTCCGAGATATATGTAGGTAAAGAAAATATTACTAAGTATCATTTTAACCGCCAACACAACGGGCGCTTAAAATAAAACACCCGTTTACTAACGAAATATTTGTGTTAAACGGCCGTTTGCACGTTAATTCTTTGTTAAATTATCTGTGAAAACGTCCGGTTTCAATAAACCACTCTCAAGTTAGAAATCGATCCGTAGAAAATTATTTATTCTTGTTATTTAAGTACCTATGTAAGTATCTCAGAATGTAATAAGATGCCGATTTTATTCTTTTGGAACTTACGCTATAAAGTTGCGTTAAAGTTGGACCGCTTGGTGGACCGTTGCCGGACGGATCTAGGAGGTAACTAATACGTCCCTTATTATGAACAGCAGTTCCAACAAGCTGGGCAGTGTTCACCTATCCCGCTCACACAACATATTTTAGCAACTACGAATACGAACTCGTAAATCCATAATCAAAGCAAAAGTTCCAATATTGCTAAACAGTGGCTAAACAGATAGTGGTAAATGGAACTTGGTTTATCAAAACTACCTGCTTTCGAAGCTATGCCCAAGTTAGGGGACTATTTAACTTCAGTCAAGTTCTGTCTGACATACATACTTAGTTGTTGATGTACGCATTGGGTGGAATGTGCACTGTTAACATTATACTAATTCGAAAACATTGACTTAAAAATTAAAAATTGTCTCATCACTAAAGGCACAGCAAACATTATAGGTACCGAAGATGTAGAAAAGATACAGCTCCATTTGCTGTTAAGTTATAAAGAATAAGGAAAAAATAAATCAAAAGTGGCACCCGCTCCAGATTATAATTTTCTAAACAACTTTTTGATTAGTGCAGTGAAGCAAACCTTGGCCATCGTCTGTGTGCCCTCTATATGTTTTAAAACGAGCGTCTTGCGGCCGCGCTTGGGACTACTCCAATAACGTTACAAAGAAAAAGAATGTTTGTAAAAATCAATCAATGTTACCATAGTGAAATGTTACGATTAGTTAGGGGACGCCTCCATTTCTCATTCCTTTTAATGGACTTAACCTTACTTAATTATTAAGCTCTAACATAAGTCTAAAAATGGCTAGCTAGAGTTTCAAGTGGGATGCAGATTGAGCTGTAATGAAAATGCTTTTAGCGAACATCGGCGAGAACCTAAAAATAAATATAGATTGTATTCGGTAGAGAAACTGCTAGTCTATTTTATTAAACTGGTTAAGCAAATACCACAGCAAGTATCAAGGTTAGGTAAGCATTTATAAAGCACGAACGCAAGACAGAAAGCAATGTCGGAAGTAAAAATGCTAGTTTTCTCGTGGAGGCGGTACTGGCTTTTGAGACTAGCTTTATGAACCGCGTATCATAAAAATTATCTAGTTATGGACGTGTAGGAACTACATATATAAATATCAAAAGAAACATTAATTATAAGTGAAGCGATTTTCTTGCACAAAACAAAATTATTTGCTCGAAAGCTCTCTTTAAAGCTCAATAAACTTTCCAAAAAATCACAAACCCGTTTGAAATCATTAGTGTATGCCACATCCAGCTATTGTATATTGACGGTACTAACGTAATAGGTACCAGACAGGGTGGAATCGACAAATAAATTAAACTGTAATTAGTAGCCGCCAGTCTGCACCAGGCACAGGGTATCCCTTATTACAAAATTGTCCCCGTGGGTGATTCGTGAGCGGGCCACTTCTTTGCCCCTTTATTATTATGAAAAGGTTGTGAAGAACCGGTTACAATAACTTGAGCGATTCTGTGCGACAATCGTGAACATGTATATGGTTTGAGAAGTAAGTATATATTTACCTATAAGTAAATAACTGGGACACTAAACCCAGTTATCAGTGTGTATGTTGTGTTTGTCGGTGCTCTGTATTTGACTTCTGTTTAATAATAAACATTATAGGAAATGTGAATGCAGTATTTAGTACTTTGGACGCACATTCGTGTCTAATATGTGAATATATCATATCGCGGGCGAGTTCCTTGTATTAAGGAATCGTATAAATTAATCAGTCATATTTCAGCATTTTATATTGTTCTTGTACTATAAACGTTTTGTCTAATATGTATATATACTCGTTTTAGTTCATACAAAAAAGTTTTAACACAAATTCAATCTTACCGTAGTAACGCGAAAGGCCGCGTAAACAAATGTGTAGGGGCTTTAATATCGTAACGAGCTTGAATGACGAAAAAATATTACTAAAATACATGCTAGTTAGAAGTTAGTAGTCATATTTTGTAATCCAGCTATTTTCATTTGATTACATTTGATTAAAGGGAAAGAAAACGATGTCGTAGTTTAGAGATTTAGTACTTTTGCATTTTCAAGAAAGTATAACATACCTATAATAATAAATATATCAGCCACTGCTGGGCAAAAACCTCTTCTCAGAATGAAGTTCTAGGCCTAAGACCACCACGCTGGCCTGGGGCGGACTACATACCCCATCGTGAACTTTATGGAGCCCTTTCATGTGTGCAAAAAAGTGTACAAAAAATAGATAACGCGCTTTACTTTGTGTTTTATTATCATGATGGCGTAGTATTGAGGACATTTAGTCATTAATTAGCCTAAATCTTCTGCCTAGCATTTTTCCAGCAACCTTGGAGTTGACCAGTCTAACCAGATACGGTTGGATATCAGTATTTTACACGGACCAACTGCCATCTGACCCCCTCCACCTAATTACTGGTAGACACGGATACTCTAAGGTTGTCTACCGGTTGTCAGGCTTTTGGGCTGCTGATACCCGTAACAACTGTCACAGATTTCTAAATGACACTCAAGACCAATACCTTAAAGTGCTTTCTGAGGCACGGAGATGTCGTGACGTGTAAAGAACGGTCGACTGGCTGCAGCAAGCCGTGATTAATCACCCAGTTCAACCGATTTGCGCGATGGCTATGACGTTTCAAGCCTCTGTATCTTTCTTATTTTTCTCTATTTTATAATGATGTACTTGTCTTTTGTATATTTACTTTAAAGCACTTAAAAAAAAATTGTCTGTTAATTAGAAAACTAAAGCCAACGAATGCTTTTGTCATGTTAATTTTAAAGTTTAAACACCGATACGACTTACTTTTTGTTACGCAAATGCCAACGTGGAAAGAAATAATTATCCTAAGGGATATGTTACAATATAACAGACGGTTAAAATGTAAAAAAAAAACCGTTTATTCAAACAAAAGTTGATCGGATGATTTTGTTTTAAATGTACGGTATCATTTTGGTGAACTTGGGCCTCGACAAGCTTATGTGATGTAAAAATAAAATGCACGTACGTTGTGACGAGTTTCCACTATTTTACTATTTTATTCATATTTCCCCAATCTTGCGTATTCACACGTCTGTTCGACGTCCATCGAACGTAAACATCGCGACATATTTATATCTTGTTTTGATTTACGTCCTATTTTGCGAGGGTCGACGCTACATTAGTATGTAACAAGCAATGTATTTGACACGTGTGTTTTGCGACGGATGCCAATGTATAGCAACAATCAATATAATTTGAACTTTGTTATTCAATAGAAATGTATAGTTCAGTCGTTTGGAAACAGCTTGACATTGTAGCAGTGTTGAGGAATTGAGGGAGAAATATGGCTTCGTTGCTTTATCTGGTTGGTGTGGTTGCAAGCCTGGCTGCTGATCGTGAGGTCCTGGGTTCGATTCCAGGGTCGTGAAGAGTGTTATTTAGGATTTTCTGTATAGGAATTCTCAGTAGCAGGTCGGAGTTTAAACTGTGCTTGGTCGATGACAATACACTCGCCCTCTATGACATGGTACCTAATAACAGCATCTGCTGAATATTGGTGCACAATAGAACACCACTGCCTAAACCTTCGCTGGTGCAGGCTATATGCTATGTTATATATATTTAGGTGTTAAATACCTACTTTATATTTTTCATATATCTTTCCTACAATTGTCTAATAATATAAAAGTATTCTGTTAACACACAAATTCCCAATTCAGTACACGGCGTCAGCCGTACGCTACATAATATAACCCTCTAAAACACATGCACAGATGTTTTGACTCACAGTTGCACTGTCAACCTCTCAAACAATTCCGCGGTCTCACCTCTATAGTCGTTCGAATTCTAACTCTTCTGTAAGGGTAATGACCGCCTCACAAACGCTCCGTATGACCGGACTGAATTATGAAGAACGCCTTCAAACACGGGCCTTGATAAAGAGACATTTCACATTTGTACATCGTTAGGCAACACAATGGCGATTGATGTAATATGCAAAACATGGGATAAACTTAATCCTATTATGTACGCTTTGAAAGAAATTGTACGCGTATTAGGAGCGTGTCTAGTTATGGTCAGATGCCGACGTCCCATCCCTAGTTTGGTTCCATAATCTGTTGCAATTGCGCGTCTCTTTTGTTGTAGATATCCCTATAGATATTTAATACATGCTGACTTGTAAAAAATTAATTCATATGTTGTATCTGTGTGTACTCTCGCCTCCTATTTCATGGGACTCGATAACGGCATCGGCGAAATGTGGGTAAGTACAATAGTACACGTCTACCTAACTCTGCGGGGAATACAGGCATGATTCAATGCTATGTTGTGATATATTTGTGGGCGCTATATTCCGGTGTTTAATAAACTCATCTGCCTAAACCTTTTCTCAACCACATTGGGGTCAGCTTCCAATCTAACTGGTTGCGGCTGAATATCAGTATTTTACGCGGAACGACTGCCTTCTGACCATCCAGTAGCTGGGAGACACTGATACTCTAAGGTTAGACTGGTTGTCAGACTTTTTGGGCTATTGACACCCGTAACCACTGTTATAGTCCTTCGTATGACAACCGGGACCAACTGCTTAACGTGTTTTTTGAGGCACGGAGGTGTCTCGATACGTGAAAAATTACCCCCCATCCAAGGACTGACTGCGTCAAGCGCTGCTTAAACTCGCTGATCGACCAATCTGCGCAGTAGCTATATAGGTACGAGCCTATATAAGTGCTGTTATACTAGTATATATAACTGTTGTTGTTTATTTTATTTTTTTACATTTTCGGGACTAGTTATGCACATACGATACAATACCTACATTTTGTTTCATAATCCCCTACCGAACACAGGCCGCGCTTCCCATCCTAAATAACTATTTTATTAATAGGCAAGCAACAACTCTTACCTACCTAAATATAATCCGACTAAATGATTTAACAATTTCAGTATCTATGCGAGTCAGTATGTAATAAAATACAAGTATGTATTAATGTTAGAAAGGTTGTTTTATATGCTGTATGTTTTATTACTATTCATTTAATTGCGACATAAGAATTATTGATCCAATCAGTTTCGCCACTCGAATAAACGGTACTTATGGATATTTAGTAAAGAACTGGTAATGAGTTTTTTTAAAGAGTTTTTCATAAATATTTACTATTTAGGTACTTGAAACGCATAATCCATATCTTCCAGAGAAAAGTTTACCTTTAATTGGCTTTGTTTGACTTTTCTGTCCTTTCAGAGAGATGTAAGAGGGCCGTGTTTGAACACCGGGATGCAGTGCGGATTGTAGGAAAAATAAGTTTTTTTTAAATGTAAATGTTATTTCTGCTCTTTTCATAACTAGCTCAAAATAATATTAAACGAAAAGCAGTAACCGCCTTGACTGCCTCATCGGTTTAGTCGTCGCAAGCGACTACTGAGCGTGAGGTCCTGGGTTCGATTCCGGGTCAGGCAGTGGTATTGGGTTTTTCTGAATGGAACTCTCATGGCTCGCCTAGGGGGCGAGCCTATTACCATGGGATAAGTTTGGATTACATATACATATGTAATCCAACCTTTATTATATTGTTACTGCAGTTAAAAGTGGAGTTATTGCTGAAAATAAATACTATATGAGTTACTTTTGCGAGCAGCTTTACACGCTTAAACAAAAAGCTTCCCCGAAACACGAACAGTGCTGATGAAAATCATAGACTTTATTCATTCAAGTATTTTCTATATTATTTTTGGCAACAAAACGGGACTCGGACGCAACAGTGTAATAAAAATGTGTCGGATTTGCGAATTTATTTAAATGGTTTTTTTTGGTTTTTTTTTTCCAGTAAATGTATAAAACCAGTACTCTACCCTATATCTATAGTATATAATTCGAATACGAATAATGAATGGTTTTGGCTCGTAAAACCTTTTAAACCTCGTAAAATTTATAACCTGTATTACTAAGCTCGATTTTAGAATAGTCAAATTTTAATAGAAGTTTATATCTAGCCGATCATTTGAAATTTGGATCGGTTTTTGTATATAAATAATCAGCGATTTATTATTATCCCATAAAAAAATCGATTCTTAATCTTGTACTTAAATCAGTTTTGCAATACTATTAAAATGCTAAACAAAAAAAATTAATAATTAGACATTTTTCACAGAATCCTTGCAATATTTGTGCCAGTGTCATGTTAATATCATCAACTACGGCTGTGGTTAATCTCCCGCGAATCCGAAAAGGGTCGTTTACTAAAAATTAGGGATGAATAAAAATGCACTCTGATTATCATAATAATGCGGCCATTAGCTTACATATTTACTCGCAAACTTGATTTGCATACCTAAGCAATTTGTGGTACTTTTATGATAGTAGTTATATTGCTAGTTAACTATCCTTGCCAATCCGCTTGGTCTAGGTGTAGTGGTCTCAAGCTCCTCGCTGAGCGTGAAGTCTAATATTAAATTCTCTGTCAGAAGAATTCTGCATATTTTTTTTTTCTTTCATGGAAGCGTATTGTAAACTTGAAGATTGTGGAAAATTAAATATGACTGCAAGCGGGGATCGAATCTGCGATTTTCTGGTTCAGTACACCAGGTATTCTTTGATTTGCCGCGATCTACGTTCGCTAAATCTTTCGAATCTTTCTTTCACATTTATTTAACCGTTATTACAAAACTAAACGGTAGCCTTATTTACATGGAATGTCGCAGTTTCACTGACAGACTGTTTAGTACAATTATATGAAACCGGAATACATAACTTCGACTCACTATTTATTAGACTAAGTACATTAGTTTATTGTACATTTGTTAAACAACAATATTTCACATAATTGAGAATTCAGCAAACATGACATAAAATGGTTAATTATAATAATAAAAGGTAACATAGCAAAATCTATAGCAAAGTAATACCAAATTAAACCTCCGGACACACAAAGTGACCGCCTCAAAACTTCAGAAGTAACAAGTGCATTCAAGAACTTTTAGTCTATTGAAAAATCTGTGTCTTTGTCATCCTTCGGGAACAAAGAGGGCCATGAATATTGAATAGGCGTCTCATCTTATCAATTACGCGTAGTGACGCAGAACTCTCGGCTCCACTTTTGCAAGATCTTTTAACTCACTTGTAGTGCTTCAGTTGGCCCTAAGCGAACGTCACACTATGTACGTGTTTGCTTTTCTTTTTATCTTGGACGCGACTTAGCTCAGTAGAGATTTTAGTGGAGTTTATCAGGGAGATTTTTGTGAGAGTATTAATGTTCAGATTTTATGGTGTAACGTGTATGCGTTATTATTAATGAAGGTGTAATAAACTATAAGGGATGGGTTAAAACTGATACGGAGGTCGAATCCGCGACACGTAACGCAGCAATCCATTGCTCAATCACTGCGCCAACCGTGCCATCTACATATCGATATAATAAATTGTCCAGAGCTTAAACATGGACTTTTTTTATAGTACCTACTGTAGTGAGCCGCTTTTCTGAGGAGATATTTTTTTATAGATTTTCGCCTAAATTGATGACAGCAATGGCTCAATCATGAGAAGACCTACATCCTGTATACAGGTTATGATTGAAGAAAAAGAAGCATCAACATACTCAATATTCACCAAGAATCTCCTAAACTTCAAGGTTGTGACAGTGATGACGTCTCAAGATTAACTGACACAGTTCCTCAAATAAACTCTGGGCGAGTTGTCGGTCACCGAAACGGCTCAGTACTCGTATCTATCTATTCCGGGCTGCGACCAGGTGACCGCCCCTTTGATTACATAAGAAAAATCTAATAGTAGCTGAGGCTTATAAACATGCTATTCCTTATCCTCATAAGAAAACTATAACCTGTATGCCCCGAAGAGTTAAGCAGAGGTGTGTGAACATCGACATCTCGTCGAAGTCGTTATTGATTTCAATATGTGCTTTCAACCGTAAAATCAATGAAGTATCCCTAAAATAGCTAAAAAAGGAATCATTAATTGGTGGTTGCGACTCTCAGATTATTTTTGCCTAATCAACCTGTCCGGTATTCGAACCAGACGGAGGGAAGACGACCAGTCATTGACGCTATCTAATTGTTTATACAATTACGGAACACTTCAGCAAGTTTAGCAGCAGCCAAGCTGGCAAAAATATCCAGACAGCAGGTGGGCAGGCGGTATATTGGTTGCTTGCCCAGGGTGCACCAAACGATCTCAGATTCCGTAACTCGTGGGAATTCCTTGCATCTTACACTGATTGTCTCTTGTTGGTTGTTTTAGAAACTTTACCAAAACGCATTGATGATCTCAACACACAGTATATTAAGCGCCGAAGAACTTCCATGAGGAACAGGTGTTATACAAAAACAAGTCATCTTCGTTAATACATGTCTTAGGTTCTTAAAGATGTAGTACTAGTCAGTCTATCAGACATCAATCGTGTTTCAAGTGTACATTGATGTGGTCCTTACTCTTAGAGTGGCTGTTCCCTCGTCGTCTCTAATCTCTTTTCAAAATGTGCAATAACAGCAAAAAAGTACTCATAAATCGTTTATCGGTAATAACGTTCACCAATATCTTTGCAAATATAAATATTCCTCTGATTTCATATACCTATTGAATGTGTATTAGGTTCCATTATAAATTGAAAAAGAATAAAATATCATAAAGAAGTCGCATTGTAATATATTTAGTTTCAAGTAATACTCTTTAGATATACGGGAAATGTTAGACGTTAATATTTCATGATAACACTTCAATATTCTTGCATCTGTGATCAGAGTACTTACTCACTATTTGCAATATTGACTGCGTCTATCGAGTATTTTATTCAATCTACATGCAGTGATTTCTACCTTCAATATAAGTAGCGTTCTGATAAATAAATTAGGTCAGTACTTACTTCGTTTTTCACCGTTTTTTACAATGATCTTACTTCTCTAGTTAAAGAACTTTATATTAAGCTAGGCCACTACTTTGGTCGGCCTTCTACTGGAGTTAATGTGAACGGAGTCCGGTCTGTCTGCCATCCTAAGGAACCGATAGACGAACAATGACTCTTTGAACTAACAAACAGAGATAGATCAATGAAATGTCTGTTGCTTTCAAGTGCATTAACTTAGATGATATTTTATTTTTTTAGTTCAAATACTCATGGTGTGTGTACGTCACGTCGATGCGTGAGTGTTTGATATCAACATAACATAGCATCACGCCTGTATTCCCCAAAGAATTAGGCAGATGTTTACTATTGTAAGTACAACCACAGTTCAATGATGCCGTTATTGAGCCCCATGTAATAGTGGGCGAGGTTATTGCTATCTTCCGGGCACAGTTCTAAACTCCGTGCTGCTACTGAGAATTTTCATACAAAAATACCCAACAGCAGATTTCCCCACCCGGGAATCGAACTCATGACCTCTCGCTCACCAGTCGCGCTTGCGTCCGCCAGACCAATGAAGCAGTCAACATAATTAACTTAGATAGAACCGGTGTTTTTTGAATTTCATGTTTCCTAATTCCATGAAAGTATCACATATTGTTATATAAACTGCACAATTCACCAACTTTACTAAGGTTCCCGTTGTAACAAATCATTGTAGAGAACAAAGCAGCAATTACCAATCCGTCTAGCTACATGAAAATCTTTTCAAACTAACTGTTGTCTAATCTTATTCGGCTCTGAGCGAGCCACAGAAGAGTCTCGATTCAGTGTGCAATATGGGTGCATATTTACGATTATGGACAACAGTAAAACATTAATTTGACAAGACAACCCGCCCTTAGTACAATCTGTGCAAGGAGTACATTGAAGCAGTAACAGTTACAATTATTGTTTTATCTGTGCCGTCCGCAGATTGCGACACGCCTTCCTGGGTCCATGTATTAACGGGAAAGCCTTTGAAACTTATAGAAGTGGCAATAATGTTTAAAATTCAAAAAAAGAAATATAACTTCTTTTGTTACGTATTCTTACATAAGTTACAAGTTCTAAGGATACAGAGAAAAAAGCCTTTTAAGTATACTTATACGTTTTAAATTATATTTCCTTGGATCGACTTCCACAAGAATTTTTGAAAATTGTATTAATGCTTTTGTCAAGTACTAGGTAGCTGGTTTCCAATTCTCTAAAACGGCTTCATAGGTATTTCTTGGTAGGTACTGTTCGATTGGCTACACGTTATTGCGCGTGCTGCTATAGCTTCCAAGAATTCGCTCAGTAAATTCGCAGATCTGATAGCATATATGTACACTGCAGTCTTATTTGATCTCGACACGCTTTTGCTCAATCGGATACCTTTCAATCAAAGTACTAGACTAGTATGGCGTTATTGTTGATCTGTATTTATATAATAAACAATTTATTGTACACCATTTAACACACATAGGACCAACATTACAATGATCAGTGTACAGGGGGCGGACTTATTATAGACGATATCTTCCAGACAACCTTTGGATGGATTGAAAGAAATGACAGAGATATTGGGCTGTCTAGAGTACAAAATATCATACATAATAGTAGGTACTTAGATACATTAATATAAAATACACAGTAATTTGGGGGAGACCTATTTCCAGTAGTGGAGGTCTTTCGGCTGAAGTGATGATGATGATGATATAGTAATGCAATTAATAATTTATAATAAAAACGATAGATTTAGATTAATTAACTAATAAATATCAAAGAATTGAGATTGCTAGGACCGTTAAGTGTTTGGTTTACTATTAACTTTGCATCTTATAACGTTTTGAAATGCCTGGGATAGGTTTATTTGAATTAAGAACTATTCTGTTCTTACTTGTTCGTAATGTGCAAAGCATGTCTAGATAGTTAATAGGTTTTAATGAGATTTGACAAAAACATGCACCTTTTTATAAATGCAAGGATAGAGAGTGAGATACTGCATACACAATATTTATGCCACAACAGTTTATTGATTTTTCAAGATTGATAAAACTATCGTCTCTATTCTGGAACAAAAATTTAAATATTTATTTTCTAAATAGTAACAAATCTAAATATTTCATAGTTCTACATCAGATCGGGGTCAAGCCCGGCAGTAAGATATGATTAAACACACCCTCACCAAGCTGAATGAAATGCAAAATACAAATACGACGAGGAAAACCATTTAGAGAACATAATTATATTAGTATTTGGTGCTTGCGCATTAAGTTTCTAGAGATGATTATAAAAAAAATCCTAAAATTACTACAGAACGAAGTATCGCCTTAATTTCAATGAAATTATATAGAAGTACGTCCTTTTATAAGTTTTGTTTATATTATTGGAACTCAAAAACGGGGTGTTTCCGTGTTATTTTGCAAGATACTTTGATTTTAATGTTTTAACATTAACTTGTGTTTCTGGCATGGTTATGAACACCAGCTGTGACCACAACATCTAACTCAGCACTACTAAACACCGGTTGAACGTTTGATTTATGAGTTTATAACCCGACATTTTTACCGGCTGCTCTCACAATAATTATGCAGCATCCCTGACCTATATGTCTCGATTCATCTTGAATATTTAATAAACTATGTTAATTTAGGCTGTAACCCCGTTTCTGTATTAATCAGTTATTGTTCCGCGAATATGTTCTTAATTAAATTTTATCGTCTTATGGTTTCGATTTTATTGTGTTTGCGAGAAATAGTTATGTGTTTTTATTTTATTACGTTATAGGTACATTGTAACGTCTAATGTTTATGGATATTTATTATTAGGACAGCATTCATCTTTGAGTAGTTTAGTAAACTAAAAGCCTTAAAATAGTTTATTAGTATTTATACGATCCGTGTAAAATTATCTAGCTAACGTTCGAATTTTAAGCTTTTTGCTTCGATCCGTGAAAAGTTAAACAAAGTAGTTGGATTTTTTTTGTGTATAATTAGACTTGACGGACATAATTGGTTTCAAAATCTTTCGTCTTTAACCGAATGCATGACTCAACGAATCTATTTGAGTGAAATTTATAATATCGATAAAAATTAACTCAATTTATTTGATGAAACTGAAAACAGAAAATGGCTTAAATTGGTCTGGCGATTTGAAGGTAATAACTACATCTTGAATATATGTACCTACTCATTCCGCTGGGGATATGAAATAATGTTATAAAATTCGTCTTGCGCGTGAGATGGTGACATCAAGACATCAACCAATAACCGTTGTAAGTGCATGCCATTTGATAATACATATCAACAGACTAAACAAAAATAAACAGATAAATTTCAGGTCACATTTCGGTGACCACTTAATTTATAAACAAAAATTCTCACGAATGTTTAGTCTGCATCTGAAACTTCAATTATCACACTTCTTATATTAACACAAAAATGATTGACAGTTTATACTTACGTCTGATGAATTGTGGTTGGACCTCCACTAAGAAGGCCGCCACGAGAAGGGGCACCCACGCCCCTCCAGGGATTCTCATTTTGTTAGATACCGGTATATTTCATCTGTGTGCTCGAGCTAAAAAAGTTTCGTTTTGAAGTCGATAACAGGTTGCTTTGCGCTCATTTTTCGAACACCACACAAACTGATTCAAAAGCTATTAATGAACGTGTAAAATGGCAGTGAAGTTACTTTGATATCGAATGCCTCAGTGCCACTGGTCAGGGCTGTCATTTGAATTTTTCGACAGTGTGAGAGACGCTTGTTTACACGAGATTTATATACCTACTTGGTAAAAAAGGTAGGTATAGACGTAGTATCTTATGACAGTATAAAGTTACTTTTCAATGCATTAGTGGAACACTATCCCGCTATTTATTTGAGACTTTTGTTGCTTTTATATATACGTAAGTTCTTGTCATGAGATTGTTGTGCATCATTGTTTTGTCATCATAAAGTTATTGAACCTCGAACGTACTTCATTTGTCGTCTACTGCGATAAAGTTTTGATAGGTTTTTTTACATAGACACACTAATAGCTAGATATGGTTACTTTTAACCGGGAAACTGCAGAAACTATTCGGAGATGTATGTTTGCTGTGTTATAAATCTTGATACACTTTTCAAGTAATTTTGGCAAGGTACTTCAATCGTTGGTAATTAACCAATGATTGAAGTTCTTTGGCAACGATTGCAGTATATTGGTCATTTTTATTATATTTTTATGATCTTAAATTCAGTACTCGTAGCAAAGCCAAACCGCTAGACGCTTTTAACCGATATCAAAGGACTTGGACTCTAAAACTTTACGCTCACGCTGTCTTTAAAGAACATTTGAATCCTTTCATATCTTTTGACATGGACGAGCACGTCCGCACATTTCTAAGCTCTGTGTACAGTCGTCCATCTTTGTCGCATTCTGTCGATTAAACACGCTTGAGTGTGCCGAGCACATCTGTCACGATGACAGCTGTCATTAGTTTATAAAACTTTGTTTTTATTGCAGGCGGCGACAACCAGGTGAGTTGTTGAGATTTCGTCTGACTGATACAGCGACACTTAGGAAGCACGCACATGATTGAGTCGAACTTCTTGAGTGGCTAAAGTTCGAAATGCAAAACGAACATTTAGGCGTTTGAATCGCACAATTTTTGAACTCAAGATACATCAGTCAAAAACGTTGGAAAAGTGTAAATGGCTAGTCTCATTTTTTTAATTTTAAATTCAGATTTTTTCGTGTTGTTTAATTGGATATAGCTAGAGACATAGCCTCCCCTTTTGAGGATAAACCAGGCATAACAGCGCGTCTTAGATAAGCTGAATTAAATAATCAGAGAGACTATTTTCTATAAGGTTACTTAACCCGTCACACTTATATTGACAATCAACAACAGCGCTACTTAAAAAAAATTGAGCTTTTAGTATTGGATTAAAATTTAGTAATTGTTAAAGTGATGTGTTTTGTTGATTAATTAATCAGCAGATTATTGAAATATCTCGAAAGAGAAAAAATGGAGAAATATTCTAAATTATAGAAGAAAAAGCCAAGTATAGGTTTAAACCTGACACAGAATAAAATGATAAATACACGGCATCACCAGGTCTAGATGACATTTTCATAGGAAATGCGAGGAACAATAATTTAAAAAAAATCATTTCATCCACTTTTTCATTACTCTTTGTTCAACTTTTGGTACTTCTTATTTATCTCTTAAAAACTGAGGAAGTATGTCATATTTTTATTTTCAAATATTTTAATTTTTTTAGGCATGTCTTGTCTTATGGCTTGAAAAACAAAATACATCCATCTTTGATTATATTAAAAATATCAATGGCTGATTTTTTGATAGCTGGATAAACGTCAGATAAATTCTTCCTCTAATAAATCCATACAAAAACTGTGCCAATTTTTAAATTAAGAGTTAGGTAACTTTTGTCTGGGCACTGACAAATACGGGTTTAAAAGTGAATATGAAGGTAAGAAATAAATAGCTTCTGCATCGTAGGCGTTTGTTTACTAGGCGGTGTTCAGATCTAACTAGCCGTGGATATTACAACCATTGAACTCATGCTTCAAACTGAATAGATAAGTAAATAGTTAACATCAAGACGCCTTAAGAACTTTCCCTCAATAGAATTGAGAATGTACAGTTAGGACAAGTTTCACAAAACGTTGTATCATTTCGAAAAGTCATATAAATCGTAGTTAATCTGTAACTAACCAAACGACCAATTAACGAGAATCTAGATTTATTTAGTAATCCTTGTATAACATTTATGGATCCGTAGAACATTGCGTTAAAGTGTAGTACTAATTGGGGCGTGATATACTTGCTTTAATGACTCTGATTTTCGATAGTGATGTCATTCGTCGGTTTAGAATCAACATGTGGAGTCAAACAAAATTTTTGGTGGCATGCCGAGGCGTTTGTGTACACTGTACGGCCTACACAAAAGCCTAGCCGACACTTACAGTAATCAGGTATTTTGATAACTGATTAAAACTGTTTGGACGCAACACGATGGTGAATAATGTGCTCCCATTGTGTTTCGTATTGGAAATTTGATGAACATTTTCAGATACTAAATAATCCATAATCTAGTGCTAGTAAATTCAATTCGATTAATATTAATATTGAAAGGGTAGAAGTATGAATCAATTTCAAGTAATATTCAGGATATATGCTTATGCCTAATTTAGAACATTATTGATATCATTGATTTCTAATAAATATTAACTTCTTGGAATACTTCTTAAATGTCTCAATGAAAAAAATTGGGCACTAAAATTCTTATAGGCCAGCAAAATCCCACGTCAAGCCCAAAAAGCACAAAAATACAACTGGTTCTAATCCCACACACGAATAAGACTATTTCACCAGCTGTTTTGAGTTAGAATATACACGTCAACATTAAATCATTCCGTTTTATTGCTAATTCCGTCTGTACACGTCTTTCATTGTTTTCGAAACATGATATTTTTTATGTTTTATTTTATTCCTAAACAAAGGTAACGTAGCGACATTCAATAGTTGGACAGGTTTGTTAAAATCTACCTATACAAAATTATTCAGGCATTTTTCAGTTAAAATTCCTGTTCCACTATCGAGTTACTTACATACAATGAACTAATCCGTACTTATTTTATTCGTAGGTATTTGTATTCCTATGAAAAGGTCTGTAATTTAATAATACAATATTTTGAGAACTAAATTCTAAAACCCTGACTAAACACTATACGATGGTTATAAATATCAAAATCTTCGCATATCTAACAATACCGCGCAAGTATAATTTGATAATTTTCAGACAAGACAAAACAATTAACACATTTACGAAATTTTCACACACACAGTTGGGCAATGTTCCAGAATCCGTGCTGTTACTGAGAATTTTCATACAGAAAAACTCAGAAGTCGCACCATTAGACCAATCAAGCAGCACCTAGCCTTTTATTACTTCACCTAATTATTCAGGTCTAACCCAAGCCGCATATAACGAAATAGGTATTACGGGTCTTGATAGTCTCGGTTTAGCCTTCCACTTTACCCTCGAAGGAGCACATATTAATTTAGACTTTTCAAGAATACCTACTTGGTACTTTTTTAGTAGGATTTATAAAAATGTTATTGAAGTACATATGCTCGACCCGACACTATAGGGGCAGTAATATTTTTCTTATTCTAATGAATATAGAACAAAACATTCTAGGCCGAATCATGAACTACGGAAGCCGCGAGGTAAGATAACTGACGTCACCGTGTACAGTTTCAAGGTTGACAGAGATTTGGTTGTTATCAGTCTGATAAAATACCTCCTAATGACCCACTAAGCTGAGATTCCTAGTAGTGACACATCTCTGCGGCCACTTGTTGCATGATACTGTATAACTGAATACTCTTATTCTGGTTGACTTGAAAAAAAAAATATGTTAACACTTTATTATAGAAAACAGAAAACATTTTCTTATACATTTACCTTAAGATTTTTATATAAAATAGTTCAAGTTTCACATCATGGTGCAATTATAATCACTCCCTTAGTTATCCACCCCGGAGATGTCAGAATTTGTTAGAACTTTCACTGAAGTAGATAATAAGCAGTAAATCCAATTAAGATCTTCACTTGCAGACGCCATCAGCTGTTACCTATATGTTAAAATGTTATAGGTTATGATGGCGTCTATTATAAAATTTTATATGCTACACCATAACAATAGGTGGGTAAATTTGTAACTTAAACACATAAATGCTGACATTTACCATGGTTAACAAACAGGTACACTATATTTAGTGTCATAATCTCTGTTTTCAGAGGTCCAAACGAAGAGACTACAACGATTTGGTACAACACTGAAGTTTATTGATCAAACAAAATTGTTTTCGGTAGAACGAGGGCTGATCGAAACAGGACAAAAAAATCATAACATAAATATTCGTATCGAATAATTTTTATAAATATAATGTAATGCTGTTCGTTGGTAAGTGCTTCACTTGAGAAACGGCAGACTAGTAATGCTATTTTTTTGTTTTGAAAATGTTCGTCATGTTGTGTATAAGGTTTTTAGGGAAAGTAAAAATGAAAAAGTTGCTCAGAAAATTGTAAAATTCGAATAAAACTGAATGTGTTTTTTTTCTATAGGATTTTGTATAAACTCAAGACCAGGAGGATCGGAGAACGTCTGTCTGGTCAGCTAATATATAATAAAAATTCAGTTTACAAAAAATTAAATAGTTTACGCACAAATTAAAAAGTATTGACTTGTGTCAACAAATAGTGGACTGGATAATCATTTAATGCACAAAAGTTTCAATTCCTGCAATTTTGCAGAGAATTATTTGTGAATAGGTTGACCATAACCAAAAGTCCATCAAATTAAAGGACTGTTGCTTGCCTTTGGACAATAATAATGGCCAGTTTATTTTGTTTATAGTATACTAACCTCCCGCTTCATGTCATTACTTATGGACACCCTTTCTGATCACAACACGGAAAGTGCATTTCTGTCTATTATAACGTTTTTAATCAATATTGTCTATCACGATCCACAGGCCAGGTAGATGACATGGTTGACACAATGGTAAAGCGATTAGCTTCGTATCAATTTGATTCCCGCATTTAATATTTATATTACATACGTATACAAGTGTACCTTACTTATTAAAACGGCTAAGTAGCAATTATTTATATAACACAGGAAGATAACACAATTTTATAAGACATCCTGTATTCTTGAAATATAATTAATGGTAAGGAGCTTCGCTTGGGTAGCTAATGATGTGTATCTACTATGTATCATAATAATATTAATAGGCATGCCACTATACTTTTATAATATAATATAGAAGGTGCAAGACTCCACGAGTAAATCCACACACAGGCACAGGTATAATATCGAAGTGAACTTTAAGACATTAACACTTTATGGCAAATTCATTTATTTTCGTGATGGGCTTAAGTTAAAATAAACCTGGTGTTAAAAAGATGAATGAAAGACCAAAGAAAACAAGTAGGTACCTACGCTTATACAGAGTGATCATTTGATACAATTCCGGTATAACTATAGATTAGTCCTTACAGCGAAACTGGTGCTCTAAAATGAATTTAAAACATAATATCATAATTATTATTGCATAGCTGTAGCTAATAAAAATATCATGTGTTCACGTTAAAAGTATTATTTTTAAACTAACCAAGCCCTTGAGCGGCTACCATCTGGCTATCCCAGCTATGCGTACGTCATTCAGACAATTTTGCTCATTGGTGCAATAAGACACAAACTTAAAGATTTATACGATCAAATTATAAGAAGAAATAAAGCACAGGAAACCAGTACTTTTGCCTTTGCTGCTGGAATAAATGGTAATACGATTTTTTCTAAGCAAATCGTACCTAATGTTAGAATAACAGAAAACAATTTATTTATAGTCAATTAGACAATTGCACTGTAGAGGTTAAAATTTATAGAAAAATGCTGCTTATTCAATATTCCAGAAAACAATATTCCAGAAAAAAAGGCTACGAATGTTAGTACATTCAATCACAATGCCACAGGATATTTGTTTTCATTACTTAATGTTCGAAGAAGTACCAGTATGTCAATATAAACATGTTAACGTATTCTAATATCGCTCACCTCCTGAGTGAGCATAATGTCAGTGTATCTGTGCGCCTTATCGAAGTGATTACATGTGCGTCTGGGAAACAGGCGTGAGAAATAATATAGCGTCACATGCGGCCGCATACCAAATAAAATAAAAATGCAAAACATCGTTATCCTTTTTTCCAAAGTGCAATGGGAAAGAGACATTCAATATCCTAAAAATACAATTTAAAAAATGGTTGGCTTTGTCCGTTTGTCGGAGGATACAAATAAAAAACGTCACCGGCATTTCTCAATTTGTTGATTGTCAAAAAATCAACAAGTAGTCAATATCGCCAATAGTAGATTCACCAAAGTCGGCTTATAGGCCATCAAGTTATTGAGCATTTAGAAAATGATATTTGGAAGGCTTATATCTGACGAAAACTCAAGCCATGTGTGAAAGTGTGGTAAGAGTGAAAATGAAAAAAGTCCGTATATTCGTCAGTGAGAAAAGTATGTCATACGTTTCAACAACACTATGGGTGACATGAAAGCTTGCCTTAATCAGTGTCGTCTGCTAAGTAAAGGTTTACCTTTTATTGTTCACTCATTACTGGCTTCTCATTAGGACGAAGGAATCGTACTGTAAATATGAATAGTATGAAACTTTGTTATTACTTTATATTCTTATGACCAATGTTTCAAGAGCTGGATATTCTACTGATAATACGGTAGTTGACTACTAGTCATCCGAGTTACTTTTTACGACTTGTCAAAAACGACATTTTGTTCTAAAAATATTTGGAATAGCAAGGCGTGACGTCATAGTTTTTCATTGCCATTGATGTAATTATTGTGTGATCTATTTACCAAACAGGATTTCAGAATTTAGTTTTGATGCAGTCAACTGGCCCAAGTTATTTTTAGGTATATTCTAATTTTAACTTGACATCTTGTTTAATTTGGTAATTGTAAATAAAATTGGGCTTTGTCGTTTTTACATAAAGATTGAACTAGTGTCTTCTGTTTTATTTATAAATCCTTGTTCACTTTTTCACAAATTCAATTTTTAGCTTTCTTTTCGAGACATAAAGATGAAGTTTTGCACGTTAAATGAAGGATAAAGTTAGATGTGGGGTCGTAACAAGAGGTCAAAAGGAAGGCAAAGGACAGAGAGCAGTGTTGATTGTTCCAAGAGCTAGGCTCAGTTAATGAAGATGAAGAATAGGCTAAGTACCTAAAATTCTGATAACAAAAAAGCTCTACTTCAGTAAAAAACAGAGAATACTTTATGAAGGTTTTTAATGCTGTATGTATATTTCCTAGTATTTACATATACTTTACAGTTCCAAACATACTCGTACAGATGTTTTGAGGTTATTCGTGCTAAAGCTGAGAGAACAGAATTTGTCTTTTTGTCTCGTATGTTAAACTAAATGACAATAGTATATTATACTAGAATGAGGTTACCAGTTTAATGTACCGACGTTTGATTACATTCTTATAGCCAAACGCTTTGGCCCAATCGCGGTATAATTGACAACTCGAATCGCTATCGGAATATGTCGGTGAGTTATAAATATTTAAAAACTTATTCTTTTAGCTTATGGTTTTTAGCAAGTATTTTTAGCATTATAGGAACACTAGCTTCCACTCGCGGCTTCGTCCGCGTGGTTTACGAACCCGTACATTTTTCCGGGATAAAAAGTAGCCTATGTGCTATTCCAGAATATAATGTATCTCTGTTCCAAATTTCATCCAGATCCGTTCAGTCGTTCTGGCGTGAAAGAGTAACAAAGATCCATCCATCCATCCTCACAAACTTTCATATTTATAAGTAGGACTTAATCAATACACGAGTTAATTATTGAACGGACATAATTATCCACTCCGCTTCATACAGTGTGTCAAAACAGACACAATTCTAAAGAACTTTCCGCTACAGAAACTATAAAAATACACGTGTACTTTTATTTGCATTGCATTGAAATGAATCAAAACAACTGTACGTAGACAGAAAACCTCATTAGGGATGAATGTATAACTATATTAGCGAATATATACCATATAGGTTTAAGAAGGACATTACGCAGGCCGAATGTCAACGTGATTTTAAAAGTTAAAGCCTAATCATATTTATTGTGTCCAGCAGTGAGAACACAAATTCACAGATAATGAATGTTAATGTTAAGAGCCTCTTTAATTAGCTTTTCATATTTGATAACAATAGCAATTAGACGGCATGGTTGGCGCAGTGGATGAGTGGTCGATTGCTGGGGTACATGTAGCGGGTTCGATTCCTACATGGAAAATATATTTGTATAACCTAGAGTTAGTTCTTCCGGGCCTGGGTGTAGGATAATTGTATTTGTAAACGCATCCACGATTCAGAAACTATTACAAAAAATGTGTGCTAAGTATTTTTGAAACATTTTTAAATTTAGCCTAACTTGTTGACGGTCAGTCGATACTTAACTAGACTAGACTGAGCTGGCCTGTTCTGTAGTCAAAGAATAAGCCATGCGAAGCCATTTATCGTGGCAATCCGGTTATTTTTCTGATCACGCTGCCAGTTGACAATGATGTTGATGAGGATTACTTTGACACCTAAGTGTTCGTTTAGTATAATTTTATTTTAGGCAGTGTTCAGATAAATTTAATATTAAGTTTATAGAGGAAATTTTGGTTATAATGTTATGTAAGAAGTTTAATAAATAATAAAAATTGACTTGGTGAGCACAATGTTGCTCTTTTGTCCCTCAAATGGATTGAACTAAAGTTTGTCAAGGTTGCTGGCATGCGGAATGCGAACGTCAAAATATAATCAAATAGATTGGCCTGAAAAGGTTCTATGGTTCGTACATAAGGCCGTAGGTACACGGGCAAAGATAATAAGCATATAATGTTTATATAGACGTATTATTTGAACAATGTCTTTACGTAGTACTTCTCTCTATATTGGTTCAGAATGAGAAAATTCAAGAGCTATGTTTTCTTTTAATATGACTCCATAAAATTTCATATAGTCCAGTCTTCTAAAAATATTTTATGTTACCGAAGTCATTAAAAATTCCGAATACCAGCGCATGCATCTGTCAAACAGAAAATTCCTGCGGTTGAAGGATATTTAATCTAATAAAAAATATATTTTAATTCGATTTCTAGTTTCTGAGAAATACGTGGACAAAAATACATATATTTTAACACACAAACACACTTATGAAATTTGGCACACCTGTTAAATCGCCCACACAGACTAACAAAATATACGAATATTGTGCAATTGTCCAATGTTGTGCAAAGTCAACCGAATTTGCACGATATTGCACAATTGCAAAAAGCTTTATCATCAGTTAGACTCAGTTGGTTTATTCATGGGAGTTCAACACCGTAACACGTGGATTTCTATATAAGTTATAACATTGGAACGGTTTCAATCGATTGAACGAACTAAAAACATCGACTATTGTTAGAAAACAATCAAGTCATTCTACCTGTGTATGAATGAGTTTTTAATTACATGTAATTTTAATTGTGTCTACCAAATACTGAAAGAGAAAATATGTAACTTAACATAATATAGCATCACGCCTGTATTTGCTGAAGAGTTAAGCAGATAATTATATGTATGTCCTGTTATACCCACATTTCACCGATGTCGTTACTAAGTCCCATTTAATATAACCAGCATATTGTCATCTCCCACATTTCCAAATTCCGTGCTACTGACAATATCCATTTTGAAATTTATTTATACAAAATGAATTTATAATTCAAAATCTAATAACACTTTCCCCAACACGGTAGTCGAAAGCAGGACCTCACGCTCGACAATCGGTTGCAGTCATTAAACCAATGAAGCAGTCCATATGTAAATTTGATATAACATTTTACGTAATTTCAGGCTAACATAAGGTAATTCAATACTCAAAATATTAAACTAATCCATTTTAGGAATTTTTAACACATATATTGTAACTTTGACCCGGGGTCTTAAAACTGCGGCCAGACACCGGAGGACGGGCAGCAGCATCCTCTCACTAATCGGTGAGCCACTGCGATCCCCAAGCCACCTGCCAAGCGTGGGGATTATGGCAAACCCCCCCATTGGGGGAGGCCATCGTTCAGTAGAGGACGTCTTTTGGCTGATGATGATGATGATGATATTGTAACTTTAATTCGAATCAATCAATCCCAACTTTACCGAGCCACATTCGAAAGGTAACTAACACCGTCTCATTTCAAAGAGGTCTTTTCAGACACAAAGAAAAATAAGTTAATATCCACAGCTGAGTGAACTTGGTTGTTATTGAATCCAACAACCGCAAGCTTAGCAACTGTATACCCGACACCAACAAAGGGAGTGTTGTGTTTAAATGCTTTCCCATTGTTCATCATCTTACTATCAAGTGCGGCTCAAGTTTCGCTGGTAAACTATTTAGACTATTGATCGTGGTCAGGGATCCTACCCGTATACTGTTTCATTGGAATTCACAAGGTAGCCTAGTCCAAGAAATTATTTCTTGCTGACTTGATATGTAATCTTATATGAATTATGCAAACGATATTTATAACTATACTACGTACGTTTAATTCGCGATTATGAAAACAAGTCTCTAAAGAAGTACCTACTTACATAAACATTATTACTATTTTGATCTGAAGAGACTTTTAAGATATATAGTTTCAGTTTGTTGAGCTAAATGGGATATAGAAAATAAAAATGATTCTCATTGAATCAGATCAATAATGAAGAATCCACTTATAATGTCAAATAATGCAATACAATAATAAAATACCTAGAATTCTCTTTCCGCGAGTGTAAAACGTAGGCTCAGAATGGGCACAGAATTTCGCTTAATTCTAAATCTATGGGTAGTTTTATGTACAATAAGAATATGTTATAGAATTGATAACTATATAATATTTAGCAACTAGTGAAGTACCATTCATAAATAACGAATGACTTCAAAAATTAAGTACTTCAATAAGATTGTTTGATATTTCAAACTAGCTTTGTGAAAAGAAAACATAAAACAGCTACATAAAAAATAAACCATGCTATAGTTTTCATATTTGATATAATCGATATATTCAAATCAGTAGTACAGAACATAAGGTACGTTAAAATTTATGTTACAAAAGATATCAACACAAAATTGTAGTGGAATTTCCATTTTTTATTACAGTGAGTTCCACAAAAAATATTTTACAAAACTAATCTGAATTTCTAAATATTGAACTCATTTGTGTTGGCGGAATGCAAAATATGGGCGATTGGTAACAGAACTGCCGCAGTACGATCCAACAGTTTGACAAAAACCCACATTGCGGGACACTTATTTAGAAACTGATATTAATTTCAACGAGGCCACGATTTGCGTGCCTCGCTTTGCCTCGGTCTTGTGCCTCGATTTAGACGCATTAGCGACAAACTAACTAATATTTACATTAGTGATTGCGGTGCACGTAACTAGGGGGAAACTTGAATCGTTTTACTCATCAGTGGAAATTTATTAGCCGCAGAACGTAAGAACTATTTCAGACCACTATTTCATTGTGCGCTCAGTTCAAGGCCTTTGTCTTTTAGAAACCTCCTTAAGTAGTGGGTTCCTCAAATATATGACTAAGGAACTTGTAAATGGAAACCAGATAACCTACAATTAAGGATCGAATCCAGATTCTGGCACAGATGTATTTCCTTACCATTAAGGCATGTGTTAATCAAATTTTAATTCACATTTGAATTTGAACACTCAAGAGGAGCGGTCCGGTTTCGAACCCAGATCGCCCTGTATGAATAGCAAACATTCAACCGCAAGACTATCACTAATATTGTGAGGCAAAAATCGCTTTAGTCCTACTTTTGGGCACCGAACGAGATATTATAGTTGTTCTTTATGCAAATCTGAATAAAAGCACGACATCGATGCCGTCTTTTTGGAAGCTTCTTTTGCCTAATGTCCCGGACTTAACCCGTACCAATCAATTTGCTTTATATTTAGATTTATTTTCCCCTCTAAGGTATTAATTTAACATAAACTAACTTATTATATGGAACTAAAGTACCGAAAAGACTTTAAAGTGATAATATTGATAGCTAAGTCACTTTACATTCAGACAAAATCAAAAGTTCAGTTCTCATGATGAAATATTCTCTTAAGAAAACCTTCTATTAGATCTATTCAACCAAGATGTTTAAATATATTTAAACTCGACAAGTAAAACAAAAGAGAAAATGCAATCAAATGAAATCTTAATTTCCACAGAAATCTATAAGACACGTGTCGTGTGCCGAACTAGAACATGTTACATATTCCACCTCAAAGGACTCTCCACAGCCTTTTTAATTCAAATCAACTCGAAGCTTAGGCGGGCGACACACTCAATCGAACTTGTAGTAACGGCCCAGCAGCGACGTGACGGTACCTCACGAAGTTCACCGTCTCGTATAGCGATACCTTTTGTTTTGTCATTTGAGACGGCCGACTCTAATAAACTTTGCCTCACAAGTTTCGCATTGTGTATTACTCTGGTTTATAGTTCAGTGAAATTAACGTTATTTTGCTTTGACGAAGCGTTTAACGGTAACTCAATTTTGTTCCTAAGTCTTATAATACTGTTGCTGTTACGCTTGCAGCGGAAACATGCTTTTTATCACAGATTTCATAGAATCTAAGCACTAACACACGTGTGTTATTTACCAATATAGTTTACATGCACCTATAAATGTTTGCGAAACGTGTAAAATTTACAGGTCCAGCCCTTTATTTGAAACATAACTACTAAATAAGTTTGTTTTAGTTTCAAGTTTTGCTACTGCACATAAAGCAAAACATTTTGGACTTGTGTGTCCCATATTCATAGGTAACGTTAACGAAACTACAGATAAGGCACAGACAAAAATCATGACTGGAACAAGACCTGATGGCATAACAAAAGTTATTATTGTTGCATAATCTTAGAAACGTGTGTCCAGGGAGACAAGTAAACCTACGCATTGTAACTAATTGCCTTGCATATTATTTCTTCCAACCACTACTTTCTTTCAGCTTATATGTGTCGCTGTAAATTTTCTGACTACAAGTACAAAAAAAAAATCATCACAATCGATTAAGCCGTTTAGGAGGAAAAGAATTATAAACACGCGCACATTGAAATTTTATATATAAAGAATATGAAACCAATAACATGGAGTTAATTGGAAAGAATTAGCATTCTACAATAATTGATGTAATTGGCAATCCCATGCTATCTCCATAAAACCAATCGTTTTGCTTTTTCATCTGTTTTATTGTTTATGATATTAAGAATTTCATTCAAAATTATAGTTATTACAACTGTTTACAAGACTTCTGTTTTGACCACACGTATAAAAGTCATGAGCAATGCAATTTTTCGTGTGCAATTTTAAAGACTTTTTCTTTTATTTTCTCATTAAAAGGGTTTCCCCCACCTTTGCAAAGAACCCTAATTTAGTACAGATATGCGCGGTTTAAAGTGAGCGTGTTAACTCGCTTGCGTCAACTTTTCTCGTTTACTTAACTAAGCAACTTTAACACAGCTAATATGTTAGCTAGTTGGCAAAATATCACATTGACGCATTTTATTTTAGTTTGAATTGGAGGTATACGGTTCTTTTTGCGTTTTTTCTCATAAAATACACAGTCTGGAGAAGGCTTCTGCTGAAGCTGTGCTTGAAAGAATCGTGAGAGAATACTGCTAAACGGAAAAGTGATTTTAGAAATAAGTCAACATCATAAAACTTAAGATATCATTGATCATTGATATGTTCTTACTAATTTTTACACTCATATAAAATTGTATATTGTCTTGCTATCTGATCTACATGTGTATCTTCAGTTAAGAGATCAAAATTAAATAATCATCTGAGGTTTCTCTCAAATTACGTGAGAACACTGTGACGCAGTGTTTCCAGATGCATTTAAATACCAGTAGATATTTAATGGAATGACGCTCGAGACCATTTGACGTTTATCCTATTAAGCTATCTGTCAGACCTTCGAGGGATTCTGTTCTGAATCAAATATATCTGGATTTATTTGACCAAAGCAAATTTGCAACTGCATTACTTAAATAGTTAATACAAATCGACAGTGAGAAATTCCGGTTAAAACTGGTAATGTTATGTTACTAGTTATATGTTAACCGTCGTATTGGTCTAGTGGTTGCTGAACGTGAGGTCCTGGGTTCGATCCGGTTGAGTAAAGTGTATATTGGGTTTGAAATTTCAAAATATTAGTATTCTCAGTCTGGAGTTTGGTATTGTGGCCGGTAGGTCGCGCCCCCTATATAATGAAGTAACCAGAATATATTATATTGTGTTCCTAACCGAATTTTAGCTGTCGTATATCGTTTTGGTGATGAAACCTTTTTATGATAGCCTATACAAGAGTTCAGATCAACTTATGACGCAATATTCATAGCTTTTTAATAGTATGTAATGTAGATATTAGGTATTTATAAAGAATTGTGTTAAATTGGAAGACCCGTTAACTAATATTCAGGAAATAAATCAGCGAGATAGCCCGCACTGACTAAAATTTGTCAACATAGTTTGATGACGTAGATATATAAAGATATATTATTATTCAGTCCTTTTACTATCCCACTGCAGGGTAAGGGCTTCTGCTCAAAAGGAGAATGGTTAGGTCTTTGTTAGGCCTGGTGCGGATTGGCGGACAACAGAAGATAATTGATGTTGATAGTCAGTTTATAAAACCTTCTCATAAATCTTTTGTTAATTGCAAATTGTTTACTTGCCGTAATTTTTATTACATCACTCTAGTTTCTGAATGGTACTCGTATCGTAAGGGCAAAAGTATAAAGTTCAGTGTTATCACTATGCCAGACAAGATGTTTGTTACCACTAGTACCGGTCTTTTATTATAAAACTTTAAAGCAAAGGTTGTTGACTCCTAAATAAGTATTGCTGTCATAATTATTCTTTTCTGCTGGCTGCTAAGCAATTTATTTATAAACAAAATGTGATTAAAACCATCCTAAATTATCGATTAAAGTTGTTCGTTCGGAAATCGATCGCGACTAACAAGACGCCAAAGGCTATCAAACTGAGTCGAATTGTTGATAAAAATAGACTAAAGATGAATACTATGAATAGCATCCTTGACCAAAAATGGTAGTAACGATAAGCAGAACATAAGACGCTGCAGCTATATTAACATACACAGTTTACCATATCAAAGAAAGAGATAAGATTATTTATACAATGCTACGTGACCCACGGACATGGTTATCAACACTAGGGTCCATAAGGGCCGACACCAGCTGATAATAATGTGTGTCAGAACAACTGGGATCTTGAAAACAATATGGCAGAATCGCGGGACCTATAAGTAGTTACTATGGTGATAAAAAATGTTTTATAACTTTACTAAATAATCGATTACGATTTCCATAACGTATGTTTTTGTATTTAGCACAGGCTTGAATGAAAAAGATTTAATTTGTAAACTAAAAAAAATTAAATGTACTTACTGCTTCAAAAAAATATCTGTTTAGAAATATTGTAATTTCAAATTAGTTGTGGCACCTAAGTACATCACTAACACAATATGTAGGCCTAATTTCCTGCTCCAAAAGAAAAACTAGAGTATTGAACCTACTCACTTGGACCGTGACATCTGACACCTAAGTCACGGCCATTATTCGGGTACGATTCACACCGTATGAATGAGAGAACAACGGAACGGCCTTAAACAAAAGTAGGGCTGCAGGTAAACAATGTAACTCTTTCCTTCATTATCTAATAGTAAACCTACCATGATTCTTTGCAATTAAACACTACAATTAATCGTTTCACAATCAACACTCGTAAAAGGAAAACCAGATTAAAATTATCAAACGATACCATTTTCAAAACATTAATTAAATGCTTGTAAAGTGACAGTTGTTTTTATTCAACCGTTATATTTACCGACTTACAGTGTTTTTAGATAGTTCCTTTTAATAAATATTAAATGTGAAAACCCAAGTGAAATTTAAGATAAAGAAAGCTTAAAATATATATATAATAGATATGAAATTATGTTTGATAATTGCACAAGGTACTTTCAATTCAAGTAACAAAAGGTATGAACCTACGTAGGTCCGAAATGCTAAGTACGAACGAGTATTTGCTTGGAACGCTGCAACTTACACGATATGTTTACGAAATCAAGTAAAGTGTGTGTGTGTACTGTTTAAACACAAGCATACTCTAACGACACACAAATAAATGTTAAATTACTTAACAGGCGACTAAACGTGCCACAGTCCCTTCGAACACTTAATATATCGCATTGCTTATCTGTAACAAACATCTCATTCAGACATCAAAGCCTATTTAAACGCTTCTGGCGGCAAAATAACAGTATGTGATCTCTTAACGTTTGGTAGAATAACTAAAAATGTTATTTAAACTTGCTGCGTTATAAACAAAAAATACTAAGTTGGAATTGACGCTAATTAAAGGAAAATTTACAGTAGTTCTACAATTTTAAATGCAGACTTAAAACTTTAACTCCACCAAACTTCAAGATCTACATCAATAAAGATGCTAAAAACATATTCACGTGTCGCGCTTTGTGTCAAAGATACACACATCAAAGGAATAATAAGTTTCTTCACAATGTTGTTCCAGCGACAAGTAATTCGCCTGGTAATACACAAACGTAATACTGTAAAAATTATTCAATGTTTATTTGCGCAGGAGATAACAACAAACATACAAACATTTAGATAAAGAACTGTACGGGTGGTTGGGCAGTTTGACGACTATATATACAATACGACTATAATTTTCTCGGAAGTTTAGTTGTTCCGTGACAGGTATGATCCGAATTTATGTAGAATAATTCCTAGACGTTTTTTATACTCTGTGTTCTGGCAAATAAAAATTTGCTCCTGTCCATGTATGTACGTCCCGATAAGGAGATTAAATTTTTATTTTAAGAGGAACTATAAATATTAAAATCTGAAAAAAGCTAACATGGTATTGATTTGAAAGATTCATTCATTGAAAGATTTAAAAGACACGTAGCTCTATTCTATTGAGTATAATATTAAATATGATTTGTCCTTCTGTAGGTCCCTACCTACCTTACCTCTTTGTAAAATGTTGTGTAAAATTTCATAAACGATTGATTTAGTCGTTATGAGGTAACAGACAGACAGATTTACTTTTTCATTTATAATATATATTTGCATCGTGCTCCATTGCAAGTTTATTCCTTGTAAATTTTAATATGATGAATTTAGTTTCATAAAAATAAAAAATAAATAATTTTGAAATGAAAATGACGCAAGGAATCCTGCTCGAAGAAGAACTCATTTATAGTGTAGAAGTTTAGATGTAAAAATATAGACAGATACAATAGGTATAGAATAATCTATCGACTTCGATAGCTTTTGTGTTTCATAAATTTCATATTCAATAACAATTATTTTGTTGCAATGTCCGATATCAAATCCTCATTATACTGAATTGATCAAAGGTAAAATTATTGCTACCTATTCAAACATTATTACAAAATGTTTTGGTACTAGGCTTCATATATTGTTCAACTTAAGTACCAGGACAACAATGCTCATTAAGCGTTGCCAATTAGGTTGGCCCCGCATGATTTCTGGCCTATTGTACAATAGGCACCGTACGATTCACGTTCAAACGGTCTGTGCGGATTCTTAGACCTCGTAAAATGTGGTCTTATTCTGATTTTAAAAACGACGACATCATGTCTAAGGATTTCCTGAGTTATGTTTATTGTATAAAAATTTTAAAAGGTTATTTAATTTAAATATTCAAAAATGGAAGAGAAATATTTTAAGTGAAAATAATTAGGTACTCGAATATAATATATGAGAGATAATGCCCTCACAAATACTAGCGAAACAGAGGATTAGTCTTAAGTGTAGATTATACGTACATAAATGTTTGTTGTAAAATCGTAAAGTACTGTATACACTTTTCCAAGGGCCACGTGGAAGCTCCCACTAAGCTATCTCCCTGATACTAATCTGTAAAGGATCTAGTCGAGTGACAAGTATCAATGCAGATATTTTCATTTAATTTTAAAGGAATTCAAGTAAGAAAATATATTACTTGTCGCCATAAGACCTAACAGAGCGGTCGTAAATAGGACTGAACTATTTATTTCCCAAAATTAATTAAAGTTATGGGGAATGATGACTGCAATCACCAGGTTTGCAGTCCCCAGTCCCCATCACTTAACTACACAAGGAAGGATATTTCTGATCCTCCTCTTGACTTCAAAAAATCTCTCATTACAAATCTTGTAGGACGTCCTACGCATGCCTGCTTAAGTTCAGCGTTTTGTTAAGTAGCTGGGTACTAGTCAAACATGTCATGGCGACAGAAAACACGCTGAGACGGTGTCTTCACAAACATGGCGGGTCACGACCCACGCGGTACCGGCCGCGGCGCGAGCGCACTACATCTGCTAATTGTGGCGGGATGCACGTTTTTCTTATCAGCTAAATAGTTTTAGGAAATATTGAAGACCGTCTGATTTTTAGTTAGAAGAAGATTTTTGTAGTTTTTACTATTTTGGACTTGTTTTATTAGATTAAAATAAAAAATTAAGGTAAATTAAGGCACGGTAGGTAACTAATAAGTTGTTGAGTCAAAAATAAGGTAATCGTCACAAAATTGTGCTGTGCCCTTTGAAACGTCAATAATGCAACAACATTGCAAAAGCTAGGAATGTCAACTGAAAATATCGACGAGATGGACGCGCAAATAAACTAAAATTATAAACAAATCTAGTTCACTAACCCAATTTGTTTATGTGCTGTGAACACACTGGTTAATGGGTTATGGGTATACTACAATACAGATTTATGTTTCTCATGAACCGCCGGACATTTGGCAGTGTACACCTGGCAACTGGCGAATGACTCTTGCGCAGGGCTGTCGTTAAAGCCGATTATTAACTAGAAGATAGATCGAGATAAAGAAAAATATGCGCTAATTCATGAAGCGCTACTAGTATGATAAGAAAGTCGAGGCAACCAGTACCTAGATAATATTGCATGGTTACACCACAGCAATATATTGCTTATGTCTAGTTCCTATGTGGTTACAGCATAATTTAATTATTTCTTATAATCAAAGAGAATATTTTTATGAAAAAAATAATGTTTGATTTTGTATTTAAATCGCAAATATATTTGATCTAATATGTGTTCTGATCAAATATTACCGTAAAAAAACGTCACAAAAGGCAGATCAACAGATTTTTCATTGCCATAGATTTTAAGTTTACATTTATTTCAAACAAGATCTGTCCGAAAAACGTTCTAACCCAAAATCCCTCGCCGACCCTGCATGGAACAGGGTTGTTAACCCGAACGAAATGGGTACCGTTAGTAAACTGCGCGCGCGCACCTTAGCACACTCAGATGCACTTTGAAAATACAGCCGATCATATTGGGTGCGCTCGCGTTTGTCACCTTTTCATCCAAGATATCGATCACAGTGTTGTACTGGATGTTAGTGCCGTCTTATCTCGACAAATAAATATGAATATTGCAAAATTATTTTTTTAATGTGTAACACATTTTTGAAACATACTAAGTTCCACTACGTCTATAATTATTTCTTATAGGTAATGTTCTAGGTTCTCGGTCCTAATATTAAGATTTTTTAACTGTAATGTTTTTTTTTTAAGTGCAATCTGCAGGTTGTATTTTTAATATAAATAATACTTAAAACTATCAAAAATTTAGAGCTGATGTTATGACCGTTTATCATTATCCGGACTTATATGTCCTTTGCATAGGCCTCAAATACCGGTCCAGGATACGATTATGACGACATTTCTGTTACCTAATCTCTGGAATCTCAGAATTCCAGGATTTGATTCCTTAGTCTCCTATCGGTGTCTCGTTATCAGTAGTTGTGACCAACGATGTACGTCCGTTAAAATATATCATCCTGAAGTTAGTACCTTATAGTACCCAGTCATTGTAGGCGAACGAACAAATTGCAATTAAGAGGCTTACAATACAATTTCGATGTTTCGATGTAGCCTAATTGATTTTCTTCTAATTATATATTTAAAAAAAAAGTAGATGACGATATATTTTTTACAGCAGTATCATCTTTTGTTTCCCGAAAACCTACATTTTACCGATGCCCATATTAAGTTCCATTTAATTGAGGATGAGTCTACTGCTCTTACGCGGATGTTCTCATTTTTTCTCTTTTTCTTGTTTATTTGATTTATTTAAATGATTGTAAAATCATTATCTATTTTTCCAACGCATACGCAGAATATGAAAAGGTGGCTAGGGTGGAGCTGTAAGGTGAAGGTTCTAGCTTTCGTCTTTAGTGCAAAGTTGAGATACGCCTAAGCTGCCTAACAGTGGCCTTAGACGAGACGGGTTGATTGTTTTTACAAGTATTCAATAATTTACGGATATTATTAGAGCGTTACTCCAGTTTATTACAACCGGCCGGTTTTTTAGCTAAAGTTAAATCAAAAGTTACGTTTATACATATTCCTTCAAAGGTAGGTTTAGCCGTTAGACTCTTAGCCGCTACGGCAACAATAGAAGCAATAAATACACTTTTAAAGGAACACATGAAATGGTAATGATTGCTTTTTGATTTTTGTTCGACAAAAACACTATAATTCTATTGTAAACTAATTATCTAATTATTTTATTCAATATTTATCTATTTACAGTTACAATTATAATGTTAAATGCACTTAATCAGCAGCTTAATAGGTTCAACGTAACCGTCGAACCGATACGAAAATTATGTAGTATGTTGCAGAAAAAAAGATATTGATTTTAAAGCAAAATCATTTGCGGAATATAACTGTAATTTGCAGTAGAACTGTTGTAATTCTAAAAATATACTTTTGGTTTATACTTATATAAAAAGTATGTGATTTAATATCATCTGCTATCGATGTTATTCCTTTTCAAAATGAGTTAAGATATTTTTTCATAGTTTCAGTAATTAACTCGTGAAGCAATTTTCTAAAACTTTCTTTATTCGTTTACTTTAATTAAAATTGCTTATTAAACCTAATAAAATACAATAGGTCACAAGTACCAAGATTATCTATAATGTCGTAAACACCTTACGTGTAAAGATACCATCAGTTTGATCTAACTATTGTTTGCAATGATAACGAGATAACGTAAGCGTATCTGCCAGCTGACGAAAAATCCTTAATTTTTCACAATTTAGACGTACATTGGAAACTACTAAAGTTAGCGCGCTAAGTTTTCAGCGCCGATGCAACCCTCGAAAAGTTACCAACAATTTTTCTCCGAAGACGTACAACCGCAAGGCATCCGATGCCAATTTTTAAGTTTTTGTTCTTTTTATTTATTTTTATAAAATATTAAAGTGATATCTGTAACTTCACTGATTTGTTACCGTTCTGTGTGATGTTCGAAGCGTCACGAAACTTACGGGTTGATGTGTGACCGCGCGGGATGTGGCGAGGACGTGCGTCTGAGCGCACGAGCGGAAACCGACTGGCGATGCCAACGTTGGCGGGAACGCCTTCGAAGCCACCGTGTATCAACCTATGACTATGACTGCATCTGGCGGGTTGAATAACTCATTACAAGTCAGGATTCGGAGGAAATCGACTAATAAATGCGTTGCTAACAGCGCAACTAAAATTTAGATTCTGTTGATTCCGGCACCGTACTACTTATTAACTTGCATGTTAGTACGGTTGTGGGTACAATTTCAAAAATGCTTTTGCTGCGAAATACCCTATCTACTACCTATCTACTCTAACGGTTGATTGCGCAATGATTTCATGATTAGGTAGTGGATAAATAAACCGATTTGGTGAATATTATATGTATCTGGATTAATATAGAACAATATAATTTTATAGAGATAATAATTGACATATTTTCGTAAAAAAAAAAAACGTATTCTAATTAAAAATCTGGTGCACTTGCGGAAAAAATTGGCGGTCGTTCGTGATTTTTTTTTGATGCGGACGAAGTTTCGGTCCGGCTAGATTTTACAAGGCTCTCGTATCCGACGTTAGTAAGTACTTAGGGAACTTAGAACGACAGTTGCCAGGATTAGTCGGACGGTCACCACCGATCTTCGCAAAGGTATACGAACGCCTTACCAACGTCTGACACGGAAAATACGGGAAATTTTCTAACAGTGTCACTATGCGGAGTTTTCCATAGCTTTTTATGAAGTTGGTCGTTTGATAATTTAGCTGAGTTACTGGCGTTGCTTTTTAGTATATGGACTAAGGGAAAATAAACGGGCAATGAAAAAGGGAATACGACCATTTTTTGGTAACAGTACCCACTTAAATATGTAACGGAAAAATAAAAGCTCTACATTTTTAAAAATTAAGAGCATTCATTTTTTTTTTCATATTGTAATACAATAAAACATTCTGAACTGGCCGTGCATTTACCACTAAAGCGTCCTTATAAAGCTTTGAAAGGTAATAAAAAAAAATATTGAACTAGAAACTGCAAAAATGGAATCAGGAAATGTTTATAAGACGTACATATTGGTAAATTACTTGTTAAACAAGTATGACAATCTATTTGTTGCTGATAATAATGATAGTAACTCAGTTATGTGGTACTACTTTTTTTTTTGAAAACTTTACCAAATCACAATCATTGTTTGTAGTTTAAAAAAAAGATTTTCCCCAAACATAGGTAAGTACCTTACATAAAGCCAATAATTTATGATTTCTTTTCCTCATGGTGACGAACAATTATTTGGGAATTGTTGAAATTCTAACGGCACGGTTGGGGCAGTGGTTGAAAGATTGATTGCTGGACTACGGGTCGCGGGTTCGATTACCGCACGGAACAAATATTTGTATGATTTACGGGTAGTTTTTCCGGGTTTGGGTGTATGTCCATGTGAAAATTCGTGTTTGTGAACGCACCCTCGATACAGGAATTACTCTTAATGTAAAGGGCGACGATCATGGCAAAAAAAAAACCACAAAAACCAAAAAAAAAAAAACACATTTTAAAATCAAAGTCATTTGAAGAAGAGAGTAAGAAAAAAAGGTGACCTATGTACTTTTGAATCGCCGTTTCTTTCTTATACTTCATACGTGACCGGGTATCTACCCGCACCTAGTTAAAGTAAACATTTACCACATTTGCTGGTAAACGGATTAACTTTGAACTTCGTCGCCGATGTGAAATGCCTGATTAGGGCCAAGATGCGACGCCTGCGACTCCTAAGGATTCTCTATTCAACTGATTCAATACTTTATGTATCTCCATAATTACTATCTCTCGCTTAAGACTCAATGTGGTTAGAAAATCATTGTTAAATATAGCGATCGATGAGTTTTATTATAATTAATCGAAAACATTAATTAGTACCTTTTCAGCAGTGAACTTCGTATTCCTGGGACTCTACGCTACAGGCATGTATAGTGTGGGGACCAGGTATAAGAACAAATGTGCTCAACTCAAAAAAAAATTGCAAATTCTATACGTTTTCTTTTTTGATTTTATAAGGTAAGTTAAACATTTGTACTTTAAATATTTTATTTTTTTCTATTATAACCTAAAAACTTGCTATCTTTACATTTTCAAACAAACCCCGAAAAATATTATTATCATGTTATCCAAAAATGAAAAAATATCGTATACACATGTATTCTTGTGTAATTTACATATGTAATCACATATGTAATTTACCCTATAATGTTTGAACTCAAGGAAAATAACAAATATCTAGAATATGAAAAATTACAAATACTTAAAAAATTTAACAGTCTAAAATAGAACGGGAAACTGAATTTGTTGGGGAAATATATATTTTACCCTCACTGAAACATAGGCTTCTAAGTAGTAAAGTATGTACCCTATCTACCGAGCCACCTCGAGATCACTCTTTAAGTAACATTAATCGGGTTTCTTAGCCGCATCTCAACTCTTTAAAGGTCACAACTCCATAAAAACGCTTCGAAGAACTCTTCAACTTTACCACTTAAAAAATAGATTGCACTTTTGTTTGTCTTGAAATGAAGATCTTGAGATTTTTAGCGAAGTAACTAAGCGGATCATATGTCACAATTTGTAGCTCTAAAATAAATTATTATAAATTGGTAAACTTCAACTAAAAAAGGTTAATCATACCTGGTTCATTAAGATCTGAAGTATCTTTATGCAAGGAACTTTAAGCATTTTAACACTTCATAAAACTTGATCCTGCAACCGAGATTTAGAAAACTGATATGCGGTTTCGGTGTTAATTTCATTAAGTAAATAGTTAAGGTTAACCCCACAACATAACATTCAGTATTCATTTATTTTTCAAGGTGTGCTTGAGTCGTACAAAACATATTCAAAGCATAAATAAACCGTCATCAAGTTGCTCTTGAAACTGAGGCTCAAAGGAAAGATGTAGAAGACTGAGCCGCTATATCAACTTGCGTTTCACACAACCACAAGTTGGTTGTACGATATTAAATTAGTGACTCACTGCTAAAGCGATGCTGTTGCGAGTGCGATGCGATGGTGATAACTATTGCATTGTTTAGTCATAAATGTACAAAAATAATATCTAGGTATTCTAGTCCATTGAATTCTGTTTTCGACTGGCCGGTTTTTGGTAGTTATGTCCCTTACTTCATTTGTATAAGTTTCGTTTGTAAAATAACATATTGAAAAACAGTAATCTATATAATCAATATCATTGATGAACTGTTCCTTATAAATTTTGGTTCTAAAACTGCATTATTCGCGGTAAGGTCAGGTGATACAGCGATGAACTGATTAGCCGCTAGCATAGTTCGAGCGTAACTTGCGTCGCTATCGCATCGTTCTGCTGGGGGCAGCTTCACAAGCTTTAACAACTTGAAATTCTTAGTTTACGAATACCTACAATGTGATGCTCAATTAGTAACTTTGTCTAGGTAGAAGAACTGGACTATAAAGGTCTGATTTCTATAAATCGAAGATAAGGTTAGGTTGATAGAGAAAAAAGTCATAGTTCAAAAATAGAAAGAAAAAACGAATGCAAAAGATTGCTAGGAAGCTTTCTCAATAGTTTCATGCAGGCGTGGTACAGTTATATTAAATTTAAGTTGAAATGAAATATGTTGCCAGTTGCCAAATGAGTTAGGTACATTTGCATGAAATATTAGATATTATTCAGTGCGACAAACAGATTATCGAAAATGAACACAGCACTCAACTGCAACACAATATCAACGAGTCGGGAGCTATTCGACTAACAATAGGCAATCAGGCAACACCAAACGTACGAAGCTAACTATCATTTTATTAACACTTAATTATTATTTTTACGACTAATCGTCCTATATACAAACAAATAAACTGTACCTATTGGGAATAAACTGTGGATTAGACAGTTTTGTTTTTAATGATTTGAACGAGTACAGTGTAAAAGTAATAATGTCCTCCTGACCGATTTCGGTCACAGCGGCCAATCTCACCGGAGATTAGCCAACTACGCAGGATATATTATAGAGCACAAGTGTGTGCGCAAACATAGGTGCTCTCTATATTCCTTCACTCTCATAGTCTGATGGGACGGCAATCCGACACGACCGGAGAGAGATCAGGCGTAGGACCAACGGCTTTATGTGCTTTCCGAGGCACGGTGTGTATTCATATACACAAAGACCCAGACCCGAAACAAATATCTGTAGATCGTACAAATATTTGTTCCGTGCGGTAATCGAACCCGTGACACGTAGCTCAGCAGTCGATCTCTCAACCACTGCGCCAACCGTGCCGAGTGTAAAAGTGTAAAAGTACGGTGAAGGTATAACGAGGCTAATATTAATATAAATGCAATACAACACAAATCCACTTTATTGTCCATGAGAAAATTATTTGCAACAGTATTATCGCTACTCGGCAATCTCTTCCACACAAACATTGCATGGAGTAGAATGCTCGAAAAACACAAGGAGTAGTCTTCAATGCACATAGTATTAAAGAGAACTATTCTATAAACAAGAGACAAGAGTACTATAAAATAAGAATGCTCAGAAATTAACAGCTACCTATTTACATGTAATAAATATACGTATTTGAGATAGCAATTTCGATTTTTATTTTTTTATGTAACACATGTTGTATGTTTTTATGTAATTCAATAATTTTAAAGTGTTTTTATTGGCTATCTGTATCAGTCGTGATTTCATTTCGTTATGTCGTCAGCGTATAAATAAATACATAGCAGGTATATACGAAAGAAACAGTGCAAAGATATATCCTAATCAGATTAGTAACTAGTGCTACATAGGCGTTTAAAACCGAATAATGTTTGGTAACGTCTAATTGAAACTTGCAATGAATTCTATAGTAAAACAGTCTGCACAGCGAATGTTTTATTTATTCAGGAACTTTGTGGAAGCAATTTGTATCTTTAAATTTAAATTCTCGGAAGATATCCATTGTAAAGAACGAAAATATTGGAAAACTCGAAGACGTTCCAAGTGAGAACTCAAAACGCTCTATAAGTAGGGGATTAAACATTACACTGTAAGATTGTATATAGGTATTTAAATGAGAATTCTCACGAAAGCGTATTGGTAACTTGGAGTTTTTACGAAGTTCTGAGACATGATCATAATATTTGCGTAAACCAGATATGAAACTAATACATCTTACAAAAAAAGTTGAAACAAACATTATAAAGGCACTAAAACAAATCTGACACAAAATAGATCGAATATTTGCTAGAAATAGATTCACAATGAAAGGATCAATTAATGCCTTGAATAAAAGAAACTACATTGGATTAGTTATTCCCCGGAATTCTAATCTAATTATTGTTTTGCTGAAATAATAATAATAAGCCCATTTGCTCTTGCATGTCCTAAATTAGGATTTTGTAAAATTTCATGACGATCGATTCAGTGGGTTAGTCGTGCTGAAGTAACAAATAGACAAAGTTACTTTTGCATTTATAATATACTGTGGATTACCAGCTATTACAACACACGTACTGATTAAGTCACCAACTTTCAAAGAATCTAATAACCTATTGAGTATCGTGTCGTTTATATTTTGTTCCATAAAAGTTCTTTATGACCACGATCGGAAAGCGGATCAAGAAAAGACCTCCCATAAACAACCAGACTAGTGAATTTGACAACAATCAATTGGATGTCAGCTTATTAAAAATGTGTGACTGTAGTTGTAATAACGGTAACTGTTTAATTTTCTTTATCGTGGTATATTTTACGGACAAAAATTTCACACACACCATCAAAACAATATTCTGTACATCATACAAATATTTTTACTTTATCTGCCTGGTTAGTCTAGTGTAGAGTGATGTTCAACATGAGGTCCTGGGTGCGATTCCCAGTTTGAGCAAAAGTTTCGTCTGAAATTCTCAATAACAGCTTAGAGTTGGGAATTGTGGCCAGTAGATGGCAATGAGCTAACCCCTTGATGACGGCATTGCTCAAATGTAGGCTTACAATAGTAGACCTCGGCTCTGCCTATCTCGGAATTAAATCTTGATGCTATGTTATGTTACAAATTTGTACCAGGCCCCGTAGCGTAGAAAGCCAAGCGCTTATCCACTGTGCCAACCGTGCTTTCAAATTTAAGTGTAATAAATATGTCCTTGATTACATGCACATCATCATAACCGTTCAATTTGGGTTTCTTTTAATTGAAGACGTCCTTCTCTAAACGATCAATCACTGTTGATTGGTACAAAAATAAATACCCTGAGGCACTAACATCACTAACATCAAAGAAACTTTAATCTGAGAAACAGTTTTTTTTTAAAATAACATTAAAATATTAATGGTTCTGCCTATTGCCGTCCTACGACACGAGCCTCATCTCGGAATCAGTAGGTTGACGATCCACTACCCAAGCCTGGTTGGCAAATTGCACATATCATCAAGAACATCTTTAATAACAATGGAATAAATAGTGAACTTAATTAACTAAAAGATAATTAATTTATCCAGTCTTCAATTATTTAATTATCACACAAAAGTAAAATTTTAAACTCATTTTTAACCCCATAAATCGGGGTTACAGTGAACAAAAGTTAGTTGCAGTGAATGCCAACATTGAATCGGAAACCCAATAAACACATGAATGTTGAATTTCTAATTTACATCGTCATTTCACACTGTGCACAATTAAAACATCATTCAGTCGGTGAACGTAACCTGTTGAACCATAATGACGAATTTCTGTGCCATTGTTTATAGTTTGGTTAATAGCATGTGCAGTTATAGCGTAGCGGTTGAACGCTTGCTTTCCATGCAGCACGATCTCAGTTCAAACTTGGCCCGTACCTACGACTTTTCGGAATCATTTGCGGATCATAATTTGATTATTACTTGCGCTAACGTTGAATGAAAACATCGTGAGGAAACCTGCACACCTGGGAAGGCTCCTTAAAGTTTTAGATGGTGTGTGCAATCAGCCAACCTGCACCAGGCCAGCGTGGTAGTATAAAGCCTAATCCTACACATTCTGTGAAGAGGCTCTTGCCCAGCAGTGTGCACGTTACCCAGCATGTGACCAGTAACCTAAAATAAATATTTTCCTAAATATAAACCTAATTTTTAATCGAGTATTAAGAGCCATAGTCTAGAAAGCACTCATATCCCTCGACTGTTTATAGAACACCCTGCCTCTGTCTGAAGAAGCTTTGGTTTTATTTTTATTATTTTATATCGACAGGTAGCTCAAGTACTTCAGGAATTAAAGTTGTAAAGACAGCAATTATATATTACCTATATATGTAGGTACCCAAGTAAATTATTAAAAAAAAAAACACGTTTATTCTATTGTTTATTTCTAATATCCGTGGCCGAGTATCGTTGAAATATTTTGAATGAGAAATATACTTTGTTTCTTCTTCGATTTTATAGTACCTATAGCTTATGATAATCATGTATTATTGTAACAGAGAACATAAATAGTAACGACCTCTTTAGTCTACTATTTAGTCAGATTTAATGCGCACTTCGTCATGGTATGTCGTTATTTTGCATAAGGCTCGACACACATTACAGAGGTAGTTACTAGTTGTTTAGTCACAAAATTCTTTGTGAAACCACAGCAGCTATTTTGACAATTGGAGTTAAAATTACTGTTTTACTAAACTACTAATACCTATGCTGCTGGCTCAGCGGCCCAAAGAGGATCCTGGCCTCCAACACTAAAAGCCACTACTAGTACCGGATTAATCCTTAGGTTGCGCCAATATTCGCCAATCGGCTTTCTATGATCTTCTTGGGTCTATCCGGATTTCATCACGCCATTAGGGATATCCCGATTAAGTATATTATTTTACAAAAGACACATATCTTGCGCAAGCATTATTTCAATTTGAATGACATTTTGACACGGAAAATCGTTTAATCCGCGTAAATAGTGTGCTGTGAAGCTCACATCCGCTGTACGTCCATCCGTGTTGAAGGAATTGCGTTGACCCAGCTTTGTTTTACGCGATTTTCTTGAAACTCTATCGTAAACCAACAATCTCATTTAGGAGCTAGTCATAAATAATAATTCTAATCAACATTAATTTCAAATAAAAAGTTTATGAATAGTCCAGGTAGAAATTTTTAATGAACAATTAAACAAATCATATCGCAATGTTGTAGCAGTTAAACCAAAATCTTTCATTTAAATGATTGAAGCTTCCCGACACATAATAGGTACTAGTGGCTTAATGTCACATGGCACTTGATTCTCAAGTATGAATGAGAACAATTAGGTACTGTTATCAGTGTATTCTAAAACAACAATGACACAATGTCTATATTTGATTGCATAACAACATGGTCGAGCGTCCCAATTATTAAAACATTCTGAGAAACCATTAGCGGGTGGAGATGTTAAGTTCCTATGACCACGCATCACGCCTCAAAACTAAAGGTTGTTCATATCCTCTGTATGAACGATGTCATTTTTGTCAACTGGAAAAATTGGACACTTGACAGACATGCCTATTATAAACCATAACTACAGAATCAATATTATGATTGCTTTAATTTATGAAATATTAGCTGAATCCTCATGGTCGCCTGACAATCTGTCCAAATCATCAAAAATTATTATTACAGGTAGAATTTTTTTACTCAATTAAATTTTTTTTAAATCTTCTTTTTAATAAAATTAGCTTCAATACTGTCTGCAGTGGATAATAAACCAATCGTTATAAAATAAAATAAACTATTTTTATTTTATTATTTTCTGTCAGTCTGTCTCTTAGACTTGTGTGCTAGTTAATTATATTAACCGTGCATCGGCGATGTTGTCACGGTGAGTTACTCATAGACTATATATTTGACGTCACCGACTGATAACTGGCTAGCACGCTGCATTCCACGGTTGTCGGCTAAACAAACGCACCTCCAATTAAAAAGATTATCACACAACTAACGTTTGCCCACCAGCATAACTGTGTAAAATGCTCGCCATTAATTATTTTTAAAATTCTGGCATATCTGTTACGTCATAAACATATGTAGTTTGTTCGTTATCAGTGAAATTGAAAACATGTTTTGGTCCTTTGAATCCGAAATTCGTAGAAATTTCGGCCTAAATATGGTATTTACTTCATAAATATCTGACGCTAATTAAATATTTCTTTGAACTATGGTCATTAATATCTTTGACGTCAATATAAAACGAATCTTAAATTACTAAAATTATAAATACTTAATAGGTAAAATAAAGAAATATCTAGAACAAAAAAATATTAACTGACGATATTAAAATAAATTATATCGTTTAAAAAAATGATAAAAATCACTACGTGACTCCATGGAAGAGATCCGTCGTTAAAATATGACACTCACCGCCATTTGAAAAGTTCTCATTGAAATGCAAAGAGTGCATTGCGAAACAGAACACAACAGTTTTTCTTTGAACATAATTACCGGCGCAAGCCCTGACAGACATAGTTTAAACAAAAAGTGAAATACTAAGTCGGAACTATGTCATAAAATGTGCTAAATGAGGGCACTGCACGCAACGGCCCGCGGGCTTAGGCCTGCAGAAATGAAGACAGTATGTTCTAAAAATAGTACCATCACCACACTGACACAAAACTTTTGCAAAACGCCATTTACCGGCTCATTGTTTACTTTACCGTACTTTAATTTTATTTACTATATTTTTCATAATCCCCTTGTACATTCGTTTGCGTTTGTTTATGTTTTATTTCCACGCGACTGTACTTAAAAAGTTAGTAAATCTATAAATGTCTAAGAGTGGTACAGAAATAATCAAACTTGCTTCAACTGATAGGAATAAGGACGTTTAAAAAACACATGTGTTTCTGAGGCAGAGTGAATAATAACTCTGTTAATAAAATGACAAATACAGTCATCAGTTCTGATTAACGTGGACATGTCGTTGTAAAAACATATTTCATCCATTGACCGCCATTCACATTTGCAGCTATTTGATCATTAATGAGTCCATTGTTTTCCCAAAGAGAATGCCTGACAATATTAATTCCTGATATTCGTGATCTGTGTGTTTACACAAAGAGTTATACATAAATAAGAACTGTCTAATAATTTATATTAATAGATATTAGAGAAGTGGGGAAAGGAAGTCAAATTAAACCTCAAGAACCGAAGATGATGTAAGCTATAATGAAAATCACGAATAAAATTAACTAATTTAAGGTATTACAAAACAAATTATAACTAAGGGGGTTCTTTTTGAAATTTCCTTTTTTTTATAAAAGTCGCAAAGTAAAGTCAAAGGCAGAATAATTTCAGCTATAGAAAAGTTGCAAACGGTACTTTAAGTGAACAAAACATTGGTGGTTATACAAATAGACGTGAAAAGCATTATCCAACACACAAGTTGACACTAGTTAGTCATGAGGCCTGGATGCGTTTGCGCATACAAGTAATTTATTATACGCCTATTTATCCCGCAAGTCAGTACAATGATACATCGATTACATCACTTCAATGACATCAGTTGTTCTTGAAATAGTAATAGATACAATACGGAATACTTAAAAAAACAATTAATTAAACTGTATTCTAGGATTGAATGATCGGTAAAGAGAGCTAGTATGATTGTAAATGTGTCGATATACTAATGCATATATGTACTATGGTATCGAGGCGAACCAACGCGCACCGTGGTGAGTTTAACAGGTAGGAGAAAGAAAAAGAAAAAAAGATATACTAACTACATTACTACCATGAATGTTTATACTGAGGCCCTAGTGTAAGTTTCTTTCGACAAACTCGATTTAATGCATCGAGCGCGTTCAGCGCTCAGATTGGTCCGTTTCGTGCTCTCCACCAATCCGCCGCGCCGAACGTGTTCGATGTAGTGAATCGAATTTGTTGAAAGAAACTTACACTGGGGCCTCTGATATAGAGAACCGCTCATTATCATATTTGTAAATCACAGAACACTTATTCAGTTCTATCAATAAAGGTCCAGTGAGGTATTTATGTTTTTTTTTTTACTATATTGAGTAAAACGAGTGCAGTTTTTCTGTCATTGGTACGTGAATCTTTAACTATGAAATATTTTATTTGGGAATTTGGATACATATATTATGTAGTGGACAAAGGCCCTTAGAGTGTTATGCATCATAGCATTTAACGTACATTAAGTATTAATGACGTGTCGATACCAACCAGTGTTAGGCTTAAATTTTCTGTTATTCTAAATTTAATTTGTTTGGCCCAAAATTCCACCACATGGACTGCGCTTTCCGTAGCGGCCATTAACTCCTCCCGCAAACATGCAGTAGGCCACAGTGAGCCATTGACAGCGGGGCGACGCCGCACTCGCACTGGAGCTGAGCCGTCTGTGAACCCCCACTTGTGAAGGTTATCTTTGCATCGGATGACTTGGGTTCGTGGTCTGTTAAAAGATTTCCTAGTCGGCCACGGTGGTTCATATCCAGGTGAGATGTTTCCGATGGCAGGATACGCAGGAGGATCGAATATTTCTTGCCAGAGATTACACCTAGCTTTAGAGGCATCGGTTTTTCATCATGTAATCATAGTTACATTACATTCGTAAGTTCCTTCAACCATTCAACCGATGAACAGTCTAAAGGCGATTTAATGCTGTAACACATAATTACTCTAGTTGCTGGCAGGAAAAAGTTTGACGTTCGGGAAATAATGACTAATGACCTAAAATTAGAATAGACACCAATAAACTGCGCTAGAGAAGTGATTTATAGGAGATTATCACAAACCGAGGCTAGAGAGATCATTGGATCGTACTGTTTTCTTTGATAGATATTGTAGCAACGGCTTTAATAAAAAAAAACAGGTTGGTACCAAACCCACACAGTTGAATGCGGTTGTTGCAGGCGGCGACAGATCGTTGGACGATGCAATTAATATTGACATTGATATTGATCGATCGACGATTGACCAATGAGAGGCACTTCAACCAATCGATCGATATAATCATTATGTATTTGTTGATCATTTTTAAAAGAATGACATACAAAAATAAATATTTTCAGTTCCAAAGTTTTCACTCCAACCGCAGTTTAATAATTATCTCCCAACTTTCGTCTCGTAAAGAATACCCAGCGCCTTATGCAGTCAGTACAAAGTTCACGAACAGGTACAGTCGGCGACATAAATCAGGTGTGCGAGCGACATGCGACTGATAATGTCGCGATCGGAATGTCTCGCCGCTCCCGCTCGCGACGGAAGAGACGTCGCGATGCGTCTAAGACCGTGCGCTGCCGTGCAAATGGGACTGTACATAGATACACTCGGCAGATTAACATTCCAAAATTTTTGAATCTAACGGATTACTGGAATACTGTGATTGTCATACGGAGAATAATTATTCTTAAGATGTCATTTCTATGACAGGTGTCATTTAGGTATATTCCTCCTCATTTCTGATTATTTCTACTGTAGTTAAGTAGTACCTATATGGTATGACAAAGATCTTTTAATTTTTGCATTATTTTAACTAATATATTTACTAATTACTAACTAATTTATTTGAGAAAATCTTGTTTATTCTAATATTATCCTATTTCAATTTGTTTAAGTTTCAGTATAATAGCACCAATTTTTTTTCCAACTCTTAAGTTTCAAAAATGGAAAGGAACAAAAGAAGCTTTTTAAACCAAGGCAATCTCATACAATTGTATATAGAACGCAACATTTTTAATTATTATAATTACGAAACTCGCTGCACTAAGAGCCATACGACAAAGTATGGCAAAGGAATGAAAAATATAAATTTTCTAAGTAATATTTACATTCTAGAACTTGCGGAGTCTAAATTAAACTGAAATAAACAAGTAAAAAGTACGTAGTATTAGAGTCGGGTTGTTGTAAACGATTTACAAAATTGAATTGACTGTACCTAGTATTTACCCTCAAGCGTTTAGTTTCCTATGAAAGTTTTACTGAAACATTTTGATTTTTATTTGAAACAATTATCAACATTTATAATTTTTGGGCGACGGGTTACCTAATTGCATTATAAACGTGCCGTTTTAAAAGCATGTGAATTTCAATAAGTTTATTGAAATTCACAATCAAGTGTTTCAATCGGATGTAGTTTATAAAACGTTTAATAAATGTCTAAACAGCCTGGTAAATTGAATATAACCAATGGCATTCTTATGGAAGAAAAATAATTAGAGGACTCACGCCTATGCAATTAGCCGTCGCAATTAAATCTTGCCGATGACTAAGTGCCAATACCCAAGACAGATAGTGTTGCAAATGATCACGTCACTCATATATGATAACGAAGAACAATTCATTGGTACAAAACTATCCTCCCTTGGTCGAACTAAATACTACGAAGTCACCACGCATCAAAAATATGTCATTTTATCTATTTCTCAATATTTGCCTTCAAGCAAAGGTTATCTAGGTTCGTCCAAACATTGATTGGTACACTTATCGTTACTTAAATGTACCAATATTGCCAATTTAAAATAATACCCCATTATGGCTGAGAGAGACATACACGGGCGGAAAATGTACCGGAACACGCGAACTGTATTCAATTTCATAGTGAAACTTATTTTATGTCAGTAAAGGCGTACTTATTTTGCTCACGAAAACCAAAATTGATCCCTTTTGCATAGATTTATTTTTATGTTAGAACATTAAATTATACTTTACTGTCTAATTCGTGATGTCTTCTTAGAGGACTAATATACCATTTTTTTTTTCACGGATAAATATTTTCACTGCTATTACTGGTTAGAAATTACTTAGTTCGGCATCATCGAAGCCTACGATTAGTCTACTGAAGAATACACTGTTGAAGTAAAACTTGTTAAATACAAAATTAATGAACTAAGTATTAGTTGTCTACGCCATACTCATTAATTTATCTTGCATAATATCATATATTACTGACGTTTTTCTCATCACACAAAAAGTAAAATTTGATGTACCTATGTTATTATTACGTATACTCTAAACAGTAAATTACAGTCATCAATAGAATTATAGCAACAATTTTAATTCATGATATTCATGTTATATCTATATAAATCTCTCATTTATAAAATGTTCAATGACAGTCGCCTCTGCATGTATTCCTAATACTTAATCTATGATAAGCACGACATAGTTCTTCGTGAGGGAACAGTGCCTGATTTGCGTGAACACAAAGGTTTAGCAAGAATTAAATAATACTGAGGGAACTCTTCAAATTAGGTTAATAACGTTGTTGGTATAAAGTTTTAAATCAGTTCCATCTATCATAAAGGAAACGATGTCGTTATTACTATACCTATAGCTAGCGAAATAACTTGAACTCAGGCCAACGAATTAGATAAATGATCTAACTTATGAGGAAAAGTTTATGTACATAGCAATGTGTTAGTTTTTACGTATTTTTAAATTCATAAGTTTAAAAATTGCAAGTTTTAAAAAATGTCGTTGGATAAGGGAAAAACATATTTTGAAACTGAAAGACAAAAGAAAACCTGAGGAATTACGTATATATTTTTTTAACATTATTCGCGATATCACCAAGCCGTCTATTTATTTTATTGCGCGACAGATAAGCAAGAAATTATTTTGAGCACAATAGACAGCATGCAATTATAATGAATACCAACTAAATATCGATTGGCGACGTCACGCAAGCCCCTTAAGCAATGTGGAACTAAATATTGTAGATTTATTGAGAGTATCGATAAACACCAACATAATCTTTAATAATATATACTTGATATAATTGATTAAATAACTTTAAATTGAATAACTTTATATAATTGATTGTCTATCAGTGACAAAGTAAAGCTTCCGGGTTAAAAGGCGCTAAAAACATAAAATAAATTCTATGATCTACAAACTCTTTGCCAAACCCAAGCGCAGTGATCGTGAGATCTTTCATAATATGAAGGCCCTTGTAATATGAAGGATTTAAAAGGCTTGATGCCCAAGCATAACATGCTTGTGGGACCTGCCCTTTCTGTTCTACACATTTTTAGAAATAATGTTGAACAAAGTGATCTTTTCTTGCCTCTGCACAATTAGCTTATCTGTAAATCTGTAAATACTGTTACAGGGCGAATTAAAAAAATCAAATCTTATATCATTTTGAACGAGAATATTTTTAATAAGAATATTTTCGTTTATTTAGGTACTACTACTTATAGGTACCTACATTGTGTACAAAAATCCAAGAATAGAATTTACCAATATGTTCTTTGATAATCTCAATATATGCTTGAGTAATACGCACGCGTCATTACATTAGATGATTTTTCATTTAAATGAAGTATGTTGCTGATAACAAAAAATGAATCTAAGTCTTGGTTAGGTAACAAACCATTTAAATTTATATTAAAATTTAACGTTAACTATTTGATATTTCATAATTCAATTTAAAATGTTTTGTTTAGTTAATCAAAGGTCGGACCAGATTAATAGTGCCAAAGATATTTGACGTTGTTATTTTGACCCCGATCCCTATTATATTAAATAAGAAACTTACGTCGGTTATCTAAATGATAATATGAGTTACTTACCTACTAAACAATTACTTTTATTAATAATATATATTACTGTTTTACAATAGTTATGATACCGAGAAGTAGATAGATAGTCTAATTAAGTATACCATATTTCGTTTCGACTTGTGTACATGCATACTTCATCCATTAATCAATAGAATAACAAATATGCCAATGTTTCAAATATCAGTTTTATAATTAAATAGGCTAGATTATTATATTCAGGAGTAATTGACTTAATATGAATCAATTATATAGCTTGCTTCCCGTGACAACTGTCAAAATAGGAGTACATGGTACAAGGTAACATAACATGTGTATAGGATGGAACGATATTGAAACTATATCATGCCTTTGATAGGTATTGTTCCTGTTATCATTGATATCTGGACAATTTGTAATGGAATCTATGAAATTAAACAAAAGAGATATAAGGTTACACGTTATTGCTGATGTCGGTCACAGGACTCATGTTTTATTTTATAAATAAAGAGTAAGCTTAATAACATTGACGAATTTAATTAAATAAATTTTATGGAACTATTAAATTATTTAATAAGAAACCAAGGATGCTCTCAAGTAACAATAATAACTAGAATAAGGCATTTGACGGTCCAACAATTTTGTTGCCTAAAAATGTTTCAATGACTCACGTATGGGCCGCGCGGCCCATATGACGTCATTCAGAAATAACTCTTATTATCCGGATGCTTAAGGTTCACTAAAATTATAGTGTTTGCCAAGTTTATGACCTTAAGAGCAAAAAGGTTAATCACACATCGATATCGATATTTTTTAATTCACTGCATCACTAGACGGTTAACCCTAAACGGTGCACCCAGGGGTCGAATAGTCTTATTATGAATATTATGTTCAGTATTTTATGACACTACTTATCATGGATTACGTGGGGCGCTATAAAATGTTTGGGCATACACAATCGAATCACTTGATGTCACAAACTTAATTTTCTTTTGTAAACAAAACTTATGCGTGCTTGTTTACAATTCTTAGATTCGTATAAATCTCATGTGAGAGGCCGATACATATACATATTAATCTACTCTTGCGGTACTAATTTAATACATACAATCCTAAGTGGTCAATTTGTATGAAGCCTAAATAACTTAGTATTTGGTGTTTTTTCAGAGTGATTTTTAAGAGCATACTGAAATAGGACACAGTTTGCATTCTTAATTACCTAAGTGAAGCCGTGGGCAAATTTAGACGTTGTATCAGGCAGACTGGCCAATAGCGTGAGGACTAAAACGGTCACTTGGGAAATTGGATGAAGTTCCGATGTAGGAAAACTAACTAGACGCTTTATTTTTGCTGTAGAAAAGAGCCTTATCAATCTTGCATTATAACTGTTAAAAGCTGCATAACATAAACCTTGCAAACAGTAATCGCAACTTGTTTTTGTAGTGATTCTAGGAACGCTGCAACGATTGATCCCAGGTTCTAACGTAAACATTTCCGCGAAAACTCAGCGAACGATTGTATGTAAAGATGACATCATTTCAGATATCATTTATAAAAGGAAACAAATAAAAAAAAAACATTCCATTGCAATATTCCATTGTATATCCAGGAATAACTGGAATGAGAAGTATTTACTTAGTTAAAGAGATAATTATGAGCTGCAATTTCCATGTAAGCACGTTCTAAAGTATGTAACTTTAGAACGTGCTAACGGATTTAAATTTTCAGACGAACGAATCCGTATTTTGTCTGCAAAGTGTTATAAAGTTTTTATACGGCGATTTTCAGTAGATAGGTTCGCCACCTATTACATAAGACTTAATAGCGTTATAGTCGAAATGTGGGTGTACCCGAGTGTGGATCGGATTCAATTTTTATAAGTTGAAAAGATGGATCACTTGCTTATTCATATAGACTTCACACGTACGTATATATTGTCTTGTGGCAAAGAGAATCCAATTTTGTCGTTGAAGCACTTCACGTGACACCCGGAGCTCCGATACGGCCGGATAACTTGACCCCGTTCGACTAGTGTTAGTACACACGACGATTAGCTGTCGTGAAGGTTGAAACGCTGAAGTTTGAGCCTATCCTTGTCATAAAAATAATAATGCTGACAATAAATTTGAAAATAGAAACGTTCATTCCATTTTAAATTTCATTAGCTTAAATGATTCTAGGAAAGTATTGGAACTGTGTAAATAGACCGAAAAACACTTTTTTAACAGATTGGATTGGAACAAACTTAAACCAACATCGATATTTTGCCTTCGTCAGACGGTGATGGTGAAATCGAAAATGTTTAAAAAAATAATTTGATCACTTTGTAGGCCTTAATATGTACATAGGATGTTTTTTTTTAAAAAAACGATGTATTAGCGAAACTTTGCGTCTATATTAGAAAACAAGGACATTATTTTCCATAGTTACTATATATACGACACCAGAAAAAATGTATGAAATTTGTATTAGCGCAAAATCTTATTATGAGTTTGGTGTATAAGATTAGACCTTACGAGTTTCATACAGCAAAGGAGATTTTAGCCCTGCATCATCAAAATAGAACTAGAAAGTAGAACCTTCTTGCATCTTGAAGATGCAGGGCCAAAATCTCCCGATAAAGCTGGTATCGATCATAATAACATCTTTAATCTCTGTTTGAGAACAGATCTAATACATAATGAACCTCATACTGTTCATTACTGAGTAAGCAATGTGCTTTAATACATAGATAACGTATTAATTATGATACTTAGCTTACCTTTGAGAGATTGCTTCTGATAGGTATTTAGTGCAAGAGACAGTCAACAAGATATGACATCGAAACCGGATTATCAGCAAGATATGCATTAACGATATTGCGTACTATTAAATAAAGACTAGGAACTTGAAATCTATGGATTTCAGATTTGACAGCATGTTGGCGCAGAGGTTAACGCTCGACTGTGTCGCGGTGTTCGATTCTCGTATGGAGCAAATATGACCCTACAGATAGTTGTTCCGTGTCTGCGTGTTTGTCTATGTAAATATTTTCGTTGGTAACACACCCACGGTACAGGAATTATTATTGAGGGGCAAAGTTGAAAAACATTTAACAACGGCTTTAATGCGCGATTTTGAAGGCTTACCTTCTAAGTTTATTACTAATTACATATTAGTCGCAACTTTGATTACATAGAATTCGGAAATCATGGCTTCGCAACAGCCCGCTAATCGTAAACTTAGCGTTTTATAGGACGACTTAGTTACTGTTAAAATATTTATAGCTACTATCGAGTCTTAAATTTCAAGTTAAGCTATAATCTATATTCGATAGAACTGAGGCCCTAGTGTAAGTTTTTTTCGACAAATTTGATTTACTACATCGAACGCGTTCGGCGCTCCGATTGGTGGAGAGGACGATAGTTTTTTAAATTACTTTAGTTGATACTGCAAAAATAACTCATTAAAAACAACTGCAAGAGAACCAGATAATTTTGAAATATTAAACCTGCACGAGTAGTTAGAAAAGAATGAGCCTATAAATTGTAAGAAGGTGAAAATGCAATAATAGTGAGTGGTCAACTGGGAGCGTCGGTGTAAATGATCACTAAACATTTCATTAGCTAGGCTTTTTCATTTAATTATGAAGCTAAGTTAGCTTCTGCTAGTCGTTTTATGCTAACGGTGTAAGCTAGCCAGTTGTTGTTCAGAGTAACTGACCATTTAATAGTATTTTTTAATTTTTCGAAAACTTTTCAAACTCATTTCTACGACCGAGTATTTCTAAAAATAATAATGTAATAATATTATGCCCGACTCGGGAATGAAACCCAGGACTTCATGCTCAGCAGTCGCGCTTACGATGCAGTGTATAATTACAAAGTAATACGACGGTTAAGCGCTGTTTTCAGCTGCTTGATATGACAATGATAAGATTGGGATAAGGTTCTTTAAGGGGAAGTAGGTACTGCCAAGAAATACTTATAATTAACGACGAATAATTGAAGAGTGGACTTCTTTCGGCTGAGATGATGATGATGATTTGAAAAGTAGAAGTGGGAACGAATACTTCGATAAGTACGTTGAACAACAAAAGTTGATTGACTCGAGTTTCATAATATCAAATTAGAATTTTTTACTTACTTGGACCATGTTGACTCACTGTACTTACTGAACATTATAAATACTTAGAATCAGATAATATGATCGAGTGCCTGTAAGATACGGGTAGTTAGGTATATTAATATTAGTTCACACAACATGAAAGTCAAAACACTCGATGGGCGGGCTCCTTTCAATTATAATGTAAACAAACACGAATCAGTGTTTGGGGACAATTATAAATAACGACATTGTATGCACCGGGGCAGTATCGTTCAATTTGTCCCAATAAAGTCCGGGGCGCCAAGACCTACAGACGACAATTAACGCAAGTAATATGAACAACCTTGGTATGACTTTAAAATAAATTATAGTTTATATTTGATTGGGTTAAATTGTTTCAGCAGTGACATCAGGGATTATCTACAGTTTTATTTTATTACCATCATTGGTGTGTATTACCCTCATTTATCTAATTGCCTGCATGCCTCCTGGGTTCAGTTCCCAGGACCGGCAAATCGTTTTTGGTATTTTCTGAAATCCTTAATAGCAGTCCGGAGTTTGGAATTGTCCTTAAAAAATGGCAACAGGCTCGCTCTAAATTCATGGGGCTCAATAACAGCATCGGAATGTTGGTCTACAATGGTATACCTCTGCTGAACCCTTTGGAGAATACATGCATGATGCTGTTAGTAAAATAAAACTCCAAATTTATATATGTATAAATCAAGTCCATATAGGTACTAAATAAAAAACAATCTATATAATTTATAGGAACAGTGTTGCCACGTGTCCAAAACAAAAGAACTCATCAAAATCATGACTGCTAAATCAAAGTAACAATTATCAGTGAGCAGTCGCAGACGCAGGAATGTTAAACTCATCATAATAAAAGAGTAGCGCTGGCTTAATAACGGATGTTATGGCAATAACGACAGAGATACGTGTCATAATCAACACTAGGATGACTAATATTGAGATTAACTCTTGGTCAGAAGACTAAGATGAAAAGAACGTCACTGAAAACTACTATTTTAATAATAGATCTACGCTACGTTACAAACACGCACAATCAAAGGATAATCACAAATAACGATTTTTTATATAATGCATGGTCAAACTTTACCTTTCTAGCATTCTTTAATCATCTTGTGGTTAGCTCCCAATCTAAGTTCTTCTTCTTGTTCTATCACTATATTGTTTTGGAAAAGTGTGTGCTCAACAGAATTAAAGTTGAGAAATCGTAGTGGACACGGGCTATTTTTTTATAGCGTATAATGTGTCCAAAGGCCTATTGTGCCCATAGGCCTTTGCTATATTCAAAAACCAAAATATATATTATTAGCGTCGTGACATATCGAATGCTCGTAAAACCTAGTATTTATTAGAAACCTATTTAGTACAATCACTGCATAGTTCATTCGAAAGTTGATGAGTTCTGCTAAAAATAGACCCCAAAAAAATACAGTACGTACATATTAAATCGTCTACATAGCACGTCTGCCTTTCCAATTTGCCAAGCAACTTTTTATTTTTATTTTTTCAAAATATAAACTTAACCATATCGGTCTAGCCTTTCACAAGTGATACGTTTAAGAAGGAACAATTTATATATATATATATATATATTTACTTACCAGATGGTAGGTGATTTAATGCGTTAAGATACTACAAAAGAAACTCGTCTGCGCCTATAGATACACGGTATTTAATATAACATCGATGTAAAACACCAACGTTTACAAATAAAGTACTGCAACGTACAAAGAAGCTCATTCTGTGAAGCGATCAAGAGCCGAGAGCGATTGAATATCCTCTGATATACATATGTACCTACGCTTTCTGCTTCACTGTGAACGGACGCCTTGTTCTATGATAATGCGTATTAATTTCATTGGACATTAGTCTACCGATTCAATGAGACGCGTTTGATATCCCTAATGAGCTTTGTAATTGACAATGTTCAATGAGTTTCACGGAATTGTTGAAATTAATTTAGATTGTAATTAGTTTAGTAGTGCATTTCATTTACTGATCTTGGAGCCAATTACTTGATAAATACTACGTCTATTGTCGTTTGTAGTTTAATGAATTTTAGACAGAATTTATTTAGACATATTCCACTTAAATGTGTCCAGGATTTATTAATTCTGTTTTATTATGTCAGCTGATTTATATATAATTAGCGACCCGCCCCGGCTTCGCACAGCAAAGCATATAGACCGTCATTTTTTTTTCTGTCGTAGTGTCGTATCAACCTTTTACGTCGAGCATTTACTCGGCACACGCCCGTAAAGCTCCCAGTCGGCGTGAATGTTTCCGACATCTTTTTACCCAATTTATACAACCCTTAACGAATTATATATACATCTTAACTTTCCTCATGAATTACTGTGTCTATTGGTGAAAACCGCATGCAACCGGACCCGGGAATCGAACCCAGGACCTCACGCTCAGCAGTCAAGTTTGGGACCACTAGACCAATGGCAAAGGAAGAAATATTCCATTTTAATCTTGTCTGAAACCAACAAGAACTACTACTACTACTACTAGAAACTAAATCATGGGAAGTCTTTACCCAGTAGTAACGGTAATTCCGTTAAAATTTGGTATATGTCAATCAGAGGATGTATTATGACTGCTTTTTTATGATGTTCGATATTAATTTATTACCCTTCTCTAATATGCCCACGAACTCGAGGTCAGCATTTAGTCTTGTAACAATTGAACGATTTTGACGGCATAATTAGCACAAGTGGCTAGTACAGATCCCAAGTATAACGATACGCCGCGCCGGTTCTTGAGAACCGTCTATATGTAGGTATTATACAGCCGCTCACCGCTCACCATGCACTTCAGATTCCTTAAATTGTAAGTGTGGGTGTTCGACAATATATTATAATATTTGGATTCTTGTTTCCTATACTCGAAATTCAACAAGTGCAGAGAGATTGATTGCTTAGGTAGGTATACTAATAAAATTGACATATAAAATAGGATACTCTAAAACTCACACGCACGCAAGTTAATATTACAGGTTTACATTGAAATATTTGCCATTGAAACACATTGTCAACAACAACACTGTCTATTAAATTTTATATTTTAGTTGGGTTTTTGTATTACATCACTTATAAAATTGTTTGATTTATCATGAAAGAACGCTGCGCCTGCGCCACTTAACTCCGGCGCCGCTTTGAGTCTGAAACCACTTCATAACGATATCATGGCTCATAATTACTGTAGTAACATTATGCTGTGAAAATATGGAATCAACTCTTCGGAAACGTTCACGTACTTGCTAGACAAAATCAGAGATGTAATAATACTTTTTGATAATTCCTCTTTTGAACCGTTTCCAGTTTCCAGTACAAATCTACACACGATTTAATCATTTGGAGTAATGGATTCCTAAAATATTCGAAATTCCCCGTAATGAAATCATAAAACGTTTCGCTTAAACAGCACCACTATCATGAATTTTCTTAGTATTTACTATCAAAGTAAAGTAAATTTTCATGATAGCGATTTTAATTCTTAACTTGGTTATATTAGGGATTAGAGTCCAGCGACTCTAATCCATGACATCTCTATAAAATAGTAAATAGTAAATCAAATTTTTACTATGACTAGATGTCACATAAGCGATTCTAATCCCTAATGTAACCGAGTTAATAAGCAAAATCGCTATCATGAAAATTTACTTTACTTTGATAGTAAATAGTAAGAAAACTTGTGATAGCGGTACAGGTTAATTGATTAAAATTAATCGTAACATCGTTATAACAGTTGAATGGATTTCACGCTACCGCATTTATGTCACATTTTAATAGGTATTTTTTTTTTTTCACATATTGCACTTTTTTATAGTACATTATAAATAAACAACTTGTTGATTTGTTAGTTCCATTAACAAAAGAAGTGTGTGTCCTGTGAAGTCGTGAACTGCAGTGTGGTCAACCCTGTCTAGGAGAGTACAATATATAGGAGCCGAACAGTAGGTACTTTATGTCATTTACAAAAGAAATTGGGCGGATTATTCTTGGCAGGAGATGCAGCCAAATTGTCTATGACAACGCGCGTCTATTTAACTACGCACTACCTACGGCCAATTCTCGGTAGTATGACAACATCGCGACCGATCTACTAACGATTCGTTCTGATGAATCGCTATTTAAGCTTTGTTGTGATTGACCGAGTTCCCGGTTAATAGGCTAACTTTTTCTCTCTGTATCGCTAAAAGCGATAAACCGCTGAATATTCAGACAAATCTTTAGAGATGGATGCTCTTATCCATTATTTGAACCATAGTCCACCTTCACGCTATTACTTGAATCATAGAAAACCACCAAGAACATAATATCCCACTGTATTTCACTTTTGACGATTATTCGAAGGCGTTCGATAGCATCACACATACTGCCATATTCAATGCTTTTACCAATCAATAAATTGGACTCATTTTACATCCATTGGATTCGTAAAATCTACTCATGTAGGACAGCCTTAATGAAAATGCATTTGTTCGGTCCATCATTCTCCATCGAAACGGGCGTGAAGCATGGAAAATCTTCACCAAAGCTCTCTGCGAGCGCATTAGGCGAAATTTTTAAAAAGCTAGCAACTAACTTGCCTAGAAGTGGAATTGACGTTGGCGAAAATCGGTTATATTGTCTTTTTTACGTCGTCAGTTTCAAAACTGGAACTTATGTTACAGCAACTCAATGATGCGAGCCTTGAAATTGGGCTGAGAATGAATATATATAAGAACAAATTGATGACTAATTGCGCCAAAATCAGGTTAGAGATCAATGGAGAAGAAATACAATATGTTCAGCACTACATCTACTTGGGCCAGATAGTTTTCTTCCAGTCTAGACAAGACAAGGAAGTCACAAGACCGACCGAAAATGCCTGGAGGAGCTACTGGTTCATAAAAGAGCTTATGACCTTGAGAGACCTTCCATTGTCACTCAAGCGAAGACTTATAGACATATATATTCTTCCCATTCTGCCCTACGGTGCTCAAACCTGATTACTGACTAAAATTTAAAAGTCCAAAGTCGAGGTATGCCAGCGTGCACTGCAGCGGAGACTGCTGTTGACTCCGTTTTTGAGCACAGTGTGATGCATGGAAACACGACACTGCAAGCGCAGTGACAAAACACAAATTTCAAACTTTGCTCGAAAAGTTTCTGAAAAGTGGACTTGGGCTGGCCATGTCTTCCGTATGCCATCTGAGCTGTGGGCTAAAATAACCACGCATTGGAGACTTACACAGCAAAACAGTGACTTGGTAGGCCTTAAATAGGATGGCGGGACGAACCAGACACATTTGGCAAAGACTGATCATCTTTGATACGGAACTTGGAAATCCAGGGGGAGGCCTTTGCCCAGCAGTGAGATATGACAGGCTAGCATTAACCCTATAAAATTAATACAGATGACTATATTGGACCTGTACTTACAACCGTCAGTTAAAGATATATTTATAGTAAGTCGTTGATATTAAATAGGGCATCTGATGGTTTCGAGTGCACTCTAAGAATTGACTACACTTTCGACGCTGACCGGCTTGCATAATTGCGACACATAAATTCAAGTGCTTAATGTGCTGGCAAATATACTATCACTTCAGGTATTTATTTAATTTAGAACTAAGAATTAGGGCCATTTCAACCGATAAAATAACCAACAATAATCATTAAAATGTATGTTTAGTCATTTAAAGGATAATTTTTCAAGTAACGTTTTTACTTTGAACTATGAATGTGTTGCTCGTAGGAGAGTATAGTCTCCTGGACAGAACATTTAGCGCCTTTAGCCGAGTATTCAACATGGCTTGAGTGCAATTATTCCGTGTGAAGGTTGAAATGGAAGGATGAAGGTTGAAACACAACGCTTCTTTTAGATTTCACTATGATCATTCTTACCCCTGTGGATAATATTTTTGAAAGGAGTGTCGATGTTAAAATTGTCTTGTTCTCCGGTGTTTATTATAGTGCGGGACTTTGTTTAAAAAGAGTTACTCATTCTTCCATTTCATTTTAAAATATATCGTTTTTCTTTCATCATCTGAGCCTTATTTTGTAAAATGATGACACTTATTCAAACTTTACGTGAATAAAATACTTGGTTGGTATTTCTAGGGGCGAATTTTGTGTGACACCTATTATAATTCAATCTGTTTAAAAACTAATAACTTCCTTTTTTTATAGAAAAATAATATAGAGAATATCTTTATGTAACAAAAACTATATAATTTTAGATACTATATTTAACTTATTATCAAGCAGCTTCAAGGTTTGCTTTTCGTTGTACTACTTAATGCATAATTATGCAAAACCCTACTGTACTTTGTCCGATAACAATGTACATATTCGACGACCTAATCGATTTCAACTGTAACTATTTTGAAAATTAAATCTTATTTCACAGCAAAAAGGCTCCATTTTCAATACAAACAGGATCAACACTATTAAAAAAATTTGTTAAATATCTTTAGTTGGACACTTTATTATGCTTCTAACTAAATATTCTAAATGCGGTGTGTGGGGTTTTGCGTTAATCAAATTACAAATTGCTTCACATGACGTAGGTCTACTAACAAGTTAATTTAAAAATATCATATCAATTTTATTAAATACGTACTCAGATATAATTTTTTGCGACCATTTACCATGAAATTAAAGTCATCGACGTTACTTCAGCTTTCAATATTTGTACAGTTTTACGGTTTCATTTTTAGATATCTACAATGCACAATATTGTCTCCGACATGATATAAAAAAAGAAGCGTAAAAGTGATTGAAAAATCCTATTGCAAAATAAACAATTTAATTTCATTTGGGTCAAACTGTTTACCATACCCATGTAGTGTGATTTGATAGAGTAACTCCTCATTTGGATAGTAACTCGGCGTTATCATCACTGTACATGACTAAAGTTAAGTAGACACATTATTCCGCTACCATGCAGATCAACAATCTGTAACGCTAGCAGCGCTTGCTTCGATTAGTTTTTGAATGACCGTTCTTTATATATCGAAACCTTCATGTGCATCGGTTAACATGTTAAAGCAGTTGGTCTCGAGTGTTATACGAATATCTGTGACAATTGTTACAGATGAAAGGAACCCGAAGCGACTGAAAGTAGTCTAACATTGGATATCATGAGTATCCTCCGTAATTTGGTGGTGAAGGTCAGATTATCGCTCCGTATAGAATACTGGTTTTAAACCGCAACTGGTTAGACTGGAAGCCAGACCATAGTTGGTTTTAATATCTCTCGGCTTGTAGGATCTTATTTCGGTGTTATAGCTTTATAATGTACCTATTTTTTAGTCAGGTTTACATAATAATATCCACTAGTTGATTTCATGTTGTCCGTTGCAGTCGTTGAAAACATCATCGGTTACCTGCGATATTACATGACAAAAATAGTTTCATGAGCGCAACTCAAGAATATGCCATTTCTGCTGCAAATGAAGTATTTAGATCCCATATTTTTGATACTGGGCTCTAGTTTTTTGACTAGTTTGTAACATGACGATTGCATCATTGTGCGACATTCCACCGGATTTGTTCAGCACTATTACTACTTCAATATATAAAGTACAATCCAAGCTATGCCCACGATCGGTGTAACTGTCAGTACTTACCGTCAGGACAACCAGCTTCATCAGCTCCGTCATCGCAGTCACTGAAATCGTCGCAGCGGCGATAGTTTTCTACGCAACGAGTCTCGTCACAACGCAGGTACCCAGCCGGACAGACTGTGAACAAATGAATCTTTTAATGTTGTTAAACCATAGACGTGTAAGAGACCTTGAGGTCATCTGGCGCAAGCTGAGCAGACAGCCTTAGTACTACTATTGATGACTGCGTAATCTGTCCACTACAGCATGCGCGATTCGTTTGGGACCTATCAGTTTGAGCCAACACGACAAAAAATATATTATTATATATTCTTGCCAAGGTCATTTTATTATTCAATGTCACACAATTAGGCATAATTATTGAAACATCACGGTGAGGATTGAAGTAAATAAGGTAAATAGTAAATTAATCATTTAGGTTCTCTGTTACGTATTTTTTTTTATAAGAACCATAGGGTTCAATTCTATGGTTAAGCGATTAGCTTTCTACGCTTCATATAGCGGGTTCGATTCCCGCACGGAATATTCTACAGATAGTTGTTTCAGGTCTGGTTGTGCGTGCATGTGAAATGTATGTTTGTAAACTAGACCCATGATACGGCGATACTAAGAGAGTGGAGCTTCGTTTGAAAAAATATCATAACATTCTGAAATAACCACACCACAAAGAACAAAAAACCAGGTCATCTAATCCCAAGTCTGTATTTTTTGTGATGCTGTCATAATTTCTTTGCAAAGTTAGCTAACTAGACCCGAAGATCAACTGATCGAACTTCAGCGAACCATTAAAGGTTCAGGAAGTCATTCAAATTTCAAAACATGTTATACCGTTATTAATCGGAAAAACGGTGTAAGTTCTCCTGGTAGTGCCATCGTCAGTCGACGCTGGTGGCTCAGTCGTCTCTGGAGTTTCCTCAGGAGCATCTTTAGAAAAAATAAAATAAAAAAATAAAATAGTAAGCAATTAAAGGAAGATTGGATAATGATTCTAATAAATTTATTGTTAAAACATAATAAATAATCGAGGTACAAACAAAAAAAAAAAAAAAAAAAACTGTACCAGTAGGAGTAGGTTCATTTGCGTCACCCCTGGATTCAGGCCAAGATCCGAAGATAGACCAACCAATAGATGAAGGAGTTTCAGTGGTAGAAGGTGAAGTTGGGTAACGGTCATCGGTTTGCTCAAAACCTCGTGAGTCACCACCCCCGGTCTGTCCGTAAGGATCTTGAGTATCAGGAGTTTGGTTATAAGAATTCTGGTCATCTGGATTTTGTCCATAAGAATTCTGGTCTTCAGGATTTGAATTATCTCCATTTCGGTCATCAGGATTTTGACCATAAGGACCCTCATTGTCTGAATTTTGATCAGGATCTGTCTCATAAGGATTTGGGTCATCTGGATTTGGGTTATCGGGATTTGGATCAACAGGCTCATCGTCCTTTCCACTAATGCTGCTGTCTAATGTGTTGTCCGAGGCTTTAAAAATTAAAAAGAAATATATATATATATATATATATATATAATAAAATATACAAAAAAACTGAGAGATCTAATAACTGAATTGATGAATTCTTCTCTGTGTTTTTACATGAAATAAAATAACAATGATTCAAGCCTTTGATGAATATGCTCTTTATAAAAAAAAGATATCATTTTGAGTCCACAAAAGTACTTGAATCATGAAAGTCATTTTGAGACATACTACGAAGTGAGACTGACCACAATATTAACAAAAATCAAGTAAATAAATTGAAAATGATAATTATAAACTGAAAAAGTTTAAAGCCCGACTGCGAATTCATGGTAGTTGTAGTGGTTTGATGGTTTCACATTAAAAACCTAAGGCCGCTTCTTAACGTATAAGTAAAAAACGTAAACGTGCTCGTACCTGTTTTATTTTTATAAATAATTTTAACTAAACTAAATTATTAATCCTCTGAGCTCTTTCGTAGCTGTGTGGTATACATTGACATATAGGTGGTTTGCATGTGCCTTTATCTATCTGATACCGTACTGAAACAATACTGCAGCGATATTCCCGAAGCGACCTTGGATGCGGTTTAGACATTAGGTACAGTCTGCAACATAATTTCATAGTTTCGCAATGAATTTATTATTGTTCTCAAATTTCATAATTCCATTAAATACATAAAGTTACGCTATTCTATAGTAATAAATTACAAAATGTGAATAACATTTGCTAGTTTCCATTCATAAACATACTTATAAAACTTTGTACAATGCTCATATACAACATTATTTTTAGTATAAGTATAAGTATACTAAACCTAAGAATAGTCTGTCAGAATAAGTAACAGAACCGATTGTAATAATTTTTATAGCATATTATATTTTGTCCAAATAATATTAAAAAAAAAACTTTAACTGATTGAAGTTTCATCTGCGTGTGCTATCGGCGCATGGCCAAACACAGCGGCATGCGCCAGCGCGCTCACCCCGCTACCCCACGCTGCCCTAGTCGCCCGGAATCTAGGGATGACCATGTTTATGGGTGGACAACGAGGCAACTCAACAAGCTTGTAACTTGTAAATGTATAATGAAAGCTCAAAGCTTTCATTATACATTTTTGAAGTTTTTATACAGACTCTATAAATGAAAATATGTTTCGGCTTTCATATATACTAAAAATAATGTTGGATTCCTTTTGTCGCTGACTGTACCAAAGTTCTCCGTAGCTCAATGCTCAACGCTCACTGCAAAAATCATAATAATAATTTACCTAATTTCGCAGTCGGGAGAATATATATAACTAAAAAAAAAAGTTTAATACTGACTATCAGGACAATCAAGTTCATCAGTGCCATCTCTGCAGTCCGGCCGACGATCACATCTAGCAGACATCGGCAAGCAGACATCTTCGTCACACTTGAACTCACTATCGTCACAATCTAATGTGGTTCCTAAGGAATACAGCTTTAATTAACAAAAAGAAAAAAGGAAACAAATCAAATCCTTTTCGAAACGAACACAACGACACGGTAGGGGCAGAGGTTTCTGAACTTCTTTTCGCTGGTTAGATTCCCACACGGAACAAATATTTGTATGATCTGCAGATAGTTGTTTCGATTCTGGTTGTATGTGCATGTGACATGTAAGTTTATAAACTAGCTTCGATACAAGAGATATCCTATTGTGGGGCAATTTAATTAAAATTTGAAAAAATAAAATGAATGAAATAAATATTTAAGAATGAAAAAGAATAAACTTAAAAGGGAATAATAAAAACTTCCTTCAAGATTTCTGTCTTCTCCATAGGACCAGCCGACATTCTGGATCCATCTACCTAAAATCTAGACGTGTTGAAAGAATCTGCAAAGTTGCAGTAAAAAAAAAACATAAATCGCTATCCACAAATCGAAGTAATTACAGGCCTTTATATATTTTTTACACAACAAACCTGGGTCGATCAGCTGGGCGCTAAAGTCTCCGTCCCTCACTGAGGTCTCTCCCAGTCGGCCGTTGTTCTTGATATGATTCCTTAGGATATCCTTGATGTTGTCGGTGTCTTCGTAGCTAGTCGTCACGATGTCCAAAGTAACTTTGCACAGGAAATCGTCGTTTACCAGGGACCTGGAAAAAAATTGAAAGTGTAAAACAAACGTCCTTAAATTAATTTTCTCTAGAAAAGCGAGGGTTTACACGATTTTCCATGATCTCGATCATCATCAACATAGCTAAAAATGTATAAAAAATCAATACCAACATAGTCCAACCGAAGCGATTTAAAAAATAAAAAATCATCATCTGCCTGGACTTTTCCAAATATTTTGGGATTCAACTCGCAGTCTAACCAGATACGCCTAATATTTAATATTTTACACGGAGCGACTGCCATCCATAGAACTAGAAGATATTGATACTCTAAGGTTAAACAGGTTGTCAAAGTTTATGTGTTGCTGATACCCGTAACGACAGTTACAGGTAATCAGCTGGGACCAACTACTTAACGTGATTTCCGAGGCACGGTATGGTGACGATCTGTGATGCAAAATCACCCATCCAGGGCCTAATCGCAGTAAGCGCTGCTTAATTAATTAACCTCGCAGGTGTTATGATCATGATGATGATATAATTCATATACTCACTGTATCCTAACGAGGCTTGATCTCTGCGTGCCAGGCAAGCTCTCGAAGAGCAGGTCGACAGCGTTAGCAAGAGAGCGAGAGATGTTCAAAAACTCAGGGGAATCCCTGTTGGAGTACGCAGTGATGTACGGCTCCATCACCAGGAATGTGACACGGAGAGTTTCTGCAATGATAATGATACAAATTACGTTTAAGTGATTTTATAACCAGCAATTGTTTCTATGGACGTCTAATGGAGGTTTTCCAATAAGCATAATATGCATTAAATTAACGAACGTTAGGACTTGAAATATTTTTGCTAACCATTTTATACCTACCATGACAAATTCAAGGTTTTTGTAACCCTCAGATAACCTGAAGCGACAATGTAGGTAACTACTCGCAAAACATGGCAAAAAGTAAAGCGGCATCTATCATGAAAATAATTATGAATCGCACTATGAGAGTTTACAACGATTCTAACAGATTAACACACAGTACTATACAATTCATCGACATCAACTGTCGGGTTTCAGCCCGCTAGTCTAACCACCTTGCCTGGTCGGAGGATCCTCCCTTTTCAAAGATGAGACACAATACCTCGGGACACCGGTGTAATTTTAATTAACACGCAACCTTTTGGATCTTTGCCATGTTTTGCGTGTAGTAGGTCGTTACAAACATAATGTTGCAATACAACACTCACGTTCTATACAGCACAGTCTCGGTTCAAACCCGGTTAACAACTCAAACTTTTTGAATTCATGTTCGATTCAAATTATATTATCACTTGTGTAAAAGGAAACATCGCGAGGAAACCTATACATCTGAGACACTGAAACATAATCCGGCAACCCACACCTGGGCAAATGGAAAGACTTAACCCTTTTGATTCTGAAGGAGAGGCTCATGCCCAACATTGGGACAAAATCGGATTGATTATATTTATAATTCGGTCAATAGAATTAAACTGAAAATGGTGAACCGCATATCTAAGCGATTACCGTACATGTAAAAAAAAAAATTACATTAATACTGTTCATTCTTGCATTGTATGAAGTGAAACGTAATGATTACTTACTTTCTCTCGGTTCATGCTCGGTCTTGTCCGGTGATCCGGACCCGAAGTTATCCTGGTCATCGTCCTTGTTGTAACTGAAATAAAAGAAAAGACAATTTTGAATTTTATGAACCTCCAAAGATCTATTTATGAGGATTTTGTTTATGGTTTCGACGTGGCGAGTTTAGTCGGTAGGAGTCCGGCACACCCCTCCGCCCGCCCCAAGCGGAGGATAGCCCATGCTGGGTTCTCACCAGGCAAATAAAAAAAAAAGTATTACATACATTTCCTACTAATTTACTACTAAATTAATTATGCTCAATTTTTAAGTAAAGTTTTACATATATATGTATAATTTAACTATGTCCATTAATCATAAATTCAATTACTGAAAATAAATCCATAATAACATAAGAAAATTAATCATGACCTTAGTTACTCATATTCATATTCATATTAGGTATTTATTTGCGTTCTACAATGTAGGTACAGTAGGTGTTATATAATAAGCTTAAAGCTAGGCACAATCATGGACCCTGTAGGGCACAGCAAAAATTACTTAAAATAAATCTATAGGTAAGAATAATAATAAAATTTGTAAGAATAATAACATAATTATTTATTTATTTATTTGATAGTATCAATGTGTTTGGATATAACTTCGGCATTATATTCTATGTTAACATTTATATTTTATAACTATATTTAGATATACATATATATATATATTAAAATTGTATTATCTATGTATATGATGTTTATTAGTATTTAAAATATATTTTTATCGTGTATGTATTCATTAATTGTGTATATAGTATGATTTTTTGATGAGTATTTGTTTTAGTTTATTTATAAATTTTGAATCGTTGGTTTCATTTTTTTTAAGGTCTGGTAGTTTATTATATATTTTTATCGACATTACATAGGGGCTATTTGTATGTAGGTAGTGTTATGCGGGAAGTGGGTTACATTAGCATGTTTTTATGTCTAAGGGATCGATTCATGTGTTTATCCCCGCGGGTTGTGAAGACTATAATATATAATATATAAGGTACTCATCTTTCTTTCAAGAAATAGTAAACAACGAATGAATATTTATCAAATTGCTATGGAAGAATCTTTAACGTTGTGTACTAGTTTGAGGGTACACCCATTTCCAAAAGAAAAAAGGTATTTTATAAAAGTATAAAAGGATTTACCCGGCACTGTCGTCGGTGCCTGGACTTTCGGTCACACCTTCGGCTTCGTCTTCTTTGGGTGAAAACAGAGAGAAGGGATCTGAAAACGGATACATGAAATGTTATTAACAATCGGTTGCTAGCCGCGGCAAATGCATCTGATTACCAAGAATGGCTGTGGCCTGGTGGTCTGTGTAAACCTTGCGGTTCATCATAGCTTATGTAACAGCTCGATCCGGCCCGCACCAGATTATATGTGCGATGCGGAATTTGATTATTACTGGCCTTAACGTAAAGAAAAGTATCGTGAGCCTACACCACGACAGCGATGCAGACTAAGGTCTTAAAATCTTAATAAGCTCGTGTCCAACAGAAGGGAAATGAAGTGAATTTCGAAAGTAATAAACAAATATCAAACCCTAAGCTATAAAACCACTGAGATATAGATATAATAAATAAGACATTGACTTACTTAGCCATGCCTGTCGTTTGAGCCGTGTGAGGTGGCCTAAAATGTTGGAGTCAGTATCTTTTACTTCTAGGAACTCCTTCGACGCGTCCTCCTCTCCCTCCAAATAAATGTCACCTAGCGATGACACCTGAAACGAATAAATAAACAGTATTAGTCATATACATACGTTAATATGTGGTTGAGACATTGAAATGTAAACAGAAGAAATTCCAAATAGCTAACTGCAAAAGTGCAGTTATAGTGCATTCAAACTGCATTGTTGGTTTTTTAAATGCAGCCCCTATCTCTATTCGTCCGCACTCTAATTCATCATAATACAAAAATCTAAAGTTATTCTAAATGTCTTCGACTCACGGAAAATCCAATGTAACATATATTATATCATAGTAACATGGTGGAAATCTATAAGTTCTGAAAACATTATACAGTGACACAAGACATTATAATTAGTTTGTATCATTTTTTCCTCAAGGAATTTTAGGAACAGCTTTCCGTTTTATTTAGAACAATAAATTTCAGTAAAATCGAATATATATTAAATTAAGTAAATTGGTTCTAAATCAGGTAACGCTGAATTTATCGATACGGGCGCAGACTCGTCTCAGTCGAATGCGGCAATATAATTCGCCGTCGAAAAGCTTTAAACACGTCAGCTGCCTCCGAATTTCGTGTAGAAATGTTTATTAACCACCTAAGGCCCTCGGGTTGGATTATATAAGAATAGGTAAATAGGTGAAGCCCGATTGGTCAGCCGGCTCGGTATGCCCCGCCTTTATAACGATCTTGATTTAACAACTGAAGCCCGTTCTTGAGATGCGCCTTTGTTTTTATACATGGTATTTTTATATCAAAAGGTTTCTTTTGAATTTCGTTTGTTATATAAAGACAAAAGGTTTCTTAAACGTCTCTGAAGTTCCCGAGCGCAACTTAGCTATGCAGTGTTGTGCAGCAATGCAGCAGTCGAAAATCTTCAGAAACTTGCTTATTAATTATAAAATCAAATATATTAAATATAATTATTTAATAATAATGTCCTAATTTAAGGCAACAGAAACTCCTTACAAAAATAAGTCGAGCTTTTTGTGATTGGTCTACAAGAGCTTTCTGGGTCTGGGGCGGCTATGAGTTTTATAAAGAACGGGTTGCAAAAATAAATTCAGACCTTCATCGCCCCAATTTAAAATAACATTAAAATGCAAATAGCATTTTAATGCTATTTATATTGATAGATAATATAAAAACTGAAATTTGACTCTAATAGCTCTAATTTGTGATTCATAGGGTTATGCTTATCCTAAGATTAGTTGCCGGTAGATACATGTATTTATATATAATCTATTTAGGTCAAAAAATACTATAATCATGACCTCTACACCAAGGGTGTCGAACTATGCAGAAGAGTTAGATTTTTTTAAGACTGTTCAATTTGATTCTGAACATAGGTATACATTTGAAGTATTCGCGTTATCGTAAGCCTAATATCGGATAATTTATGTTTTGGAAATCTGTTTTAAATTTCAACTGGGCCCTTGTAAGCTCTTTCAAAAAGACGAGATTGTAGCCGAAAGTAGAGACCTATTCTAGGTTTCTTCACTGATCTTATCAAAGGTAAGCTAATTGAGAAGACCGGAGAAGAAACTCCCTAGATAATGATGATTAAGTTAATTATGTACTTACATATTATTATTCAACATCTAACGTAAAGAGATGGGAGGGTTATTTAAAGAGGTCTAGAAAACGATTTATTTTAGTTCGATATAGAGATTATTGCTATTTAAATACCGAAAATATTTACAATTAGATAATTATTTAAAATTAGGCCAAAAAAGACGTTTTCGTTTTTCGTTCATTATAATAGAAGTAACTAACGCCACCTGTGAACCTACACATGCATTACCAGTATTTCATTATAGTTCCTTAGTAAAGCCGGCGCGGCGGTGAGGTCAATCCCATAATTTTAATATGGTGCGGAAGGCGATCATATCCTAAGAGTATATAACAACAGCATTGCGCCAGTATCCCCTGAGGCGTGCGGCAGAGGTATATACCCCCATTTCACCGATGCCGTTATCGAGTATCTACCGAATCTACAGGACACAACTCCATACTCCGATACTACTGAAATTTTGTAACAGAAAAACCCAATAAGACTGTTCGACCCGAGGATCGAACCCAGTACCTTGACAGTCGCGCTTGCGACTACTAAACCATTAATGCAATCATTGGTATGATATTCCATATAATAAAATACTCTCTCCGATTAACATACCCACCTTAATAATAAAAATGTAATTGTTAAAAACTGTATTTTTTTTAAAGTACAAAGAATCATTAACACCTTTCCAACAATCGAACTGAATTACCCTAAGCCTAATTTACATAACGGAACAGTACAGCCAAAAAAAATGTAAACATAACCAAAAACCGGACAAGAGATCGTAAAATCGTCATTAAGTCGGAGCGGGGGAGTCATGATTCGCAAATAAATCGAGACTCGAGCCGCAATTAGGGGAGGGTGGGGTCGACGGAACAAGGGGGATTTCCTTGCAATTTTAGTTAGTCCAACATGATCCGCCGACGGGTGAGAACGACAAGACGTGCAAGCTAATAGCCACTGCGGGACGGACGACTTGCCGCAACTCACTCTTGACTCCTTGAGATACTGTGTCGACACCGTGCAGGGTACTTGTTTGCTAAGTGTCACATTACGCATTTATTGGATTTTCTTTAAGATTTTTTATAATAGTATTTAATTTTATAACTTTTATAAATGGTTAAAATAAATAAAGCTAAAAACATTGGTAATTTTTGGCTGTATTGAACAGTAAACTATTGAATAATGAATGAGGCGGCTACTAACACTAACATAGCATCACGCTTGTATTCCACGAAGGGTTAGGCAGAGATCAACTATTGTACACCCACATTTAACCGACCCCGATATTGAAGCCCATATAAAGAAAGCCAGCCATTTGCCATCTACCGGGTACAGTTCTGGACTCCGTGCTGCTACTGAGAATTTCCATACAGACGACGTGTTAACACTACTCCATACGGGAATGGAACATACTTAATCATGTTTTCAATAACTTAATAAAAAAACTACTGAAAATAGATTCAATTGTAGCAAATTATTTTGCAAGCCCACCAAATATTTTTAAAGAGAAAATATGAACATATTTCAGAAAACTTTAAAACCTCATAGTACCAAACATTTCAGATAGTTATTAAGTGTCTGTAGTTGGAAATCTCGGAGCACAGCGTGTTGGACTTATGTTCTGACGATGAAACGATTTATTGCAACTACGAGTTATATGAATTACTCTTTAATATTGCTATCGGGTAATAACGGTAAGTTAGATAGAGGTATTTATGAGAAACGTAAGCCAATTTAAGCAGGCAATTAGAAAAACGTTGATTTAAAATGTAACGAAATTTTATTTGCTTTTAGAAACAAAGTTTCATCACCTATTATTACCTCTGAAAAATAATAAATAAATAAATTTAACCCGTTACTATCCCACCGCTGGGTAAGGGTCTCTTTTCAGAATGAGAAGAGGCCTTAGTCCACTACGCTGGCCCAGTGCGGGTTGGCGGACTACACATATCATCAAGAACTTTATGGAGCCCTTTCAGGTGTGCAGGTTTCCTCACGATGTTTTCCTTCACCGTAAACGCAAGTGATAATCAAATTCTGATCCGCACATGATTCTGAAAAGTCAAAGGAGTGGAAATTTTGAAATCACACCCTCCTACACTGAAGGCAAACAATCAACTGATAGGTTATCACTGCTATATTGTAACCCATTATATGCAGAATTTTCGAAAATACTGAAACAAGTGTTACTTAGTATTTGTAAAAAAAAAACAAGTTTCTAGCCCCACTGTTTTAGGTTGTGCGTTGATAGATCGGTCAGTTAGTCAAGATATGTCTATTTATATTTATATGTATCATAAAGATAAATATAGAAAATGTTTACTTGCAAAAGAATGAAGTAAAACGCAACTCACGATCACCCATTCTAGTTAGAATTGTAGCCAGCCTAGATAATTACATTTACTAACTTCCCCTGAAGCATAATATCCAATAATAAACCTAATTAAAGTAGTAGTAGAGTTTCTCTTCTGTCCCGTACTCAAAACTTCTGATTGCATCTTGTCATGCTAGATGGCGCTGTATGTAGGGTATTTGACAATTTCAAATTGTATGCTGAACAAAAGTGATATAGGGTAGAAATTATTTAATAAATGATAATTCTCATTGATGAAGTGTTCGTATTGTATAATTTGTTACAAAATGTTATTCAAATTTAACATAAGCAACTACAAATGGGGAATTCTTCACAAGTAAATCTACTAAACGAATAATGAAAACATCCTTTGGTTTATTTCTAACATGTTTATCAACAGCATCTTCGTAACTAAAACATATCTGACTGTTATTATACATTTTGTAAGCTAAATTATTTTTGGCCGAGGTAAGTGAAACAAAATTAGCACTATACAATAATTTAACAAGCAATTTTTGGCTATGGTCGACCTGATCGAAATGATGACGTAACTTCAAACGATAAATATTTAAGAATACATGGGCGTAATGCGGTGGTGTTATTCTGGAAATCAGATAATACATATATGGGTTCGGTTATAACTTGACTTTGGTTAAAATTGACTGCCTCATTGGTTTAGTGGTCGCTAGCACGACTGCTGAGCGTGAGGTAGATGGCAATAGGCTCGCCACCATTACATGGGACTAAATAAAGCTTTAGAGTGGTTTAAATCATATTTAAATGGAAGAATGCAAGTGACACGTATAACGAAGTTTAACAATAATACCAATACCCTGGAAAATTCTGACTCTAATCCAAGAAATAACTATTTCAGAGTACCACAAGGGAGTATTTTAGGTCCCTTGTTATTTCTCATTTACGTAAATGATTTTCCTAAAGCGGTCGACAACCAATATGTTTTATTTGCAGACGATACATCAGTAATTATACGGTGTAATGATGAGATTAACCATGAAACTGAAATAAATAAAACACTGAAAGATATTAATAAATGGCTCGATGTAAACGCATTAAAAATAAATATAGACAAAACTAAAATAATTAACTTTAGATCATATAATAGCAAATGGAAGCAGTTAGACATCGTCTGTAATAACAGACCGATTGAACAGATCAAAAGCATAAAGTTTCTAGGTCTTATAATTGATCAACACCTTACGTGAAGGGAGCATATTGATAGCATCTGTTAGAAGATCAATAAGTTTGTCTTTGCTCTAAAAAAAGTCAAAGATTCTTCTTCAAAACAAACATCGTTGTTGGTATACCACGCATATGTGTGTTCCATTATTCGATATGGTATAGTGGTTTGGGGATATACATCAGAAATAATGCGCATATTCATTGCACAAAAAAAAATGTCTTCGTGCAATCTACAATATGAAATGGGAAGAGTCTTGTAGACCCGTATTCAAATCTCAAAAACTATTAACTGTCCCTAGCATGTATATTTACGAAGTAGCTAAATTTGTAAAATGCAATACTGAACTGTTTGAAAACAAAAACAACACAAAGGAGCGTAAAGTTAGTCACTCGTTTTTAAAAATGCCAGTTCCTCGGCTTGAGATGTGTAGACGTAGCTGTGTGTATATGGCACCGCTTATCTATAACTCGCTGCCTAAGAGAATTGTCGAATTGCCTTACCTGAAGTTTTGCATAGCTCTACAGAAGTGGTTAATAGAAGAGATGCGAAGAATGCGTCTCACTCCTATTATTTTGGAATTGCATTGTGAAGGCATTTATTTTTGTAAAATTGTATAGAGTATAATTTATATTTAACTTATTATTTAAAATAAGTTTGAAATTTGGTTTTGATATTTGTGTCCAAGGTGTATGTTACAACAAAATAATTTGATTATGTGCCCTTACCTAAAATATTTGCATGCTGTTATAATACTGCGGAATGTCTTGTCCTTATCCTACATTTTTACCACCATTTTTACCAGCTTTTGTACCAAATTTTATGCAAATAAAATGATGATTATTATTATTATTATAACGGCAACGAAATGTGGGTGTACACCTCTGCCTATCCCTTCGGGGAATACAGGCGTGATGCTATGTTATGTTTATCATCTCTGGTGCGGGGCCGGAGAGTTCAGAAGTCAACTGAACCGAAAAAATCTTCTTGTGTCGCGTCGGCATGAACTATCACTCACATAGGAATCGCTTATGTCATTCTGGATAAATTGTTCAGTAAGCAATGCTGACGCTTTCTACCCGGGAGGCCAGAAGAGAAAGACTCCTAATAAATCATTTACATACACTATCTTTATCAGGGCTAACGATAGTTCTAGTTAGAACACACTAATATACATTTTTTTCTAACCTTTACTGTCCCACAGCTGGGCAAAAATATCTCACATAGCTTTTTACACCTCACATTATATCTCAGTCTCCGACCAATTCGTAGTAAATGCATCTAAATCGTAAAGCCAGCAAGAATCTAATAAGTATCAAAATGGTAAGGCCAAAATTCTAAGTCTATGGGTAAGCCTAATTCTCGGAAAATGTGTTTTTGTCCGGTGACGTAAGTTTTCCAAACTTCAAATTAACGATCAATTTGCAGACCAACACCATTTGCTTGTTTGTCAAACTTCCTACACGAGATGACGTCAATCATAAAGAGCTAGCGAATTATCAAAGTCAATGTCGTATAAGAATAGTCTTGATTACCGATTTCCAACTGCCATAATAAAACTAAGATGCTAATGCGCATCCACGCGAACCCGAACTATTAAAGTGGCCTAGACCCAGGCATCTAGTGTCTCAGTATACCCAACTTGTCAATATCTTCGTATTATTCATAGACATATGACAAAAGAAAGCGTGAACTGAACGTCACATGAGATCAACTGAAAAACCGACCGTCTGCTAACTTGACGCACCTACATCTTATCGATATCATCGACTTTAATTATTGTATAATGACAGACAAATTCCCGTGCAGCACTGAAGGTGTTGCTGGGGAGTAGGTCGGGCCGTTTCTTCTCCACATGCTAAAACACATAGGAAGCGGTCAAGGACGAGTGAATTAGTTCCGTCCATACTATTATATGTTTGACGTTCAAAAATCACTAGTAGTATAGTCTACTTTGAATAAATGAATTTTGTATTTTAATTTGATACCCTGATGTGTCCCCAGTACGCGCGGATTTCTCAGCGAAAATAGCCCTACATCAGCCACATGAGAGCAAAACAGTAAAGAGCAGCCGAAATTTGCCTAAACATGTATATGTATAGATAGTAGGTATACTTTGGGTCATGTACCTATATAATATCCTACTAGGGATAGGTATTGAGTATGGACGAATAAAGAACATCTTGCAATACTAGTATAACTTCAAAACCAAAAATAAACTTAATAGATAATTCTTTCAACATAATTTAAAGTCTGCAAAATTGCGTAGGTTCTCTCTTGGCCACACAGATCAGAAACGATTATTAGCAAATGCATTTATTTAACAGCTCACATACGTAAACATTAGATCAGAAGCTCCAATGTAAACACACTAACCAAAAGATTTAAGTATCGCATACCTGGCGCACCGTGCGTGTACGTCGATTGATATTCAGCGGCTGCGCAGGATTAGGGTAAAAAATTGGGTCAAGAAGTCAAGATCACTTACTTATGTGCGTACTCAGTGCGTGGCAATGTAAAAAATAGCCGTTTATTGTATATAATAACGCGGTAAAGGCCGGGTGTTAAATATTCTTCGATGCGAACTTTTATCTAAGTACTCTGTTGTGTAATAAAGATGTTTGTAAGATTTCAGGATAGTATCTAGATATAACTGAATCTATTTGGATTATATTCACTATTAGGAATAGAGTATTGAAATCATTTCAATCAATTCGGATAGTCTGATAAATTTAACCAGCTTATATATTGACCATTGATGGGCACTGGGCTCTCCAATACTTAGGTTCTGCGAATTCCCAAACTACACAAGGAATATTTACCGCAAGTTTTAAATTAAATAGCGATGTAAAAATTTTGTTATTTCAAAAACAAGACAAGCTGCCTCCTTTTCAAATAGGATATGTCGGAAATACAAGAGGAGATACTTGAGACGCTTCCACTGAAGGGCTCCGTACAAAAATTATAAATCGGGGCATTCGAATCTCGGTAATGGAAAAAACTGCTAGCTCATCACGTATTTGAGTCTTGCAATAAATCTTCCGACACCTTGTCAACGGTAAATTATTAAAACGCACTTTCAATGGTTTAATAAAGAGATAGTTCATCTTCAACATGCTGTCCTTGTTAATTAATTGAGAATTAATAATTTGACTATCGAATTGGAAATAGCAATAGCCTTTTAATATTATGACATAAAATATTAAATTAATTTTTATAATACTAACTACCTCAGTCGTTATAATCTGTTAAAAATTAATAGAATAATTAAGAAGTGGGCAACGGGTATGGAGTTTCCTCATTAATAGGTCTGTGCCTACCTACATTAATGAAGCCCGGCCCGTCTAATTGTCTTCACAATTAGTAACCGTAACTCTAAAACCCCCTCCGCTTTCAATAAATTCTCCAAGATATGATATAAATTATGCTGGAAATACATTGTTTGTGAAGTCTGATTTCACGTTACCTCGGTCAGGTTACCTATGCAATATATGTAGGTTTACAAAACAAAGAAGTATTATTCAATATATCATACTAATCCATAGTTGGGGCAGTTATTGAGTGCTGCGCGTCCTGTCGCGGTTTCGATTCCCGCACGGAATAAATATTTTTATTGAAAGTATTCACGTGAATATTTGTTTGTGTAACTGTGTACAAGAAAAACCCATGATATAGGTACGAATAAGAAGTGGGGGGAAGGTCTTAATAAAAAAATTAAATTAAACATAACTAAGTAAGTCTTAATTTATATATTATTATACAAATTGATAACAGCATTGAGTTCAGTAATCAAGGGTTACTGGGCCATCTCTAGTACGTCATAATGCCCTATTTACCTAAATTTACTCTCCTAAACAGCTGATAATTTGTAGTATTAACCTCTTTTTAACGACTTAAGAAAAGGGAGGTTCGATATTACAAATTATATAATATAATAATATGGCTTCACGCCTATATTCCCTAACGGGTTAGGCAGAGGTGTATTGTTGTGGACCCACATTTCATCGATGCCGTTATTGAGTCCCATGTAATAGGGGAAGAGCCTATTGCCATCTACCGGGAACAGTTCTAGACTCCGTGCTGCTACTGAGTATTTCCATACAGAAAATCCCAGTAACACTTTGCCCGAACCGGGAATCGAACCCAGGACCTCACGCTCAGCTGTCGTGCTTGCGACTACTAGACCGATGAGGCAGTCTTTTATTAATAACTAGCGTTTGCCTGCGACTTCGTACGCTTGGAATTTAGAATCTGATATTTTCCTGCGGTAAAATGGAGCCTATATTTTAAGTTAGATCTCTAGCAATACATTCGTGAAAACTGCATTCAATTCCATGCAGTAGTTTTTGCGTGATGCTTGTATAAACATACAGACAGAAAAAAAATCTTAAAACTGTTATTTTGGCTTCTATCGCTCTAATAAAGATCCCCATATTAGTTTTTCTCCAATATTTATAATGTACAGACATCAGCTTGTTATAATTTTATTATATAATGTATAGATTATAATTATCTTTTACAAATTATAACTATTTAAAATCGATTCTATTCCCAACTGGTGCTATAAAAATATACAGGAATTTAGGAGAAGCGAGAGGAATATCCGACGTTTGCGACGTTCTGTTTTTTGTGCCTAATTTTATGGTTTGAATGATTTTTTTTAACGTTGCCTCTCACTAGTTTTTCTCCTGTGTCCTGGGTACATTTTTACAAACATACATGTCACATACAAACACAACCACACCCGAAACAACTATCTGTAGATCATACAAATATTTGTTCCGTGCGGGAATCAAAACCGCGACATTTAGCAGAGAAAACTAATCACTTAGCCACTGCGCCAACCGTGCCGTCATGGTGAACAAGGTGTAATGTACCTATAGCAAATTATTTAAATGAAAAAATATCTTAGGACATCGCTGCTCCCAAGGTTCACTATCTATTGGTTATCACGTCAACCAAGGTCGTGTTAGTCACCGAACGTTTAGGTTAGATAACCGCTGGATACGTTGCTGTTGAACCAACAACCGCAAGTTTATTTTTAATTGTGGTTCAAGTTAGAAGCAGTTACTTCAAGCAGTAAAGCGGGAGAGATTTAACTATGGAACAGACAAATATTTTACCAGTAAAGGAAGTGCTACGATTGGCTTCTAGGTGACGCTAGGTACTTACGAAAGTCTACGAAATCTGGAGTATTATCCCCTTTTCAAGCTCGACCAAGTGGCTAATTTAACTACTACGGCACTTGCAATGTATAAGTGGATATATATTTTTTTATATTAAGCAACTAGCTTCCGCCCGCGGCTTCGCCCGCGTGCCTTATGAACCCGTGCATTGTTTGTGCGCGGAACCCTAATTCGTTAGACCTTATAACATCAGCCATGAGGCAGAGAAAGACCCATCAAAAAAATAAAATGTAAGGCTGTGTAAATATAATGTAAGGCTGTTCGGTTCGCTCACACCGCGTCATTTTTCTTACTTTTAGCATTTTTATACCCGTCGTAACTTCTAAAAGGTCCGATTCGAATAATTTAAAGTGTAATTTACATGTACATAATCAGCCTTAATTATCAAACCATTTAAATGGATAAGGATTAATATAATGATACCAATTTCACCACTATTCGATTCCACCCGTGTTTAGATTGTATAATTTGAACAAAAAGCGGTCATTGTGACTTAACCATAACAGTTAGGCATATACCCTCGCAGACTTTTTTGTAGTTAATAATGACTACTTTAATCATGTAGTACATAATTTTTATGTATCGTCAATAGTTTTCTGAGCGCACGCCAAATAATTAATTTTATAGTCGCTACTTTGGGTTACATTATTGCAATTTACATAAGGATCTCTAATTTTTTGAAAATAAATTGTAGCCTGTATTATTTCCTGATAATTTAGCTTTCTATTGGTGAAAAAATGGTTAAAATCAGCCTAGTCGGTTCGGAGCCTATTCGGTACAAACAAACAAATAAACAAAAATCTTTCCTCTTTATAATATTATTATAAATAATTATTATATTATTACAGATTATAGATGACTAATTTGGTTTTTGTGTTGTCACGTTACTGCCATTTGATATAACTACGTATTAAATACTAAATACCTATAACACATAACATAGCATCACGCCTGTATTTCCCGAAGGGTTAACCAGTGATGTACTATTTGTACACCCACATCTGGCCGATGCCGTTATTGAGTCCCATTTAATAAGGGGCGAGCTTATGGCCATCGACCGGGCACAGTCCCTTTTGTTTACTTCGTGCTGTTAGTGAAATTTTCCATACATAAAGACAACACTTTGCCCGACCCGGGAATCGAACCCAGGACCCACAGATACTGTAAAATATCAAAAGGATAGTAAATACTTTACTGCGTAAGTTTGTTATATACCTATTTTTCGCTTGCACCAGCCGCAGTCGTCTCGACATTGAACTTGGTTCGCTCAGTAACGTGGTGCCATATTAGCTTATTATTTAGTTACATAAATAACACAAATGAGTAGATGATAAAATCACAAAAATGATGACATTTTTAGTAATAGATTTGAACATATTTAGTAAAAATTTCAGAACGTAGTAGACGGTATATGTTTTTTATTTTTATTATATTGGTTTTTGTTTTGATAAAAAATGAATGTTCTGGAAATAAAAAAAATATTTTTATTTCCCGAATATTCCGCTCCATATATATTTTATTCCAGGTATAATTTTTGCATCTCCACCAAGTCTTAAAAAAATCAGACCATCCTAAATTTTGTATTAGCATGCACGTGTTTCGATGTGGTGGTCTAAGGGGGAGTCCTTGGTTCAGCAGTGGACGTCTTCTGGCTGATGATGATGATGATGATGATGCACGTGTATAACTCAATTTTAACCCATACTTACGTTCTACCTTCAATAATAAATTTGTAAGTAAGTAAAGGTACTTAGTCATCATCAGATACATTGACTTGAACTGCCACATAAAGTAAAAAGTGACATTACATATAATTAGCTAATAATTTTATGCTTCAATTTATTTTATGGTTGCGTTCTTTACGTGCGGTTGTGTTTAACAGACTTTTTTATGTTACAGTTTGCCTGTTACCGATCCGAAACCTAATGCGAAGTTCCGATAACATTACTGGTTGTTATTATGTCGTATGAAATAAACAGGACTATAGGTACAGCCCTATTCGAGTTCGTAAAACGGAACTCGACTACCACTAAAATGATTTACTTCAGCGATGCACTTTGAAGGACCCAAATAGTGGGCAGCTCGTTTTGACACATTCTCTGTGTGTAATGATTACTACCGACTCTGTCGAGAGGTTTGTAGTGAGTAAAATCCCAGACCTGAATCTCAAATATGTTTTCAAGGTTACTCCTTGGAAAGCTATTGTGGGCGATAAGTTTATTGTGGTGACTTTAGTCTTCTTGAGCTGACTGCAATTTTATTACGAAATATCAGCACTTGCAGCAGCACTGGCGCCAATGATCGCATAAAGCATGTTTTGTAACTCAACGCTACGCTATCACGGTGGCGTCATTTCATCTACTGTTTTGAGCGTTGACACACATTGTGAAACTAACCTTCGTGTGAACAACTATTTTTCACTCTGGCAATGAATTTCAAGACGAAATTAAACGCTTAAGTTATATTTCCCGACCAGGACACAATCACTCCCGAACGACCAAAAAAATTAATTAGTTTAGTAAGTATCTACACATCGTCTAGCTTATTTCGTAAGTTATCAATCAAATCTAATCTGGGAGTCAGTTGACTACCATTGAAACGCCAAAGGATTCACGAGGCTCATTATCTAAATATTCTAACTTATAATGTATGAAAGCACTCACAAATATTAAACAGATTTTATCAATCTGGTGTAATATCAAACGAGCAATAACTGTTTAGTATTAGGGATATTTAAATTGAAAAATATGATCAATTTATTCATATGTCCTATATTATTATTTCCTATATTCATATTACTTACATTATTTTAAATTTATTATTATGAGCATGCCATGTTCCACAACGGGGCAAAGGCCTCCTTCCCCTCTTTTCATTTATCCTGTTCCGTTGCGATTTGGGGCCAGTCCTTTACTTTAGTGTCCAATGATCTCGCTATCTCCTTTTGGGCTCACACTTCCTATTTCTACCGTTTGAGACTCACTCTGTGGTAGTTTCAACTTAAAGCTCCTCGGACATGCGTTCATATTGTTAAAATTGGAATAGAACTTTTTAAAACATTTTAACAATGATATTTGTCACGAAAAATTATGAAAGACGACTCAACTTTTTTATAATATACTTTTTTACTGTTTTTTTTTTATAATATGTTTTTTTATTATTCGTGGTTAATATGATGTTCTTGTACTACTGATAGGTATGGTAAAAGAGTGCTGTTCTCCTGGTTGTGGACACTGAATTAAAGGAGATTTTAATGTTTGCTTACAAGCTCTAGAGTGATACCCCAACTATTAAATAAACTACTAGCAGTGAGTAAATTGTTGCTGGTAAACCACGCCTGTAGTGGAACTCAATCCCGTCCGATACCAAGCATTCATGACAAAGAAAATGTGTTATTAAAAAAGTAACGTAAAGAGTAACATGAATGCGTTTTAACGTTGTGTGTAGAGAGCCCGCGGCCCGCGCCACCTTATAATGGACTCCCCAATTAGGTTTGTTAACTATGAGTATTTCCAGTAGAGCTTGCGCATCAACATTTAAGCGATCTTCTAAAACTGATTATAAATATTATAATGGACGAGGTGATCAACTATTATAAAGTGTTTTTGAGTATTTTTATATGGAAATTCTTAGTAGCAACACGGAGTCTGCAACTGTGTCCAGTAGATGGCAATAGATTCGCCTCCATTACATGGGACTCAATAAACGTATCGGCAAATGTGTGTATACAATAGTATGCTATGTAATGCTATGTTATCCAATCTGTGCTCTACCCTATAGGTCGCTATCGGTCGGCTCAATTTTTTTTATAATCACTACGAGCCTTGGGTGCCTTAAAAGTCACAAGTCTCACAAGCACATACACCCACATCAAACAAAACCCAAATGCAAAATATACACACTGTACAAACTAGCCTAGCGGTTGAACGCTTGCCTTCCATGCGCGTCCGCGTTCAAACCTGGCCCGCACCTCTGACTTTTCGGAATCATGTGCGGATCAGAATTTGATTATCACTTGCATTTACGGTGAAGGAAAAACATCGTGAGGAAACCTGCACACCTGAGAGGGCTCCATATAGTTCTCGACGGTGTGTGTAGTCCGCCAACCCGCACCGGGCCAGCGTGGTGGACTAAGGCCTACCCCTTCTCATTCTGAGAAGAGACCCTTGCCCAGCAGTGGAACAGTAATGGAATAAATTTATTTACTGTACAAAAGTATCTGTAGTACCATAAATATCGTGAGGGAATCGAAGCCGCAATCTGTAGCGTATAAAAGCCAATTGCTTAGCAACTGCGCCAAACGTGTCCACGTGCCTTGCTGTTTCTAATACATTCAGCAGTTATATTGCAGACCTGATAAAATTGCTGATTGGCTGTTATATGCCTTCTCCCCTCTCCCCCTTTAATAACAACAACAATTATAACTAATTATGATGAAATAGTGCAATTTAACTACACTGCAATATTTCACTTCCGCTCTTGCTCGTTGTGCAATATCCTATGCCACATTTATATAATATAGAATCTATTTAATGAGAATGGAGTGTACCCGAGATTCGGATCGTTTTTGAGTCTATATTTTTTTGTGAAAATGCGGTCTAAAAGCAATTTCTTTCGTAGTTCTAATATAAAATATAGGTACAGGGTAGTACTTTACCTTTTTAATTTTTTCATCATTCTTCTCCGTATATTTTAACTTCACTTCTAGACTAATTAAGCTCAAACTAAATTTACTTAAAAAACTAGAACTAAGTAGGTATAAGGGAATATAAATTTTGACGCCTAAATTCGAACCTTATAAAGAATCTTTAACTTTCATTGGATATTTCAGGGGATTTTTTGTTATTTTTCGTCGTTACTACCCTGTATGTTCTACTTTAGGCTGCTGCATGGTGTCGGGCCCTCGCAGAGACACTTCTCTATAAAACTCAGAGTGAAAATAAGTATACGCTGATACAATGTATGAACGAATACTCACCTGGGAGTCTTCTACTGGTGTACTATTGTACACTCACATTTCGCCGATGCAGTTATTGAGTCCCATGTAATAAGGAGTGAGCCTATTGTCATCTACTGAGACAGTTCCAGACTCCGTGCTGCTACTGAGAATTTCCATACAGAAAAACCCAATAACACTTTGTCCGAGCCGGGATTCGAACCCAGGACCTCACGCTTAGCAGTCGCGCTTGCTACCACTAGACCGATGAAGCAGTCATGTATCTTGTAAGTACGTTTAAATATACATTTGTAAGAATGAATAGTCCTGACACAGCAAAACGGCGACGCGGTAGATCGCCAAAGAGATGGCGGGACGAACTGGACACATTTGGAGAAGACTGGTCATCTTTGGCACAGAACAGAACGGTCTGGCAATAAAGGGAGGAGGCCTTTGCCCAGCAGTGGGATGTGACAGGCTAACAGTAACAGTAAGAATGAAAAGAATAAACTGAGAATTAAGAATTTCTATTTGTTTGGCGCAACACTTTATATATCTGTGATGGCCGAATTATACACAGAAAAGAAACCATATCATATTCGCACAGTATTAGTACACGATGGTACATAATGCATGCATCAGACAGGACGACAATACTGACGGTCAATACTGCTTGACAATCACTGTCTGTGAGTTGATTGACTTTGAATTTAATTATATTACTGCGTGGTTCGTGCGGTGACGCCAAAAATAAACTAACCTTTTTTGAAATTTAAAGTAGAAGTTGTTATTTTAGACTGTGCTTTTGCGTGCACTTTAAACGTCGAGAACTTAAGTGCACGGTTTCAAATGTATGTTAGTATGGAGAAGCGACCGGCAAGAAACTCCATGAATACTCTTTTCTAGTCAATTTTACATGTTGTGTTACGTAAATCAAAAATACATCCCTATAACTTGTTGATACGGTCGCCAGTTATAGATAAATAAAGAACAGATGACTTTTTATAATTAAATAATATATTACTCGAGTGCATCGAGAACCTTGTATATTGATCTTCGTAAGTAGTTCTCTTTGCTTTATTCGACTATCTATATAGTATATAAAAATGGGTGTTGATATACATATAAGGAATGGGTAAACTCCGATCGCCATTAAAGTTGGCACATTTATGTTTATTTTTTTTATGGAGACGGTTTTTATGCTCTAGGTACATTTTGTTGAGCTATAACTCATTTATTTATTATAACAAATAGTAATTACACAAATGAATATACTCTGGCAGGATAACGTTTGCTAGTGTTATTTATAAATCTTACTGACGATAGTCATTTGTTCATTGGATTCATATACGGGCTAGTTTGATTCACATAAACTGACCCATTATAAAACCATCTGGCCCAAATTTTATATAAAACCATTACGTGATGAGAATCAGTGAAAAGTCAGTGGAGTAAATCCTATGTAGGCTCGCCCGAAGGTGGTGCGGTGAAGTTTAGTCCATTTAGCAAGTTGCCGGAAAACACCAAGCGAGGACGCCCCTACCATTCGTTTAACTCACAAATCCCAGAAAAGTAAAAAATAGGACATTTCGACTTTAAATCAGAGTTGACCTGATCATTTCGATATAATGACTCACCAATTCCCGTGGAATTCAACATAAATCTCTATTAAAACAGACTATCCCACTGTAGAAATATAAATAAATAAATTCAGCCCATCACTGTCCCACTGCTAGGCAAGGGCATCTTCTCAAAACGAGATGAGTTAGGCCTTATACACTTTTCCCAACCTAGGAATCAAGGACTTTAGTCCAGAAATCATGCATACCACTTATCCAAAATTTATTACAAAAACTTATACAAAATTGCAGTAAGCTACGAAAAATAAACTCATCTGTAGTCGTTTCATGGTAGGACCTACCATGAGACGACTTAAGGGTTTGTTTGTTAGACAAACAGATTAGCTGGTACAATAGTGCTCATCACTAGACGACTTCCATTCCTATGACGTCATACTCTTCCACAATTCGCTAATTGACAACAGAACTGGTCATTAGGCGCGAATGTTCAAATATAAATGTTAGGTATGTTTATGCTATCAGAATATTTGGAGCTAGGAATTGGAACGTGTTTAGGTAGGTATACCCTCAGTGTACAAACATGGTGCATGATGGTTGTGATGATGGTGATGGGGCACAATTTTCATGTGTTTTATCGTTAATCTGTTCGAGAATATATTAGAGATAATCTCTTCTAAAAAAATGTTTCACTAAAATCACGATTGCGTGGTTTCGAGTTGTTAAAGCGAATTATAACTACTTATATATTTCGAGAATTCTAATTAGTGTTTTTATACAATAGTATCTAAAAATAACTCTATGTCTTTCTCCAGGTTCCAAGCAACGTCCAAAATTCATTACCTACAATCGGATCAGTGGTTTAGTCACTAATAAACAGACAGTTACTTTTGTGTTTTTCTACAATAGTAGAAATAAGCCTATGTCCTTCTCCAGGTCCCAAATAACCTCAGTCTCAAATAAGATTAGTGGTTTAGTCGTGATGAGGTCACAGACAGATAGCCATAGTTACTTTTGCATTTATAATAGCATGATTTTTTCTATACATCATCAGCCAGAAGACGCCCACTCCTGAACGAAGGCCTCCCCCAAGGGAGGGGTTTGCCGTAATCCACACGCTTGGCAGGTGGCTTGGGGATCGCAGTGGCTCACCGATTAATGAGACGACGCTGCTGCCCGTCCTCCGGTGTCTGGCTGCAGTTTTAGGACGTACCCGGGTCCCTTTTTCTATACATTACTACAGAACTACATTCTTAATTATATTTAGCAGCAAATGCTTTACAATTTGAATTATATATATAAAATGTATCCACGTAAGTCAGACGTCCTGAATAGTAGCTTCAAAAGAGCTTATCTAGTGCATCTCGCAATTCATTGAAATATAATCCTATTACGTCATTTAGTTATATAAATCTAATCGTCTGAACAGACAACTAAGTCTTGTTTTCAAATGTTATCTCTATAAAATTATGCTTGGATGCTAATGTTTATTACCAAGTAATTGAAAAACAGAAGTGGAAACTATTTAACCAAGCTTTACTGCTGCGGTGTCCCTACACTGTTCCTCATCATGCGTCTTTCCGATGGGTTTTGTTGAAGTGTACTATTTTACAGGTGTACGGAGTCCCATGTTTTATGAAACAAAGCGATTGTCATTTCCCGGGCACAATGTATTCCGGTTTTTTTTTAAATAACGCCCATAATCACTTTGTTCGAACCTGAAATTGGACCCAAAATCTCACGTTCGGCAGTCTAGCGTTCAACCACTAGGAATACAATTTTAATAAAAAAGAAACAAATGCCAATCTATTCATGAATGATTAGATTACTCGTTCCAATTGCAACCAAACATAGATAAGGGTTACCAACCGTCCTGTTTTCCCAGGACATATCCTGCTATTTGGAGTGTCCTGGGTTGTCCTGAATAGTTATTTAGTAGCGTTCTGGGTTTATAAAGAGTCCTCGTAAGGTCTTTTGTTTTATTGCGCGCCACTACTGGCTTGAACCTTACGTTTAATCATCAGCATTATTTTATAATTTAATCCTTCATTTAATTTCTTATATTATATAATTTAATTGAAGATAATTTCATAAAACATTGTAATGGCTATTCATTGACTTTTACTTGTTTTCTTAAACTGCGTCCTGTTTTAAAACGAATTGTCCTGGCATTTCCACTTTCCATTTCGAAATCCTGGTTTTCAGAATTTGGGAATCACAACCCTAACATAAACAATATTTGATCTTACTGATACAGGTATATACGTGCTATCGTTGAATGATATACAATATGATCAAAAAAATAGATATACGCGTAGAGTCACGGGCAAGATTGTTACTATTAAGAGGTATTTTTAACCGACTTCAAAAAAGGAGGAGGTTCTCAATTCCACTGTATGTTCTTTTTTTTGTATATTTGTTACGCGGTCATTCCGTCAATTATGGACCGTTTTAAACATTCTTTTTTTGTTTGAAAGTGTATGTTCCGACGTTGGTCCCATCGTCACCAAGTCAGGATCTGATGATAGGATCCCAGGGAAATCGTGGGATAACCTCAAATATTGTAGGACAAATACCGCTGAAAAACAAAACTAATAACTGAAAGCAAAAAATAAATATTTTGTTATACAATATAGTAATTGAAGAATATTGAAGTCGGTGCTAAGTAAAACATGCAATGATAAATCGACACGATTGGCGAAGTGCATTTGTCGTGTCCAACGCATATTTCGCCTCGCACCCGACAATTTTTACTTGAACTCGTTGTTTCAATGTCGCTATTATAGCAGCAAGGTATATTACTTTTATGTTTTACTTGGCACCGACTTCAATATTCTTCAACTTCTGTATTGTATAACAAAATATTAATTTTTTGCTTTTTAGTTATTAGTTTTGTTTTTGAGATTTTTGGAGTCGGTTTTTATTTTTTGTTAAAAAATTTAATTATTACGCTACCGTATTGTTGATAAACTCCATAGTTACTCTAAGATTATTTGTAGATTAGGTTAAGAATGGCTATTTTGTATGAAGATGCATTCGGATGTGTATATATATAATACGAAATAACCATTTTTCATAGATAAAATACGAGTTGATTCTGACTTGTGTGAAATCACCTGGGTGGACTAATGTCTTGGGTTCGATTACCGGGTCTAGCATGACATGCACTATTATTGGGATTTCTTTGGCCTTTATTGCGTCCTATGTAATATACGACTCAATAAAGGCCAAATGTGGATGTACTAGTACACCTCTGCCTAACCCCTTGGGGAATACAAACGTGATGCTTTGTTATGAAATGTTGCCACCGGTTGTCTACGGTACATGCAATAAATAGTCCGATGATAATAATGAGCAGTAACTAAAAATCTGTTAGCAGTTTCAAAATTTTATTAAAGTAACTCGCTGTAACTTGTTTAGTCTATATAAAACTTACTTAGTCTTAAGTATTAAATGAACTGAAAAAAAGAAACTTGTGACGTAAAAATAAATGCAAAGCATATTCTCATATCCTTATCGGCGAACGTCTCACACAGTAATGATATGTCTCGATACGACATACGTCGGGACCCAGTGGATGGAAAATTTAATATTGTTCAATGACTAAGTATTGTGCGCTGGTTTTCAACAAGGGATATGTTAGTGATACGATTCTTTGTTGCATCGTAGATTCTGAACAAATTCAATATTATAATATAATGACTTCCACGAGACTTCTTAAATTTAAGAGCTTAGCTCTTGTCGGTGGAGCAATCGCCACTGCTCTCTATTTTCTACCATCCATTTGACCTATTAAAAAAATATATATACCTACCTCCACAAGACTGAAGATAGGTATTTTGTAATGGTGATTGACCTCCCTATTTTACAATAGACAGAGTTAACGAGAGAGTTTTCTAAAACAAACTTTGGTCGACCGGGGAATCGAACCCAGAGTCACGTTCAGCTGCCGTCCTCGAGACATTGGACAGTCAAACGTAAAAAGACAACGAATGCATACCAAAGCTTTGATATTACAGCTACATATTAATTGTAAGATAAATCGAAAAAGTTTCTAATACTTTATACAGAACACTGTTTAACATCTGCTAATGTATTAATTAAACCTTATAAAAACAAAAATTATAACCTATCCTAAACGAATACTTAAACGTCAAAGTATTCCTCCACATCGCCGTCAACTGGTAGCGTGCCCAGAAGACTGGCAGCATAGATAAATTCACTTGAAACTTCGTCATAGACAATCTGATGACGACAAAATATTATTTTATAATGTTTCATATTATGTTGATTTTTAGATAATAAAATAAACTTTCTTGTCTAATCAAATTCCTCAATATACTATAGCTTCTTTTTACGTTGTTAGAAACAACTTAGCTAATAAACCATCTAGACATACTTATCTGATGTTGCCGGCTATTCTAATGGTTAAAATATTCACGACATATTTTTATTCCTTTTTAGGAACGGAGTCAAGTCGTGATGAAAAAACTGTTTCTTCTTTTTTGTTTAAATATTAATTCCTGAATAAAAAACTAAACTATACTATGTGTGAATGGTTTATTCGTCTATACTAAATAAGGTTTATTATCGCTTAAATATCTAGCTTTGTAAGGTCACCTCTATAAAGTAAAGTCTTTATTTCCAAGAAACATATTTTGAATGCCGGTTTAATACTCAAAGAAAGAAACGCTTGGCCGCTCGGCTAATAGACTTTATGTTTATATATTCAGTTTTTAGTACTCCGTGAATATTTAGTAGTTCAACATACATATGTAGTTAATATATTTATTGAGCTGCATAATTAATTTATTGGGCGATTGTGTTTCTTTGTGTAGTGGTCGCAAGCGAGCATGGGACTACTGGGCTACCCAGAAATTGAAACCAGGTTGGGTTCAATTTCTGGGTAGTGTGTAAGTGTTTAAATACTTTGTCTGGTATAATTATATAACATTAGGCTCGCCTTCTATTTCATGGGACTCAATAACGGCATTGGCAAAATTTGGGTGTACAACAGCACACCTCTGCCTAACCCTTCGGGGAATACAGTCATGATGTTATATTATGTGTGTTTCCAAATTGCTACGCAAAGAATTCTAAGCATTGTCTGATCGGTCCAAATTTATTAACATTGGTACCAATATATACCTAACCACTCGTCTTTATTAATTAATTATTAAAATGGATTGGTAATCCAAAATATAGAGAGGTACTTGAAGTAGCAGTCGGTTCATCGTGACAGCAACCACTCTATCAAGACCGAAGCGAAAAAGAAGAATAACAGCAGTCAGTTCAGGTTGATAGTGCATCGGCCTCGAACTTAAGACATAACAGACAGCAATTGGGTTACTGCCGCTTGAAATTGGTAGAGTAAGTCTAATATTTGTTGTGAAGTAGGACACCTATTATTAGCTACTGGCGTCATTTAAAAGATTTAAGGTAATATTATCGGCTTCGAGATATGTCGGGGTAAAGTCATCTGCCCTACACTCTATTACCGATAATGACGGGGGCAAAAGCGCGCGTACACGCGCTGCATTTATATGTTGTATGAAGCCCCTGAACTAGGAAAAGTATACAAATAAACAACGTGTTCGTTTCTAGCAGGCATTTTACAAAACATAATGTGTTTATGTCCTAAAACGGTCACACAAAATGAGCTCAACCTGCACTTAAAGAAAAGATTATAAGTAATTTGTAAGTTGATGAGCAACTTTTTTCTATTCTCATAATTAATGAAACATACCATCCGTTAGTACATAATACAGACATATCTGCACCATCCCTAATAGTAGAGACCAATGTGAGTGTGGCTTAAGTTTTTAATGACCAATTTCAGGCTTAACGCTTGTCTATATTATTATAATAAATAATGATTTTGCTTATTAAAGTACGAGATCATAAATAATATTCCTGTCATAAAGTCCACATTCCAACTTTGAACATTACCTGAAAGTTTTTCTTTGACGTGTACGCTGCACTCTCACGCTAGACTGGCGTTAACTATTCTTCGAGTAAATCTGAAACTCGACAAATACGTTCGCGATCTGTAATGGTAACGAACCGTAAGCGTTTGAACTCGTGAAGCTCATTATATCTAACTTTTTGCAGTAAACAATGTTTTACAAACTGACTCATAAACTTTTTACTCAATTTTTTTACTTTTTAACTTGACTAAAGGGAATTTTATCTGAAACTTTGTGGACTTTAGAGATATGTATTTTATAGTCAACATTGAAACAATTAATATAAAAAACAAAGAACTACTGTGTTTCAAACTTTTCTCACACATTTTTTTTTATAACTTTACAAAGGCTTTTGGCGTTTTGCTTTTTACAGTCAAGCTTTTCTATTTCAAAGACAATATGTAGAATATAACTTTTAATTTTAAATATAACAAACAGACATGTGTGGTCAGTTAAACGTTCTTTTATCCCGGAACATAAGGTAGAGACCTTTTTTAATCCTTTGACCCGTCTTCTTCGAATCGGCTTCGGCGAATCCCCGAGAAAAGTATCTAGACTGACCCATCAGCTGTTTTCTAGCATCGAGATATCAACTGCAAATTCTCGCTCGCCTTTATGCTGGTACAAATGGGACCCATGACGAACCGTGCCAGAGTAAAATAAACACGCCTTTACGTAAGGCCTATTCCTTCCATTCGCACTTTATAGGTATTAGAAATAATATAGTAAGGATATAAACTAGTCACTCGCGTGCCTCACTGACCCATTTCTTTAATCAACTGTAATACTTCCGCGCAGATAAGGATTTGATATCTACGAGTTATCAACGGAGAAATATTAGTAAGTAATATTTCTTTGCATTCCCAAGAAAACAATATAAGCATTACGAACTGAACTGTTGCATTCGTAAAAACCTTTTAAGTGTGCTAATGCTGTTGTATAAAAACTAGACTAATTTAAATTAATGTAACATATCAAGCAAAATAAAATAATAGAAAATTATATTACGATTATAAGATGAATTATAAGACTGGTCAAATTAGTTCACTTGCTTGGATTCTACGTTGAGTTTAGTCGTCATCGACATCAGTCGCTTCCAAATTCCTGGCCGAGGCGCGCGATTAGTTTATTTTATACCTATCAAGCTCTTTTGAAAGGTATTATTGCCTGATTATTTCACATAATTAATAGATACATGACATAATAATAATGAATGTTTCATTTTTCAGTTTCGTTACTGTTTTATGAGGATAAGAGAACAGTTATATTAATTAATTCTTCAGCGGGTATTATCTAATATTTTTAAAATATTTGATAATTTAATTTAAAATTACAAATAATATCTCCTTTGACACTGACTGTATAAACTAACATTCATTATCTAAATATTGTTTTTTAGTCAATTTATTGCGTCCGCCAGTGTGCACGTTACATAATAACATCAGATAATAAAAAAAAACTGAAATTTCGACTAATATTTACCTATATGTACCACGCATCCATGCGTAAGTACGTAAAACTAAACATAAACTGTTGAAACCTTTAGTACCTAAGTACTGGTTAATTTCTTTGATTTTATACACAACGCATCCATGTTTCCTTTTGACGCCCAACGGAGATAACAGTGGTACTTCTGTTTATTAAGTTGTTAGGGCTGTCTCTCGACATTACTCTTTGTAGAAAACGTGTTAGTACTGAAAAACGATTCCGTCTGGCAATGTCAGTGCAATAAAGTCGGGCTTATCATGTATCTACCTATGGTGCTATTATATTATTATTGTTTTTTCACTGCGTTAAGTTTCTATTTTTACTCAAAGTCCGTATAGCATTCAAAGAAATATATCCATCTTAAACGGTTAGTTAACACGATTTTTTGGTAGGTATACCTTGTTTCCGTAATTTTTTTGTTGTAGTTATTTAATTATGTCTATTTTTTTATCGTTAAGTTTTGCTGGGTGTCTTAAAATATGATAAACTAGCTTTTGCCCGCGACTTCGTCCGCGTTTCAGTCGTTTTTCGTAAAAAAGTAGCGTATATCCTTCCTCACGGTTCAATGGTTTTGATGCTTTAACCATTAAGGCTGCACACGCGACGGAAGCTTAAAAAATGGAGTAACATCTCCCGTTTTCCCAACATTTCCCTTCACTGCTCTGCTCCTATTGATTGTAGTGTGATGAAAAGTATACTATAACCTGCCCTGGACTATGAAGAATAATTGTACCAAGTTTCGTTAAAATCCGTCGAGTAGTTTTTGTTTCTATAAGGAACATACAGACAGACAGACAGACAAAAATTTTACTGATTGCATTTTTGGCATCAGTATCGATCACTAATCACCCCCTGATAGTTATTTTGAAAATATATTTCATGTACAGAATTGACCTCTCTACAGATTTATTATAAGTATAGATAATAAGATACTACATAAAGAAAAATGATGTACATATAACCTTTTTTTTTGTTGTCTGTTCGAACTGTGAGTACCTAGCTTAAGAACGAAAAATTTGAAGTGCTACTCTTAGTCAATGCGTGATAGCCATAAAGTATATTAAGGTCGGAGAATTAAAATGATCAGTTTTTAGAAAAGTAAACAGTATTTTTTATTTTTTTTTATTTTAAAAACATTATTTTTTGGAGCTTACTGCAAAATCTAACAAATTATTGTCATTTTTAAAATATTAATATTAAATATTATAAATATTAAAATAAATGAGGCTCCGAATATCAGCGGTCATAAAAACAGTATTTTGTATCCTTTTTTTTTATAGAACGGTAAAAAGTATTAACGGGCGAAAAAAGTATGATACTGTTTTTAACAGTATGGTTGGAAACCCTAGATAGCCCTCAGACCTGTTAACATTACACGTCGCAATAAATATGTATATATTATATTATACAATATACAGTACCTACATCATGATGTCATAAGTAATCTGTGGTCATGTTCTCAGAACTTAAATGTCGAACCAACAAATGATACATAAATATAGAAGCACATATTTAGATTATAAAATATATAGGCAAAGTAAATACCACCAATTGGACCTCATTTGTTTAATGATCGCTACCGCGGCTGTTGAGCGTGAGGTCCTGGGTTGGATACCCGGGTCAGGTTTTTCTTTATGGAAATGGTAGATGGCAATAGGGAATGTGTGATGCTATATTACAAATCCTTGAAAACAGTTTTCGTTTCTTTCAAGATGATTACTCATATATTTATTATGCATTTACGCTGCAGGTGATTAAATAGCCACCCTGTATAGAAAATCTGAGGAGTCCTTGTTGTAATAGCCTAAGTGGTAATTACGATCCATCGCGCCTTCTGGCTTTGGGAAGATGTGTGCAAACGGTTTGTTCGTGACATGCACCCGACACGCAGTCTTAATATGAGAATGCCATCTCCGAAACAGCTAATAAAGGCTTAATCGTAACTGATGTCACGTATGTGTTCAAAATCTTGTAGTAATATAGAACTGTTATACGCCTACATTTCGGCGATGCCAATATTGAAAATTTCCGACGATCCGATTGTCAGACCTAGGAATTGAACCCAGGTCCAAGTTAATGTACTTATTGAGCGGTTTCGTTTTGCGACTATTGAAGCAATTTTTTGTAGTTACAAATCGATTATTTTAGGTCAACATTAATTAAATGAAAAGTGATTCAAACTGGCTGGCTGCCGAAAACATATAACTGAACTGGAGAAGACCACTCCACATCAGTTGGACAACATAGATTTCGTTTTTAATTATTCTATTCTTCATTGTGTCATTTTAGATCGCTCATTACAAATTTTATAATTAATGTTACCTAAGTATAATAAATAGTATCGGATATTGTAAATATTGTGACGTCTACAATTTAAAACGTACTTTTCAACTCAGTCTATTAAATTGTGAGTGGTTCTACTAAAGTAAACATGCCATAACAAAGATAAAAACACGAAATAAGGATGCCCTTCGTTAGAAACTTGCATCTTTGTATGGATTCCGTACGTCATATGTAAATACATATGACGTATGTTACATTTTTTTATGTTACATTTTCTCACAACTCTAACCACAATATAGTATGGATACATTTTATATTGGGTATTATCAAAAGTTTACCTACATAGGGTATTTTGCTGTTTCTTCACCATTATAATAAATTAACGCTATGTATTATAAACGCTATGTATCATAAACTAACGCTATGTATTTATTTTAAGCTAATTGTAATACAAATGTTGTGGTGAGAAAAATAAATATGATTATATTATATTATATATTATATTATGATGACTAGAGTCTGAGATATTTCATGAGTGCGTAACTGGTTTGTCTGTATATCTACATTATATAATCAAAAAAATACTAAATCTATACAAAGAGTACCTATATTAAAAAAAAAACCGCATGCATACTACGAACAATACGAAATGCAAATCAGACATTAGGTATTACTTAAATGTTATTTGGAAGTTGTGTACACCAAATATGTAATTTTTAAATATGAAATGATCCACATTGTATATGCAGTTTTTGATATTTTTTAAATCACTCATTAATAGACAAGGTAGAACTTCGGCTCAGTACTCTGCAAATAACTTCACAACTTCACGGATAAACTTGTTAGCTAAGCTAAACTCATTCCGAATTTAGCCAAATCCGGTACAATGGTCACTGGTTGATAGAAACAAACAAGTTTGGATAGTCCTCACCATATTATGAATTTAGACTTGTTATGAATAAGTAGAATAAGTTATAAATCCAGACTAGCAAAGGATGTACCGAGAAGTTAGTTAGTTTAAGTGTTTATAGAAAGTTTAAGTGCAGTAAAAATAAGAGAAGGTTATGATGAATCCTTGAAGAGAAGTAATGTGGAGTAAGTATAAGTAAGGAGAACAGGAATCTTCATGAGTATGTATAAATGGGGATACTATCAATAAGCAAGAAAATAGCATAAATTTCATCTACGCATCCTAGGCTGTCACTCCTCCAATAAAATGTTAAACGAAATATTTAAAAAATCGATTCTAACAGCGAAAGTAAAACTATTCCAAAAATCTTATGATACAGAAATATAGTGATATAAAATAATTTAACAAAAAAAAATTGCCTAGGTGTTTTCTTTACAGGATAATGTAGGTATTACTGGCATTATATGAAGAAAAAAATGTATCTATTTTCAAGGGGTGCTACGCTTAGATACATATACATATTATGCAGACATTTCTTAAATTTCTACGTACATAGTATTCTATGTAAGAGTAAGACTACCGTAAAAATAGGCACCTAATTTTGGAATTATATGACGTTTTTTACTGTCGGCCAATTGCTGTTTCTAAAACTTCCAGGTAAAAAATCTTAAAGCAAAGAAAATTAAGGTCGAATAGAAAAATATTTTGAATTAGGTACTTGTGTAGAATGCTAGAAAACAAAAAGCAATCCCTGGTTTAAAAATCCCGGCGTTGATTAGTAATTAAAACTGCACGTTAACTGGTACGATCGGTTATCGAATTGATTGTTTTGGTTAACCATTCACAAAAGCTAACATCTGGCAGTCGATTTGAAAACTGTTCTCGAAATCGACGGGTAGTTACAGGAATACAAAACTATTTTAACCGACGTAATTATTTAAAGTCAATTTGTCGTGTTTAGGTCAAAATGTAAACAAATATATAAATTTTATATGACGAACTTTTAAGTTAAATGCGTCTTTTTTTCTGCGAATATTACGTACAGCCATACTTTAATTGCTTATTACATGTCGCAGTAAATTTATTTAGGTATATGCTTTTCCTTAACAATAAACCTGACATTTCATCAACTATCAGTCCAATTTCGAATATTTCTTTCTTCAATTCTGTTTGAATAAATCTATGTACCTAAGTTGCAACTTGCGAATGCCGCTAAAGCGATAAGTTATTAACTCTAATAACACACCTTTAAGTTAGAATACAGTCGCCTCATTTTTTTGTTGGTTATATCTGTATGTGTGGGTGTGTGGTGGTGTGCGAGCCGGCGCGTCGTCATACTAAGGGTCCTTTGTCACCCTCCCTGCTGCCTCCCTCCAAACAATTGCTAAACATTCAACAGACTGCATACATCGCGACATAAGTAACGAACGTTTCTTCTTAACTAGGTACTGAGCTTTGAGTATTTTTTTCTATTGTTTTAATTGACGAACAATAACATAATATAACGACTGGTGAATGTTGGATGATTGTTTTTCTTTGCTACTGTATAAATAGTTACTTACAAATAAGTTTTAAATAAGCTGAAAAGTAGGTTGTGACCGTAATTATTTATTTTGAGTTGTTAGGAAAGACTAAGAATATTTACTACCTAGTCCCCAGTTAAAAAATGAATTCTCAGAACCAACCATATATACTTATATATGCAACCAACTCAACGCCATGGAACTATGACATCACAGTCACATAAGAGTTATAAAAATACCTACTTAATTATATGATAACAACTGCTTATCTTTTTGTGTGTACATTAGGGTGTCCCAAAATTGACCAAAAAAATTTTTTTTTCGAATTTTGATCTGCATACCCTCTATATCTTTTATAAATGCAAAACCATACTCAAATATGAAATTTTATCATTCTAGCATGATTGCAACCCGTGCCGACCGAGCCACAAAGTTTATCAAATCTCATGTTTAATGTTAATATTTGGTTCTCCTATAAAATTAATAAAAATGCAATAAATGAAGTAAATAAAAGACAAAATCAAATTAGAGAAATATTTACCTTTATTTAAACACATAAAATAACAACAATCAGCCAGGGTAATTTCTCTTTAGGGTATGTTTTTTACAGTCTGGATAAAAATTTTTATGTTCCTGGATACAACGCAACAGGAATTATTTTTGCTCTTCTTTAGCCGTGATAAGTCCGTAAAATCTTGCATTAATTTGACAGTTCTTTCAGCAGTGTCATTTAAAATCTTCAAACGAGTTATTCTTCTTTTAGTTTCCAGAAAAGCAGCATTATCTTCCCAAGGCACATATTCCTGAAGAAAAATGTCGTCGATTTTCAGTCGAGATTTTTATTTTTCTTCTTTTCTATCTGAATTTCCCCCTCAAAAACACTACGCATAATTCGACCGATTCGTGATAATCGTCTTTTATTAAAGCTTTGTTCAGTTGTGCTATAAAAAACATTAACAAAGATGTAATGTTTGTCTCAGCAACATGGTATTTTACGAAATGAAGGCATTTTTCAATGTTATTTGAATCGATGTTTTTCCAATTGTATCTGAACTTTTTAAAGATCGGAATATCTGGACTGCTAGTAATTTGCTTTATCTTGTTAGTTTTATGAACCAACTCATACACATGATGACGACAAGCGAAAAGTAACAATTCTCTTTCTAAAGTCTGCTCCAAAAGAGCATAAGCTCCATTGAAACGTCCAATATTCGAAGATGTTGTGTCGCAACACATTATTTGTACCTTGTCATTAACATTCCAGTTATAGAGGGCAGTTGAGATGGTTTTAGCAAATTGGCGAATTTGCTGAATCGAGGATTTGTTAATGGAGATGTAATCGATGTTTAGACCAAGCGCTTCTACGAGCGCATGAAGAATGTAAACGGAGTCTCATATGCTTAGCTGGCATCGATCTAAAGCTACGATGAGTTTAGGTGTTATCAGATTCTTTCCGCTGGCAATCTGACTTCGTCTGAATCATGTGGATATTCCAAGTTATGTGTAGTATAAGTCCATGCAAGAGCCAGTAACTCTTTTTGTCTTAGTTTTCTTTCCTTCTCCTCTAATCGTCTTAGTCTAGCTCTTTTGTGTTTGTCCGCCAAGTTTTTGTGTACATCAGGTAAGCATCCCGGTCGACCTGGCTCTCTCTGATTCTTCAAAAATACTTTGTCTTCCTCTATTTTCATTCTTTCAAAGGCATCAGCATGTGCAATATCAAATAAGTTATGAAGGTGTCTTTCACAATTATTTTCTGAGTTCTTTTACAATTTTTTGCAGCTCTCTCCAGACGTGGTTTTTGTAGGAATTCTTATGTTTTTCCAAAATATAATGCACTTCCTAATCACAAGATTAGCACTTTCACTAAAAGTTGTTTGACTTCGCGAATATTGTCAAACAAGACAGCGAGAACTTGTCGATTAGATGGTAATTTTACACCATTTATTAAATGGTTTTGGAAGTCTGGTAAGAAAAATACTTTGTTTATCACTCCGTAATTCAACTGACATCTTTATGCAAGAAATAACAGCGTACTGATATTGTAAAAAATCACGTATGAAATGACAAATAAAACACGTAGTTACAGGTCGCAGTGCAGTACCCGCGAAATTTGTATGGGCGAGTTTAAGTCGCAAGTCGGCACGGGTTATCGTTCATAAAATGGACTAATCTTTTGTTTTTAGACTATATTGGGTTATTAGGAAAGTTTTTAGAAGGTATGCGTAAAAAAAAATCGCACTTGAAATTTATGGGACACCCTAGTGTACATACACCATCGTACCGCAGCTGATCAAGCAAGCGATGACACACCAATACTATGAAATGGCACACGTGATAAGATTGCATTACCGTAAATGAGAAGCAATATAACATCCTGATTAATGATCTTAAAGTAAAGGCATTCAACAAGGGGTAGAAATTTTCGAGTATATTTTTCATGTAAATGACGTCACAACTGTCGTAAAGATGACGAGTTCGATCGCGTCGAATCGCGTAGGCGATTAATTTGTGTCGTTAGCAAATGTGATAAGAATTATTAAATAGTTTTAATATAAATTATTTTAATGTACTTAAACCATTTTAAGTAAGAATTTTCAGGAAACATTATTACTTATTTTTTGTAAATGACTTTGTTTGTTTTTATTATTTTTTTATAACTTATAACATGCTCTACAAATAACTAAGTACCTAAGCTAGTATATGCATAAGTGAAATACATTTTAAACCAACATCTATAAACGTCTCTATCTTAGACATAAAATACATCTATATATATAAATCTGGTAATTATAAATACAGGTGTTTAATCAGACAAACGTCGCTGTCATATGTCCTAAATCCCTTCTGAGTGATTCCTTAATGCTTAGGGTTGAGGATTTGACAAAGCGAAAATCACAACCGTTGAGAACATGAAATGGTGATTTGAATATTTCAGAAATCATTTATTCCTTGCTTATGTAATAAGTATTGAACATATTATTTCATCTACAAAACAGAATCCTATATATGTATTTACCGAATTTATAGAAATCTCAACTAACGTGAGAATCAAAGTTATAATATTAACACTTTGATTTAGATTTTACTGTCGTTCGTAAATAAGAACGCAAAAGGCAGTTTACCGGTTACCTTTAATAACGTTGATAAAACCTAAACTATTTACATTTTAATTCATCAATATTTCGATTGCCGTCGCCCCCTCCATTGGAATCAAGAAAATTTACTAAACGTAACAAACCACCATGTCTTTATTCCCCGAAGGGTTTGGTAGCGGTGATGAGCCTATTGCTATCCACCGGGCACTATTCTAAACTCTGGGCTGCTACTTACAATTTTCTAACAGAGAAACCCAATAATACTTTGCTTAACTCAGGGAATTGAACCCAAGGCCTCGCAGTCAGCAGTAGCGCTGACGACCAATATGCCAATGAGGCAGTCAAGAAAATACTTATATTTAATTAACTCAATATAGCAATTTGCTGTGCAAATGTTCAAATTCATTTAAGATATATAGTTAATTAATAACAGACTCCATACGAGACAACGTAGTAATGACATTAAATCACAATCAATCACTTAAATTTGAGTTTGTTTCTCCGGAAAAGAGCTTTTAAAATAAACACAGACGTTCTCCGGTGAGTGGGTAGTGTAAATGCAAAGAACTACATAACATGTATTTTCCTGCACCTCTTTTGAAACAGGCTTTTGAAGTATTCTTTCAAATATTAGTTCCAAACATTGGACTCGATATTAAATTTCAGCTCTAATTTATTTTACAACAATAAACTCAATAGATTTTCTGTTGTGTTTAATTTGCATTACTCTTGCACTTGCATTAGTCTTAATACCAAAACCAAATATTGTCTGAAATAAATTGTTATAAACATTTGCAATTAAACTTACTCTCGTGGAGATCATAGGTGACTGACTATTAATCGTCGTGACAACACAAATACGAAGTTGAGATAAGTATCCCATGAGATAGGCAATCACAAACTATATCTGCTAAAAAAGTCTTAATTATAGTGCGATTCCTCGCCGACAGGTGGCATGTTTTCCGATATACTCTCTCAGAAAAAAAAATTGAATTATACGTTATAAAAAAAAAGAAAATAGTGACCTCCCAAACAGTACATTTAACGTGTTGTGACAGTCTTGCTGCCGATGTGCGATATGTACCCTACCCTGCAACAGACAATGTCGAAAACTAAGTATCATAACCGCCACGCTAAGCAGATAGGCGACTATAATAATAAACTATTATACCGCGCCAAGCTAGAGCTTTGTTTTTTCTTTATTTTAGGCAATGAAGGCGATGTCAAACAAGACTAGAGCCCTTCAACGTAATTTTGTAATCGACATTTTATAAAATTACGTTTTCTTTTAGTTTACCATGTGCCATTACTTCACAGAATTTGATCCTTATTAGCGATACTATCGGATAATGTAATAAAAGAGCGCTTTTTTTTTTTCATACTCAACGTTTTCGAATCCTGGCTATAAATACTGATTTTTTTAAAATCTAATGATGCCGTTTTAGTTTTCATCAGTATCGGGCTCGAGATGCCTTTGAGTATTTTTCGCTATTTCTTATAGTTTCGGATTTGGCCATCCGTGCCTACTTACAAAATTTACGCTGTAATGTAATGTATAGACTTGAATTGCAGGGTTTTTTTTTATTAGTAGCCATAGTTTTCTGCTCTGATCCGATATAAAAGGTACAGTCCGCTGTCTCTACAAAGAGATATTAAATTCTTTAACGAAAAAGTTAAAAGGTAATAAACTGAACTAAAACTACTGTATATTTCCCTCGGTCGACTCATAAAGCTAAATAATTACTCCACTCTTTAATATAATTATGTATGTTCATCGAAATTAGCATGAACAAAATGCATATAAACGCTTCTTGCGAATAATTTCACAAGTTTGTAGTGACATCCCATCGCTAAGCAGTGATTTTATTCGAGGGGATACCGGTGTGATATCTATTATTATAATGTGACAATGACATTTTTAACCTTAGTAAGTTACGATGAATCACGTATTTGTAAAGCTATAAATGTATATTGTATTTTTAAATTATTAATGCAATAAACATTAGAAAATGATTGTTTCCTAATAAGTTAAAAATTCATGTACTTTGTTTTGCCACGGGACGAATAAATTTCTGGAAATGATCGCGTATCTTAGTTTTGAAAGTTCCTGGATATAATGACATTTTACGTAGGCTACTTTTGCAAGCTTCATGTAGGGGAGCGGGGGGCTAGTTGTAACAATTTTTAGTTTTTTCATTGGGGAAGTCAAAATATGGAATATTTTCATCATGAAGCACTTTAAAATAAGAGAACGTCTATTCAGGTATCAATCAGAATGATTATTGGGCTTAAATTGATAAGAAATGCTTGTATAAATGACTTTTTGTGAAAGTTGGAGTATGTTACAACTTACCCCGTTCTTGGGGCTAATTGTAACTGGCGTGGGGTAAGTAGTAACAACATAATAAAACAACATATTTGTTTGATTTTAAGGCATTTATTGTAAATCAATATGAGATATATTACTTATAAAGTATTTATTACAAACTAATGAGGTAACCAGTGTTTCTTTATCAACATTTTGATATTTCTTGTCGCTTAGTATCTATTTAGTCTTTTAAACAAAATAACAACATATCTATCAACAGCCAAATTATTTTCAATGACTGAAGAGTGATGGATGGATGGAGTTTTGGATTTCTTTTCATGATTTTTTGAAACCAATCTGCTCCAACCGTACCATTTTTGTACTAAAACGGAGGGATGATTTAACGCCTTTAAATAAGAAGTCGCTAAATCTCTTACATTCTTTAATTTCTCATCCTAAGACAAAAAGAAATTTGATTAAAATAAATCTGTTAGGTCTGCAATAGGTAAGACCTTTGCACAGTAGTGGAATATTGTATTTGAATTTTGTTACAATGTGCCCCAAAATTTCGTTACAACTAGCCCCATGATAAAATTTTGAATATTTTTGATTATTGAAAAAAAAGTTTATGTTATTATTCAATGAAAGTAGTTACGTACGACAGCTTAATGTATTGACTATATAAATTAATAGATACTCATTTCAAAAAGACATTGTCGTAACTTAGAATCAAACTTTACGAACTTAATATTTTTATATTACCTGGCAAAAATGGTGCACCTACTCATGACCACTCACTGCGCTCTCCCGCACCTCACTGACTGTGCTTTCGTCATAGGGCCGGTTATAAGGAGCAGATTAAGTGTAAATTGGAAACAAAATATTCGAAACCTGCTGAGTAATTAAGCTGTTACTACTTACCCCTGTTACAACTAGCCCCCCTCTCCCTACAGTATCAATTTCATCATTATCAGCAAACATCATCATTTTTCGGCATACTCCGTATCATAGAACTATCCTGAATGTACCAAATATCTTCTTGTTTTAAACCCAATGTAAAGCTTCAAATGGGGAGTTTAACAGCTCCTCGAATTCTCGGTGACATCTATACAGGGGTTGGGTTTAATAGCTCATGAAATGTATGTAAGCAAGACGGGGGATGTCGTCAGTCGAGTGCGGCTGGTAAAAAGCACCTACCTATAGCTTAGAGGGTTATTGTGGAGGCCCTCGTGATTCCTTTGAGTGTTACAGATAAAGTCATATTTTTCGTTTTCCGAAGAGGGGTATAATGAGACTTTGAGCGGCCATTATCTTTTAATCGGTACAAGAAGAGAACCTGATATTTAGATTTTTATCAGATATCAGAAAGACATAATTTGTGAATACCGTATTTAGGGAATAATTCAATGGAAATGTCTCACCATCTATGATATTTTCTACAATTTAAATTTTGTTCACCGGATATAAAAACTGCACGGCATTTATCTTTTTTAATTTTTTTTTCTTTTATCCCTTAACCTGCTAACTAACTAAAGTTTGTATATTTTTATATACATATCCAATCTCATATCGAGATTACTATTGGTTTAGTAATTAGTAAATTATTTGTATAACAACTAACCACAAATGGGTTGACAAACCAATATTATTATACAAATAAAACAATTACCTAATTAAAGGGGAAACGCTAATCACAGATATATATATATATATATATATAAGTAGGTACTATTGAAGAATTATTATTGATTTGTGATCTGTATTACAATTTATGTTTAGTATTTTTTTGTTATCGTCTATAAGTAGTTCGCGTGTAGAATTTACACCTACTTTTACCCGAAATTTACAAATTAGTTTATTATTAGGAGTGTTACTAAATTATGAATGTTTACCATTGCTCGTGAATACGATAGTAGAGAATTCAAAAAACGAATCCATCCATACATGATACCAAAATAATTAAAATACTAAGACAGCTTTCTTAGAAGTTTTCTTTCTGATTCTGTGAATTAACATTACCATATACGTCAGCCTATACCTCATCGCATCGAAGATCTGCATTGCATAGCTACCATGGATACACAGATGATAATAATACCTATGCTTTTGCTACAATGATAGAATTTCTATCTAGTTAATTTGAAATTTACTTTTGGTCCATCGCCTTGAAATTTATGTTTTCAACTTGATAATACAATATCAAGCAATAGCTTGAATAGATATTGATTTACGTGAATAGAGCAGAGCTTACTTTGGGAAGACTGTTATGTTGACTATCAGTTAATCCATCGGCTGCACATTGTTACAGGAACGCTATTACCGTAGGTTGGTCTCGTTAGCAAGAATATAATCCGATGCGGTCTACTTTATGAAGTTACAGGTTCGTTCAAAACACATCACTTCATATATTTTTATAACTATGGACCAAGATTTTCACTAGGATATTTAGTGCTTTATTAATGTTGATGAAATTTTTCCTTTCTATTTCGAAGAGTTTCATGAAAAAGATGTAGGTACCTACATCTTTTTCATGAAACTCTATCTATCATTTGTTTATTATAGCATGCAGGCGTGAAGCCATGTTATCTCATCTAAACTGAGTATTGTTATTTTATATTTGTATGTATTTTAGATTTTTCACAACAAATAATAACGGCTATGATTCGGGAGTGATCGTCATAATCAGGGAACAAAGATATGAAAGTTCAAATTTAAGGCGAAATTAACTCCCAGAATTAAACCCAACAAAGTTGATCATATCGATCACTTAATACTAAAGAAAACTATTCATATAAAAGTTATAACTACATTAAAAATATAACGCAAGAATTTGACACTTTCATCTTTGTACGCCCAAATACATATATTCATACAGTAATGGCCGGTCCGTGTCGTCTGAATCAAGCCTTATCCGTGGATTGTGTCGCCATTGTTATTCATCGACAGCATCCGAGGATCTCTGGTCAACGAATTTTAACAGCACAATAATATCACGGTTATTTTACGACCGTTTTTGCAAGTATGATTTAGTTGGATTCACGATGTGTTATGTTTGAGTTATAAAAGTTAAGTTAAGAAATATGGTACTTGCAAAGAAAACGGCTTTGTTGTAAATTATCTATCAGCGGTTTTGTCCTGACTACGTCAGTGTGAAACGACCAGCCTATAACGGTAACTTTAATATATTTTGGCCCGTACACTATAGAGAAATCAAACTGGATCTCAACATTTGCAAAACCAATGGACATAGAACATTAAGTTTATTAAAACCTATTAAACCGATCAATCAGAAAAAAAAATACATTTTTTTTAGTTTCGTCTTCTATACTCAAAGGTAGAAAAAAATGTTCCCCTAATAGCTTTAAAATAAGTATATACTTTTCATCGCAGGGGAGTGAGTATCAAACATTTTTCAAACGTCCAAGATTCAACGTTTATAATGCTTGACTGTGCCGTTGAAATCACTCATTTTCTTCACCACTGCAACCTCTAAACGCTTTTAGCTTGAACAACTTTAGACTGCGCTCTGTGTCTAGACTGCAAATGTTGACAGCAAATGTTGCTGAAATCTAGCTAGGCCGATATGGATATTTATAGATTTAAGCAAATATATTTGAACTTTCTAAACTAAATCCGGCGGATAGTAATTACAAAATCTCTGTTGTGTTACGAGTAAACTAACAATGCACAACATAGAGAACATCAACTATCTGTTCAAGATTGTACTTATTATCAATAGTTAGTTAGGAAAATATGAATATTGTACCTAATAGACAAACAAAAGCCTGACAGCTTTCCATGGTTGTACAAACAAATAATAATAATTAAATAACAAATATTCATTTTCATACCATATCAAGTCCTTTTCTGTCGTGTGCTTTATACCGTTTTCAGAAAGCATAAGAGAACATGTTTCAATGTACATAAAAAAGTAAATCCTTAACGCATCAGTCAACTGTTTTATTCCACGTAGTCTGTTGTTACAGTAATTAATAGTCAAATAACTTTGAATTTACCTGCCCCTTAGGTAGAAAGATATTTAATTTAAATTCAACAGTATAAGGCTAAAGATTTTCGATGTCGCATCTTAATATTTTTATAGAGACATGTAAAGTACAAATTCTTAACAGACTCTATCATATCAGTTTGTCGCGAGCAATCAAACAGTAGGATCAATCAATGTGCCGGTCATCTCGCCAACTATACGCGCTAAGAGGGATTTCTTGTCCGCGTGGAGCTTTTCCGCCGCCCGTCATCTCTTCATATTGAGATTGATGTTAGAGCCGAGCCGAGAGCCAGCCCGAACAGAATACTAAGAGGACAGAACGGCGGACCATTCTTCCCCAATTAGTCTCCGATCCGGCCGGGTTTGTCCCGCGGTCGACCACCACGGCACCACTCCGCATACTAAAATGACGTCATAATTTTTCATATAAGCTCCCCCTGATTAAAGTACGACACAAGTTTTGTTAAGTGTTCGAGTTCAGCGCGTAGTTCTTTAGTATTCTTACAAATTTGGCAGTTTTGGTTTTTATATTTTAACTTGTGTATGAAATTGAGTTTTTGAGATAGTATGTAAGTATCTAATTACCTTATAAGTATAATCTGAGTTGGTGAAACTAGAAAATTTAATACCCATACCTACCCACAAAACATCTTGACTTTGAATTGAATTTTTTTTATTATATAATTTAATTTTACTGCAACAACATTTTTTTTCGACCGTATACTTGTTTTTATCAAGTTAATTTCAGACACGGGTAAATATGGAAATGCTTCCTCGAAACACCACAAAACACTTACAACTAACATGAAAAAATCAACCAACAAAGGCCTTCGTTAAATACGTGTAAAATTAACATAGCTTTCAAGCAGGGCGTTAACAAGACGGTACGGTACTTGGCTCATAATAGAGAACGGACTAAATTACTCGTTAAACATACTTGTAATAAAACACGTGTGTCGTAAACGGGTGTCGAATCTACATCACTTAACAGTCTTACTCATTGGCCTAATCGAAATACTGCTGTTTTAAATTATTGCCCACGACAATACATCTATTCAGCCTAATTTTGGCGGGACATAGATTCGAATTATATCAACTGTGGTCATAATATTATTAGTGTTGGATGGTTGTTTCTTGTTAAGCCAACATAATTTGGCATTGACCTCCTTTATGATTTAATTGAAGAGGGATATTTTAAATTGTTAATGCCGTGTTTTGAAGATTTTGGACCATAAGGACCAATAGTGCTATAATTTTTGGTAGTACCAACAAACTTAATAAAAGATTACTTAAACAAAGTTGATGTATCTATCAGAGAAGTATAACCCTAAGCACAAATTTTGCTTAAATATATCTGTCAAAAAATAAACGTAAATTTGGCATCTTAGCTTATTATTTTACAGTCGCAACGAAATAATAAAAGCAGGTTAAGTATGTATTCATACAAAACTATGTAGATTTGTGAACGAGAAACTACATAACAATAAGAACAACTATAGGTCCCACTGAAAAATCGTAACTTTCAAAATGGATAACAATAGTAAGTATCTAACCTAATTAACATTTTACGTCATCCTTGAAAATAAATATAACATTGCGTTTGAAATGTTCATTCAAAATCAAGTTAGGTTGAATTATCTCAGGTGTTGATTCGGTCTATGTCTTTGCGAGACCACTGTCCATTTGATTCGTATCTGTAACAGTGTTTGTCGGATGTATGTAGGTATATTGAATATCTCGGTGTTGCGCCTGAGACAGATAATTATAATACGTTATTTAATATTATTTATCTTTAATTTTATTCAAATAGTTCTTTACTGGCTTATTGGTATTGTGTGAGGTCCTGGGTTCGATTCCATCGGTCACTGTGTTATTGGGTTTTTCGGTACGGAAATTCTCAGTAGCAGCACGAAGTTTGGAACTGCGCCCGGTAGATGGCAATAGGCTCGCCCCCTATTACTTGGGACTCAGTAACGACATCGGCGAAATGTGGGTGTACAATAATATACCTACCTCTGCCTAACCCTTCGGGGAATACAGGCGTGATGCGTTGCACTAGTTCTGGATAATCAGATTGACTTAGAATTAAACATGCAGTGAGGAGGCGTCACTAATTACGCCTTACTTCGAGGGAGTTAAAGCCAAGCATACCGAGCAGATATTTAGTAGGATAGGTACATTTGCTAGAACTCTCACAGCTACCGAGGGAAAATCAGACTCACATGACACACACAAGTCAAACTATTTGTCGTGTACATAAACATAGGACCAGATATTTTCAAAAGTTAAATCCACGATGCTTTTGTTTTATTCAAATCTGCATACGTAGTTATCTATCATTACTTTTAAATGTTTCACATTAAAGAGTCTACAAACAAAATTACGTAAATGCGACTTCCCACAAGCATTCACATTTCTAACAAACTTCTTTGAGTTGGTAATGTCAAGTGCACTTGTATCTATTTAAATATAGCAATCGGATCTCTATTCAGGTCGTATCATCGGATCTTAAGCGGTAGTAGACGAACACTATTTACCAGCGTATAAAGCCAGGCATGCACCGACCGTCAATTTAATCCCGGCGAAACAATGCGTTAAGTCTGTTATATTGGACGTAAAAAGGACCTATCTATATAATGTAAAGCTGCATTTTTTAACGTCAAAATTTGTTATTGAAAGGATTTGAGATGGATATTTTCGTGTTTACTAGAATTAATGCATTTTAGAAGTTTGTTTTGGAACTATTTTTTCCTTACCTCTAAAATCTTTATTACCCTCTAGATATACCGTAGTATTTTCAGAGAATGATTATCATATTTTTTTATCATCGAATATCATCTTAAAATACCTGTATAAAAATCAAAATAAAGCGATAATAAATGAAGTGAGACGATAATATGGCCCCAACATTACTGATACTAAAATATTGGTTAAAAATATATTGATTATGCATAACTTTAAACTTCTTCATTTCATTCACCATAAAACTGCCTCATCTAGTAGTCAGCTTCTCAGTGTGACGTCCTGGGTTCGATCCTCAGGTGCAACAAAGTAAATATAGGGTTTCTTTGTTAAAAAAAAATCAGGTGCACACCGATGTTAGGAATTATGGCCAAGAGATGGTAATAGGCTGACCCCCTTTTACATAAGACTTTACGGCATCGGCGAAGTGTAGTTGTACAATAGTATTAATAGGTATGTACCTCTACCTAACCCTTTGGACACTTTACACCTGATGGTACGCTCATCTATACAAAATAGTAGCGAGACTAACCGACAGACAACACACAGCCTAAACCATTGTAGATAGAAACTTGATTGGACTCTGGCGAAATTCCATATGTGCTTGAACCTGAGTTTGTTTAAATGTATACTGGTGTTACCAATGAATTCTTCTAAATTATTATGTTGTGATGCTATTTTGAAAACTAATATTTAAATAAAACTTACGGTTTTTTTTATTTGAAAACTGAGAGTATTATATTTAATGTCGATATCAGCATTTCTAAAATTTTACGCGTGAATGATATGCATTTTGTTATTTTTATAGATATTTTAGAGATATAATACGTTATTAAGTAATACAGAAGTTTATTATATGCTTAGGGGCTCAATAAAACCAGAACTCTTTCTATCGCGGACGTCCTCTAGTTTGCCACCATTATGATGGTCGAAAAGGATGCAATTATGGTCCTTGGTTCCGCGGGCAAACGCGCCGAATGTGAATCGCGTACATACGAGTATAATAAATTCACGTTACTAAGCTTAGACACGTGTGTAATGTGTCTGCGGACTACACGTTATGTGTCTGTGAACTCCATAATTGAGCACAGCTATCTTATTTCACAAACTCAGCTTAACAAGTAACTTCTATCTATTGTAATGATGCACGCACGACACATTCTTTTATTAATCAGAGAACATAAATATCACTCTTGCAAGTTTATTTATACGTTACTTTATTTTAGAAATAATTTTCTATTGAATATAAAGAGGTTATGTAATGATCGTAGCATGTAGCATTCAGTACTTTTTGCCTACTTCTATGGCGTGAAATTTCTCTTGTGACTGATGAGATTTCAAAATTTAGTTAAAAGGAATAGTTAGCAATCCACCGCTACATATTCGCATTAATTTACATTGTTTATAGACAAAATGCAATAAGTAACTTGGACATTTCACACAGCCTGAAGTTTGATTTTTTCTACGTGACTGGTGGTTATTTGAAAGTGACATTGCTCGTTTGACACGGTAAATATTATCGACCGCATATGTATAAATTTTCAGCCAATTTCCACCATTGTTATCGTTTTATATTATAAGTAATGCCTTAAAAAATCTATGGCCTAACGAGTACTTTCTTTTGATTTAAGCGTGAACAATACTGACCTCTTACAATGATTTTACTTTCATCCTCTTTTTTACTTTTCATAAGAGGCGCGTGCGTGTTTCTTAAGCGAAGTAAAAAAAAAAAAAAACCATTTTGAATCTTTCCAAAAATATCGATGGTATCTACACAACACAGTAAGCATCTACGTTTTGTGAATTACCTAAATAATCTAGTTTTTCTGTATACAAATATTTCGGATGAAAAGTAGCCTATGTCCCAGGCTCAGGTTTAGTAGTTATAAGGTAGCAAACAGACAGAGTTACTTTCGAATTTATAATATTAGTGTAAAGTGTGATTATTCGGCCAGGGGGAGTAAATACTCCCGGAAAAGGCCGAGAAAGGTGTATGTTAGACTCGTAGTTTTTATCGGAATTGTTCGTACTTGCCGCAGTATTTTATTAACCCGTACTGTCTCAATGCTGGGCTAAGTTCTGCCATAGTTCTCGACACTTCTATCATCGTCTGCTCCGGCCAAACTTTAAGAAAATTTTATATATCGTTCCGCTAACATTTTCTAGGCCACAGTAAAGTTCTCAAGTCATAAATGAGAATGACTCCACTATACATCAACAATAAAAGTGTTTAAAGTATTTAGCGGGGCTTCATAAATTGATGAATATGATTTGTGACGGTTTATAAATTGGTTCAATGGGCGAGTAGAGTATAAATTTGTGACGACTGTCGACCGTCCGTCGTAAATGACAAACTTTTTACTAATAATTAATATGTCTGGCTAACATACGCAACTATTCGATTCATACAAGGTGGCGTTTTAATTGCCTGCACTATTGAAAGAGGTAAATCAGACCAGGATAATCTACCCTACTCTTTGACCCAAATGTAAAACTTAAAGGTTTCTTAATTTTTCACACGAGCATCAATGTTATATTTTAATGAAGTTTTAATCCTATTTATTACTATAGTCTGCGGCCCGTTGACCCCAAGCGAGACAAACTAAGCATGTAAATAGTTCCATTAAATATCCTGCTGGCCATGCATGATGTATTAAACATTGCCGCCCCTCAAGATGCGCCAATAACGATGGCATAAATTTGTGATTTTTATTGGTACGAGTATAAAATATATTTTTATGAGATCGGTATTTAATTATTATATCTATATGGCCTCCCCATACCGATCTAATAAGAACCGACCTCATTGAAGTAATGCAGGTGATTATAACGTCACCCTGTATACAATCTTCCATCAACGTCGATACTAACGAAATAACAAAAATAAAATATATTCTAACTTCCCTGTATCTTACCGCGCTTATAACTTACGCCGGCGCATTACTCATCCATTGAATTAGCCGCGACTAGCCAGCCAATCGGCCGTCACCGACATGTTTTGACGTCGACATTTAAGGAGAATCACAACAAATGGCTTCTCAGTAACGTAACTGAGTTGACGAATTATGATTTTTAGATTAACAGTGTCTAAAACTAAATTGACAATGATTTATTGTCTATCTTAGAATATTGAATTGACAACAGTAGATTGATCTTTCCTCTTATTATATGCTCCTTTTGACCCGTTGTCGACGTCTGGCTGTCCAAAAAGCCAAATAAAAATGTTGACTTTACCTGTAACAAACAAGAAAATAAAATCAGTATGGTGACAAAAACCAGAAACCAAAAAAATCAAACTGTCCGCCATGTTGTATTATAACCACATGAGAAATTGAAATTGAAATAAAGAAAAGCTTGAATTATAATAATGCAGGGCATATGTAGTTGGGCGTACAAAATGAGAAGGCTAGGCACAAGCCTAGCCCTTACTATACTGTATACTGTGTATATACTTGTGTATACTGGACACAAGTCCAGTATATTGGTCTGGCGTGGAAAGGACATGATCAAGAACTTTATGGACCCTCTAAGGGCGCAAGATTCCTTACCATATTTTTCTACAACCGTTAACGGTAGTGAAATAATATTCTGACCCACACATGAAAGGGAACAGTCCGGGAGTTGAGTGACAGAAGTCCGGGTAGGGTTGAAATCAAACTCTGCACCAGCACCCGGACTTCTGACACTCAACTCCAGAGCTGTTCCTTTGATACGACTCCTCTTAATAATATTGCCCATATTGTCATAAGTAGGTTCTTGAAAATAGCGCACCTATACCAGCTTTGTTTACTTTATATTTTCCGGTTAAATATAACAATATTCAGAAAAATCAATCTCTGACTAATAAGAATAAAATACTGATAAAAGTATAACGATTTTAGCTCTATTATAATTGATTGATCAATTGTGTATAAAAAAATATATCTATTTTAACCTGACAACAACGCTTTAAGCCGCGAATACATCCTCAGAAAGCTTACCAAAATGTATGGAGAATTTTTGTAAATAGTAGATTAAAAAGAATTTGGAGGTCCAAATATAATGGCATTAGACACATTTGTTGTTATGGACAGTAGTTCCACAAAAAATTATGTTCGTCTCGCACAGGCACGCCTCGCTTGGCGGCGCCGGCGCACCCGATGACGAAACCCGGCCCTCCCTCGATAAGTTCGAGAGCCGGGTTACTCGTTTAACGATTTGCATGTCGGATGACTTACGCCTGTCCACAACGACGACCTATTTTTTTTATACTAAGTAATAGATATTCAGCGTTGTGTGGCATTGCTTAACAAGCAATTAACTGAGTTCGAATCAGTATTTTTGTTCTTTGTTATATGTTATATGTTATATCGTAGCTTTATAGAACGGTGTACCGTTAACATTACTATAAGTCATCTTGCGGGTGTCGTTTGAAAAGCCAAAAAAAAGACAGCACAAATTCATCATGATTAACTAGTAACTAATTAGGTAGGTACTTAAATGCAAGACTCGCTCTCAGCGATGGAGAAGTAAATTTACTGTGACTTCTCCATCTCTATTATAAGATGATTTTGTAGTAATTTTAAGACCAATTTTCGCCCCTTTTTAAACTCTCAGGGTCGAATATTAAGAAAATCGTTCGATGTGATTACGTGCATTATATAAGGAACCACTATGCATTTCAAGTTTCAGTAGCCAGTCGGTCAATTTGAATATGTCGGGAGGCTTCAAAACATGCAATGCGAGCTATCTGACAAATAGCCTGATTCTATTTACAATTCCAGTGCAATATTCACACGACACGAGGACGCTCTTAAACTTGTTGGACACAGTCTGAAATGCTTACTATTATTAAACTTGGACCTTTGAGTTGACCTTTAGCTCAGTCCAGCTTATTTAAATCTTTACATTACTTGTCCAGATCAGCTCTAGTAAATGGAATTCAACATAGATATAGACAGTTTCGGAAACCGTACTTTCAGTAGAGCTAAGATGACCAAAAATAGCTGAATATTCCCTTTACTAGTAATTATAGAAGACTATTATTACTAGTAATTATAAGATATTGGTACCTATAGAGTGCTATAGGGGATTAAGGCTTGCTACCGGAGAATGCCGTTCCCAAAAAAACGGGCATTTCCGGGAAATTTCGTCATCTTGTTTGACACCGGTATTTTGATACTTTCGGGAAACAACTTCTAGTTTTAAATTAAAAGAAATTAAATCGTCATACGATTGTCGAATTTGACACAACCGTTCGATTCGATTTTTACATAAGTAGGGAACTACTTACAAGTACAACATAACTTCTCATTGATTCTTGTTCCTCGTATCTTGTTTTGCTTTATCGCTAATAAAGCAGCGTTGGCAGAACAGTTGTTGCAGTTGTAAAGCGATCCACTAGGGCGCTACGTGGCACGAGATCGATTCCCGCACAGAACAAACATTTGTATGACCTACGGACAGTGTTTTAGATCAAGACATTTGTGAATGTGAATATTTTGTTACAAATAAACCATAGCAATGTTTAAAAAAATACGTTAAAATATATTTAAAAAATAGATTACATAGACATAGTAGAAATAGCATTTAATTATACAGAATACCTTGCGTATTGGAGAATGTGCTACCGCTTTGAAAATTAATAATTTCAAGAACTATAAATGTGTCGTTCAAAGAAGTAAGCAATCGCATGAATGTTCTATCAAATCTATTTGCAGATTTCCGTTGTTGGAAGCTGGTATTTGATTTACAAAAGTCCCTCTAACACAGAAAATATGTGCACCAAAGCAGGAAGAAGCCCCGACGCTGTTTTCGAAATCCGAAGCGCGTTTATGTCGTGTATTATGTTGTTCTCACACAAACAGATGATAATAATAGCTTAATATGTTAATATCACGCATAGTAGCACGGGCGAATCTATTGCCACGAATGTGAGGCCAGAGAATTTTCTTAGAACCCATGGTCTGACCTTCTGCAGCCGTGCATTAGACCACTAGATAAATTAATTTAAACATATTTTATAGTATCAAAAATGGAGAGGATTCCTCTAAATTATGCGAATTCGACTCAGACTTCGCTACATGTGTAAAATCGTAATGATGCAACACAGATATCAACGCTATCTAATCTAATCCTACGTAAATGTGGAGCGGTCTGTTTGTCTGATTTTATAGTAAGAGACACCCATACGAGTGATGTGAATGTCGCTATTATATGTACATTTTCATAATGTGTGCAAAGAGTATGACTAACTCATAGCTCAAGCGTTCAATAACTACTCCGTAAAGAATTTTACTCCGTTAACTCTGTAATTTATTTTAAATATTAATATTTATCAAAATATTTAATATTTATCAAATTTAAAAAAACATTGCCCCACTCTAGGATTTCTCCTGTGTCGTGGGTACAGTTTACAAAAATACATGTCATATGCACACACAACCAGATCAGAAACAACTATCTGTCGATCATACAAATATTTGTTCCGTGCGGGAATCGAAGCCGCGACTTAGCGGAGAAGCATTTGATAAATATTTTACTTGCATATTTTTCTCGTCTCCTGTATACAATCAAAACCTCGTTTATGGAAATGCAAGTTTAAGTCCAATACGATTCTATGACATAATTATTACAACAACGCTAAGATTATTAAAAGCTTATTTTTTTCCTCAATTTCCGATATGAACGCATCTTATAGGATGATCTACAATCCACAGTTTTGACTCGTTGCGAACACGTTATGACTCAGAGGTCTTTCCTAAAGACCCAATACGGACATACCACTACGTTGATAACCATCTCGTGCCCAGTTTCTGCCAAGCCCTCAAAAGCTTGAACTTAAGCAGCATCGGATGTGTATCGTTGCAAAATGTTGTATTATACCTCCGCACGACATATGCACCAGTGGAACTGGTTTGTGCGTAGCGGAGTCTTATTTATAGATTTCGGTCACTTTGTATGTGCCTTATATACCGTTAATTTAAGTAAAAACGTTTCTTTAAACTTGAATCACCGCTATGCAAAAACGTAAAGATTGAGCCAAGATTATAAAAAATACGATTTAAAACTTAATGAGAAGAAATATTAGAAAACTATAAAATGCAATTTTCTTACGGTAACGGTACGGTCCTGGACAGTTAAGCCACGGTCGATGAAATGAACGGTGAAATCGTTGCCTAGAACTGCACACAGCAAAATCGGATATAGGAAATAAATATTGAAGTGAAAAATATCCCTGTTGGGAAAACCTGACTTAACGCGTATTGAGTGCAGCGTTTGAAGGCTACCTTTTTGCTAGTGTTTTTCTGGAACTGTGCCCATTGGCTGTCAATAGGCTCGCCTCCTATTACATGGGACTCAATAACGGCATCGGTAAAATATGTGTGTACAATAGTACACCTCTGCCTAACCCTTCGAGGAATACAGGCATGATGCTGTTATGTTCACTTTACGGTATTGTCTGGGCCTCGATATTCCCAACGACCTCTTGAGTTAGTGGGGTACAGTCTACCTACATCAAAATTAGCTTCATGAGGTAACCACTGTATAATATGACATAAAAACTCTTGCGATTCAACTATTGAAAGCAATACAAGGAAAATTTAAGTATGAAACACGATACAAATTAAAAAAATCCTCATTATAAATTGTCATCACATGTACCTACCAGTAGTAGCTACTTACATAAGATGGCACGGTTGGCGCAGTGGTTAAACAATTAGCTTTCTGCGCTTCGTTTCGCGTGTGCTATTCCGGCATGGAACAAATATATGTATCATCTACTTATAGTTGTTTCGGGTCTAATTGTGTGTTTGTAAACTACCCACGACGCAGGAGTAACTAAAGCGTGGGTCAACGTCAAAAAATGGAGCTTATAGTATGTCGTCTGATTTCAAACGCAAAGACTAGAAATGTGTTTTAAATCTATGTGAACTATAATACTTATGTATGTTGTGTAACTAACTTCGAATGTGTATCATGTTTGTGGTCCACGGGTGGAGGGTGGTGAGACAATTGTTGCGCGCTTTGACTTTAGTCTATTTTAGAATCTCTTTCTATATTAAAGAATATATTTGAACATTTTATTCTGAAATTTTATTTTTTTTGATTTTATTATCTTATATAGTAGTCCTTGTGTGTCATGCAATGTCTAGAGTATTTTATTTTGAAATAGTAAAATTTTCATAAAAATATCTTTACGTCACTGTAAACTACATTTACGTACATTTTGAAAAGTTTATGGAGTGTCTTAACAGTGCACCTTGACTCCTAACGTTTTAAAAATACAAAGGTTCAATAAATATTACAAATATTTAAATATAATAATTATAATATCCAGACACTGGTACGTGAATTCGAGTGTTTAAAGTTACGAATAAGTAATATTACATGATAACCAGAATCCGAGACCTACTATTAACTATATATTTATTTAAATATTTGTTTGTTTGTAACCGCGCTCTTAAGGAAGGCTGTAATATTTTCGATAAAATCCACAAAAGAGGGTTTTTGAAGATGAAAACTAGGTTATGACAAAAAAAAAATCCGAGCAGATTCTTTCAGAGTTCGATTTATTCCTAGTTTAAAGCATATTCAATCTCATATGAACAAAATCTGCTGTCAAATCAAACGTACTAGAGTAGTTATTGGTCTGACACTTCAGCATTTTTTTCTAGGCCATAACTATCGTATAGGTACTTCAAAAAGATAGATTTATTTCAAGTTAATTGACAGGAAATGATATTGAGGGCACGCTAAACAGTAGACGAGAACGTCAACACATAACAGTAATTTTAACATGTGGCCCTGTGTGGCCCTTATTAATAACATCTAAAAAGGCCAGTATTGAAGCTTGCTTTACATAATTTTCAAAAGATCGTGCACATTCTATAACTCATAGAAGGACTAGGATTTTAATATCATTATTATAATAAGATAAAAAAAAAACGCTTGAATATAATTTGATAATTTTTGGTGTACAACCTACTAACGCGATTCTCAGAATATGCTTTATATTATTGTCGTAATGTCGTCACCACTTTGTAAACGTGTTTAATAATTCCTTAATAACTTTATCAGAGCTCTTATGTCAACGTAATATCGATGAGATTTGCTTGCTCCAAGGGACAGTTAAAAGCCGTAACCTAAAATCACAGTAGCACACATATGGCGATTGTCTTCGAAACGACTTGTGAAGGTTATACCATGCAGTTTGACATCAATAACACAACCTGCATCAAATGTCGCGAAACATAGTAACAAAAACATTTATCTTAGTATCTTGTAGTAAGAAGTGTCACAAGAAATATATTTTACATCGTACTAACGTATAATAATACAGGTTAGGTAGTCTTTAAAAACTCATTCAAAAAGTTCATCATTCATATAATTCTCTCGCAAAGTTTAGTTTGTCCTTCTTCCTGAGTTTAATTAGTAGTTTCAGTCTCAGACCCAAAATTCCAGCATTCATCCCGAACCTTGAGAAATCTTCACTTTATATTATATGAATGACCTAAGACCCAATCAAAATACAGTGACGTCACCACTCCAAGGATTACAAGAATCACCGAATACCCATATGATATAGTGTTTATTATTACAGCATTGACTGTGCCGCTTGCGCATCGTAGTGTTTGAAAAGAGCGTTTGTATAACTTACACAGTGATGAAATCGATCATATGGCTACGATTCACAAGAATCATGGAATGGTTAACATGTGATTTGTTCCTATGCAAAGCAACGATTACAAGTTACAATTCGGATCAATTACGTATCTCTAGTACATTTTGTACTATAATCTGTTTTAATAAATGGAACAAAAATAGTAAAGATGAGATCTGGACTAAACCATTCTGCCTTTCCCTATAGCTATCTTGCTTTATCCCCGATGTATCGCATGTTCAACAGATGGGTCACAATAACCAGTTTTCAATACTGCACCTGGTGTGAATGTCTGATGTCTAAAACTTCGATTTATATCTGAACCAAAGAATGGCGTCTTCAAAGATGTGCATAATCTTACAACTTAACAAGACAATACTAGCATAACTATCACACTTATGAATAAGTGCTATCAGGTAGAACAGAAAATAATTTTGGACTTTCAAAAGATTATTGGAAGATTGAAATAGGTGTAGATGATATAGCCAGCCCTAAATCTTTAGGACTCACGTCTCGCGACACGACGTACAGTTTGGAATGCCATCATCTTAAATCATCAAAATTTATTTCGGACAGAACCAATAAAATACCAATTTGCTCAAATCATTCAACGAACACACAGTGTGCGCACGCGCAAGGTCTCGTATTTCGTACACAGTTTTAATCGCATGACATAAAAAATACTTACGTAAGTGTCAAAGTTCCATGAAAACATCGTACGGCTGATCATAATCGGGTGAGCACACAAAAACTTGCAATAACATTATTCTGGTACCTACCTCGTTGCTGTCATAATTATTATCTACGATAGGTATATAACGCTTGAAAACAAAAGATATTATTAACATAAATTCTTCATTTAAATGGTAAACCTACTTACTTAAAGTATCTTTGAAAAATCAGATTAATATGAACAAATTTAATTGAATTACAGCCACACTGAGCACGCTGGATACTACGAAAATACCGTAAAATTATAAATCTAGCCCATAGCATATTACTGAACACAGGCTTCTTCTCAGAATGACAAGTGTTAAACCCTCAGTCTTCTACGCTAGCCTGGCTGGCGTATGTTAACAAACTACACCATCGAGAAATTTATGGAGCTCAGGCAGGTGTTCAGGTCATATTTCATGATAATGGAATTGTAGTCAGAGGTCGGACCGGGATCGAATTTAAGCCCTCCTGCTTGGGAGGCAAGCGTTTATCCACTGGGCTGTTACTGCTCGTATCATCAGAAAGTTGAATAAAAAAAAATGTTACATCTATACATAAGGCTAGAACCAGTGGATTAAATAACTAATTTGAAATAGTAAAGTGCCGTGAGGACATAATTTCGATTCCCGGTCAGGTGAAAGTGTTTTAAGATTTTTCTGTTCCATCCCGAACAACCGAATAGAACTTTTGTAGTAGCAGCACGGAGGTTGGAACTGTGTCCGGTAAATAGTACGCTCGCGCCCACATGGGGCTCGATACCAGCACCTCCTTCTGGGAATACAGGCGTGATGATATGGCCACATAACCTAAGGTACTCGGCCATCCGATCCATTGGACGGATCGAATTTTGTGTAACTTGATCACAAAACCACTAACATTTCGAACTTAAGGCTCTATCGGACTCTTAGTCTCATCGGATATTTGAAATCGGTACTAAATATATCAGAAGGTAAATATTTTGCCCCATTGTAGATACTTAATTGTAAATGCAGCTGTAATTAATGTTTAATGCCGGAGAACTGATAGTAGGTGATGGAAAGTTTAGGAATAAAGGTCAAGCAAAAGCTGCCAGGAGAAAACATAGGCTATCAACCATTGCGATACGTTGACGACATCATCAAAAGCATAGACTATACATGAAGTAGGACACTGGAAGGGAGACATATAAATCACATGAAGTGACAGACTCAGCTTTGGGTTAAACTGAGCTATAGAAGTTACTGAATTAAAATTAATCTATACATATAAATAAAATTGGAGTGTCTGTTTGTAATATTGAAATAACCGTTTTTTACTACATGCATATGAATATATATACGGTACATACACCAAAATAACATTTTTTACAATTTTTGTCCGTCTGTCTGTCTGTCTGTTTGTATAGGCTAATCTCTGAAATGGCTGGACCGATTTTGACGGGACTTTTATTGGCAGGTAGCTGATGTAATAAGGAGTAACTTAGGCTACTTTTATTTTAGAAAAATTCTTTTATTTTAGAAAAAGATAGTGTTAAGTGCATTTGGTCTCACTAAAAAATACATTGTTAAGTTCCGACATCCACGCGAACGGAGTCGCGGGCACAGCTAGTAGAACTATAAAATTAATCCTACTTCCTATCCTACTAATATTATACATGTAAAAGTTTGTGGATGGATCTTTGTTCCTCTTTCACCCGTTCAGCCGTTCACGCCAGAACGGCTGAACGGATTTGGATGAAATTTGGCACAGAGATAGATTATAGTCTGGAATAGCACATAGGCTTTTTACACCGGGAAAATGTACGGGTTCGTAAACCACGCGGGCGAAGCCGCGGGCGGAAGCTAGTATTAAATATTAAAATGTATATATGCTACCTGTCTCATCGGTCTAATGGTCCCAAGCGCCATTACTGAACGTTAAGTCCTGTGTCCGATCCCCGCGTCAGGATAACTGTTATTGGGTTTTTCTGTGGAAATTCTCAGCAACAGCACGGATTGGCATCCACCGGACACAGTGCTGTTCTCAGCAACAGCACTGTGTCCGGTGTCCGGTAGGCTCGTCCCACGTATTAATATGGAACTCAATAACAGCATCGGCGAAATATCACAAAGCTGAAGAGTTTGTTCGGTTGGTTGAACGCGCCAATCTCAGAAACTACTGGTTGGAAAAGAAAAAATATTTTTGTGTTGGATAGTCCATTTATCGAGAAAGGCTATAGGCTATATAACATCACGCTACGACCAATAGGAGCGGAGCATCAATGAAAAATGTTGCAAAAACGGGAAAAATATTCCTTTTGAGAGCTTCCGTTGCGTGCGTAAACAGTTAAAGTTACGCGAAAATCATGTATGACTGAATTGTTCCCCTTTAAAAGTTCTAAATAAAGTCCACGACAGCATATGTCTATCTTTTAAGGTTGGTTGAAATTTGTTCTAAAATAATGCATTATTTGCGAAGGTGTTTTTATAAACACGATATTAATCCAGCGGGCGAAGCCACGGGCGGAAACTAGTGTTATGTAAAATTGTGCTCTATGCCAGATGTGAATTATATTTTTCACAACTGACTAAACTGATATTCGATGTGAATTCATCCGTACACGCCCTGAGTCTAACGCGTCGGCATAAATATGATTTTCAAATAGTACTTGAACAGGACTCGATATTTTCAAATATCTTAAATTCCCTGTACTTTGTCACGCGTGTGAAAATTGATTCCATCCTATCAGAACGTTTTCTATAATCTGGACTGCATCATTAAGATATTTATTGTAGTATCTGCAAGAGATGCTGCTGAACATGAAGTCTGTTGTGAAGTAAGATTTGCCGAAATCATAACTCCTCGTTGGCCTAGTAGTTGCAAGGTCAACCGCTTAACGTGAGGTCCGCAATTCAATTCCCGGGTCGGACAAAGTGTTATTGGGTTTTTCTGAATGGAAATTTTAAGTAGGAGCACGGTGTCTGGATCTGTGCCCAGTAGATAGCAATAGGCTCGCCCTATTACATAGGACTCAATAACGGCATCGGCGAAATATGGGTGTAATACACCTCTGGCTACCTAACTCTTTGGGGAATGCAGCTGTTATGTTATGTTTATGTTATTTACCGAAATTCACAATAGCAGCCCAGATTTTAATCGTGCCCGATAAATGACAAATGTGTATCTATTACATGAGACAACGGCATCAGCGAAATGCGAGTGTAGAGTATACGTCTCTGCCCATCTCTTCTGGGAGTACTGGCGTGATGCTATGAATCAGGTCGGTTCGCAATTAGAAAAAAATTGTTCTAAGATTTGTACATAAGTAAAAATTCCTATTTTATAATATAATAAAAAAATAACCCAGTACCGTCCGACTGTATCAATGAAATAAAAAAAATATATGAAATCGCGTTCATCGTGTTTAAGGGTCAATTCTCACTGATCGAGCAGCGGCCGGTAGCGGCTTTTTGAGGCAAAATATTACAAATCATTTTGAATCATATCTACGTGATTAAAAACTTCATAGTTATTTGAAGACAAAGGTGCACGAGCCTTCTAGCGCCACACTGCCCCTTGCGGCGGGCGCCGCGCTCAGTCACTTGCTCTTACGGCCGCTACGCGCCGCTGCTCTTTCAGTCGGAATTGACCCTAAAAGTTGCAGAAGTTATACAAGATTTTTATTAGACTTTAAACTAAATGAATGTAGGCAAAATAGCAAATAACACAGGCCTACAAGGTATTCCCTTTCTTAATTTTAAGAAACAATTCCTATGGATTTTGTTGTGCTAATTACGAAAAAAAAATTAGAAAAATCTATCACGTCATTTAATAATTTTCTACAGAGAGGAACTATTTAATTACAATGGCTATCGATAAACTGATATAAGGGTATTTTTGAAATATTACATCTATATACCCATCGGTAATTTTTTCTTTAATCAATATACTAGTTCTTTATATTCTAGCTTACTAATATTATAAATGTGAAAGTTTGTGAGGATGGATGGATGGATGGTTAGATATTTGTTACTCAATCACGCCAGAACGGCTGAACGAATCTGAATGAAAATTGGCACAGAGATAGATTATAGTCTGGAATAGACCCCCGGTATAGTAAGAGTAGTATCCCGGAAAAATGTACGGGTTCGCAAACCACGCGGGCGAAGCCGCGGGCGGAAGCTAGTTTACAATAAATCTGTGGCAATCATAAGCACAAAATTCTTTCAACATGACTTCGCGAATATTTGTTAACTTCCTTAAGTTTCTGTTACTTTTGTGGTAAATATGGTCTTCTCGTGTACATCGGTATAATGACGTATATCAAAACGTCATAATACTGAACATTTCTCAGGACTCATTAAGTTCATTCAAGACCTGCGCATCCATCAATAATCTCCACAAAACAATACCAAGTATTAACAGTCATAATAAATTTAATTGCATTTAGAAATAATTTATTCAGTGCACGTCTCTGAAGAGACGTGTATGCTGCACATAGCGGTGCAGTGTTAAATCAGGCATAAAAATTTGAATACAATCCGTTAGAACATACTGTATATGTCGTCGTCAGCTAATTGGGAACTTCAGTACTAAATGCGTGAGATTTTTACTGTTCATCTATATTTAATACATATTTGTGAACGTACCTACATTGTTATTATAATATAAATTATATCTAACGAACTATGTTGTACTGTATCGTAACCAATATATTTTTTAAACATTTTAAAATTAATTTTCATCTTGTAATACGATATTTCAGGTTCATAAAACGAATATTATATCAGATTTTTTTATGACGTTAAATTAGTTATAATAAACGTATCATCACGCTTGTATTCCCCGAAGGGTTAGGCAGAGGTGTACTATTATACACCCATATTTCACCGATGCCGTAATTGAGTCCTAAATACCTAATAGGGGGTGAATCTATTGCCATCTACCTGGCAAAGTTCAAGACTCCGGGCTGCTACTGAGAATTTTTATACACAGAAATCCAATAACAATTTTCCCGATCCGAGAATCGAGCCCAGGACCTCACGCAAAGCAGTCGCGCTTGCGGCCACTAGACAAATGAGGCAATCCGAAGGCAGGTAGCCTTAACACTACACTACACTATATAATAAAATAATAGGAAAAAAGCTTTTCTATTTAAATTCGACCATTAAACGGTTGACGTCCGTAATTAGATGGCCAGACAGAGCTCGTTGGGAAGCAACTAATGTGATTATAGTATTTATTTATTAATAAAGTTAATTTTATTTTTGTTGAATAAGTAACCTAGATATGTATACCATTAGCGAAATATACTGTACATGTACTCACCCCTACATTAGTATCCTAAGTACATCCTGCAAGCTAGGATACCTGATAACGAACATGCCATAATAACATTCAATGAGAATCAGTTATGAAAACATGGTCGCCGAGAAGTAAAATCGTTGGTTAGGTACGTGCCTTATTAGTCGACTATGACTGCATACAATATATTTGTTATGATAGTCACCGGATGAACACCAAAACGAACTAAAACCTAGATTTTATGGTATAATGCGCACACCAAGATTAGATTAGAGAATCAAATATGGCGCGCTTGTCTTGTAATTAATTATAATGGCCCATTTAAATGTGTCAGTGCATTGGTATCATGTGTCGTTCGTTATACCTATGCCAAATTTGGAAAGTATTAGATAATACATTACAATATCACGGCACTACTTAAACAATTTGAGCTTATTAATTGTACGTTTAAATGTCGTGTCTGACGGACAAACATAAACAGAAGTGTATTGTAAGAAGTCCTTTTTTTGGGCGTAAGCTACGTTAATCCGTGGTGTTTTTCATTGCTTTCGTTTCGCTTCAAACAATATTACTAAATAAATAAAAAACTGGTATAAACCAATCAAATTACTAAATCTAGCTTAACCCTTGTGTATCGTTCAATCAATGAGAGTACTCAATCAAAACAAAATGTCATTCAAAAGCTAATCTTTTATAAAAACTAGTCCTTTGTGGACAATTTGAAAGTTGGTTTTTCAGTTTCAGTTATCCATTGCAATCTTGACAATTACGATACGATTTGAAAAGACATAGATACGATTAGTAGAACAGCATGGTATAATAATAAGGATTGATGTCATTATGACTAAAAAATCTACTTATCTGATGCGCAGGATCCGGGGGAGCACCAACAGAATCCTAAGGAACATTTCAGAGAGGTCAAAATCTTGAATGCTAGGGTGACTTAATCAGCTTCAACTGACGAGATGAAGCTATAGCGTTACAAATGTGGAACTATGGAATACATTAATTTGATTATTTATTCTTTAAATTATGTCTCTATTTGATGCACCAGTAATATATTTTTTAAAACCACTATAAAAAACAGGGAGGATCCTCCTACCAGGCAAGGTGGTTAGCCTGGCCGAAGCCCAACGATTGATGTCGGACATTCGTATATGTGTTACAATCGTTGTAAACTCTCATAGTGCGAATCAGGGTTTGTTGTTGTAGCTTCACTCCGATAGATGGCGTTTTACTTTTTGCCATGTTGTCAGTAGTAGTCGGTACATATTTATTTTTTAATTAATATTTATAAAATAATTAGTATCAAACATAAAAAATGGCCAAATAAAGAAAACAAGATATCGTAAACATTTTCGTGCAAAGTTAAAATAAATAAATATTTTCACTAAGTATTTGACAGTGATACCAACACTACTTATACATTTATTTTTTAAATTAAAACTTCACTAATTTGTCGCATTTTTTTCAACTTCTACACTAACTACTAACAGGAGTCAATGGATCAGGGTAGTGTAAACTAAATCATATAATTTTGACCCTATGATGAATAAGTTCTCACTACTAACTAATATTATAACAGTAAACTTGATCGGAACCTTGCACCGTATTTTAACTCCCCAAATGCAAACTTCTAGTAAGCGAAGATATTTCTTTCGAATAGATTTAATTGATCTAAAATGTCTTCTTCAAGGTACTGCTGGACGTATTTCATACCCTTAAAATCCCTCTTATGAATGACAAAATCATTTTATAACAACCAACTTACAGTTAAAACGACCCATTAATATTTTTTGGAGTCAACTTACAGTTGAATACTTGTTTTCAAGCAAACGAAACAATCAGCTTTCAGACTCGTCTTCACACAGGTAGGAAGGCAACCTGACGGCACTGGCAGCTAATTTTCAAATCTATTCATATGTAAATAAGGTGCATATTGCAATACAGTCACGCACATCCGTTGCATCCAGGTTAAGCAATAGAATGCGAGATGTAGGTCGAATGCGTTATCACCTTATTGTTATCATAATTCCTCATAGCTCCCACATACTGAAACGTTTTCTTTGAAATCACAACACTAATATCGTAACGTAAACTGATATCTATAACTTAGTAGGTAATAAGAGACAGGTCAGTGATTTTGTAAGCTATAGAGGTTAGGTAGATGTGTACTACTGTAAGTACCCACATTCCGCCGATCAACTGATCGGACCGGAGCGGAGCGTCGCTACGAATTTTCCGCCAAGAATTTTCTGACAGATTAACCCAATAACACTTTTCCAGACCCGGGAATCGTACCCAAGACCTCACGCTGATCAGCCGCTTTAGGACCAGTCGCCCAATATGTCAATAATCATCTTTCAAGATGAAAACCAAAAAACAATCTTACACAATCATTTAATTATTCAATAAAATACTAATATACAACCGGGACCATTGCTTTAAACGTTAAGTCTTCTTCTTTAATTTAAGAGCCCATTTGTGTCAGTGGAGCAATCGCTACTGCTCTCTATCCTCTGCCTCCGTTTTAACCTCTTGATACGTCTCGACCCCTACTTTCTCCTTCACTTATTGTACAAAGTTTCGTCTAAGTCTTCATCTACCTCTCTTTCCGGTATTTTTTCCTTATAACAACGAACGATGTTGAAAATAATAATTATTATAATAAGAAACCTATGGTATACGTTCATTATTTGGTGTAAAATAATATAATTATCCATTGCCGTTCACTGCATCGGCTGCTTATCGGAATTATTAATCAAAAACCACATTTAAAATATAATCATCGGTTACCGAAGCCTTAATTTTGCAGTGGATATTTTACAGAGAATATCATTTTACAAGTTTCATCAAAACGGATTATTTTGTAAAGAATGGAGAAAGAATGAATAGCGTAAAAACACTACAGGCTTGTGTTATTGTCTTTTTGAGAATGAATTACCATCCTGTTCCCAAAATCTCAATTTCATAATTAAACTAAATACAGTACGAATCAAAACAATATAAGGAAATTGACACTGTTATCAACGTTTAAGCATACTTATTGTGCAAGGTGTCATCGGGTCGCTGTGTTCGATAAACTGACACGAACAGATAACCACAAGAAAAAAACACAAAATATTCTTTAATTTATTTTATTCTTTAATTTATCTCGCGGTACAGAAATAGTGAGATGATGAATTATGTGAGGAGGTTCTGATAACATTATTGGATAACCTCGATAAATGGCAATCTCCGGGATTTTTCTCGTTGATATCATGCCTATGCGCATCATTCGCGATGTTTATATTATAAACACCGGTAGATAACCAGTTACTACAAGATTACTGTAATTAGTTCTTAGAATATTTTTTTATATATTCATGTAGGTAGGTATTGAATCTAAGGCCTAGGCCTTTTTTACTCTAAACCAGTGCTATATCAATTTGTAATTGTCAGCACAACTCATTTGGTATAATCTCTAGGGATTTAATGAAACAATTGAATAAATTCAAGTAAACAAAATCAATTCATAAGAGATTTTGACGAGTCACAGCTTTGATCGACAAAATGTTGTTAAATAAAATGTAGGTATTTATAACACCCTGTATGAAGACCAAATGATTGCATGGCCAAATGCATGCTAAAGTAGGGTTGCCATCCCCAAATTCTGAAAACCAGGATTTGAAAGTGGAAATGCCAGGACATTTCGGTTTAAAAACAGGAGACTCAATGAATAGCAACTACAGTGTTTTATAAAATTATAAAATAACGCCAATGATTAAACTTAAGGTTCGAAGTAGTAGTGGCGCGCGAATAATAAAACACAGGAACTTACGAGGAATCTTTAAAAAATCCAAGACGCTAATTTATAACTATCCAGGACAACCCAGGACCCTCCAAAAAGCAGGACATGTCCTGGGAAAACAGGACGGTTGGCAAACCTATACTACAGTAGGTGATACTTTTTTCTGTAGATAGGAACAGCGGGAGTTCGAGCAACTGTAATATGGGGTTTATTGGTCCCACTTGAGACCACTGGTCAATATCGATTACAAAAGGTTTGAATCACAAATAGCTACAATATTATAATTACCTTCACACGAAAGGTAAGGGGAGATTTTATATTACCATATAATAGAGGATAGCCAAGGATCGGGCTCAGTGGCGTGCATTGGGAGTGACCTATGTCCAGCATTAAACTAACACAGGCAGTTGATGATGATGATGATTAACCAATCAATAGCAAATAGCTATTCGTTGATGTAGTTCTTATGTCCATAGAATTGTTATTTTTTACTTCATTTAACATAACATAGCATCACGCCTATATTCTCCGAAGTGTTAGGCAGAAGTGTACCTACTATTATACCCCCAGATTTAACCGATGCCGTTATTGAGTCCAATGTCATAGGGGGGATCCTATTGCCATCTACCGGGCACGGTTCCAGACTCTATACAGTACTTGCTCGACCTGGGAATCGAACCGGTTTTAACCGGTTAATTTTATTGGATCGGTTATTATTCTTCAAAGAGTTATCTTAAGGTTCTTTGAATATATTTTTGGCACAAATCAGTTGCGCGATCCGGGTGTGCCAATATTGGTCACCGATAAAACGATATATCAAAGTTGCATTCTTGACCTTTCACACGATACAATTCTTAGCGGGAAGTGACCTAAATATGATCAGTACATTTTTATCCTAAGACGAGCCTCCGCTTGTGGTTTTGCTTGCGTCGATTACGAACCTGTGCATTTTTTGTGCGGAACGCTAATTATTTTTCTAAAATTATTTTTCTAAAAGTAGCCTAGGTTACTCTTTATAACATCAGTTATCCGTCAGTGAAAGTCCCGTCAAAAACGGTCCAGCCGTTTCGGAGATTAACCGGAACAAACTGACAGAAAGACAAAAATATAAAAAGTTTTTTTTTTTAAAGTACCGTATATACTTTCATATTGTATTTAGTAAAAAAGCTGTTATTTTAACATCGCAAACAGACATTTCTATTTTATTTATTTGTATAGATTTATTTTAGTTGTGCAATGTTAACTTTAACTCCCTCTCGTTGACAGGATTGAATAGGAAATCGGACTGAGTGCTTGGTGCACCTGTGTATGCATCCGAAAACCAAAGGAGGAGTGATCTTCATACAAAGCGAGATCTCGTCAAAAGCAGACCGTCTACCAATATCCTATAGAATTTCGAAAATAGTACTGTAACGTCTCCCCATTGCGTACGTGTATTCAATGCCAAAATAGCGTTCGTAGGTCATATCAGGACGTACGGTGTAAGTCCACGACCCTAAAAACATATATTTAACAGAAGCGGTCACCATACCCAAAATTGGCAAGGAAATTATATTAACATTAGAGTACATTCACATGAGCACAAACGCAGACGCACATTTGTTCCCAGAGTATTACATCAGGGATAATAAAACATATTTACCGTAACTAACAGTTCTTTTTTTGATTATTACTAAAATAGATTATAAACATGTTTAAAATAATACTCAGATTATTTTGTCTAAGGATATTAGACAAAGTATCCTTAACGGGAATTTCCTCATAGGTCGAAACTTGAAGTACTAGCACATTATGGAAATACCGATTATAAAAATAACAAACTCTATACCTATCCGGAGACCTCACAGTAAAGAGACTGCATTCTCTTTAATTATCTAAATACTGTTTCTATCATAATTAGGTGTTTACAAGTCCATTATGTTGATAAACCCAGATGCTGATTTATCTTAGTTACCGAGTTAACTATTATAAATACTATTTTCTAGTTTCCATGGTATAAGACTTACTACAAGTCAGTTCAATATAGCTTTTATATTTAAAACGTGTTTTTTTTTTTTTATATACATAATGCCTTGTTCAGTTCTGTAATCTTATGAGTCTATGCAAGTTGATTAGTGATCAGAGCCCTCTGTCCCAAAGGTGGTAACTGTCCCTCAGGATCCTGGAATATTTCCATATATGTAGCCACAAACATATTCCAACACTGCCAACAGAACTTCATCATCAGCCAGAAGACGTCCACTGCTGAACGAAGACCTCCCTCAAGGGGGAGGGGGGGGGGAGGGAGGATTGCCACAATCTCCACGCTTGGCAGGCGGCTTGGGGATCGTAGTAGCTCACCGATTAGTGAGAGGATGCTGCTGCCCGTCCTCCGGTGTCTGGCCGCATTTTTAAGACGTACCCGGGTCAACCCGGCCAACAGAACTTATAATTCATATAAAATGTGGCCCGATGTTACGTAAGCACGTAACCTAGAGATAATAAAATGTAACGATGACGTTACTAAACTTCTTTATCTAATAATAAAAAGACGATAATTATATGAAACCTTCCAAATATAGATTGCAATCATTGTTCTCGTTCATGTGGGTAAAGCCCGTAAAATGATCTGATAACGTCAAAGATTCTTATGTGAAACATGACAGATGAAGAAAGATGTTTCGGCTTTTTGGCAATTGGCTTACTTTCAAAATTTTTGTTGTGACCAACTACTCACTTTTATCTTATTTACTAATTGGGAACGGATAATAATGTTCTTGGCATGTCCGTAAAGCAATCATGCGCAGATACAAACTCCTAACTAACTTTAACACTAAATTTAGGCATAGCCGTATCTCACTGGAACAGATAACCTTTATAAAAACATACGCAGATTTGTCGAGGTCAAATGTACTAACGAACTTTAAGAAACGAGCCAGAAATATGATAATTATATATATATTTGAAGTAAGATTAGTTGCAACTGTTATAGCGGTACAATTTATTTTAACATTACTATAATTCATAAAATACGAATACGCAACAAGTCTTTAATTCCAAGAAAACAGGTACGGAGAATGCGGTATGCATTTATAGAGACTTGTCTGCCTACCTCAAAACGCGATGGCTTTATCATTGACCGGAGGACGGAACATCGAGGTGTTTATAAAAGTCTAGCAGATCATCATAGAGAATTCCTAGTAACTTCTGATAACTCTACAAGTCACCTGTTGAATCAGCGGAGCAGCGAATATAAAATTATTACATACTGTATCGCGAAATCTCGCCATACAAATTGCTACTATGCAGCACAAAAAATAAAGTCGAGAATAGTGTAACTGTGCACTGAACCATCGTTATCTGACACTTAACGCCTGTCCTGAAATCCGTGATGCAAATTTAGAAGATTGATTTACATTAGTTCAATAGTTTCTTATCGGCGAAAATTTTCTCGTAGGTCATTGACATCAGGTTGCGATATCACAAGATACTTAACTGCACCACACAATGCTCCATGTGGGTAGACTTTATTACAGCTCATTCGAATTATTATCGTCTATATAGATATGTATCTCAAATGTTGTAAACAATATTAGTTCTTCCTCTAGCTCTGCAGCATTACTGCTGAGTATAGAGCAGTTGTTAATTAACAGACGGACACACTATTTTATTCCCACTTCATAATGTTATGCAACAAATTACTTGTGACAGCGTACTTTACCATCAAAGCACTGGAATTTTCGGGACTCCGAATGACCGAAAGTTTGGACAATTTAGTGGGTTTCAATAACGCTGCAATTTCAATTTATTGTATCCGAAATAGTAAAAGGCCAAAAAGGCAACGTGCACCACCTCAATCGGTATTGACTTTGTTGAACACACGATGACTTATTTGTTCACAGACACAATTTACCGATCGCTGTTTCCAGTGGATCGCACTATGAATACACCGCAGGCAGCTGGGGACGATTTCAGAGGTAGGTACTGAATTTAATAATATAATTAATACTATTTAAATGAAATATTGTTTACACGTAATATATGATTACCGTTTAAATTTTATACAAAAATTCTTGTGGTTTTTAATAAAATACGGAGATAAAAAACAATGAACTTTATATTTTGATAACTGTAAGTAAGTTATCAAAATGTAGAGTTCATATTTTTAATTAATCGTGTCCGTACTTATACATTAAGACTATCATGTGGCAAATTAACTAAATTCATTTTGGGATCATGTTATCACACAGTGATAATAGTTTCTATGTATTGTGGAAAAAACGATCAGTTTAAGAAACTTGAAGGTTAAATAAGTTTATATTTTCATCCAACGATAGAAAGAGCTCGTTTTACCAGTTCAATCAGAACTCGAGCCCTTGAAGCTGGCTGTTTATGAAAGATGTTTCTCTATTAAAGTTTATCTAATAATAAAGCCCCTGCATTGCGACGTGAGTGATGAGAAAATAGCAAAGGTTAGATAATTTTGTGCATTATTCATCGCCGTTTACAATGAATATTTTCAGACTGATTTATTAAACATATGTTTAATTGTCAATACCTTGGCCCTCAATGGCCTAATAAGAAAAGCTTTTAAGAAGTATGCCGGTGATAGCAAATTGAGTTGCCGGTGACGCGGGGGTACACACGTTTGTGTATATAGTATGTATGTAACACATAACATGCCGTTTAGAAAACCGTGAATAGAACAGCGTTCTTCACTTGTGTGGTGGCAAGGCTCGGAACTAATATCTTCAAATTATTCCCAAGTTCTTAAAGAGGTTTTCTTATATTATTATTATATGTACACCAAAAGAAAAGTACAAAGATGAAACTAATACTTTTTCTTAATGTTCTCAGACACTTTTAAATATTAAATATTACGTACTCAACTACATACTATAGATACCTGAATTATTTATTCTTTATTGTACACCAAAGGCATAGTGCAGAGGTATATAGTGCAATAGTAGACTGCACGTGAATGGGATACAGTATCCATTTTCTATGTCTAAAGCAAGCCATTGCTAGTGCTCCCTAATACCTATCACCACTATAAATTGTATAAAGCTTTTGATTCTGAGTATGACAGAATTCGAACAACATCATTCTTTAGGTTCTCAGAATTTGGTTATCAAGTCCTCTAGCCGTGAAGCCAAACATCGGAAACATACACACCTGAGAGGATAATCTATTTATTATTAAATATACCTAAGATCAGACAAATAAGGTCCATTCAAAAAAAAATATGAGTTAACAACGTGTTCGCTTTCAGCATAGATTCAACGTTACTTTTTAAACTTAAAATCAAAAGATGTTCGTGCCCAGACATTGGATGAAGGGATGAAAAAGATGTTACAAGAAGAAGAAGAGTTATCAGAAAGAATGTGGATGGATATAAGGGAAGAGGAAGATCTAAGAAACGGACTGTGAGAAATGTGATATGGCTGATAAGAAAAGAAAGATATGAATAGAAGAAAAAGACATATTGCGCCCGCCCCAAATAATATATATAAAATAAATAGCAAGACAGTGATGTGTTAGGAAATTGAGACATCAAGAGATGAAAGCTGATTTTTTAAGAATCTATATCTTAAGTAAATGTACTGTTTCTAGGATAATTCTACGCAAATGTACTTATTTAAATTTTCAATGTTGATTCATGATGAACATGAGACCGGACGTGCGTCACAAGCAAACCTGTTTTTAGTTAGTTCTCTATTAAAAATCTATCTAGTAAATGTCTGTTGGCCTCTACCAAATCTCCCAGATCTGAGGTAGTTTCACATTGACATCAACCTAAGCCTAAGTAAGTAAGTAATAGACTTCTTGTTCTAACTACTATGAAAATAATATGTTATATTTAACAACTCTTCAAATAACTGCAAGACAATTACCAGTTGGATGATGAATAATGACGTATCAAGCTAGTTTGGCAAGTCAATAAAAATCATTATAAACATAACATTGAAGTATAAACTATCGGTATTTGGAATGATATGCCAGTTTCTGGTTTTATAAAAAATGTATTCTTTGATGATCTCTGGGAGAGGCCTAAGTCCCAGCAATGGGAACACTAATATAAACGTACTACGCTGAGGTTTTATTTTTATAGAATATGGTATGGCCCTCTCATGTACAAAGGTATATTCCTTCTACGTTAACGGACTTTAATCAATTCCTGATACCGCACATATCTTCGGAAAAACAGAGGCGCAGTCAGTTTTCGAGCTTGTCTACAAACAGTCTCTTACTTGGAAGGCAAGCGTTGAACATCAAACGTTTTATTTTAGTAGTACACCTACTCGCACCAGGCCAATGCGGTGAACTAAAGCCTAACATTTGTTATTCTAAGAAGAGCCCCGTAACTAGCGAGAGCTACAGTTACTGAAAACTTCAGTGGTTTTTATTTTCTATTTCCGCGGTCTCTCAAAATTGCTAGAAATATTTTTACGAAAAAAGTATTTTTTGTCGAGTCCTATCAGTTTCGTGCTTTTTTTTATTTGTTTTCTATCTTTTCATTGAAAGGGTATCTGTGCATCCAACCCATGTAACATAACTTTTTTACTCCGTAAGCGGTCTAGATTTTATTTTTGAAAATATTTCTTTAAAAGTATAATTACAGTTTTACTTATTATTAGGTTTCCTTCGTACGTTGTAATTTTTTCGATCAATTAAATGTTCTTTTCAAGTCAGTTAATTTCAGTTTCTTTAGTTTTTTTTTTTTAATGGGCCCACAATTATATATAATATTCATCCAAAATTTATCAAAGCAATTATGCAAAAAAATACCAACAATAATCCTTTTTTTTTTTAAATCTATTATCTATTCTTTTTTAAAAAAACGTTGTCCCATGCTAACAATGATTTCTGTATCGTGGGTGCGTTTACAAACACATATGTATATACATATTGACATACACGAAGACCCAATCAATCAGTCATCAACCCAAAAAATCAATTAGTCTTTTGAAGAAATGAATGAATTTCTGGGTTTGCATAATTATTTAATAATCAGTTTACTGGTATAACTTAATGGTTGTTTTAATACTTGTACAGGGTACCAAAAACGTCAAAATTTAGAAAATTTAATGTAATGTTTTTTAATTTTATTTTCGTCAGTTAACGTAATCATGTAGTCAATGATAAGAAAGCGGAAAACGGCAGCCTAAACTTTGTATCAAGGACGAACAGTTCTCGCTAAGAAATAATATGACATTACATCAGCTATTTACTGGAATAAACTCCAGTCTCCCCACAATTGGGAACCATGTTGCTCCACATCTATGTAGAACACCTTTGTGGAGAGTTGATAGAGTGGTACAAGCGGAGAGGACGCGCTAGCTCACAAGCAAGTGTTTATACCACTGATCAATTAAAAGAGTTAAAAAAAGGATTATTCTTCGCGTTGATCGATTCATAGGTAGATTAAAACCTGTTTTTAATAAACTTTTTTTTAACGCGTGCCGCTTACAACGTTTTTTGAAATTAATTTAGTAATACGAGCACTGATGGCTCTGACTTATTTTGTTTTGTATTATGACCTCATTTTAAATTTCCACATTATCAAATTGATTGACAAAAATGTAACGTCGACTTAAATATAATTAGCGTAGGTAATATCGACACAGCTGTAATAATACACTGTTAGGTAATACCTACACCTACCTAGGCAGTTTGCAGTTGTAAAAAGTGGGATTGAGTTACTAAGCGTTTTATTAATATAAAATTATATGCAATACACACGTCACTTATATGCTTGGTAGTATGTAAAATTATAACTCTATTTTTATGACACTGCCTGTTTATTAGAAAAATACCTATTGTATCACATTATAAAAGTTTTACTACTGGGGTTCCTCAAATTTTATCGATGTCAAATTATCTGTTTTTATCAACAGTAGATACTAGACACAGTTCGTGCTTTACAAATTATGTAGCTACTGACTGTTGCAAAACTCATTGAATAAATACCTACACAAGTATTAATTCGTTACTAAGCTATTATACGATGTCCTTCCAAATATAACGTAGCCATATTCATTTATATTTTACTCAAACAGAACATCGTAAAGTTAAAATATGTTCAGTAGTTGCGGAAACCGGCTCCTTCGTCGATACCTACTTATTACTTTAACTTCGTCAATATTTAAAAAAAACTTAAAACTTTTGTCCAGGTTCAACCAGCACACAATAAATACAAAATCGCAGACTCCAGACGAAGTCAAAAAAGTTTTGCAAAGTATTTTTCAGAAACACCGCGGACTGGTTGCCGACCGGCTTTTTGACAAAGAAATAGCCGTGACTTACCTGTAGCACCGTGGAGGCGAGGACGAGCAGAAGGGCCGCAAGTGGAACCCCTCCGGTCCTCATGATGGTCCGGTTATGGTAGAAGACGAATGTTGTAAAGTTTAGTCCGATGACCGGTTGGCGCGCAGGTCGACCGCGCCGCACCACTGTCGGACCGCGAATGATGGGCGCCGGGCTCCACCGCTCCTCTACTTTTCGCTCAAACTCCAGAAGCGCACGCACGGCTTGCAACGCTACGCAGCCTCTCTAGATGCGCTATGATCATCCCACGCTTTAATACGTTAAAGAAATATGTATTCCATAAAGAAGGAACTGCTTAATGTTTGAACTTGTTTCGTCGGAAAAGTCAATGTATTTACTTGTACTTTTTTTGTTATGTATAAGTATTTAAAGGTGAGGTTTCAACATTCAATCTGGATCAATTTGAAGAATTATTCTTCGTCTCGCTACCGCGTGTGAGCCCTGCAAAGTTCTATGACCCCGCTCCTGCGCTTATCACAATAGCGCGATCATGAATTGGAAAAAGCCTTAAGTTTTATCACTTTGCAGGAAGAAAATTATTCGTTATTTCTGTGGCGTAGAGTTTAAAATGTATTATCATGTGGACTGTAGTGATTCAAAGTGATATCGCTATTATTTACTTATTCGTCGCGCCCAATTCCTTTGCTCAGTAAGTAAGTATACCTACTTGCTTGTATACATCGCAATTACTTTCTATGCTCAATCATTACAAAAAAATACAATTAAAACACTGTCATCATGTAGTATTTTGTAACATTATATCAATTTTAAAAATAGAGTTACTCTGAATGTCTAATTGTACCGCAATTCTTTCAACAACGGTCTAGTCTATAGATATGGGTATTTCAAAATTAGGTTAGGTTATAATAGGTTAGGTTAGGCTATCTAGAGACATCTTCGCGTCACGATTATTTCGATCTGGGGATGTAGGTACGTTTATAATTAATTATCTTTTACAATTTAATGCTAACTAACGCAGACAGACCTTTGTAGAGTGATGATCCCATCATATTGCCTTCATCATCATTTTCGTTGTTACAGAAAAATATTTATATCGAGGTTCGTTTTGAATTACATTGAATTGATAATCTTCAAGACAAGAAGTTGGTATTCAAAAATTTCAGTGGCCAGCTCGTAGTCCGGACTTAAACCCGATTGCTATCTGAGACATGTTCAAAAGAAAGATAAAGTCCACCTACGACACGCCAGAAGCTCTTAACCAACCTCGAAATGCAGCGCTGAGTGCTTGGGAAAGCATACCGCAAGTTGATGTCAGAAACATCATTCAAAGCATGCCAGATCGAATACAGGCCGTTATTAGGGCTACAGAAGGAAACACCCAAAAACGTAGAGACAATAAACCAATTTAGGTTTTTTTTTTATTCTATCGTGTTTTAAAATCGATGGTGTAAATTTCTTTGTTTCTGCAAAAGTGCCCAATTTAATAAATAAACTTATTGGTGTAGTGATGTTTTCAATTTCAAGTTCTAAACAACACTTACTGAGTGCATCTACCCTTATTTCAGTGACAAAAATACACTTAAATGCGAAATATCGTGAAATTTACATGTGGCCAAGTTTCCGTGCCGGAGTGTATATATATGTATACGTGTGTCTTGTGTATCGTATCTGATAGTTAATTTCATATTTTGCAACATTCTTATTATATGGCAAGTCGCGATTGTCAGAAAGCCAACTTCAGAGGATTTACGGTGTGGATTTCGGCCAATAGCGATGCCTAATTCCGCGCATGCGAATGGTATTAAAAACCGGGGCCGTAACGCGCACCTACTCGTATCTTCAGAACGACCTCTGCGTGATCGCAACGCGTTGCCAACTCCCGCGCTCCCAAAACTTCGCCTTTGTCAATTTACTAATCATTGTGAACTAAGTGAATTGTGTACTTTTCCTATCTTTCTCATCAGTTATTTTAAAATACTTTTACGTGCGAAGTTTATTTACTCTTCGGTTGGGCCCGTCTAGATAGGCATTTACCACGCCGGCCGACAAACAATAAAATTAGAAGACGACGCGCGGACCAGGTAATATTCGCATTATATTCGTTATTGAACCGATTCCTTTAAATATTCGTAATCTAGATCTTTCTAGACCCCAAACGCAGCAAACCATCAGGCGAGTTCGTTTCCTTTTCTTCATTTCATTAGTTCTGCCACAGAAGGATGCGTATATAGATATGTACATGATGTAATAATGTTTCCCTATTTGATGTATAAGAGTATTAGGTAGCGATAATTTAGTTTGTTTATTTAGTACTAAAAAGTTTTATCATATTTTTTTATGCAGCATAAAGATAATATTAATAAATGAGGTGTTAATGCAATGTTACACTTTCATATACACAATGTCTTTTTACTATGTTGAACTTTAAAAACATTTACATAATTAAAGTAATTTAAAAAATTCTGTTTTATAATATAATATTTAAATATCTAAATCTATCTATATCTATCTATAAACAAAAAAATGAATGTGTGTATGTATGTTCCCTATGGACTCCAAAACAGCAGGAGCGAATTTAATGGAATTCTTAGATAATCTTCAAACTAGCCCATCGGGTGATCCTGTGCTGTGCTGTGCTAGTTTAGTAGCGATCGGATCAACAAACATTTTTCTTTGAATTTTTGTCAATTTTGTTTCATATGTTTCCTACAAATTATCTGGCTATATATTAATTAGTGTTACCCGTGCGAAGCCGGGGCAGGTCGCTAGTATATTATAAAACAGTACCTCTATTATGAGTTTTTTACTATTTACTTTCATAGTAAATGTAAATTTTGATGCAAGCGATTTTAATTCTTAACCTGGTTACATTAGGGTTTAGAGTCGCTAACATGACATCTCTATAATATAGTAAATAGTAAATCAAAACTTTACTATGACACATATGTCACATAAGCGATTCTAAACCCTAATGTAACCAAGTTAAGAACTAAAATCGCTATCATGAAAATTTACTTTACTATGATAGTAAATAGTAAGAAAACTGGTACAGGATGTTTCTATGACCATCTAATATGATTTTTGTGGGTGTCGTTTGTAGGTAATTGTATTATTTTAAACGGATAATACATTTTATCCTGCGATATTTTTATTAATTTCAAATAACAAGGATTTCTCTTATTCATAGACATAGCCATACATAGATTTTATCAATATTACCTACTATCTTCTTCTTAATTCTTTTAAAAAATTCAAATTAAAAACACTATTAATTTATATAAGCCAGCAAATTGCTATCATCAGCAATATGGCGACTCACAGGCTTGTGACGTCACACGTCCGGAAATAAACATCAGAAGCCAAAGGAGCAGCAATCATTGACAGAAATAGTTACATATGGATAAGCAATAGCAAAAATTGCTTTTTAAACTTCTAGATATCAATAATCACTGTCACACTGATAAATAGCCAATTATGGAAAGAATAAAAATGTGTGTGTGTACTTATTCTTATTATTTATTTTTTATTTCCACTTATATGAAACACGTGTTACAGATGCACAAATATTTCTATAACTACCTCGAATATAGCTATCAATTCCCAAGAAGAGACTTTTACCAGCCAACTTCGTGGTGTCGCTTTTATCTGTCGGTGTGCGCGCGCATCGTAAGAATTCACTCTCATCAAGCGCGCTAAAAGAAGTATAACTTCAAAAAAGTCTGCGCAGTCTGATTGCTGCTACTTGTTACTACCATTATTGAATAGATAATCTTACCACTACGGTGTGAGCAATCACTGACACGATAGAAAAGGACCTATTGAATCATAGAGGACACCACCTAAACAAGTTAGCAGCCAAGGCCAAGCCATTTGAAGATAATATAGGTGATAATGACACGATTTCGGTATCCACGAAACAAATAGCTATAATATATTTCTGTTAGTTTCTGTATGTAAACTGGATATCTTTTGTTTCAATCACGTCTCGTTTTTGAGGTACACACCGATAACTTTTCTAACTACACTCATTTTACTCGTAGTAGTAAAAGTGATCGTTATTGACGAAATATGTTTATTATATGTTAGTATCTCTTTGGTTAACTATTGAGTGTGATTTAATAGTTTAGACGATTACAGCTGGCGTTCAAGGCGCGAACATACTTAAAGGATAAAAAGAAATGTATGTACTTACAATATTTGTTTTGAACCTTATATTTTATGTTTCAATGTGTTTAAATATATTATATTAAAATGGGAATTTTTTTCTTCGGTTTTCCTTGAATATTTTTAATAAAATAAAATATGTTTACACTGGGTGTTTCCTTAATTAATAATTGATAGTAAAAAGTAATGGTTAGAAAAAAATACTTATTATATATTGTTATTTAGCGATAAGTATAAATAAATAAACAGGAACTTTTAAAGAGGGTAAATCATTTATTTATTTTTTCTTATTCAGTGTGATTTTGTAATTCAAAATACTAAACGTTATAATAGGTCTATACCTATGAAATTGCCGTTCTGCAGTACTTGCCATTTAAAATTAAAATATTTTTTGTTTGGCTAAGAATTCTAATTTGAAATTAATTTTATTTTAAAAACGATATTATTTTTCAAAATTAGTCATTTGTTTATTGATTAGCATTATGTTTTCATTGCACTTGAATCTTTTTCGTCATCATGGATACGTTAAAAATTCGTGTAATTATGGAATATGAGTACCGTCTTTGCAGCAACGCGGCAAAAGCGGCACGCAACATCAACGACGTTTACGGAGCGAACGCTATAAACGAACGCACCACCTGTTATTGGTTTGCCCTGTTATTGGTTTACGACGGCACGGTTGGCCCAGTGGTTGAGAGATCGACTGCTGAGCTACGTGCCGCGGGTTCGATTCCCGCACGGAACAAGTATTTGTATGATCTGCAGATAGTTGTTTCGGGTCTAGGTCTTTGTGTATGTGAATACACACCGTGCCTCGGAAAGCACGTAAAGCCGTTGGTCCTGCGCCTGATCTCTCTCCAGTTGTGTCGGATTGCCGTCCCATCGGACTATGAGAGTGAAGGAATAGAGAGAGCACCTGTGTTGGCGCACACACTTGTGCTCTAGTTCTATATTCTATATCTCCTGCGTAGTTGGCTAATTTCCGGTGAGATTGGCCGCCGTGACCGAAACCGGTCAGTAGGACATTATCATTATTATCATTATTGGTTTGCCCGCTTCCGTTCTGGAAATTTCGCCCTGAAAAATGAACCTCCAGGTCATCCGAAAACTTTAGTTCACAATGGCGAATTAAAGGCGATTGTGGAGGCTGATGATATTCAATCTACGGGTGAATTAGCAGCTTTCGACGTTAGCATGAAAACAATATTGGTCCATTTGCGTCAAATTGGCAAGGCAAAAAACTTGACAAATGGGTGCCCCACGAACTCAATGGTCGCCAGTGTGAAGTTTGCATCGAGACGTGTCTTGTACTGCTCAACAGGCACACAAACGAAGGAATTTTGAACCGCATAGATACCTGCGATGAAAAATGGATTCTGTTTGACAATCGCAAGCGCTCAGCAAGTTGGTGGAATCCTGGTTCAGCATCTAAACAATGCCCTAAACGAAAACTTACCCCTAGAAAAGTAATGGTCACTGTTTGGTGGTTTAGGGCCGGTGTGTCTTATCAATCGGGATGAGCATTACTGCAGATGTGTACTGTGAAGAACTGAACACAAAGTCAACGTCTTCTACCAGCTTTAGTCAATCGCTCGTCTCTGCTGCTTCTGCACGTCAACACGCGACCTCATACTGCACAGTAGTCGATCTCCGAGTTACAAGAGCTGGGGTTGAAAGCTCTCCGTCATCCGCCGTACTCACCATACCTTGCGCCTACAGACTTCTACTTTTTCCAGAATTTGGATAACTTATTGGCGGGAAATAAAAATCAATACCCTAGACATCGTCACATCATGGGTGATTACTTTGATATATAGAAATAAAAATAAAGAAAATAATTACGTTAACTTTTTTAATAAACGGCAATTTCATAGGTAAAGACCTAATATTCAGACCTAAAATTCATAAATGGTCTAGTTGTAAAGAACAGAATAGCAAGGGCGGATCCAGGGGGGGTCATTGGGGTCATGACCCCCCCCCCCGGCTCGTTCTAGGTCGACCACTGATAATTTTTCTAATCGCATTGATCGTACAGTATTTATTATTGTAATCGAATATGAGCCTGTCCCGACTAGACTTCAAACATGTGACCCCCCTTGATTTGAAAGCTGGATCCGCCCTTGCAGAGTAAAAGGTCCTAGGCCACGCGGGAGGAAATTGAACCCTTAGTGGTAGGCCCGCTAAACGAATCCGTCAGACTGTCACACAGAACTAACAGAATGGTCAAGACGAATTTGGTCCAGTCGCTGGTATACTCACACCAGCGATTGGACCAAATTCGTGACCACGACATCTTTGTGGACGACAAAAAAAAACTATCGAGAGTAGAATTTATGATTGAATGATGCTGGTACGTATAAAGTTTTACCTATGAAGAGTTACCAGTGCAATAAAATTAAGGCGGACAGTAACAGGAATAGTAAGTAAGATATAATAACAAAAAAAAAAACCGACTCCAAAAACTCAAAAACAAAACTAATAACTAAAAAGCAAAAAATAAATCTTTTATTATACAATATAGTAGTTGAAGAATATTGAAGTCGGTGCCAAGTAAAACATAAAAGTAATATACCTTGCTGCTGTAATAGCGACATTGAAACAACGAGTTCACGTAGAAATTGTCGAGTGCGGAGCGGATTATGCGTCGGACACGACAAATGCACTTCGCCAATCGTGTCGGTTTATCATTGCATGTTTTACTTGGCACCGACTTCAATATTCTTCAACTACTATATTGTATAATAAAAGATTTATTTTTTGCTTTTTAGTTATTAGTTTTGTTTTTGAGTTTTTGGAGTCGGTTTTTTTTTTGTTAAAAAATTTAATTATTTTACAATTTTGAGTGATGGGTAGACCTAGTAAAGACGATTCTCTTGAAAAACTTTACAAAGGTCAAATGTATGTTGCCCCAAGTCGAGTGAAAACCTTAGACGGTATCGCACTATGTGATTTTAAAATCAAATAAATTACTTAGCCGACCACATGATGAAAACGCATTACGAGAAATGAAAAGATTAAGACGACTATTGTAACTAATACTGTGATAGTTTTGACTTTTAGAGGTTTAAAATGAGCCCAAACTCGAGGGGTTTACAAGTAGCTACTGAAGAGTTCCACCATCTATCTCCTGGCTCCATCATCAGACCCTCTATACCAAATGTTTTATACGGGACTCATCAAAATATATCGAGTGATCCCAAACTCGGAAGTTTTATTCCCTTAACTCTTTACCATTGAGGAATACTATGACATCCATCATCAGCTCAGCATCATTAAATGATGATTTTTAGACGCCAATACCTAACTTATTAAGAAAAAAAGCTCAAACGGGCTATTTGTCTTACAATGTTTGAGGGTATCCCTCGATTTCCCTAGGATCCCATCATCAGATCCTGACTTGGTGATAATGGGACCAAATGGAAAGCACACTCTTTCAAACAAAACAAGAATTTTTAAAATCGGTCCGTAATTGACGGAATAATCGCCCAAACACTATGTAGCTGCTATCAACCATTAAGGAGTTCCCTAAACAGTACTGCACCTGCATCACGGACCTTGCAGTGGCAGTCATTACCCATCTCGGTGTAAAGATCTTGTCAACACAAATAAAATAAGCCCAAACACGAGGTAGTTAAGATGTACCGTTGAGGAGTTCCCTCGATCCTCTGTCGTCTCCATCATCAGATCTGCCCTATACCTCCATAGTATTGTAGTCTTATCAGATATACACATAAATATCAAGTTTTTACCCCATACTCGCCTACAATTTTCAAGAGATGCCCTCGATTTCTCAGGGTTTCCACCATCAGGTCCTGACCTGATGACAATGGGACCAAATGACAAGCATACCCTTTCAAATAAAAAAAGAATTTTTGAAATCGGTCCAGGCGTCTTCGAGAAATCGAGTAACAAACATAAAAAAAAAAAAAAAGAAAAAAAAAAAAAAAAAATACAGCCGAATTGAGAACCTCCTCCTTTTTTTTGAAGTCGGTTGAAAAAATTAAATAAACCCCTCTGACAAACTATTTTGCTCTATATCTCGGAATCACGTTAAAATATTGAGCCCTAATTAGCATATATGTTGTTCATACTTCGAAAAGATAAAGCACCAAAAGTTTCAGTATAGGTTCCCATTAGGGGGCCACTTCGCAATGCTTATTCCGCTAGAACAATGGTGTATTTTTTATAAAAAAAAAATTACACAGGAAAATCTCGCGATAAGCTTTTATCTATACATATAAATAAAATTGGAGTGTCTGTTTGTAATATTGAAATAACCGTTTTTTACTACATGCATATGAATATATATACGGTACATACACCAAAATAACATTTTTTACAATTTTTGTCTGTCTGTCTGTCTGTTTGTATAGGCTAATCTCTGAAATGGCTGGACTGATTTTGTCGGGACTTTTATTGGCAGGTAGCTGATGTAATAAGGAGTAACTTAGCCTACTTTTATTTTAGAAAAATTCTTTTATTTTAGAAAAAAATAGGGTTAATTTTGGTCTCACTAAAAAATACATTGTTAAGTTCCGACACCCACGCGAACGAAGTCGCGGGCACAGCTCATATAAAATCATATAAAATTTAACAAAATGATAAGTTTGATTTTTTCAATGTTTATATTTTGATTATAAATAAAAACTTGTTTTTTAAAAAATTATAGGTTCTACGTATAAAAAATTTCGTATCTATGCTGTCAACCATGAAAGAGATCCCTCGTCGGGAGCCAACCCTAAGTATAGCGATGTCATGGTTGAACTTAGAACGAGCTATCATAGTTAAGTGCGTATATAAAATTTCGTATCTGTGCTGTTGGCCGTTGAGGAGATTTTTCATCTGGAGCCAATACTAGGTAAAGAATCAGGTAATCCTTACTATAAAAACGCATTATCATCGGAATTTAACTAACATGTAAAATTTTAAGTCTGTAGGAAGAAGTAGTTCTAATTCGGCTTGCAAGATTTGACCTAAACAGCTTGTAAAAATCAGTCAAGTTTTAGAGCATAAAGGTTACCTAATGACGTCTATGATGATCAGTGACTTCAGAGAAGTTGCAAGCACGTTACTGACCTTTTTGGGAGACATCTGCACCCTCCTTTGAAAGTCTTCATGTTTATGTTCTTTGTGTATTGAATGACTTTCATCTGCAGTCAGTCTTCAAACCGTATTTAGTAAACTGGAACTTATATGATGATACAGATTAACATTTGCATGTCTTTTTTGATCTTTTAACAAATTTTTCTAGGTACTGAAATGGTACCCAATAGTCGCCCCTTCAAGAAAATAATGCTAAAAACTTTTTAAAAAGAAGAAAATAAACTTTAAATTATATCAAACCCATCAATTTTTTTACATTATACAATGTATATATTATAAAAGCTTGTCACGAGATTTACCTGTGTAAATTTATTTTATGAAATACATACATATGTAGTTTCTTAGAATTACTTGTGTCAAGATCAAGTTACATAATGTATTCTTGTTTATTTACACTATGGCACTATCTTTCTGGCATGAGAAACTGGCATTTTATATCTATTCCCAATCGGCATATCAAATCTGACAGAATAAGAAGAATCATACTACTTCTGGCTCTCATTTAGACAAATTACAATTTTTTTTCGCAGACCCTCTTTTTAAATTATCTATAACTATTCATGAAATCGATGTATTGTTAAAGCACTCCGAGTTGTACAAAAAAACATGTGACGTTACTGATATTAGACGGTTCTTATCAAGAGACCAAACTAAACTACTTGCTATTGCTATTATTGCTTGCTATAACAAACACTTTATTATATAAAAAAAATGTAATGCAATTAATATCCAAGTGCTCATGAAAATATCGAAAACTCTAAAAGAACTAACGCTTACACGTTTCAAACCAGCCATTATGAAATGCAATAAGTATAGTCAAATGATTCAACACGATAACAGAATTAAAATGTAAAAATATTAATTGAATCTCAATTTGACATTATTATAATAATTATACATTCATTGAAACGATAAATTAATATTTTGTTTGCGTTAATTATGTAATTCACAAATATTGTTTGTTTAGATAATGAAGTTATTGATCAAACAAACTGCACAATGCACATGCATCATTGGTCTGGTTGTCGCACGTACGACTGCTTAGCCGCCTCTACGGGGGGGTCGTGCGATCCGTGGTGCTGTACGGGGCGCCTGTATGGTCGGCTCGGCTATCAGGCGTCCGGCGCTGCAGGACGAAAATCAACGGCCTGCAGCGCAAACTTGCAATACGGATCGCACGAGGATACAGAACAGTATCCTTCGAGGCGGCAACTCTACTGGCGCGGTATGTGCCGTTCGACATCCAGGCGGATACGGACGCGAGGGTGTATCACCGGATCCGCGCTATCCGCCAGGACGGCGAGACCGCGCCAGCTTCGGCGTTCGAAAGGCTAAGGCGGCGCGCACGTAGGCACGCGCTCGACTTGTGGCGCGAACGGCTTTTACGGCCACAGTTCGCGCACAAGCGCGTTGTCGAAGCGATAGTGCCGCACTTCGGAGCCTGGCTCAAGAGGAGCGAGCGCGTCACGTACCGACTGACGCAGGTGTTCACCGGGCACGGTTGCTTCGGTGAATACCTGAATAGGATCGGCCGCGAGGCCACGGCTGATTGCCACCATTGTGGAGGAGGCGGCCAGGATACTGCACAGCACACGCTCGAGGCGTGCCCTGCGTGGGCCGCAGAGCGGCAGATTCTGGTCGACCAGATCGGGCAAGATCTCTCTCTGCCAGCCATAGTATCGGCTATGCTGGCAGAATCGGAAAACTGGAGGGCAGTGGTCTCCTTCTGTGAAGCAGTCATGCTCCAGAAGGAGGCCGATGAGCGGGAACGGGAGAGGGCCGATCCCGCTCGACGGAGGAGGAAGCGCCGGGGAGCAACCGCCCCGGCGCGCAACACGCCGCAACCCCCCGCCTAACACACCTTAGCGGGGGGCCTTAGGGGTCGCGAGCGCGCAGAGTGGGGACTCTGCGCGCTCTCACTTAGCGACCCCCGAGAAGACGGCGACACGCTGTGGTCCGTGTCGCCGTGCACACAGCACCAGCGAGGGTAACGGGGGGACCTCTTTACAGTCTCCCCCGGGACGTGCACGAGGGGGTGGCCTCTTTACAGTCACCCCCTCCGGGAAGTGCCGTTTGGCATGGGACCGTGGTGGGCCTCGGTGCGGTCTTCTAAGAGTTCCCGAGGCCCACCATATGGTGTCGAGGCGGACCACCGTGGTGAGTTTAGCCGGTAGGAGTCCGGCACACCCCTCCGCACCCACCCCAGGCGGAGGATAGCCCATGATGGGTTCTCACCAAGCAAATAAAAAAAAAAAAAAAAAAAAAAAAAAAAGGTCCTGGGATCCGAGGATAGCCCATGATGGGTTTTCACCACGCAAATCAAAAAAGGTCCTGGGTTCCATTGAAACATAATATTGAACTTCTTAAATATTTGCCTCTAAAGATATTTGTGCGAGATTGTGTGTCCACTTGGCTTTGATTTCGTGTAAAAGAGAGTTGACAAGTTGTAGATTTGTCGTATCAGCCGGAGGCCAGTTGTAGTGCAGCAACACAAAGAGAGGAATGCAAGGCTGTAGGGAAGTTTGCCCAGCAATGAGTTGAAAAAAAAGTTTTTCTCAATCAACGAGAAATGTATATTGCATCGATTTTAGTCCCAGAAAGAGCCGCTGTAACCTGTTGAATGTAGTAAAGTTCATGTCAAAAGTTCGTGTGGGTTGGTAAAACTTTTTATACCACCTTGTATAACCTAATAAGGAAAAAGAGTTTTATATGTAGTCCGAGTGTTATTGTCTGAAATTATCCGTCACTTTAGAAATACATCATCAATCATTAATTTTTGTTTCCCATAACAGTATTATTCGCGTCCTACCCCAGCCGCTCATTCGCGTCCTGCTCATTCCATCTCCTGAGGATGCTCCGTGGAGGGGCGAAACACGTGTCGAGGATCGGTTTGGTTGCATGTTACATTATTTCTATCGCACCTTCTGCATGTGCATATACATATTTGCGGGCGGGTGCTGTGCATGCCATGCACCCAAGCTTGCAGTAGTTTTGGCGGAATTAAAACTAAATATTATAGTTATAGTATATCTTATTTAACACATTGATCAAAAATTAAAACGATATGAAACTGAAACTCTCACTACAGCCAGTAACAACTCATCTATTTATTGAAGTTAGCAACCGGAATGTTACAGGAATAATCTTAAAATACAGAGTGGAAACGACGGCAGTACGAACTTAAATAAAATAGATAAATCCATCATGTTCCGGAGGAAATTTATACAACCTACAATTTTTTTTAAATAATGTTATTACCTAAACAGCTACTCTCATGCTTCTATTCGTCTAGGTAAAGGCACTACGAAATAAAAACTTCATTTTTATTCACACTTAGGAATTCGGCATGGCAATTAATAAAAGACAACACAAATAACTTAACACTAAAATCGGAAATTGACTCGGTAAAAAGCAGCGAAGTACAATACTAATTAAATTAGTGAGTTATTTAATGACTTCTATATATCCATAAATAACAAGAATAATTACTCTCACAAAACCTCTATAACTATACCCCAAAATACTAAAAGTATCTTTCTCACACGGTAGACAATATGGATATATAAAATAATTCAAAGCTTAAAGGAACACCAATTCTACTGGTTATGACGCATTAAGCACTAAAAACAAAAACACTTGATGCGCAAGTAATTTGGCACCACATTTAACGTACATAATAAATCTCTCTCTAAGAGAATGTGCATTCCCAATGCGCCTTAAAACGTCAATTGTCAAACCTCTATATAAAAAAGGAAGGAAAACTAATATGAATCATTACCGACCAATAACTTAAACTCCAGTATTATCAAAAATCTTTGAGACGGTCATGTATACTAAAATAGGAAACTTTCTGAAAACTTGTGATATCCTTAAAAAGGGACTATTTTGATTTAGGATAAGAACGTCTTTAGCATGTTTCTCATTAATTAAACAAAACCGAAAGCCTAAACCACACGTCAAAAATGGGTTGTGATTTTTAGATATGACCAAGGCATTTGACTTTGTCTGTCATAACACTCCGTTTAACTTTCTTCATATGGAATACGTGCAAACACTAATGACTGGATCAAAAGTTACCTAGAAGAACGGCAACAGTGTGTTAGCCAGATATATAACCAGAAGCTATCAATCTTTACAAGAAAGTTTTAGATCTAGCTATAGGCAAAGTAACTACGGTTCACTACAGGGGAGCATACTAGCCCCACTTCTTTTCCTTATATACATTAATGACCTTCCTGACTCGATCAATAAAGATTGCATACTTTTCGCTGATGATACCACATTGATAATTAAAACATATAAGAATACAAACCTAGAAAACGAAATAAGTAACGCTTTAGATAGTGCCATCAATTAGCTAGAACAAAACAAACTCAAAATAAACATGGCTAAAACAAATATTATACAACTTCAGACATTCCACAGCCACACACACACACATCTAATCTGATTCTGAACATCCACTATAAAGATTCTCACCTCACTAACGTCAATGAATGTGTATTCTTAGGTATAACAGCGTAAGCGAAATTCTAAGTCTATGGGTATAACGGTAGACAAAATGTAAAATAGACCGGATTGTATACGTCCTGAAAAGAATAAAACAAACTGTTAACCAAGACACTGCTATGGTTGCCTATCATGCTTACGTATCCTGAGTACTAAGATATAGCATAATTAATTAAGGTAATTCAGTGGAAGTTGACAAAGTTTTTAACGCTCAGAAAAAAAATATTCGTACAATTTCTGGTGCGCACTTTTTGGATAGCTGCAAGCCATTATTTGCAAAATGTAATATTCTACCTTGTTTATATATCTTTGAAATATGTATATTTGTAAAAAAAACAAGCCCACTTAATTGAAAAATTTGCCGATCTTGCAAACAGCCCATCTCGACACAAAGACCGACTGCGTTTACCTCAAATTAGATAAGATATAATTATGAGAAACGTTAACTCTACGTGTATCAAAATCTTTAATAATTAACACCAAAACCTTAACAACTTACCACTGAAAATATTAAAAAAATCATTATTTAAGTTATTACTCCAAAAAAAATATACTAAAGCATTAAGGATTACTTAGAAGATAAGACAATAATAAGTTAATTACTTATACAACTACCAGAAAAAGTACCGCTAGTTAATAGTTTTAAGCAAACACGTCATGCATGACAGAATGATGAATGTTATTACTTATTTTTTAAAACCGTACAGGAAAGTACTGCCAATTCCAGTTTCAATTTATGTTTATGGTTCCATCGATAATCGATGATTTTGCCAATGTCAAAGTTGAAAAAGATATATATATATATATATATCTCTTTTTCAACTTTTATATATATATATATATATATATATAACTAAACTATTTTTAAAACTAACTACTTATACTAATGTATCAAAAAAATAAATAAACAAATATGAAAAAAAAAACCTATCCTAGACGAAAACTTGGGCGTAGTACTCCTCCATAGTACTCCATAGTACTCCTCCACATCGCTGTCGAATGGTAACGTGCCCAGAAGACTGGCAGCATTACCACGTTGAATGGCAATGCTTATTCTTTGACCAAAGAATAGGCCAGCCCTCTGGTCACGTGTACTGTCGACCAAGCGTTTAGCAAGGTCTCTAAAAAAGAGACGTGCATTCGGACCCCATGACCCGAGCGTTTCGACGCCAAAAGGCTCAAATAAATAATTTCCTATGAGGTTATTATATTTGCGCCGTTTGAGTGTCTCTGCTGCTGCAGCGGCAGCGCCTGCGCAGCCAGCCGAGTCAGGAAGATGGGAAGGAGCAAGGGTGTCAACACAGGTTGCATCCCAAACCAGAGGCCTTCCCAGCTTCCATGGCAATAACGACATACCGTCTGGTCTCTTGCCATCGTCATGGGCCAGGCCATTGGGTTCTAAAACAGCTGGCACGCCGGCGGTGACAAGGGCGCGACGGATTATGTCGTTAATATCGGCATGCCGTGCAATGCGACCTGCACTTCTACAACAAGACAGGCCATGGTGCCCGAGGCAGTCGACAGCTTCACCACAGTGACATCGATGTGGAGCACCACAGGGAGCACCCAAGCGAAGGCAGGTAGCGAGCCGAAAGGTAGTGTCGTCCAACATAGTGCCTACGTTGGACGACGGAAGTGCCTGTAGCCAAAGACCCGATTCCCATTCCCCCACAGCTAGGAGACGAGCACGCTCAGCAGTATTGGTGGACGTATTAAGTAATTTATACCGTACCAAGCTGGAAAGCGGCTCATCCCACTGTCTCTGGGACGATGGGTTGACGGGCAAATTTGAATTCGGGCAGGCCATTTTCCAGGCGTTCACAGCGTCAGACAAACACGGTACCTCAAAATCAACCAGTATGGATGCTAAAATTTTCCTGGTTAATTTCTCAGTGCTGTGGACTGAAGACAGAAACGCTGGTAAACTTACACTAGAAATTTTGCGGATTTTTATATATATAATATATTTTAAAGATATATTTGATTGAATAGTAACAGGGAGTGAAACATGGTGATACAATGTCAGTCAAAAAGAAACGCGTTCCATTTGATCTAAAAAAATTACATCGTGCTCTAAAGATATTGATATTTATTTTTCTTTTATACGATTTACGTTTATTCTGTACACCCGTAGCTTCGTGTAGCTTCCACCCGCGACTTCACTCGCGTGGTTTAGTCACACGTGCATTTTTCGAATCAAAATACAGCCTACAACCTTCTTCAATAATACGGATATAAGTATAACTATTGGTTTATGCGGCGCACGCCTGTAAAACTCCCAGTCGGCATGATTTTTTCCGACATCTTCAACGATCATCATCATATTTCAGCCAATTAACACAAAACCTTAATGAATTATACACCAAAACCTTCCTCATATATTACTGTCTACTGGCGAAAACCTCATGAAAATCCGTTCAGTAGTTTTTAGTTTATCGCAAACAGACAGACAGACTGACAAACGCGGCGAGGGACTTGGTTTTATAATACGTATTGACTAAATACTTATCATTATAAAAAATGCAAAGTGGAAACACAATAACTTTAGCAGAGCTTTCTTTTTATTATCCTTTCCTTATACACAGCTAAGCCCAATATCGACAATGTCCTTTGCCTAAGAATATCGTGATATTATGTGTAAAATAATTCAAATACATCACGAAATACATCACATTCATAGTCAGGCTATAGAACTACTGACATATTATTGTAAACCCATATTTTACTGATGCTGTTATCAAGTCCCTTGTGAAGTAAGCCTATTATCGCCTACCGGGTACAATTCCCGATTCCAGGCTGTTACTGAAAAATGTCTAACAGAAAACCCAATAACACTGCCGGACCCGCGGATCGAACTGGGACCACTAGACCAATGAGAAGGCTTTCTATAATTATTTCCTATGGCGAAATTAATGATTGGTTATTATATACATAAGTATTGATTTCATAAGTACAAAACAAAATTCTAAATTTATAATTTAGAATTTCGTACCATTTCGTACCATCGTTGCATCCCTTTATAATAATAATAATAGTATACACAAACTATTACAATACGTTTCCAAGTTTAGAACACAGTCAAGCAAGATCCTTACACATGTAGAACAAAGCATTAACTGAATATTGCAGATATCGCACCCTTAGAATGAAAGTGATCTAACTCAAAATTCCTGAACAATCAAAACTGACCCTAAAAAGTATACTTTTTTGAAGACTTTCTTGCTCATTTCCCACAAATTACATTTCTGTCTTAAGTCACTTTCGTTCTGAGGGTGCGATATATGCACTTAGCTACTCGAAAGATTATTCAAAACATTTTCAAATTAATGGATGCAGGTAGGAAATTAAGATATCGGTAATTTTTTGAAATCACTACGGATACCGCGACATCAGTAAATGTCAATGCAGTGCACACACAACCAGACCCGAAACAAGTATCTGTAGATCATACAAATATTTGTTCCGTGCGGGGATCGAAACCGCGACACATAGCGCAGAAAGCTAGTCGAGTCGATTAGCTAAGTTTATCAACCAACTCATGAAAACGGTGACGTTTTTGTGTAATAGGTACTTATTTACTTAGTACGCATTTCACAGTTAATACAGATTTCATTTTTCTATCCGTACATAGGTAGGTAAGTACTTCTATTTACATCATACACATATTGTAATCATGAAAAAATATGTACAAACAATACGAAACTCGAGATTATTTTTTGAAAATCTATTGGTCGTTCGATGCCTATTTGATTGAGAGCTTGCAAATTGGCAACGTGAAGTACCTACCTACGGAATAATTAGGAACCTAATGGTAGGGGAAGTCCGGGCCAAGCGGACACCTTATCCTTTGGCGGGCTATGGGAAGAAAACCGATAGATAAAGAAACAAAATAGTGACTCGGTATGAATCAGTATTTATTAAAGTTTTAATAATAATCAACGAAAATTACATAACATCAGTACTTTACTTATAATTATTAATAACATGGTAGTTGATGCCGGTATCCGCTTTTCCCAAACCACCGGGTAAAGTGAACAGGGCTATAGGGCAAAGTGAAAACACGGATAATTAAAGGACAATTACCTACAGAAGAACTGAAAGTATAAAGAAGAATAATAACTGAAGAATATTACTAATCAGTAATCAGTGCAATTGTCACAAAGAAATATGCCTTTTCCTTCGTAAGCCAGTATATCTTGTGACCCCAAGCACGAGACGCGAGTCCGCAGGCGCGCCATTTTTAAAAGTGGAGGCTATCCGCTTTGCCTAGGCTGTTCGCGTTGCCCGGACTTCCATCATTTGAAAATATTTTTCGCAAGGTATAGGCACTGAAAATATTTTCAAATGATAGGTCAGATAGCTGCAATTTGTCATGATTCGTGTGGTTCCCGCCTCAAAAAAAGGGAATGTTGAAACAGCGACTGAAGGATTGTGTTTCAGCATTCTTACTTATAATATTTTAAAAATAAATGTAGGTAAGAACTGCGATCCTGATCACCAGGTCAAGTCAAATGTGATAATAATTTATTATTGTCATCACCATTCATTATAGTGGTGATTAGGAGCCCCATCAGATACGAATAAGGCCCAAGTTCACGAACAATATAATAGACAGCTAGGACACAAAATAGCCTTTTGTTATGAACTTTTATATAAGTAAATGGCCAATTTCATTTGGTGAATATGGCACTAATAGGGAGAAATATAAAGATGCAAAATACAATAAAAACACGAGTTTACATTTTCAACATAACGCCATCTATTTCGTTTTTTGGTAACTAAAATAAAATAAACTTATTGCATTGTGACACTAGATGTCGACTTTTTCATAATAAATAATTTTGCTTTGTTTTTTCTTATATATATTTTTCGATACCAGATACAATTTTAATAAACTATAAATAAATATAAATAGCTTGTAGATATTTTTATGATTTTTTAAAGATCCGATTGATTCACGCACTCTTTGTGTCGCATGAGACATATTTATTTGTGTTCCACAGCTATAACGTTAACGCCTGGCTGAATTAAAAAAACTAGTGTCAAATATCAATGACAATAAATTTATGTCATGACTGTCAAGTGTCATGTCATAACAACACAAATATTCCTTCGAAACTTTTATTTACATTTCACACTAGGTATTCTTCAATTTGTCTATCGTTACCATTTCTGTAGGTTTTCAAAAAGATGTCATTTCCAAATACCTGCAACAGTCCGGACAAGATATTTGTATCCATAACGCAACGCTTACAGGAAGAAAGGTCTCGGCAAGTGCATGCTCAATATTGCAAATCGACCCTGATCCAAGATCTGCCTCTATATCTAGGCAAGTAATTAATAAATTTATTGTAGCAGCAAATTTATTGTGCTGGCATAAGATATCTCTAGTAAAAGCAGTGAGGTAAAAAGCTGGCACTAAATACTAAATATACACCTTTGCATAATCCTTTGAGGATGCAGGCGTGGTGCTGTTATGTTTCTCTGAATATAATTAATATGTGTTCATTTTGATTTAATTTATATTTAAAATTCATGTATGTATGATGTATGTATGTATGTTCAATGATGAGTATGATGGGCTACAATTACATGTTCTGTTTATTATAGTCAGGAAAGGTAATTTAATTAGTTTTTTAACATTACTTTTATTTACAGTTTTATGGAGTCTGTGCAGTAGCTGACTGTATCACTCCTGGTAGCCACAGGGAGCTATACTAACATTATGCCACTGACAACAGTGGTAAGGAGTCTGTTGTGCTATTGCTGACAGCCACCCAGGTATGTTGTGGTTCTACCGCTGCCTGCAGTATTTTTGCGGCAAAGTCTTATGCTATAGCCATTAGCATGTGGAAAGATCAATAGATATACACTTTTTTGGCATAGAGTTAATCAACAAAGGTTTATTAATTTTGTGCAATCTCATTGTTCTGGAGTCTTCAGTATAATAGTCTTAAGGCACTACCATCAGCATGTGTGACGTATACTAATTTCGTGCAACCTCACTGTTCCGAATTCTAAGGTTTTTTTTTTTAACTTTGCCCCTCTCTTGATATAATTCCTGTATCATGGGTGCATTTACAAAAACATATATTCACATACACAAAGACCCAGACCTGAAACAACTATCCATAGATCATACAAATATTTGTTCCATGCGGCAATCGAACCCGTGACACGAAGCGCAGCAGTTGATCGCTCAACCACTGTGCCGACCCTGCCGTCATCTGCAGTATGTGGGGGCATGCTAATTTCTGCAACCCCAATGTAATGGAGCCTGTGGTAGATGGTGTCATGCCCCTGCCTACAGCATATTTTGGTAGGTATGCTTATTATACGCAACCTCAACCGTTTGGAATCATCCATGTTTTTACTTTTTTAGAAACGATTGGGTTGATGTATTTCTTCAGTGTTTAATATTGATAAAGAAATACATTCCCTAAATACATTCCCTTTGTATGTGCGGGATGATGAGTTATTTATTTTCTTGATACCACTTTGGAGTTGTAGGTTACTAGGAAATTAATTAATTATGTTTGTAATATTCATCTTGTGTTGTTTTAACAGTTACAAACATTGGTGATTTGCTGCTTGCTTGCTGCGCTCAGCCGTAGCTGAGCCGTATCGTATTTTGCACGGCCTGGGAATCAAACTCAGGACCTTAAGCTCAGTAGTCGCGCTTTCGACCCTAGGACAAAGTTAAGGACACACCCACATCAGTTTTTTTAATTATCTTCGATTGTGTTATATGAATTCGACGATTTATTGACCTTATTGCCTAATCTTTCCACTATGGTATAATCGATTCCACTATGATAGCTCGTGCCGACGTAAGAGAAAATTATCATTAAAAAAAATCATCATCTTTAATCGAGAATCTCCCATTGATGAATAATTCCTTATTCATATGAACTCAGTAAGTCAGTATAATTATTAGGTGTTGAAAGACGTATTTGATGTACTAAGTACTTGACTATTTTTCTATAGAGAGCAGTGGCGATTGCTTTACCGGAAAGAGCTGACCTCTTACATTAAGAAAGAAGATAGCAAAGTAGATTTTTGTATATATATTTTTTATATTGTTTTGCAGTATTTCTCACTGTTACACTATTATTTTATTACTGTTGTTATTTATCGAGATATAAATTTAAAAATCTAAATTTATACCAAATAATAAAACTCTGTACAACTTTACTCTGTTTATTTAATTTACATTTTTTGTTTACAGTACAACACTACAAATTTAAGGTACTTGCCAATTTACCATTTTTTATGTAACTTACACTTTCAAATGTATTTACCGAGTAGTATACCAAACTTGTATTCCATTCTATGAACGTACTCTTCTCCTGGGTTTAAAACTGAATTGGGGAAGTTTTTCTGTAAATATAGAAACATAAGTGTTAAAAACATATTTGGAGTTCAAAGAAATCTAAACACTACTAAACAAATTAATTAAACTTAGAAAGGCTTATTAAACGTACAGTCCTACGCCAATTGACGCGAGTGTTGATTTTGATTAGTTTCCAAAATGTTTTAGTTAATCAGATTCCCAATAAGATGGAGCCTAACTAGGTGTAGCTAGAGATTTGTATTTCACATTCACATGTGCTGTCGTTCGTCGGGAGTTTCCTGGCAGAGAATAAACCCATCACAACGTCCCGTGGGTTTCGCAAAAGGCCATCAAGAGGGACATCCCGGGCCTATATCTGTCTTGTCCCGGTTAACCCACGACCACAGACTCGGTTAGGTTAGGTTAGTTTTGTCAGCTCTTAGCAAGATATCAGCGTTACTGTCATAGTGCCCCGAGCGCTAATAAAATCACAGATAAGTAGTACACCGACCATCAATCCGTTAGAAGTAGGTATGTGGACGAAAACAAATGTTTGCTCATTGCGGTACCCACTGTCCCACTGCTAGAACATCGACCACGCGGGTTTCTGGACTATTACACACCACACTTTTTGGAAATCTTCCAACTGTAGATACAGGCTAGAGAAGAAGGCAGTATAGCGTGTTGTTTTTATTCACATGAAATTGAAAAGCCAGAAGTCGGTATCGTGGGCATGTTCAACCGCTGGATTATCACTGCCTAAATGTCAAGTTAAATGAACGTGATATTATGGGAAGGAAATGTTTCCCTTACAATCATCCAGTGCAGTCCATGACGAGACTCATGTTCATTATTCGTCGTTTACATGTTAATCAGAAGATGAAAACTCACATTATTTACGGCATCAGGATAGTTTTGAGGCATGAGACAAAAAAGTCCGTGGCGCTTGTACACTGTGCCCTGCTTGCCGACCAAAGGTATATATCCGTAAACCTTTTTGCCCTGGAACAAGCCAAATTAATTTTATTTTAAATTAATATCTCTGGTAATATTATCAGTTCTACTCATTTTACCTGTCACGGCAAACTTGTCTTCAATGTTATGGATCAACGTTAAGAACAGGAATGGTATTGAATGGGTAGCTTGATCAAAAGGTCTACTTGGTCATTTCAGAATAATTTTATGATGAAACCCTTGAACAATCGATGAAATTACCGGATCGCGAGATATTATTAAGTTTAGCTTTCGGTCAGCATCGCAACTACCTACATGTACTTAATTTATTGTGTTCCATTCTGTTCATTCACACTGTGATCCGGAAGTACCTAGGTACGGTAACACATTCAAAAAATTAAGAGTTATCTCAAAACGTGCCGATTTTTTTCCGCCCGAACACTCATTTTTCACCCACTCTACTAGTCTGCCAATGGCAAATGAAAATACTTTTAGGTTGAGTTTCATTTATTTACTGTCACTTTTAGCCTGTCGCACCCCACTACTGGGAAAGAAGTTCCCTGATTTACAAGATATTTCATTTGGTACCAATGGTGACTAGTTCTTGAGATCTTTTTCCTACTTATCTATCGAGTTACTCTCACTTATACTTGAATAAAAAAAAATAGAATCAAAATCACCTCGCTTTCTTCTTCTACCGCCTCTTCATCTACTGCACTCGATTGTTCTTCGGACTCCTCACTCTCCACTTCAGACTTGGCCTCTTCTACAGACTCCTCTGCCACTGGCAATTCCTAACAAACGATTTAAGGTACGGTCAAACCAATGCATACAATGTGCGTACACTACAACGCTATACGCAAATAATTTCTAATGTTTTGGGGATATCTTTAATATCAGACACAAAAAATATTATACGATAAATCATTATGATCTGCCTAGCCCTTAACTTCCGTCCGGCTTCTAGGTGCGGATGAATATCAGTATTTATACGGATCACCATCTGACCGGGACACCCAGTTGAGACTGAATGTTTCACTAAAACTGGGAGACATTCATACACTAAGGTTAGACAGACAATCAAACTTTTTGGACTGCTGACACACGTATCGTCTCTCAGGTATTCATTTTATACGCGGACCAAGTGCTTGTGCTTTAGCACCAGCTTAACGGACCCAGTATTCTCCAAAACGATGTGATAAAGTAGCAAGGGTGATAAAATGTAACAGGGAATATAATATGAGTATCTTATTTGTAGATTTTTATATTCATCACCGCTCTGATAAAACATACACGCGTCCGCCATTTCAATATGGGCATTGAAAGTGTAACGTAAATGGTACCGAATGGGCGGCAGCTTGAACTTCTGATCAAGCGTGAGATCTGCGTGGTTAATAAGGGCTTTTAATACCATTTCGGAATAGCCCTATGATGAAGGAACCATGAGAGGCTTAAGTACTTACTTTGAGTAGTCTATTTCTACCAGTATTCTTTATAAATTTTAAGTCGCAGCTTTCTGTACCGAAGTAGGTACTGTAATATTATGTTCGAGAAATATATCGATAGAAATGCCGAATAGATCTTACCTCCACAATCTTATCAGGATCCGGTAGAAGGTTGCCGGTGTAGAATTGCATGCCGGGCTGGTTGCTGTATACTTCTAGCACTCGGCCCGAAAAAGGATGCAACACCCTAAAGAGAAAGGAAAATGTTAAAGAGGTGTCAAGTTCACGGAAAAGTTGAATTGCTGTTAAATCATGAACTAACCTTCAAGCCGGGGGTGGCTTGAAGGTTAGTTGATGCAAAAAAACACATGGTCTTTTGATAAATGCTTTATTCAGGTGGATAAACCTGAAAAATATGACTAGCCCACGGAATCCTAATGCAATGGCAAGTAAGTAAAGAGAAATAAGCGGAAGGGAGGCCCCTTCCGCTTATTTCTCTTTACTACCTACCTACAATCAAGACCGCTAGGAGCTAATCCTTAGTAGGTGGTGTTTTCCGAGTGAAGTTAGTTTAAAGTATGACCCCACCTCGCCTGGAACGCCAAGTCTTGGTCGGTGCCTCGAGTGATACAATAGTTAATGTCGTAGCCTCCCATCGGTATTTTGGGTAACATAGTCCTGAGGATTCGAGGCACACGGAAATCATAGGCAGTACCGCCAACCACTTTCCTTTCACCTGAAAAATATACCGGTATTTTTAGGGATTTCTATCGCAACTATGCTAATCGTTGGACATGTTTGTTAGACAAGTTCTGCTCTTAGATCTCATATCTAAAAGTTTTCTTCCTATGTATATACCTATATAGCGAACAAAAACTTTGTACTTATAGACACATTTTTAAAATGAATAAGTTGGAAATTACATTTGGAATTTCAACGATTTACGTGTAGCAAAGAGAAATGCTTGGATTAGTGTTTTTGTTTTTATAATGAATGCGTTTCGCAGCACCTCACCTGAAGGTAAGTTCGATGCTGCTGGGGATGGAACACGCTAGCTTAAATAATACCGACTCATTTTCGCCTTGGAGATTAAAAATGTGACAAAAATGAAACCACCTATTTAGGACCTATGCCAAACACCAGCACATGTACAGGTGGCTGTTGGCGACAAGCCCAATAGAGATTGCCACTCTATCTATAGGTACTTCATTCGATTTCCTAGACTGCTAAAGTTGTAGAACTTACCTGTCACGAGACCATCTTCATCTACCGCTGTGAATTTGTCAGCATTTATAGTGAAAATATGATCCAACAACAAATCGGAACCCGTGTGCTGGAAAAAAAAAGTAAACGTTATACATGCAAAAAAAATACAAGTCACGAATTGTAGATATCGAAAGTTATCGTGATCACATTGAATCTTTGTTGAGGTTCAGTTTGATGAATAGAATGGAATCGGAATAATGTTCTACGTAGTAATGTCAACCTTCTCTTCAAATCAATAGCTTTCATTGAATACCTGACACCTGTAGAAAGGTATATATTTGATGGCAAAAAGTTACTTTCGATAGGTATCTACGTGATATCAAAGTGAAGAAGCCTTGAATTGTTTGTAAAAAAAAAAAAAAATGACATCCTACCAATAGATGTGCAGCAATCGACCAACTGGGCCAATTGGTCCATTGCTGTTTCAATCCAGTTGGCCCAACCACTCTTGTCTTCCCACAAAGCAGGTGGACAGAAGTTCACGTGACATCAGCATATGGGGCAGAGGTCTAGCTTTTGCCCGCGATTTTGGCCTCATAGATTTTTAAATACTTTGTTTAATTTCCAAAAATCATCATCCGATCACCAGAAAAATGATTGGCAATTTAAGTATGATGTGACAGTTACAACCACATTGAATGCAGCGATAATAATAATAATGATAACGAATATTTAAATACTTTTATTGACACGAAGATAATGATTACGTGAGATGTATCGTGCTATGTATTTGGATACCTTAGCTGTTCTCATGCATCTAATGCTGACTGTAGATACTTGAAGATATGATTGTACCAGATAATAAAGGTAGGTAAGTATACCTAATTTGGTTAATGTGCCTTGTATGGCTTCCACGATTGTCCTTGAGCTAAATAATTACCTACCTGTTTTAGCAGCTATTATAAGAAACTAAGACACTTTTTAATCCAAAATAACTTTTTAGTATCATTAGTAATTATGATTGATATTCAAAGTCAAATTAGCGTTTTAAAAGTGTCTGCAAATTAGCCTTTGCGGGCACTTTTAAAAGTTATGAATCCAGGTGCCAAGCGCGGATCCACCGTTGTGGACACGATGGGCATGCCCACAACCCTAATAGAGTGACGTCATACTTTCACGGTGTATTGAGGTCGATAAGCTGATGATATTATATCCAATGCCTTAATAAAATAAAAATAAAAACAATGAATGGTGTGTGATTTCGAAACATCTCTTTAGGAACGCACTATATCGATCATGAGCAAGTTCATACTCCGACTCGCACTTGGCTGATTTTTGGATGGCCGTGACCACAACCTTTTTTGAGGGCTGGAACCGCGCCTGCTAGGTTCACGGTTCTAAAGTGGGTTGGTCCTATGGAGAAGAGACCGGTAAGAAACTGCATGGATACTCTTTTCAAATTTATTCCCATATTCAGCAGTAGAATTACATGTTGTATGACCTAATAAAATATAAACTTTTACTTACATGGCCCGCGAGGTTGAAGAAGGGCGCATTGCTAAGATTAATGATCGTAGGTTCGGTGGTTGTGCACTTCATTTCAATCTTCAGGGTGTTGTCGCAGATGACTTCAAAGGTGATTTGCGCCATCACAGTGCCAGGGTACCCCTCGTGGAATCGCTCCGAAACGTGAGTCATGATCACTTTCAGACCGGAGACGTAAGAATGCCAGTTCACCTGAAAAAAAATATATTCGTCGCTGAGTAGTTTGTTATAGGGGCAGGACATAATAATACGTGGCTAATATCATAGGCTTTAGCCCGCCTAGACGAGTTGCAATATAGATAGATCAGAATAGCCAGCGTGTTTAAGATTAACATTTATGTAATGTATCACTTGATTATTCAACCGTTAATACTAATATCATTTCTAATTATTTCTGAACGTGTTGTTTTGTATGTTGGGCCAGCTAGCTGCCAATGTCATTGTCACTCATTCAGTCGGCTGTCAGACTCGTTAGACCCTATATGTTCAACCATAGATTTAGAATGTAAAGATGAACAATGACAGCTTGTAGGAGATACCGAAAAATAATATGCATATGTGTTAATGACTGATATGTCAGATGAAAATAGGGTTGTGTATTTGCATTGTCAATATAGTATAGTATCGATAGATTAAATCTTGCCCTAATGAATAGGGGTATACAGTGGTGATCATATAATTAAGAACGACTATTTAAAAACAAGCTTTTTTCAAACTTACGAGAATAACACTTATTGCATGTCTTTTTGTATCTCTCTTGGTATCGCAAAACTGTTCCACACTATTATTGCATACAGTTATAACACGATTAATTCAATAATATATGCATAAACTTTTTACATAAAACATTAACATATTATTGCAAACTTACTGGCTGGCCACATAATTAAGAACGCTGGATGGTTTATGATTTTATTCAAATTTAAATAGAAAACACTCTGTAACCAGATCACTATTCGGGTAATTTTGCCGCCATTTAGTGATGTAAAAGTCAAGAAGTTGATTGTTTCATATAAAAACAATGGGGAAAAATAAAAGTTGTGATGAATCTAAATATTCCGCGTGTACCTAAACAGAGAAAGTCATCTTTCATCATCAGTTCTTTTCTCTGACGAGACAAAAATTAACAGAGTATGTTCTGATGGGAAACGATATGTTCGACGCCCTCCGAATACAGCATTCGACCCCAAGTACACAAAAGTGACATTAAAGCATGGTAGAGGAAATGTGAAAATTTGGGGGTGCTTCTCTGGTCATGGTGTTGGACCTGTTAGACTGATAGAAGGAAACATGGATCAATTTCAGTACAAAAATATCCTGGAAGAAACAATGTTACCATATGCTGAAGACGTGCTTCCAATTATTTGGATATTCCAACACGACAATGATCCAAAGCACACTGCACGCACCGTTAAAGAATTCCTCACATCTCAATCAGTTTCTGTCTTAGAATGGCCACCAAACAGCCCAAATTTAAATCCCATAGAGCATCTTTGGTGCGAAGTCATGAAAAAGGTTTCAAATCGACGGTGTGGTAACCTAAGTGAGTTATACAACGTTTTTTTAGAAGAATGGCGCTTTATTTCTCTTGAAAAATGTAAAAAATTAATAGAGTCAATGCCTCGCCGGTGTAAGGCAGTCATTAAAAGCCCGCTACAAACTATTAACTTAGAATAAAATGTGCAATTTTTACATTATCACCATCTTATTTAATGTGTTTTTTTAAATCGAGTATCTACTGAAACAACTCTCGAGCAGTTTAAGAATCGTTCTTAATTATTTGTCCAGCTTTATTACTATTTGAATTTGTAACTATCGATAATAAATTAAATTTGTAAGAAAAATAGTAAGTGATTTTAATATTTACTCCTAAACCTATTTACTATATATATATGTAGCTATTTCATAACATAACTAATTACTTTTAAGAAGGAACGAAGGAACATAAAAGTACACAGGCCATTGTTTTTTTTTTTAAATGTCTGATTCTACAAATCGTTCTTAATTATATGACCACCACTATATACGCTACTAATTAAATCCTCTTATTGTAAATTAATAAATGGATAAAATCATTTTATTTATGAAAATACAATGAGTATTAAAAAATATAATAATAATTTTAAGATGATGTTGTATGCAGCATACAGATAAGTATAGTACAAAGTTTTAACCTTGTGCTATCCACTAGTCACAGTTTTGTGCACTGATAATGATAAAGTAATGTATGATATTACCATTACTAGTTCCCTTAGGCCCGATTACTTAATAATCTGATAAAAATCTATCGACTTTTTATCGATATCCGTGGAGTCATTTCTACAGTCAACCCTAGCGTAAACATACATTTTAATATTTACACTAAATATTATTTATTTCTTGTTTTATCTACAAAATATTACCACGTATCGGAAGAAAATCTAATATACTATGGTAAAATTTGTTTTCTCGGCGAATTAATACTAGTACGTACACAAAATATGGTTTCAAAACGTACGATGATAAAATCACATTTACCTGTGAAACGTGTAATTATTTGGATTATTTTTCTATGTCACGTTACAATTGGTAAAACAACATGACATTATGACTGCCTAAATATCACTTATCGCCAATAATTGCACGATTATTTTATAAATTAATAAAATATATTTGACACTAAAGCAAGGGAAAGGATAGGTACCGATCCTTCAAAAAAAATTGTATCATACTGACATTAACATCTGTCTCTTTCTTTCTCGGGTAGTGTTCATATTAAAATGATATCTCTTTTCCACGCTTTGTTGGTCTTTTAGCGTAAGCGAAATTCTAAGTCTATGTGTTCAACCGATCGATATGACCATGTTGTGTATATTCTTTTTTCAATATTTGTTAGGATTTGTTTTTGGTCTTCTGCCAAAAATCATACTATGGAATTAAGGTTTCAAACGTCTTAAAAACAAAATGTAAATATAACTTTGATAAATGTGTAAATGTCAGTTTTTTTTTAATACTTTTTTGATAATGTAATCGGAACGATATACTGTCAAGTATTTTCAATACGAAACATTTTAATGACATAAACGGCATTTAAAACATATAAATATATTCCTGGCAATGTCTTATCAACATTGAAAAACATTTAGGACTAAATAAACTTCTTTTCAGTACAATTCAATTCATTTATTCATTCTATACGCCTCACAATTTTTGGGTCTGAGGAAATGTGGTGGCGAATGCTATTTAAATGCTAAGACCCTCCACAACCGTGAGGTAACCAGCCTTACTTGCCACACTCGGAGTATGGCAAACATCAAGATTGGAATGAGCTCACCGTTAATGGCGCGCACCTTGTTTTCGCCTGGTAAAAGGCTTATAAGTACTTTGTTCAGGCGTTCCCGCAACAATCACTCAAACACACTAACAAATTAATGTTAGTTTGCGTGTTTTTTGCTTGTATTCCCAGTTTATTTTAGTGTCAGTTATTTGATATTTATATGTGAATGTGTCTTGTACGTGATGTATAAAATGAATTTTTGTTATTACCATGGACAATAGGAAGTTTTGGGCCCACTCCTTAATAGAAATAATTACATAACACAGTTTTTCAGTACAATATTACTGCCTATTACGACTAGGCTCAAATGTCAGTATGTTCAGAATTATGCTGCCATAAAAGTGACCTACAAATCTAATAGACTAAAATTCTCAGATGGTATCCCCGTAAATCACGCCTAATGCGCAAATCTCACAGTCTTCACTACGCATGCGCGCTTTAAAAAGCGACGCGACGCGACTCCACCATCATTCAACAATCTTCTGATTCTTCTATTATATATATTCTGCAGTTACTGTAATCTATCAAAATGATGACGAGAAAAGCGGGACAAGCTAAATTACGATTCAAAGAACTTTTTGTTATGCTCGATAAAGCAGATTTTGTGAAAACTCCTCCTACCAAGCAAAGCAAAGGCAGAGGCAAAAGGACTTCAAAACGAAACAAAAATAATAATATACCTAAAGAAACGATTGATGAGGGGCAGAGTCCACCCAAGAAGAAAATGGTGGTCGATACAGAAGCTTCTAAAATGTTAACTAAAAGGTTTTTAGATGTTATGAGGCACCAACAAAATACAAGGTATGTGAACACAAACCTATATTAGAAATTTCCAGTATTTTTTTTAAGTATTTATATCGTAGTCGATCCTGAATGTATAAATATAACAAAGATCGAAAGTAGAAGATACAAAAAAAAAAGAAAATTAATATTAGTGATCCTGTGCGGTTGAAAATAAAGATATGTAGGTGAGTTGCTTATAATTTACACAGTCAATTGACTAATGATGAATGAACACCGAGATGACAAGCCACATGAATATTAGTATTACATTAGTTAATTTGTAAATTATAATTAAAATATTGTTAAAAAAGCAATCTTTCATATTCTACCATTCCTGGTGTACAAATTTTAAAATGTTAAATTTGGTACGTTATCATGAACATTTTTTTCAGTGTTGTGGAAGTAGATTGCTTCCGATGCATGCCACGCCACATGTAGGCCCACCATTATAAAATCAAAGAAAGAAAGAAAGAAAGAAAAATAGTTTGATTTAAGACTTATTATTTTACTGCGTAAGGACCAGAAACACACAAAGTATTTTTTTTTTAAACTCTTCATTATTGTCCGAATAATGTTTTTAGGGAAATCTAAAAGTACTTTTTGTATGAACTCGAGACCAGAACGATAGGACAACGTTTGTGGGGTCACCTAATAGCGCCACCTAAGGTGGCAATAATGGTCACCTAAGGGACACCTTGAGAGAATATCCATTAGGTAATAAGAAAAAAAAACTTATAATTGGCTCACAATTGACAACGACATCGTTGAATAAACACAGGTACATCGGAATTGAGAATCGGTTAAAAAATGGTCACAGAACAAAATAATAACTGTTTATATTTCAATACAATACTAGAACTAGAGTACTACAACCCTTCCACGTACAGTCAGCGTCAAATAGTTAGTGACACTCAGGGTATTCAAATAAATAACCGCAACCAAAACGTCAATAATATCGGTACAAACAAAGTTTTCTTATTTTTGTCAACAATATAGGCGCTCAAAAGGTCGAGACGTTTAAAATGTCACATAGATAGGTTCAGTCAAACCGCCATAAATATGGTTACAGTCATCCCGCCAATGGTATCCAAGCATTCTAAGTGTTCAAAAATATGGAACACATTAGAAAAATAAACTTTATTGCTATATATTTTAAATATTATTTCTCACATCAATTAATATTAATACACTAAATGAAAGGGATAGAAACTATGCTGTCCTTTTCATTTTAAGCATGACGTCATAGACATGTCTTTTGTTTTGTAAAGAATTTCGTGCATAGCCATTTACGATACTTATATTGTAAGGATTGAAGTGTGATATGACTGAGAGGAAAGTGAACTCCGATATGACGTCTTATAGAGATGAATGGAAGAAGAAGACATATTGCGCCGACCCCAAATAATATAGGATAAGGGCAGGAGGATGATGATGGTTCGGAACCCTCGGTGGGCGGGTCAGACTAGCACTTGTCCGGTTTTTAATTGCTGGATAGTTTTCCATTGTTTTTGTATCATCATCATCATCATCATCATCAGCCTATATTCGTCCACTGCTGGACATAGGCCTCTCCTAGTAAGCGCCACTGAGCCCGATATAAAGATAAACAATTTATTTTTAGCTCTAATTTATCTTTATTTTTTTAACTAAAATCGTGTATAGCCACCGTCTGCTAGAATTACATCAGAAAGACGTCTTCGCATGGATTGTACCGCATTGTAGCAAAAATTGTCTCCTCTCATGGTCTCCCAAACTTCTTCGACGTGAGTCCTTAAATTTGCGGTGGTTCGTGCTCGAGTACTGTCCCATACTTGAACCATTTTGCCCCACAAATTTTCGATCGGGTTTAGGTCGGGACTGTGAGGTGGCATCGAAATTAACTCCAGGTCCCTGTTACCTTCCAAGTAATTTTGAACAACTCTGGAGTTGTGCACCAAACTGTTATCTTGGACAAACCTAATCCTTTCATGGGGGAAAAAAATCCTGGCTGTTGGAAACAAAACGTCTTCGAGGATGTCCTTGTATCGGAGGCCATTCATTCTTCCTCCCACCTCGACTAGCTCTCCTGGTGCGCTTTGGGTCATCCATCCCCAAAATGATGTTTTGAGGTGTCGCTTATGCGAAACAATATTATTGCTTCATTAGATGTTATATTGCAATTGACATTGATATGACTGATAGATAATAGAATGATAATTATGCCTAATTATGCAATGATAGATAAAATAATGACATGCCAACAATACTTGATTGTCTAAAGAGGTTTTCATCTTTGGGAAACCGTTTATTTCTGTAACATGCTAGTTTATTTTTCTAATGTGTTCCACATTTTTGAACACTTACAATGCTTGGATACCATTGGCGGGATGACTGTAACCATATTTATGGCGGTTTGACTGAACCTATCTATGTGACATTTTAAACGTCTCGACCTTTTGAGCGCCTATATTGTTGACAAAAATAAGGAAACTTTGTTTGTACCGATATTATTGACGTTTTGGTTGCGGCTATTTATTTGAATACCCTGAGTGTCACTAACTATTTGACGCTGACTGTACTATCAATAAAATTCAGAAGCATGTGCATGATGTTTTCTAAACATCTTAGGTATTTTTCTGTTTTTTTTTTACTTACTTACTAAAAATGTATAGGTATTTTTTCTGTAAATAAAAAATAGATAATTTTTCGTAATGATGTAGGTACTAATGAGGTAGGTAGTTACAGTCAGCGTCAGATAACTAAATTATTTTAAGGTCTTCCAATAATAAGAAATATCTCGGGTACTCATTATCTTCGGCTCAGCAAAATTATTGAAATACAGTGGAACAAGTGTCGTAATCAGGGGCGTATTTACCCTAGGGCCAAAAGGGCCATGGCCCGGGGCGGCAAGCTGCGAGGGGCGGCGCAAGCCGCACCTCGCGCTCAGCTTTGTGCGACTTTCTTTTGGACTTTATACGCCTGAAGAAATTAAAAAAAAGCCTACCTCATTATCAAAAACTAAAATTCATTTGGTTGTAAGTTTGATAGACATCAAGACGTTAGGCTATCGTATGCCTGAAAGGCTGGCGGCCGCGGCGGGGCGGTGTGGTGCGTGTCCGTCGGACTCCATCGCGACTCAGGACTAGTTGGGATGTTTCGACTTTGCTCGTGTCGTTTTCGTCTTTAATAAATCTTTTATTGTACAATATAGTAGTTGAAGAATATTGAAGTCGGTGCCAAGTAAAACATGCAATGATAAACCGCCACGATTGGCGAAGTGCATTTGTCGTGTCCGAGGCATAATTCGCCTCGCACTCGACAATTTTTACGTTAACTCGTTGTTCCAATGTCGCTATTATAGCAGCAAGGTATATTACTTTTATGTTTTACTTGGCACCGACTTCAATATTCTTCAACTACTATATTGTATAATAAAAGATTTATTTTTTGCTTTTTAGTTAGTTTTATTTTTGAGATTTTCGGTTTTTATTTTTTGTTATATAATTAAAAGATTTTGCTTTTTTCCGTTAATTTATGGGGCGGCAAACCTTACAGGCCCAGGGCGCCGAATTTTTAAATACGCCACTGGTCGTAATCCTATTATTATTCATTACAGTCAAATTCAGTCATTATCATCGTTAGAGATAGGACCCGTGTTTTGCTTTATTTGTACACCTCAGCTGTCCCACTGTGCCTAGTTACCTATAGGAGTAATTATCAATGGTTTATTAGTTTAATCAATAAGCGTATTTAACAGGATGGCGCAGTATTGAGCGATCGACTAATGCGCTACGTGTCGCGGGTTCGATTCCCGCACGGAAAGGTTTGTTCATGGAAATAATTGTCTTTGTAAACTTACCCACTATACAGAAATCATTCCTAGTAGTAATGTTTTTTATAAAAAACCTAACCAAAACTATTTTCTCGTATATTTTCAGAAAAGAAGCAAATGAGATTATCCTCGCAAAGTTGGTCGAAATAATACACACCATGGAAAATGAGCGTCATGCTATTGCAAACGGTGAAACAAGGTTGAGATATGTAGTTGGAGGATATGTGAGGAGTTTGGATGACGCTCTTGATACTTTTACAGGAAAAATTAATGCGTTAGAATACGTCTATAACATTATAAAAATACAGTGAGTAATATTCCTTACTCATTATTGATATCTTGATCATGTGTATGGTTTTATTAATTACTTTCACTCTACTTTTAGATCTGAAGATATCGAAATTGAAAATAAAGCTGAAGTTGACAAATTAGTAGAGGAAATAGAAGCTGATATTAATAATATGCAACAAAATCTAATTTCGAAGACTAAAAAAAGTGTTTTGGAAAATTTGTATGCAGCAGTTGTTCATGCCATGGAAAATGATTAACTCGTTAAGACAGTCGGCGCCAATCGGCCAGATGCAACAGTTGCAGTTGTATCAATTTTTCGTCACTTGATAGGTTGATTGAATGCGCTCATTTATCATTAATATTTTATATAAGTATCTACACCTAACTAGTAGATGCATATTTATTAAAAACTTAAGTGAGTACTGTAAAACAGGGCTATCTGGGAACCGTGGGAGTAGATTGGGACTTATTAAAGTATTTATAATGAAAGTTCAATTATGGATTAGGTTAATTCTTTGAAACTGGTAGGTATTTTAGAATGAAAACAAACAGAAACTATATTTGCTGGAAATATGGTGTATTAGTTTCACATATTTCGCGTATTTATTTGAGAATGTAAAGCGTAACCTACAAACACCATCTTTAAAAATAATGATTCGACATTAATTATTGATGTTAGACTAGGTAATATGTTATATTAAAGGTTAAAAACTAAAAAGACGTAAAATCAATATTAAGAACAATTTCCCTAGAAAATGATTATCATTTATTTATTTGTATTACGGCAAGGCCAAAATTACATATCAATTTACATATAAAAACTTAAAAAAAAAATAAAAAAAAAATAAAAACAAAATTTAACTTTCTATAGATCCGATCTAGTCGCAGTCAACAGCTAATTACTTATATTCTAAAAATCATCAAATAAACTAAAAAGTACACCACTAACATGAGATCTTCTGACAGTATTCCAGACATTATAATTATGCATTCTTTATTTAATTACTGTGTAAACGCCTTTCGCCCTTTTGAAAGAGCAAGTTGCTATACTAACTAGCTGACGCGACGAACGTTATCCTGCCCAAATTTAAATAAAAACGAAAAGAAAGAAGCACTATCAGTATTTCCCGAATTTTCTAAAAAGATAACTATTTTTTGGAAGTATATTTAAAAAATGTGACCAATGTTCTAAAATCAGACAGTGACAAATAATGTTTCCGAAATAGCCCCGTTTATTTATTTATAAATTTCTTATTGTACACCTAATTATATAATGATTGGTGATCATTTTATATTTTTATACCAACTTCTCAATGTAATAAAAATATTATAAAATAAATGTTGTTTCATTGTTTGATTTATAAATTAAAACAAAATATTTAAATACTTTACAATAACCAACATGGTGTTTTAGTAATCTTTACACTGTGTTAATTTAAAGAAACTTTACATAGTAGTACTTCATATAAGAGGATCAACCGAGAACTGCCTTAAGAGCAAGTTTTGACGATAAAAACATAAAACGTATGTTATATTAAAATATATGAAAAATGGGTGCGGCTTTTGGATATAATTTACAATACATTCACACTTACGCCTTTAAAGATCTACATATCAAAATCTCCATGTCAAAACTCGATGATAGGCCTTGTGATTTGGACGTGTATTAAAATGTTCTTCCACTAACAAATGTTATAAACTTGTGTTAACATGTTATAAATGTTATAAACTACTTCTTTTATTTAAGGTAATGTCAGAGCATTATACCTCAGCAATTCATTAACCTTGATTTTCTATCGGATTGCTTCTGTGAGTATAAAGTAGAATAATATTATACCTCCTTTTGGTGTTCACGTACTTGCAATGTCCCAGACGACGAGCTGCTCTTGTCAAACCTTAATTCTATGTAATCCGTGGAAAGCACACAAATGGGTGGCCTTAAGTCGTTTCAACCCGTATCTAACACATGGATAAAATAGGCAACATACCTACATGTTTCAAGTAGTTATATCACCTACCTTATCAAATCCGACGTATCCCCCGTTGTAATGGTGTTGTCCTTTGTTGCTGGACAGCATATATATCCTCCCTGATGGTCTGACTACTACGGTGGCATCTCTGATCACGTTCGCGTATCGGCCTATGGTAGCACCGAACTGGGGATTCCCCGGTTGGAGGTATTCTGTATGAAATAAACAAAATTATGTAAAATAACCTTCACGCTAGTCATCATAATTATCAACTGCTGAACTTGGATCTAACAGACCACTAAACTAAATGGGCATGGAGGTAAAAAGAGTATGATTAAGCATGGTAATCCTCGCTTGGCAAACGGATTGAAAGAACCTGGTTTTGTAATTCAGCTGACATTACGTGTGACCTCGTTATGATTGTGTTTAGATGATGTTCTTGTCGACCGTAACTGGTATTTTTTTTAGTTTTCTGGTCAACTGTCACGTCTTACTTCATGGAGAACCCAGGACAATCACATAGAGATTCTTCTCTTTAGGTACCTAATCAGAAACAGTGACCAATAAATTCGTCGCATTAACAAGCACGGGTGAGATTTTTTCGGCGTTCGATTCTTATTTAATTAGATACGGAATTTGGATTTGTGCCACACTGATTTAAACCCCTTTATTATTTGGAGCACATTTTTTTTTATACGTTTTTTATGGACTATCAGGATACTTGTCGCGGGTTAGATTTCCACACAACAAATATTTGTATGATCTACAGAGAGTTTTTCCGGGTTTGGGTATTTATTTGTGCTTTAAAGTACGGTGTAACATTTTTTATTTTAATAAAAAAAAGCTGTTTACCTTCTAATGTGTCGAATCCTGCTAACACGTCGTCTGGCACACCTTTTCTATCGGGAACTGAAATACTTGTGATGGTTGCACCATAAGAAATTACCTGCACGGGAATTTGTTACATGATATAAGGGTCTTACAATAGAATATTCCAAGGCTCAGACATGGAAACCGCACCGCACCTCTGCTTTTTAGAATTCATTTGTTTACGTTATAGGGTGAAGGAAAACATCTAGAAGAAACATGCACACCAGAGATGGCCTCAAAAAGTTTTCTAGTTATGAATGTAGGTATGCACTGTGCTAAATGGCTAGCGACAATATAACGTTTCGTTTCTAAAAGAATTAAAAATGTATACATACATTCTACTAGCATTGGTTTTTGTAAATTCCGATTATTGAGATTGCGATTCAATAGCTTTAAGTCTTTCCAATACAGGCTAGGCAGAATTTGGTTAAAGGGGTTGGTTTTTTAACATGCATCAAGTTAGAAACCTTATTCTAATAAGAGCCCTGTGACCAGACGTGGGACAAATCATAGGCTGAATTATTATCACAAGCCAAAAGAACACGAGACATAAAGCTGAACTGGACCCACTTAAATCTACCAGTATCTATGATTGTTTTGTGCTAAAGTAGTGTAGATTCCATGGCTACTTAGTCTTCTAAGCTACTGTACCGTGACTAACTTACAGACTAGTAGTAATCGTTTTTAAAAGAATGTCGTGAACACATTAACGACACCGCACTATTAGCCTCTCGCATACCACTACTGAATAAAAAATTAGAAAAATTCTAATTGCAAAACTAGTATCTAGGGGAGATTTACTACTTTTGCAATATCCATTAATTATCTTCCCCTAGATTACGAAACTGTTCGGTTATGTGCCAATTATTAAGAACATTTGCTAAATGTTCCTCATAATTGTTCGTCTAGATCTCTTTTGCGGTTTGCTGCTGTTTCAGTTACATATTTCCTGTATTATCCTTCGAATACTAAATTAGAGCTCGTAGTTCGTTATTGCTACGTTTTTAGTTTTTTATTGTACTGTCAATCCTAGTCATGATTTTCTCTTACCTGAACTGACATTCTGTTTTTCGTCTTCCAAGTATACCTCCTGACGATGTCGATGTTTGTGCTTGACGCACAAGGACTATGCTCCTCTTCAGGTTTTTGTTCCTCCTTCGGCACAGATGTAGTTTTTGTGAAAGGACCCGAATGTCGTCGCTCCTTTCGCATGGACTTCGGCATGAACCCAAAACCGTCAACAATCAGTTCCACATCAGGTATCTTTCGAGGCACAGTAGCCTCTGGAACCTGTTCGGACGTGTGTTCTTCGGCATCTCCACTTGCTTTCTTCTCTTCAGCCACATCCCCCATTATTAAAACTAATAGATATAACAAGAAATTTTGATGAATTCGAAAGATTAAGTTCTTTTTTTTGGGCCGAAATTTTATAATTTAAATAAAAAAAAATATACTTAAAAATTAAACATGTGTATTTTTTTATTTTATCAAATGATTTATGACATTCAGTCAAATTTTTAAATTTATAAAATCTCGTGGTCGTTTGTGTCGAAAAAGATTTTTAAAAACGTTTGTATATCATAAATCATAACATTATTAAAAGTCTTCTTAATCAAGTAGTTTTCTAGATAATTGGGTAACTTTTAAATAGGATTTGCGTGGGCCTAATTAGGGTTTTATTTATATCAAAGTTGATAAATATACATAATTATTTAAGTACTTTTTTTTTCTTTTTTTTTCTATTTAAAAAACGTTGCATGTAATGCAAATGCTTATTGTATTTATTGATTATTGACTCCAATTTTTTATTTAATTTAATTTTATAAAACCTTTAGAATATAACGTACGTATTCTGTGTACCATAACTGGAAATTATTTTGGTATTCAGGTACATATTAAACTTTTATTTTGCCTAATATTGTATAGCTTCAAAGTTAGAAAACATAGAAATCTGTGAGCATCTCGCTGATGGTGGCGTGGTGTGCTGGGTCGCCGAGTTCCCTACATAGTGGTTGAGCTTAGCGATGCTGGCGCTTGCGTCATACTCGAACGGTGCCGTCTACCGGGACTGGTCAGCTTGTATCTGCCATGGCAATCTTATTCAGAGGCAATCTTATTATGTTTTGTTTGTCTCTTACCACAACAGTGTACCAAACATGATTGTAAGATCAATTTTAAAAGAGTTTCCATGGAATTTATTGCTGGCTCCATAGGACCTACTATTTGGAACCGTGCGCTCAGATTCTCAACATTTCATAAGTGACTGAATTAGGTTTACCTGAAATAAAGATATATTCTATTCTATTCTAAGACGTGGTTGACGTGTTCATTGTATTTTGGACTCTCATGGATGACGCATAACGACACCTTTATTGAACTATAACTAAATTTAAAATAGTATAAAAATCAATAAGGCCAATTTTAAATAAACGTGTTCGAGACTCGCCGTCCGTACTTCACAGTACAGTATCCCTAGATTGGTCCGCCTCGTGCTCTCCACCAATCAGAGCGCCGCCGCGCCGAACGCGTTCGATGTAGTAAATCGAATTTGTCGAAAGAAACTTACACTAGGGCCTATGTACAAAGCTTTTATGAACCACGGTCACAAGATCAGCTGAAACTGTAATAAGAATGTTTCAATACATACCTATTCGTGCGTTGGTGGAGCACTTAACTTTACTGTCATAATGATTGTTATGAAACTAAACGAATATGCGCGAAATCTTTGTCCAGCAGTGGTACATAATGGGATAAGTAAAGATACGAACTGTACATTTCAGTAATTCAGGTACGTTAACAAATATACTGTTATATAAGTATCGTTAAGAGATCTGTACTTATGTAACAGTACCGTGATAAACTGAATAAAGGACAAAGTACAGCGAAAACCACTGAAGATAGCAACGTGAAAATTTGAATTTATATTTCTTCTAATGTGAGTAACACGGCCAGAATCCACTTGTTGATCTTTTAAATGCCAAATGCTACAGCTACTACAAGATGTACAGCGATTTTTCTTTTTTCAAATTCAAAATATTTATTTGTTTAAATATGGTTACAATTCGAGTTACATAATAATATTTAGTAGTCCAGCATATTTGGTCATAACATAATGATATGCAAATATTTAAGTTGATAATAGTATGACAACAAGTATTTTTTGTGTGACAATTTGAATTAAAATGATCTATCTTCCAAGTATTCTTTATTCGAGTAGAAGGTTTTTTCAATGAGCCATTTACGTAAAATTTGCTTGAAGCGTGTCATTTGTAGCTCCCTAATCTGAGTTGGGAGTTTATTATTATATTTTAATGCGCATTGTATAACAACTGCGCTTCTATAACTCCGTCTTCATTTTAGGAATATACAATTTATTTGGGAATCTTGTTTTAAAAGAGCAATTGTCGCCAACTTTATTGAATAGCTCTAGATGCAATTTAGTGTATTACTCCGACGGCTTAGAATTATATTCTACGTACACCCACATTTCGCCAATGCTGATATTAAGTTCGGTCGCAAAGAGGGCAAGCCTATTGCTATATACTGGTTACGATTCCATGGTCCGGGCTGCTGTTGACAATTTGTAAACAGAAAAACTCAATAACTAGATCCTCAAACTAAGGAGCCACACTTGGGGCTACTATACTAGTGAGTCAGTCTATGAAATACAAATGGATAACATTTTTCCACTTTTACTTAAACTAGTTATTAATCATATTTCACAATATTAAGTAAAATGTTTATCTGCCCTGAGTTTCGAACTGTGACTGATAGATGACAATGGGCTAGCGCCCTATTACATGAGAGTTAATAGCGACATCGGCTAAATATGTGTTGTGTTTATAACACTGCACCTGTGCTTAACCCTTCGTCTAATATTTGATCATTTTTATGTTCTTTTGAAATTGCTTTATTAGTTTCAAGTGATGTTTTTATAGTTTCTACAGACCATGTTTTGATAATCATATTTCATCACCCGCTGCTAGGGATAAGTTACTTTTTTATTCGCCACATTGAGTTTCTTTGAGTTTTTCAAACTCAGTGGTTAGTTGTGAAATAATGTTTGACTACAACATACATCAAGGTAATTTTTATTAAAATTTTACAACTACAAAGTAAAAAAAAAAAAAGTCGGAGTTAGTAGGTACACTTCCGAAGGCAACATAAATACACTATCGACATGTGAAATCTATGATAAACCATTTGTGCACTACAGTGAAATACTGACAAACAATAATTTAACAGTCGTTACTACGCAATCAGGCACGAATTTGTACATTTGCAAACTTAATTAAACCCAGAACACTTTTACTGTTTGCTTGTCTAGGTCCATCGCATCGCTCTTCCATTTTTCAGCTTCATCTAAAATGTCGGTGAGCTCTTCAATGTAGCCTACTTCTTTGCATGGTGACGGTGGTATAATACTTATTATAGGTATACCTATCTCTTGGAACGAACTCATTGAAGAAAACCCACTTTCATCTTCAATGAAATTTGCAACATGGTTGAACTCATTCCTCTTATCCAAAATTCTCGTTTTAGTTTCTGTTTCAGTTTTAACACGATCATCTTTTTGGTTTATGTTAGCGCTAGTAAAATCGTTTTCCAAACCACAAGACAGTGGTGATGATGACATGATGAAATTTGTTAAAGGTCCATCTTTAACATCTACAAATTTATTTGTAAATGCATCCTCGCTGTCGTAAATTGTGTTCAGAATAAAAGCGTTAGTTGTGTCATCATCAATAAGGTTCAAATGAGAATTCGACTCGTTATCTTCAATCAGTTCAACGTCGGAAATATTTTCATCCTTAATAGTGTCATTGGTATCGTTGGAGTTACATGCGAGATCGGGTATTTTAGTACTTAGTACAGTATTGGCAAGAGTGATCAGTCTAGATATTTCTTCAGTTATCTTCTGTGAACTGTCTGTATCCGCCGTCAAAGATAATTTGGATTGGTTCCTGAAATTTTAAAATCAAATAGGTTACATTAATATTTCATACAACACATAATTATTTACTTAATTATGAAAAAAGTATATTTACCAGAGACCGTTACAATCTTTGAAACCATTGACGTTGCTTATCGATTTACTTATTTTCCTCGTGCTTAATTTTTTCCCGGCAATTAGGGAGTATTCGTGTTTGTTTACGTGTACGACAGATCGAGATCGTGGCAAGTCGACGACAGTGTGGACATTCGATGCAACTTCTGTGGGGGTCACTGCTTCCATGCCAGGTCCGGCCTCAGGACTTTGGCACTCAATGTGTTCCTTCACTCTACTCAGAAAAGTCACTACCTGCTTAAGTAACGCTATGTGCATTTGTCTGTTCGCTTCTGTCTGCAAAATAAGTCACACTGATATTGGCAACTTGTAAATGAGCACAATATATTTTTATTAAACGCAAGCATAATAAAAACAGTGTTATTAAAAATTCGCTATTGATTTTGATAATAAATTCGCACTGAATTACATCATAAAGTAAACAAGAACAATATAAATATTGGTGCACCAATGAAAACGCTAGCTGGAGTGAATATTATAATCATATTATCAATCATATTATAATCATATTATAATCAAATACCTGTGCTAATTGCCATCTTAAGGTTTCAATAGCCATGTTCAGACCGCTCACTTCTGTGTCACGTATGTTATGATTCTTCATTTGTTTGTCTGGAGGCTTGACGACCTCGCCGTTTTGCTCCGTAATTCTAGTTTTGGAAAGTTGTGAACAGTGCTCAATTCTTTCTGGAGCCTGCAACAAAAAATCATAACATTCATACATGTAACAAAAGAAACCGTGCCATTGTATGGACTGTCATTAGAACCGTATTCAAGGCGGAGGGCGATGAATCACGCACCTAGTAATAATTTCACTAATCCATCTTTGGGTCAAATATAGTTACCGTGCAATTATATATATGCGATTCCGGTTCGACATAGCTAGCAAATGTTTCATAAACGAGAACGAGAACGTTTAAAATCGATTCTACATTGTATAGAAACAAACAATACTGCATCCACAATTACCATCAACCATTTGTGATTGCATACCTTTGAGCCGTGAGAGGAGAATTGTGCTTTTCAACCGAATTACGCAACAGTAGAGTTCGAAAAAATAAACAATTGATTCCACTAACGGTCTTCTCATTAGTGCCGCATGTACACAATCAGCAAAAAAATTGAGAGCGCATGTAGGTGTTAATGATTGGCAGTGTCACAGCCATCTCACGCTTTTGCCTCGATTCATTTTGACCTCTATGCGAACAATGTAAGTTATATTGCTCCTGTTATCATAGCAACAACAAGATTCTAATTGCAAATGTCAATAAATAGAATATATAAGACTGAAAGATCTGCTACCGCCAGACTTTGCTCCTAATTTTCTAATGTTATTTTCTAAGTAAACTACTTTTAGCTGACACCATTTTTCGACGCACATAGAGTAGCTGACTAGCAGATTGTACAGTGTTTAATATTTTATTTTACCTAATGTCGTAGCCTTCATTTGTTACATTTATCATGTAAACGCAACAATGTCTAATATATTAATTCAGATCAGATGAACGACTATTGAATAACTGATGATAAAACTGCGTGACCCCACTAAATAATATAATGCGTATGAACGAAAACCTATTGTGGTAAAAATGGGCATACATTTTGTTCTATCACGAATGGAATTTCACGTGGAACGCTTGCCGTTGTATAACGGATTCATTATTTGATAAACACGTTGTAAATAACTTTAGTGAATTCCAGTGCAGTTGGAAACCTGCCATCATAGTTTACGGAGATTGCTTTCGTCCTATTTCCGAAATTGAATTCATTTTCAATTCAAATGAATGATGTTCCTTTAGGACTAAGTAGGTCAAATTGTTAAGATGACGATTTATCGTCAGTGTTTCAATAAACAAAAGTATATAAAGTTCGCACGAGACAAAGATGTCTCAAATTAATGCTTAAAGTAAAAGACCTGGCTGTTGAAAATACAACCGCACTTCGTGAAGCGTATTTAGACGTAGAAATAGACGTGTTAAATCCCGCAATTATGTATCACGTTCACGCTGATAACTACTGACAACAACTGTAAGATGTAACAGTTAGTTTTGTTTTGTTCGACAAGTTGTTGCAGGTTGTTTTCTTTTGGATTAGCTGTACTAGATTTTGAGAAGAATGTTTGGTTTAACCTATTAAGTTGGTTGTTCCGGTCAGATTAGTCGGGTGTCAGGTGACATGGAGGTGCCCGGTTGCTCTCAGTTTCTCATGTGTCCGGATCGCTGGCATGAAACCGAACACGCGTGATCAAGGCCACTGGGCCACTATTCTCAATTTACAATAAAATTTCCATTAATACGGTACTAATATTAATTTTAAATAGGGGTTCTGATTGAGATGATATCAAGGTTGATGTAAAAAGGGACAGTTGGTTTAAAGGTTTCGTCGTATTTTAAGGCGAATATCTAATACGGTTTAAAAAAAAAATCTTTTGAGTATAAAGAAGACTTCAGTACCCACAACCACATGAAATGTAGTTCATGACATGGTCATTTGCCCATCATAGTCTGGGAACTGTATACAACTAGTTTTGGATACTTTATTTTCAATATTAATAATGTCCTCCTGACCGATTTCGGTCACGGCGGCCAATCTCACCGGAGATTAGCCAACTACGCAGGAGATATTATAGAGCACAAGTGTATGCGCAAACACAGGTGCTCTCTCTGTTCCTTCACTCTCATAGTCCGATGGGACGGCAATCCGACACGACCGGAGAGAGATCAGGTGCAGGACCAACGGCTTTACGTGCTTTCCGAGGCACGGTGTGTATTTACATACACGAAGATCCAGACCCGAAACAACTATTTGTAGATCATACAAATATTTGTTCCGTGCGGGAATCGAACCGCGACACGTAGCGCAGCAGTCGATCTCTCAACCACTGCGCCAACCGTGCCGTCATTTTCAATATTATCACATCTCTGTATAGTATACATTTTATCTCGCTGTGCGACTGTATTTAATAAATTACACTAACGAAAGTCTTAAAAAAGACTTTAAAAAGATTTGTGTTCAGGCAAACTGTGAAATTATAAATGAAATATATTCAATACTTAGATTAAAAATAAGTTTCCCTAGTAAACGGGCTCCGGAACTCGTTTGCTTAGCTCATTTACAATCATCACCATATTGTGACCAGACGGATTTATCAATACATTCGTTTAGAAACAGTGCGTGACAACATTTTAAACAACTGCTTCCTTCGCCAAGTTCATAAGGTATCATTTTCTCTGAGGTTGCGTAACTCTGACTCATGGGCCAAAAAATATAGTGCGGTCCATTTATATTGGTGGTCGTTTCGTTGTGTGTCGATGTAATGGAGTTGATGTTTGAATGGGTCGTGTTAGCGTCGTGGTGAGGCAAGCCCGTCATGCATAGCCGGCGAGGCGTGACGCCCGCGTCCGGCCTGGGCCCTCGGAAGCATTAAACGCCCTACCCTAACACAACGAATAAAGGGAAACATTACAGACATGAGCCAGAATTACGTTTTTAACTTTAAATAAAAAATGGGCATTGTCTGAATGTTTTCACGTTTTCGACTCTATGGAGTATAAAGATGTCTTACGAACGTATCTACTGGAATTTCGCCACACTGCAAGTCGGGTCACTGGTGACAAACTCTTTATTGTTACTGACAGGTGAATCACTATTTTCCCGTCGCAATTAAGGATGCAATATGCAGATTTTTTGATACCACAAAGGCTTGAAAGTATTGAAAAGTCGAAAGCCACAGAATAAAATAAACCTAAACATAGGTATATACTTAGATACCTTTAAAATACCTGTGTTAGCTATTTAAAGAGTCTCGATCTATGATTATTAGAGAACGGACTTGATACAGTACCTGTATATTAGTACGGAGATCAGTGAGAATAAAATTAGTCTAAAAAAAATCCTATGAATTTATTATGTACTTTCTTCTATAATTTATTCACTGTTAAGACTTTGCACCGTATAATTGGGTGTAAGGAAAGAGCCTCCACGAATGACGAAACCTGACACCGTCTGGCGCACCCTGGACAATCAACCTCAACACTAACATTGCTGACCGGCAAATGCTGCCACAAGACCAATGAGGCAATCAAAACAGAAACATGTTCTTATACGTATGTATAGTCCTGCATTGCCCTCTTTGTTAGTTACTTACTCAAGTGTTATTGTTCTACAAAACAAATACATCTTGTTTATAAAGCATAAAACTAGTTCTCCTTTCATATACCTACTAGCTATTGCGCACAACCTCGCCTGCGCTTCACCTACCGGGTCCAACTATAGTTAAGAAGCATATAGGTGACCTGTTAAGTATTCAAAAAAATCATCAAATTCGATCAAGCCGTTTGTGAGAATGGATGGATGGATGGATCTTTGTTACTCTTTCACGCCAGGACGTCTGAACGTATCTGGATGAAATTCGGCACAGAGATGGATTATAGTCTGGAATAGCACATAGGCTTTTTATCCCGGGAAAATGCACGGATTCGTAATCCACGCGGGCGAAGCCGCGAGCGGAAGCTAGTGTTGTATACATCTTTTGTTGGAAATCATTAAACTAAACAAATAAATATTACAATTGAAAACATTTCATAATTAATAAGCCCCAAAATGCATTAAACATTTCTTTAGCTTGCTGTTTATAATTCAAATATTCTTTTTTATTTTATTTTAAAAGTCTATATACTTATTTTAAAATTATAATATATACTTGCCGTTATTTCGGAATAAAAAATTAAAACCGTAAAACGTGTATGATGACGTCACTTTAACGCATGAATGGTGTCTTTGCCTAAGCAAGTCATCTTTGAGGTCTTACTTAAGTTACTTTTTTATTACCTAGATATGTAAGTTAAGTATATGTAGGTATATACCCCTATTACGAACTACACGTATCCCTTAGTTGGATTAAACAACAAGAACCTCACTATGTAAGACAAAGTAACATGCTACCTGTTTATTTGGTTACTTGAGAAAAGTATGAGCAGCTTGACGAATTCAAGATAATGTCCTGTTAAAGTACCAAACGGGTAATGTGCAATACAAACTTAAAAGGTATCCTGCTGTGATTGTAACTAAATGTCGCCTAAACAAGTTACAAGTGCGTAGGCGACGAACAAGCAACCTGTCACTCTTACGCAACATTACAATCTATAACCTAACAGGTTGTACGAAACACATAATATTTTATAATATAAATTCATACATAACTTAGCTATAAAATATTCCTTTGCTCTGTCCTCAAAACGAAATTGCCCGTTAACCCAGAAATAGAAGATCATTAAATATATCTTTCTTAATAAGACTGCAACACTGTAAATTAATTCATTATGGTTTTTAATAATAAGGCGTTTTAATTATAGAATTTTCGGATAACGTGTATCGGCGGTCGCTAGAGACCTTCCTTGATGCAGGTTCGGGGTCGCGAACGATAGAGGGCGACCTCTACGGGCCTATTATTTTATTAATATTAAATCTTGATTCTTTGCAGCTGATTCTTTGAAATAATTATGCTACACCACTTTTCTAACAGTTCAGTGCCTATAAAAGAATACATCACAGGGAAACAGGCATGTTTTAAAACAAAAAATTGGAAGACTCATAGTATGCACACGCAAGATATGTATGTTGCGTTGCACAATGACCCTAGGGCACCACTCCCATAGAGACTTGAGTCCTGGCACTATGAACATATTATTTACTGCCGGCTGATTAACAATTATGTAAGTACGTAGGTAGTTTTAGGATGGATAGGGAATACCTTATCCATCCTAAAACTACCTATGCACTTACATATTTGTTTTTTAAAATAATTTAACTTCTATAGCCTACTAAACAGAATATCCTCAATTTAACTAAACATTGCCTGAAAGATAAAACGATATCAAACTTACAGCTCCACATTGACTGGTAATATGCCCAGAAGATTGGCAGCATTGTCACATTGAATGGCAATGCTAAAGAGTATAATCTTCAGCACCTAAAAACAGGTCTCTTTTGAAATGTATTTGAAAAACAGACGTAACATACAGGTATGGCTATCGTGATATATTGAAATGTTTCCGAAGTGGCAGCATCAACACAACCCACATAGCCAGGAAAATGGAAGGGTATCGCCACGGTTTGCGTCCATACGAGATGCATTCCTAGCTTCTATGGCAATAACCATATAATACCATCTGGTCTCTTGCCATAGTCGCCACGTCATTGGAATCTAAAATAACTGGGACTAAAAGACAAGGACACAACGCATAATTAAACATCACAATTTTAAGATGTTTTGGCCATAGATTTATACGTTTCCTGTCCATGTCTCTTACGTCATTTAAATATTTTCATCATTGAGGGTCAAATCGCTTTATGGCACATATTACGTTACTAGTCCATTGCGATTACCATAGCCTCATTTTAAAGCCATAATCCGTGGCACTAAAGTTGTTATTTTCATTTTTATAACAAAATGGTTTGTTTATATAATTGCTAATAAGTGGCTTTAGACACTACTATTTGTAAAGATGTAATTTTTAAGTGGACCCGTGATTAACATATTTTTAAGCTATTTAGATTGTTGTTGCGGAATATAAACCGGCTATTTTCAGTGGACTAGACTACTAGTATACTATTGCTGACCGGCTAATCTTCCCACTATAGTACGAGTGATTCCGTTATGATAGCTCGTGGCCTCGTGCTGATGCGACAGAATTGGTCAGTCCAATAGACTGCGAAAATGTCAATCATCGATTGAACCGAACATCTAAATGAATGGTTGCGTGATTTAAAAATAATTAGGCACTTGTATCACTTAGTACCAAACTATTATTACGAGTATACTACTTAGTACTTAGATTACTTGATAAACCTATTTGGGATAAAGAACCGAAATCGTTTTTATTAGATTTAAAGCATTCGAAAGGTTTCATGAGGAGTATAGTGAGAAGGGATTTATAACAAATCTGATCAACACTGAAAACCCTAAAAGTGCTCCGACTGTCCCTAAGACATGACATATAAGTGCTGGTAAACATGCGGTGCTGTGCAGAACACATGGTTCAAAACTACTAGACTGGAATAATATAGTGATCTCGTCTAACAGATGCATAATGCCAAGAGTAAGTGTTACAGCAGAAACTTGCATTACTTACAAATCATATAGGGGTGATTTTTTTATAACTATACACAACTATATTATAATATATGTACATAACAGTTCTAAACCTGCCCACCTGTAACCGACTTCATACCTCTATCTACTTGCAAACAGTCACCACAATTGGCAGGATTGGTAAGAACAATGGGATATGGATCAGACAGGACAGTTGGACTAGTGAAATAAATCTTTCTGGATGGAGAAGACAACACGAAGAAAGGAGTGAAAGCCGTTGGAAAGCAGGAGACAGTACCTACACGAGACTAAAAAAATAGTAGATTAATACTGATTGAAATCTATCTGTTTACTGTCGATCTCATGGTCAAACTCATTGTTTGTTGACCGAACCAATAAAGCTGGTACCATACTTTATAGGTTACGCAAAGAAAACAAAATCACGAGATTGTTACTTTACATTAAATTTCGAATGCAGTCCATTTGTCGATTGTTTCGTGCGTATGCGATGAGGCTTACGTAAGGAATAAAGGCTGGTGCACACGAAACAACATCAACATATAAGTATTATTTTAAGTATCAATTGTAGTTTTAGATACACAACTTTATAAGAATCGTCTCCTTTCAGAGACTTTCTTTTTTCTGGTAAATTTTACAATTATTGTCCTTTTTTTACTGCGACATTATGATGAGGTGTCAATTTATAATAGCCGGATATCATAGAGTTGATGTTTGTGGCCGAACTTAGAATAAAAGGCAAGGACGTAATTGTAAGACAAATTGACCTGTACCCCTGTAGGGATAGATAAACAGAAGTTCATATAACTTTGGTCTTACCACCAATGGCACTAAACTTTCTCCAGTAAATGGTATTAACAAGCTATACCTCCGTTTGCTTTATCCAAGCATCTTTACCACGAGCTGTCTAAAGACCAACATGCACATAAAAATCTACAGTTGTATGTTCCGTGTTGTGTCGTGTGTGATCGAATACAGTACCATTCTCGTCACGTAGACGGTTCGTGTCAGCTCTAACTACTTATATCAGATCCGGTACCCCGGCGTTCGTATTTTAAATACGTATGACATTACTGTGTAGATTCAAAGAAGCAGTTTCAAATATAAATTACTTATTAACTGAACAATAGCCAACAGTAAGACGTCGAGAAAGATTACATGAATGTATGTCTGATTCTGTTTCTTGTACTTGTCTGTCGCATAGTTTAGTTTAGCCTTGTATGTTACCACATAGGCAGCGCTATCGTTAGTGTTCATCAATTTGTTTTCTGCGCTACGTGTCGCGGGTTCGATCCCCGCACGGAACAAATATTTGTATGATCTACAAATAGTTGTTTCGGGTCTGGTTGTTTGTGCATGTGACATGTATGTTTGTAAACTGTACCCACGATACAGGAGAAATCCTAGTGTAAAAAAAAAAAACTATAATAATATCCTACTAATATTATAAATGTGAAAGTTTGTGAGGATGGATGGTTGGATGGATCTTTGTTACTCTTTCACGCCAGAACGGCTGAACGGATCTGGATGAAATTTGGCACAGAGATAGTTTATAGTCTGGAATAGCACATAGGCTACTTTTTATCCCGGGAAAATGTACGGGTTCGTAAACCACGCAGGCGAAGCCGCGAGCGGAAGCTAGTCTAATATAATTATTGGGAGCTGATGATAAATACTGCGTTCTATCCAAAGCATAAGTTAGCATTGATTTGTTGTGAACAATAAAAAAACTAGGTGAATAGATTTATAATCTGTACAGCACTCAGATGCGATTTCTAATTATAATAAATTTCATTTCTAAGCAATACTATTATTAATATAGTGCTGGGAGAGTCGTGAGGAATTTATACCCAAGACGATAATAGCCCATAGTAATACCCGTCACAATACGTCAAATATATGTTTACACTGACGTTATTCGTGACCATCGAAATAATATGTCCAGTCCCTGAACGACATACTATTTCGATGTTCATGACATAACTTTCTACTATATTTAATAAGTAAGAAAATTAATGTAATATAAATAGCATCTGCACAAATATACCTGTTATTAAAGATTGCGATTCGTTCAAAACACCGAAATTTTTAAACAATCCACACACATTTCTCGCATTTTGAAGAAACGATCAACAGATGAGACTAAAACAACAAAACAAGTGTTATTTAAACGGAGGTAACAGCACGCGAATCATTTGTTTATAAATAGAAACAATTATTGCGAAAAATTGAACACGCTACAGTTATCACAACATTCAAGTTTATTTTCTTTTGGTACGTAAAACCCGTAAAAGTAAAAACGACTGCGCATTTACATGCAAAGTTGTTCAAACAGCATGCAAATTATTTATTCAATTAAAGATTTATTGATAGCACGCCTCACAAGCAACGCAACATGTCACGTTGGTGGTCATAGTTATTTTGATAATAGCTTCTACCGGCAGCGTAATAACCAAGCGGCTTTGTCGTGTACAGCCAGGGAATGAGAGGGAATATAAAGCTATATCTATAGCAGTTGGGATAATTAAAACTAAAGTTAAAGGTACCATAAAGCTAAATAATCTTGACATACCTATTGTACGATTTAACATTATACACCGTGTCGGTATTCATATTTCGGTGGCACTACCGAAAGTATGTGTTCACTGCTCATCTAAGGCCTCTACAATTGCATAGGATCAAAGACTATGTTGACGATAGAGACGTGTGGCGGTAAATATCTTCTGCACATGTTGCTTCCCTGGTTATACATTGTATCTACTAGTTCTATTTTACATTAGATTCTGACATTCTTGATGTTTCAATATTTTGTATTCTTATTTTCTGTTTTATCATTTTATATTCGCAACACTTGTTTAACTCATATTGTATTGCCTCATTATGTAAGTAGCGTTCTATTAAGTTTGTATTTTTCTTATATAGTGCACGTTAATTTAAGAATTTAATTGTAAATTAACTTTTTGTTTTTGAAAAGAGTATCCATGGAGTTTCTTGCCGGTCTCTTCTACATAGGACCTACCCCCTTTGTAACCGTGCGCCTAGAGTCTCGACTTTTTAAAAGTGACGAAAAAGGCCAACTTGCAATAAAAAAAATTGACTTTGACTTTGACTTTGATTTTGCACGCCACTGCGGTCCTCAGTCTTATTCTCCCATCCGGAATCTGCCAATACGTCACTATTTTCAATATCAGTATTGTTATTGTGACAATCTTGGAAAGATACCCCCCCGTCTTTCTTTGATGGAGTTTATGTGTTAACGCCGGAATAGTGTCCGCCTAGTTACTGATGTATAAAAACCATGTCTGAATTAACTGCGTATATTCTTGATGCCGTTATAAGTAGTGAGCAAGCAGTTAAAGACAGGTAACAGAATCTCAGCCTTCTAGTATCGTTTACTGAGCCTAAGATATTTCAAATAAATATCTGTAAATATTACGTGGTTCAAGCAGGTTTGTGTCCGTACCAGTTACGTTATGGCAGATATCTGTAACCCCACTGATAACATCATTGCGGAATTCTGATTTCTGTAAGTAGGTCAGATGATAGTCGCTTCATGTAAGATAATATACTACTTTCTTCGATTGAATATTTCAAAATATGGATCAAATAATCTTTACTTTAGAAGCTGAGTTTAAATACCTATCATTTGCTAAAAGCTATCTAGTGACAATTCTAAAAATTGTAAATAGATTTCCTATTTTGTGAGTATTTCAAATATATTCCTAAAAAAGCACAAGTACAATGGAGAACGTACGTTTGAAACCGATCGTCGCGATCTTGGGGTAATTTTAATTCTAAATATTCCTGACCGCGGACGACATTCGTCCATGACCGAAAAATAGCCAATAAGCCATAATTTGCGCGATTCGGTGGGAGTGCACGGACATTAGTGCTTTCCGCTGGAGGATCCCGAGTCTTTTCAAATGTACGAAAAAGTGCTACAGAGGCTAGTTTTAGTCATTAAACGTACCACACACGCGGACTCTGGAGCCACATATCTTCCAAAAAGAAAATCTAATTGCAGTTTTTACAGTCACGAGTCTGTAGATCAATTTTGCCGCGATCCGAGGTCCTATCGAAATCGAACAGTCGGAAGCTCCATATTCGACACTTAATATAGATCAAGAATGATGTAATGATAAGAAGACTTTATCTAAAAAGACTTATCATAAAAACACCACAAAAACTAGTTCGTTGCTAGTAACGGTAACCACAGTTCTCAGAGCCTCACCTTATTATAGTTTGATTTGACGTTCACACGGGAATTGTTATAACACCTGTTTCTTGTTAAGGTAAGGAAAATCTCAAAGCCCGGTGCAGTGACAGTAGCCACTCATCACTACCACTTAGCTGATGATCGCAGTAGGTATGCAGTTATAAGGACAGTTGATAAAATAATTCCCGGCACCTGTCTCTTAACATCCTTGTTTTTTTGAGGAAGACACAAAGGCAACCTTGACGCAAGTGTTGGATTCATAAGAAAGACACCTAACCTCAACCTACAAAAAGAAAATTAAGTCGAACAGATTTATTTGAAAAATCGAATGGATATATTATCGACTTTCAACCAAAATCACCGTAGCAACGTAAATAATTTGAAAGAGCACAGAAAGAGTCTTCTGAAGTGACGTTATGTACCTATTAGATACGCCCGACGTACGCGCAGCCGTCACCTCTGCTACAGATCTTCCTGAGTAGTCAATCTTTACAACACTGCGTCAATTATTAACATGACGCTTGCAGAAGAAAACATTGATTGAAAAATCGATGGCACCGAACTACTTTGTACGCGATTACTTGTCCCGAATAGCAGCAAGTAATCGATTATCTAACATTGAGAAACTTGTACAAATTATCATGCTTGCTGATCATGCCAATTAGGGGCAATGTTGCGACGTGCCATCCATTATAAGTGTTATTTTGTAGAATGGTTTATTTATACACATTTTAGTTGAAGTTAGTCTTACTGAATTGAATGTCTCGAGGACGCAACACTGGAAATACCTTGACAGAAAAAATGTTTTTGAAAGTGCGTCTATCGTCATCGTTTCGATCAATGTATTTCATACATTTTGTATAATATAAAAAGACATTAATTTGCTTATCCTTTAAAAGAAAAGTCCACTTTTACAACTTCCAAGTTCAAAAACCTTATCTAACTAAAAACAGCCATTTTAACTTACCTACTCTAAATAATTCATAGGGCCACGCTCCGCCGACGTTGTAAACAATTTGCCGGTGGTACAATGTTTTTATCAGTCAGGCAGGTGGCGGTGTGACTCATCCAGGCCGGATCCAGGCGAGCCGTATGTAACCAGCGAGCACCCATGTGGAACAACTTAATATGTATTTATATCAAGCGCCTTGGCATAGAAAAAGTTTACGCTACACAATTACGAAATGTAAAGGGTTCGTGTAATTGGGGACGCGTCACGCATTGGTTTGCATAAGTCATTAGTCCTGGATCAAGAACTGGGAAAATTTATAAGACTGGCAGGTTTTAGCAAACGCAGTATTGTTAATGATACCCGTTGCCTGCGAATTCATCTGCGTATATTTTATATTATTACATATCTAATTTACGCTGCAATAATAAAAATAAGCCTTTGTCTTTATCCAGGACCCAAGTTACCTCTTTGTAAAATTACAAAACGATCGGTTCAGTGCTTTAGTCCTGATGACGTAACAACCAGACAGACACAGACGTAACAATCTAGTACTATGTAATGAGCGTTTAAATGTATACGTGTGTGTTTTAATTAAAGTAAAATTAATATTAAAAAATTAGCCGACACCTACGGCAATTTGGTGGGTCTATTATTGACACAATTTTATTTACATTATTATCATAGGTACATGCTTCAATTAAGAATCAGTAGATATATATCAAATGATTGTTAGGAAGCGACCACACCCACCTTCTAACTTACAGGGAAGATTTATAAAACCATCGCCAATTATTATATAATAATTATTTTTTGTGGTAGGTAACCGAGCTTTCGTTTTTAAGGCGAACTGGATTCTTAATTCTTAATTCTAATAATTATTTTTTAGCCTTAAGCAGACGATATGTAGTGATAGTGATATTGCATGCTGATTTTTGTGTATTTTGTACCTATTGACAACGATGAGATCAACCATTTGGCGGTTTGCTTACGGCTAAAAAGCTATAATTGCATTTAGAGTCAACATGCACTTATTACTTTTTAACAGTAAGCAGACGATATATCTGTCTAATATTTCCTTTTTTTTTAATAATTGTTACATGTGAGTTAGTATTGTGGGCGTGTATAAATCGATTTATAGCTTGCGTAGTTTAAATCGCTAGCAATAAATAGTATTCGTGAAATATTAATTACTCTTTGTTCTTGTTATTTTTTGTTTTTATCAATTCCGTGTTCCTTAAGTGTCGATTTAAACATTCAAAGCCTTATCACAAGGAAAGTACTGGATAGTTAGCGTAAGCGAAATTCTAAGTCTATGGGATAGGTCATAGATTTAGAATTTCTAAGTCTATGGGATAGGTACCTATTATTAAGCTATGCTTTAAATAGTTTAGAGGTTACGCTTCGACTTTTCTCCATATAATTAGGTAACGTAAACTAAAAATGTGCCCCTGTTCAAACTCGCTTTCATGGTTCCATATTACATAAAGTAGATTGTAAAACTATAAAACTCAATTTTCAGGAAACAGTTTTATTTATTTAACTTGTAGGTAATAAGACTATAGTTTAGTTAAGTTTTCATACGAAATTCATTATCGTTTTTTTACCCTACTAAACATGAGCTGATTTGGATTATAAATTATTCAAAATTTTGGAAAAAGCCTGTCATGTCGATCTATTTTATAATCTGACAAATCGATAGAGACCAACATTAAATTAATGCGTTAAGATTTAGATGTAGAAATTTAACGCATATTTAAAGACAAGACAATTTTGTCAGAAGCCGGCAGCTAAACGATACTCTTAATATTTTGATTTATATAAAAACCTTTATACACCGAATGGACGCATTCGACACCACTTATTTCCATTAATCAGATTCCTTCCTGACTCTATTGTTTTGTTCCAAACAACGTTTAGAAATATGGCGGAATATAGCGGCGTAACGAACTAATTAGGTATAGGTACTTACGGAACGAATTCGTTGAATATTATATCACGATTGTCGAATAAAAAATAATAAGTGGTTATTTGAGCAGGCTGCTAATATTCCGATGGTTTTATAGACGTTGATAGGTAAGTATGTAGTTATTGGCAATAAATAACAAGGCAGTCCAGAAATACTGGTATTTTACTTACTATTTTAATATCTTTGCATTAGTAATTTTTTATCCTGCTTTTCGCGTATAATTACATGTTTCTCAAACAATAAATAACAACATCGTAATTTACCATTTGTAACGACACTAATTAGACTTGAGTAAGAAACAATACCGTATGATTAATGTGATTTATTACAGTTTACGTATAATTGGCGTAATGTTATGAGATCGTCATTAAAATAGTCTACACGAACATTTTTCAGTAATAGGAAAATACATATGGAAAATATACCGTTTAATACTTACCATTGAAAACTTGAAAATGTTCTATAACTTCACAGGTATATTATGACATCTAAAATATTTACTTTATAAAGCAAAGCCGGTGCCCACCCTCCAAGCATTCCCGGAACTGATACCGCAGTCTATACATTACTGAAAAGAGAAAACTAAAACGGTCGTCTTTTGTCACAAAACAGTTTACGATGACTCCGCTGTTTGATGTCAACACCAAACTTCACACCTTTTAAGGGCTTCAAAAGGTCTCTGACATCTAATGAACATTGCGCATATTACACTCCAGGAACGGATGTACCGATGAGCCCAGGGATCATAAATCGGTCATCCACCTTGCCGCAACCATACATGAAATGAAATCGAACGATTCGCTAAATACAAATAGCATCAATGTTTACAACATCTGCACCTTACTAGAACACAGATATACACAACCTTATGTAGACACCGTTCGTTTAACAATAGTAACTGTATACTTGAAAAAGTAAATACCTACGTCGTGTTGAAAAATCTTCTGCTACTATTTATAAAAAAAGTGACAATGGTAGCGTACGACCGTGATGGATTGCTTTCCCATCATAAAATGAGTAGGTTCACTGAATTGGTTTTAATAAGACACGCACTCGATGTTTCTTTGTCTGTGGTATGTGTTGCGCTTTGCTATCGTTTTCCCATTTGGAGCTTACACGATGGTACCTTGTACTTACATTAGGTGCACTGACCTCTATCTCACTACTTGTAAAAATGAGGTAACCAAGCGTCATTGAACATCCGAATCGCTCAAGTTCAAATCCTAATCGATTAAGAAATTGCCAAACGATAGCCGTTTGGCAAAAATATTATTATATCGCGCGATGCGGAATTGAGAACCTTTTTGACCAGATATCTATTATTGTGATTTTTTTAAATTCCTAATAAAACATTACAAAAATAAAACCACATCCATTGGCATTCCGTAAACATTTATAGAAATCGAAAACGACCAAAATACTAGCGATGGCCTACGCCACCAAGGTCGGTAGTCGTTTATTCTGTGACAAAACCGCACAATAAATCTAAATACAATCAAACTTAAGTTTTTGCAGAGCGGTCAGCTTATTTAAGTTAAGACGATTACGAGTCGTTGAACTACAGTAAAATACCTATTCCTTTTTTTGGTTGCCCGTTCGGTATTTTACAAATCGCGCAGTTTGTAGTTGTTAATATATTTATATGGCTAAACATCATGTTTGGCTCTCAATTCTAATTAAATGCGACTGCCATCATTCACCTCCCCCAGTCACTGATACCCTAAGGTAAGACCTGTTGTCAGACTCTCGGCTGATGACTTCTGTCAGGACTGTCATAGGCAGTCGTATGACACACCACACCTGGGACTAACTAATTAACCTGCTTTCAGATGCTTGGAGGGGCTCAATGTTTGAAGAACGGTCATCGATCCAATGGCTGACCGCAGCACGCAATGGTTAATCTGGCAGATTGACAGATCGGTACCTATATATCGCGATAATTTTGGATGTAAAATGGTTTCTTTGATGCCTAAGGTAGCAGATAAAGAGTATATAATGTTTATATTTTTTTAAATGTTTGACACCTCTGTTTTTTACGATATCTTTGTTTCTTACATACAAAACAGTTGTATTGGAAATTGTATAAGTAATAAATGAACTATTTGGCCGCAAAATAAAGTAGGTAGGTAAACAAGTAGGCACTGCAGAATTTCACGCTTGAAATTGCATCTACCGTTACTTAGGTATTTATTGGTACCAGTTAATCAGTCAATCAGAGTCAATAAAAAAAAAACATTTTAACTTAATTACTTTTCCAATCATACTTAAATTTTATTGTGTTTTTTACGTAAACCTATTGTTATTTTCTTACAACCAACAAATAAAATTGTGTGTTTTTTTAAACTTATTTTAATATAATAATTACAAAAGATACATAACAACAAAACATAGTTTAAACAATCTCGTGTTAGAACGGTCGATGACCTTGGCCATCCACCTATGAAATTATACAAGAACAATATATCGCACGCATGCACGAAGAAATGATCTTGACTTGTTTTAAAAATTTGCATTGCAATGACAGTTTTCATGTACATTTAACATGAAGACATTATTACAAACCCTAGGAGGGTTAAGTTTTAATGTAGGGTACAGTGAAACAGAGCAAAAAGTATACAGACCCACCAGATACATATGAAGTTGTATAAAGAAATGATAATGACCTTTTGGCTATGTATATGGAAAAAATGAATTGAAGGGAAGAGAGACAATTTTAGAAGGAATTTTAAAGGAAAGAAAGAAAGCTGAATACTTAGACGAAGTTTTTTACAACCAGCGAAAGAGAGAGTAACGGTCGAATCGTATCAAGAGATCTAAAGGAAGACAGAGGATAAAGAGCAGTGGAGATAGCTCAATCGAAAACAGCCGAGCTCTTAAATGAAAGAAGAACAAGATTTTCATTAAATAATTATATCAGTCTTAAGCCTCCTTGCTGCCTATAATGGCTGACTTGACAGACCAAGGTAATCGATGACAACGAGGACCAACTGCTTTGCACAGTGCTTCCGTGCTGGTGGATCGCGACTGTGAAAAATTGTTACTCATCCAAGGTTAAAGAATTCTCTGTGCCAAGGGCAGATCTCGAAGATGACCTATCTGTGGGGAAGCGACGTGACTACTAGGCTGTAATGTTCCCTATAGTTAATTAAGTAGCAAAGTTTGCTCACAATAGTTTCAGCTTCTTTAACCGGTACACACATAACACCGCATCAGGCCTTTATTCCCCGAGGGGTTAGGCAGAGGTACTATTATACACATTTCATCGATGCCGTTATTAAGTCCCATGTAATAAGGGGCGAGGCTGCTAATGAGAATTTCCATACAAAAACAAAACAACCCGATAACACTTTGCCCGACTCGAGAATCGAACCCAGGACCTCACGCTCAGTAATCGCTCTTACAACCACTAAACCAATGAGGCAGACAACGCGGATGCAGTAATGTAAAATTGTTTGTTATTGCAAAAACTATAGTGTGGTTTGATGGCCTTGTTCGTATTTCTAGGGAAATAAATGAAGCTCATTTATTTTTGAGAAACCACATTGTAATTCTTAGATATAATGTAATTAAGTGTGTAATAACGTAGGTATTTTTATACGTATAAGAAATGATTACTGTTGACATTTTACGATTTCGTATAGTTAGGATTATAGAAACAATCAACCTACGTAGATTGTTGCTATAATCCTAACATCCTAACTATATTAATCCTATCCTACTTAATATTATAAATGTGAAAGTTTGTGAGGATGGATGGATGGATGGATATTTGTTACTCAATCACGCCAGAACGGCTCAACGGATCTGGATGAAATTTGGCATAGATATAGATTATAATCTGGAATAGCACATAGGGTATTTTTTATCCCGGAAAAATATACGGGTTCGTAAACTTCGCGGGCGAAGCCGCGCGCGGAAGCTAGTATTATACCTAAATGCAAAAAAAATAAAAGTAAGTTTGACCATTTGTTACCTTTTCACGTCTAAATCCCCGAACCGTTCATCCAGAAATTTTGCAAATACGCTGTTAGATGTACAGAAAAGGACATAGGGGACCTTTTATCCATAAAAAAGTACTGTTCCCAAGGGAAAGAACAATAACTTTCGACGGTCACAATTGCTTTTGGACCCTAGATGGCGCTATGTGTCTTTCGATTCAACTAGCTAATTTACTGTCTACGCACACTGTTTGTTTAGTAACCTGAATAAAATACCTAAGTTAATCGTATTAACGTTAATGCTTCCGATAAGGACCAATAACCTGAATTTATTGTCAAAATCTAAATTAACGCGAACGAAGCTGAAGGAAAAAGCTATTGTTGATATTTTCACATAATCATGAATTCGATAACTTTATAGAACCAACAGACATTTTGATATCAAATCAAAATTCCGAAATCAGTCAAGAATTCTATCCAACTAAAATGAGCAACTATTAGTCACGGTTGTAAATATGTGCTGAATACGATTCCTAGATATAAAATTATCGTTATTTTGAAAGCGAGGCCGGTTAAAATCAAGGGTTGAAAAGCTTTCTTAGCGCCATACTTGCAAGGTCAAACACCTAATACTAGGTCTCAACTTAGTAAAGAGATGAATTTACCTATTTTTGGAAGTCATTTAATTGACTGCATACACAAGTAAGTCTCTGCTTTGGTAAAATGTGGTAGGTACGAACGCCAAATCCCAATCCATTCCAAAGCCAGTGAATGTGGGTAATGCACATTTTCAACACAGAGGGTATATGAAAGCGGGTGACGCGGAGTAACAAGTTATCCTTGTCTTGTCGCTTAGTAATATAAGTAGAATTTGGCTTAGGCGAGACCGTGGCCCGTGTTAGATGACTATCTAGCATTAAGCAGACCATGTGGGTTATAAAATGTGTTCTAGTACAGTTAGAAACAATTCTCGCTACAATACAAACAGTTTAAGATATCGTGATTGTTGCTAGTAACGGAATGTAGGTTTGCCTACAACACGAAGTAATGCGTCGCCCTCTGTTGGGTTTATGATGATAAATCACCAACACTGTTTCTCAGACGAAATGAACTCGAGTGTATCGTTAAACGGATAATGATCGTGTTCAATATCGTTTCGTGTAACGGAAAGAGCCCGTGCACAAAACGTCATCCTTATCGCCAACGCAACGAAAATTCAACGTCGTATGACGTGTGAAGAATTTCATTTACGCTGAAAAAGCCTTGAACAGGGTCAGAATGACTCGCTGTAACTAGGCTGTCGAATCCTTAGTAACCTACCATTTCAGACGTTAATAAGAACAACATTTTGAAAGACTTGCCTGAACCCTGTATCCATGTTCTCAAAGCTTACAAGTGGTAATGATTAGCGTAATCGATAAAGTGAAAACCGCATTGAAATATAACAAACGGTTCTCGATATAAAACCGAAAACATACGGATCAAACTTAGAATCTCCAATAAATTAAGTCGGTTTTTAAAAGGTAAAAATCTAAAATGTTTATTTAGCTGACTACTCGTACAGAGTTCAACATCACTTATCAAAAAACCGTTCCCATAACACCGTGGAAAAAAGATACGTCGAAAGATACAACAGACATATCATTTGATACTTTATCATACTGTTTAGATGAAGTGGGCTCATACACCTACGATTTAACAGTAGGGAACTGGTGAACTGACCTCGCATTCTTATCTGCGATACGATTATCTTACTCGTGTTTCATCTGGGTATTTGACCTTATCTTCAAAATAAAAATATGTCCAGCCTAAAATCGGGTGACTGATTTAAGGCCGGACATATTGAAGGATATTCAATATGCCATTCTCGTTCGAAATATCTAAAAATATAACCATCTCACTGGCCTGGCCTAGGCTAGGTTTGAAGTATGAAAAAAAAAAAAACAGGTCATACATTTTCGACACTTTGTATATCCTATTAGGTACAATAATTTCGTTTAGGTTTTGGTCCGTTTTTTAGCCAGTCATATTGCAGACTCATCGATGGATTTTTCATTCTATGCTCATCTAGTTTGCTAAGTGTGTTTCAAGCAAAAGAAGAAGGCTATGTTGCCACTTTTCTTTTTGTCCTGCTTTACAACGCATTCACAGGATTTTCGGGAGCGTGCTCCGCTTTTTACATAACATCACGAACACCGATGCACCAGCCAAACGGGCGTTTATGGCAATTTCTCTATGACCGTCCATTGTAGCAGTTTTTAGTTAAGTTGCGTGTAGGTTACTACTTATATGGATTATAGGATAAGCATCCACCTGCGTACTAAAAACATAGATTACCAGAGAGCGTGCCAGGGAACTAATTAATATTCTCGTGAGATCCCAATGCTGATTACACTGCGTACCTACTATAGAGTGGACATCTATAGGCCGCTAGAATTTTTAATATGTAGATAATTAATTTATCGGGCACAATGCCAATGTAATGTAATGCAAGCAGAGATCGACTAGGAGGATCTGAATTCATACTTCGCCCGCGCCTCTGACGTTTCCAACACAAGTGCGAATGCAGAATTTGATTATCTCATGCGTTGTTGAAGGAAAAACATTGTGAGGAAGCCTGCTAACCTGAGAGGACTCCATAAAGTTTTCGATTGTATGTGAAGTCCGTCAAAAGGGAAGGATTCGTTACCAAAATCTTACTTTTTACACATTATGCTGATTAAGTTGATATGTTCTAATAAGATTATTCTTTGTTCAAAAATTCCTTTTTTTATCAAGCATTTAATATGTCGATTGAAATTGTTATAATAGTCGAGTCTAAAAATAACGATTTATTCTGTAATATATGACTCAAAACAATAATAATGACCATTCCCATACTATCTTCTTCTTTAAAAATACCTAACATAAAGAAACATGGCTCCTTAGCCATTTAATGCCCAAAATCGTCTCAACAGACTCCTAATTTTAACATTTAGACTATTTATATATCGTAAAATGACTTAATACTTATCTTAGCGATAGGTAACACAAAATATTACTGTTCTCTGTAATTAGATGTCCATTTAAAGTTAAAAAGTGAATTACGTTGATAATGCAGCGAGATTCAACGATGCAATGATTACACAAACACAACTAGATTGTGTACAATCGCCCTGAATCGTGCTAAGGTTTCGTTCACAAAATTGTATGACCTGGCTCGCTGGAAATATTGCTTTCAGAGATTTATTTATGTACTTTGTTATCTAGTTGTTCAGTATAGGATAAATTAGATCGCTAGCTTATAATAATGTAATCAAATATCTCCTTTTATTTCCGGACCGTTCTAGAGAGAACCTTCTTATCTTCTTTCTCTTGAACGGTCCCCCAAAATAACATGAAATAATTATCCAGTAGATAACTCAGAAGATACACTTCTCGTTCGTCATTATTCAATTCGCTATTTCTTATTGCTACATTGCTATGCGGAATTTGGAATTGTCCCCGTTCGATGGCAATAGGCTTATTCGCCATTCCATGGAGCTCACTGACAGCATCGATGAAATCATGGATGTACATTACAGTACACCTTTACCTTACCTTTAGGGGAATACAGGCTGTTTATTTTTTATCAGCTAAGTACACAGATTACTTCTGGTGACATCTGTATTACGTAAGGACAATGTGATAGTTGTTGTCGCTAAATAATCATGCTATTCCATATCCTGGCATGAAAACATATTTAAGCAAGAAAGGAATGCACTGTTTGTTGGTGGCTGTGGCTGTTAGATATTTCTTACGTTGTTATTAAGGTGGGATCCGTGTGTCTTGGTGATCGGTTATGCTATGTCAGTAGAGCTACTCAGTACTCATACCGACAGGGCTAATGTGAGAGATTAGACTAAATGAGTTACGTAAGAGCTTAGCCTGGACTTTCACGATGGGGCCCATCTGATTCATCTGATGATACCCGATGTCGTTCTTCGCATTCCTCTGTCTATCAGAGGATACTGAGGATACCAACTATAATATTTTAATATAATATTATAGTTGGTATCAACAATATAATATTTGAATATTGCCGACGTTATATAGAAAACCGCTATAAAAAATTCCCCCGAATACCCAAGTTTGCGTATGACCAGGGAATGGACGGCTGATGAGAATTCCTAGTGAGCAATTCAGCTCCAAACACACATCTACACTGGCGGACCGTCCGGCAGCAGGTAAAGGAGTATGCTTATCTGAGTACAGGGGCACTGCCGGGTAGACTGTATATTTCCCCTATACTAGTGGGGTTAAATATGGAATCTAAATGAAGAGAAAATAAATTGAACGAGGAATTAAAGAAAGGTGGGCTTGGAACCGTTTCGATCCATCTTCTCATTTTTGCTTTCACTAAGGCGGGTCTCTTAGTGCAGATGAAAAAGTTTACGCAGGAGATAAAACTCCTCCGTCGTTAGGACACGTTTCATGTGGGCCTCAATGCAGCTTTTGTAGAGCCAGAAGCGGAGACTAGGTGAACATGGTAAACTTTGTGGACGTGGTGAGCGAGCGTGTTGGCTGGAGACGATGGAAGAAAGACTTACTCCCAAGGTTTACCTCCGTCCAGCGTTCGCGACTAATAGGACCACGGACGTGTCGGTAATAAAAATTACAATCAGCTTTAAAGAAGGACTCAGCAAGCGACTCAGGAGGTACTCGTGGTGGTAGAGATAAGGAAAACGTGGTCTCTCAAGCCCAGAACAACGCTTCTGAGATCTCTAAGCCGACTCTGGGAAGGTCTGGAAAAAGAAACAGGAATCCTAGGGTTCCCACATCGGCAGCTGTAGTAGTGACTGTGCCGAAAGAATTATGGTAGTGGTGGTCACTTCAGCAAACCAACGCATCAAGTTTTGGGCTTTTCTGCCGATGGCCAATTCGGAGAGCTTAATGCGTTGGTTTTGTTTTTGCAAGCTGTTAAAGGAAGGTGGCTGTTAAAAGTGTCGTGCGTTGCATAAAGACAGAAAGACGCTGCCTACTCTACATAACTCAGATAAATATTTATTATAAGATACTTGAGGTGGCAAATCACATACATCGTTATTTAATCGACAAGACGAAGAACCAATACCAACATCCAGTAGGTATTATTGGTAAGTAAGCCTTTAAAAATGTTTGCCTACTCTGTCTAAAAACTCTATGCACGCCGCTGGCTATTAATGATATCTGGAGTCGACAGCAGTTTGAAAGGCGACAGTCTCGCTAGCCAAATATGGGAGGCCCTCACTGATTAGTACGTGCGCAATACACGCTAAAGTAAAACAGGCGAGGTCAGGATCAGGAACCTGGATGAATCCGTCTCGCGGATGTGGCAGCCACTATATTACAGGTGAATGCTCCGAGGGGAATCTGAGGATAGGTGAAATCAGACATGAACCATTTTTCTTGGCAATCGCTCCCTACCTCCAGATCCGAACTGGTCCAAAGAGTCGGAAGTTTTGAATGGATGTACCCTTATTATCAGGCATGGCACGGTAGTTGGTTTTGGCGTAGTCTCATTAGAGTTCCCGATGTGTACCGTTCGGTGTTGAAGTGGACCACGGTGGTGAGTTTAGCCGGTAAGATCCCGACACAAGTAAAATAAAACAAAATAATTATTTTACAGCTATTATTGCCCGTATAATATCCAGTTTCACAAGCGCTATAAATAAATACGTATTAAACCAGTCACCACTGAATAAGGAGAATGATTACCTATTTAGGTCTTAATTCTTGACCCCTGCATGTAATATGTATGTCAAGACCTACGGCTACATTGGTCATGTATGAGACGAGACGAGGCATAAGCTTAAATAAATTAAACGGCTATGGATGAAAGTTACTTATACGATCGAATATAATGCATAGCTAGAAATTTGTCGAAAAATAACACATGCAACTTAATTTTAGATTTTAATTAGACGTTTTGGTCGATATATTTTTATTCGTATCTATGTGTATGATATAGTTTGGTCGTCTGTTTTAGTGGAAATAGCACTGAAGCAGGCTTGGGCGTGTTCTTAGAGTTTCCAAGGCCTACAACCAGATTCCGAAGTTGATCACCATCGTTAGTCATTAAAAGACCGGCACACTCCTCCTGCTATCCCTGGCGGAGGATAGTCCATGAACTTTCTCGCAAAAGGTCAGCTTATAAAAAGCCGCCCAGGCGAAACAGCTAATAGTAGGATACTTAGCATGACAGGTTGGTTTTATAACGTATAGTATACTCTTGAAAGTCTTAAGAACTTAAAGAGGTGTTAGGTGTAGAGTTTTCATAGTTTTTTTTTTTGTTTTTCTCAATTTCGATTAGTACATACCTTGGTTTGGGGGAAAAATCTCACTGGATAAGAACAATTTAGCCTCACTTGAGTAATGTATATTTTCTGACTAGCTACATTTTTTTAATAAAAAAAAAAGAAAAAAAACTCTTATGTTTTAATAAACGAGAAAAGGGTCACCCTTAATAAGCCAAAATCAAATATACATATACAATAGAGGAACTTATAAATGTAACAATTATAAACGACGTTAGTAGTGCAATTAAGAAGTCCAGGGAAATGATTAAAAAGTCCTTTAGAAAGCGTTTTTACTTCACAACAGGTTTGTAATTGGCTACTTATCCGACCTAACATGTAGATTCCCCCTCTTCCCCCCTGTTGCCGTAATGACCTGCGACCCTAGCCACTTGCCTAGCAACTTCCCCGCTTATCCACCAAATGGTGTTTAGTTCCCGGATACATTACACTTGACTGAACGACGCAACTTGGTTTCTAGCTCTCCTGTCAGAGATACATAAGTATGAATTTATGCTAGCAGTTTTAACGTAATCCTCAAGGAAAATTTGTCACAGCCCCGCAGTGTGAAAGAATTTAAGCAGCGATTGTCAACATACCAAGTATACCAACAATAATTTTAGTTTATGAAAATTAATTTCTTGTTAATCTACAATAGCTGTCAATATGAAGCAACTTATTCCAAAGACCTTCAGAAAGTTGAATTATTATTTTAAGAATCCGCCTTTATAATCTCGAAAGAAATAACAAAAATATGCAAAATCACATGATTTCGAATAATAAATAAATCGAATGATATTTTTAAAGGGATTTCCGCCTCACCTCTTTTAAATGCCGATTCCAGCGAAGTGGTCGATTAAGTACCAATTTTTTATGATATTGTGTAAAAAATAAAAAAATCATTTAAGAAACAGGTAGTATTTTTGAAATATTTTTATTTGTAGTAGAAATTTCTACTTTGTATCACTCGAACGTAAATTCCTCCATTTCGATAAAAAAAATGTATCTTGACCTCACTATTTGGACCACCCTGTATAATACTGATATTCTTTTGCATCTGGTTTGACTGGGAGCTATACACAATGTAGTTTGGTAAAGACTATAATGATGATCTTAGTACAGGGTCTAGTACAACATTTCCTCGACTTTCATTGTAGTTACAGTTTTGCCAGAAAGGGTCTAGCCGGTTAAGCATATGAAAACTGCATTCGCGTCTGATGAAGGGTTCTTACCTTCTTTTTATTGTTATTCATCTAATATAGCCATACAATTAATCTCATATCCGTAACCCCTATAATAAGAGAATAGTAGGGATACAACATTCAACGTTTTTTTTTCGGTACCTTTTAAGATATCTTATGGAAATAAAAAAATCGTGCGCGCGCTTTTAAATGATCTCCTATCATCTATTTATATTTTTTTTGACTTCGTCAACTATGGTCCAGGTCGAGGGTACCCCCATGATACTATGGTCACAACCTTTGATTTGAAAAACAAAAGAACAGATCTATCATTACTCGATTCAATGTATACATTTTGAAACTTGTAATCATAGGCAGCCTCGTTCAATTCGAACGTAATGTTTATGAAATGTGGCAATCTTGTATGATATATATTACGATTTTCTCACGTGGCTATGGTCAACCGTACTGTTAGAAACCTTTTTGTTTTACTATGTGTAACCTCACGCCAGATCCCATGCAGAGAACAATATTACATAGATATCATGATAAGTAGTGACAGAAAATATTCGCATTCGTTACATTTCAACAGATTTCTGCTCAATTTTGGGATCAGACAATTATATGGTGCAGATCATTGTCGAATTAATATCGAATTAGTAGTAGTATAATATTCTACTTAGAGCTGAGTTTTCAATCAATAAATATGGCGGTTTGACACATTTTTTTTTTTTCGTTTATACAGTAACTTTCAAAACGCAAAATAGATTCCTCAGATAAAAGTTATCTGACGACAGAATAATCGGGCCTTATTCCATTGGTTATCTATCTATAGTCTAACGACGATTATCACAATCATGGATTACAGTTTCATCAACTTACCGACATGATATTAGAACTTTTTCCCTAGGCCATGTCAAAAAATATCACGCAAGTAAGCAAAAGAACAGCGTTTCAAAGGATTCCTCCTCGAAAGATATCTATGGGTTATATAAGGGTCCATTAGTAACCCCCGAAATTCTGGGACCAATTTTAGTTCCTTGCGACGCTCCATTGTTAAAAATTTCCCAACAAAATCAGATGTCGGGCATGTAATTGTGAAAACTAACGGTTAGGTTCATGGTGTCTACAACCATGGTTAAAACAATGGTGTTCTAATAACGGTGCAAATTAGTGATTCATGTAGTTCAATGTATATAATCGAAAATGAAGTAGAATGGACGAATTGTTGACAATAGAATAAAGAAGAATGAAAAATAAAGAAAAAGTGAAAATATAGTGAATCATGGAAAACTGAACGGGTATTGAGGCACAGTCATACCAAGGTCACTTTTACTAAATAATTTAGCACATATAAATTCTAATTCTTCCTCGTCTCGTAGTAAAAAGATTAGCCAATCAGCAATGGTTGCATCGAGACGGCTTCCCCTGTGTGCGCCAGACACTCACTCGTGGAGGGTCTGTCTGTCTGTGCAATAAAGCATGTCAAATAATAGTTCCTTGAAAATTTCAATTGAAGGATAAGGATTGAGGTATAAGAATAGAAATAATATTTATCTGCATAAAACATGGTATACAAAAATGTTTTACAGATCATACATGTTGAATCTTGGTCACATCTAAACTGTTTCTAATTATGAATATACCTATCGGAAAATGTCAAGGTGAGGTGTTTTTTGGTCTACTAAGACTGACTATATAAGCCGTTCGTAATGGACTGCAAACTTTCACCCTACGGATGTGCTGGGTCCGTTTAGCCGTGGGAAAAAACAACCCCTCTTCTCTCTTCGCAATTGTTAAAAATTAATGTTATTTCAATGGAGATATTTCAAGAAACTACGTAGTTTAAAAATGTACTTCAATTATGACTGTTTAACAGGTGTTGATAGTTTTGTAAAGGTGTAATTTTAATGGTTAGCGTAACATTCTACATTATTTTATGTGTGTAGTGTCTGCGTCAGCCTATCTCGCGCTTGATCCAAATTAAATGGTTGAAATCATTCGTTTTAAAATTTTTGTACTAATAATATAAATGTAAAGAAACGTATAAAATTGGTTTTATGTTGACTCGATAGTGTTTCATTATTTTTTTATTCGACTTTTTGATGTGTGTATCGATTCCTTTTGACCTGCCTATATTTATAATGTATATCAAATTCAGCATCTATTGTTTGGTATCAGTCGGTACAAACAATCTTCGGGACTTGTTTTCTGTACGAGTACACCATGGATTAAGGCCCTCATTTCATACATTCGTCTTTGCAAGATCCACACCTGTCGTTTGCGTGTCCGTACTATCTGCATTCAAGAATACGTTATACGTGTACCTAGTTATTTACTTACGAGATCATTTTGTTGCCATTTAGAAGAAGATGGTCCAATAATGGACAGCAATGGACTACTGATCCTTCTTCTTCTGTCGTGTTGGGACTAGCTACCAGATGAGAAACGCTCTTGGGTGGAAAGATTAGCATTAGCATTGTTGATATCGAGGCTAAATGCCCAGGGTGCGCCAGACAACCTCAGGGTATGTCAATCACTAGTGGAGACTCTTTCCTTGCGGGGTGCAAAATGCAAATTGCACTGATTAGTATTACTTTACAAAATAAGATTTCCCCTTTAGAATCTCTCCGTACAAGAAACGACATAGTTCAGGTAATATTGCAAATGAACTATGATAATATAACTACTTACTTTAGGAGGATATATTATTTATTATTATGGTACTTACATTTAAAAAAGTGTCAACATGTCGCCTGTCAATCAATTTACTTGTCTATCATCAATCTGTGGCTCCAATAACATTGTCTTAACGGATTTTGGCTTTATATAGGATAAAGCCAAAATCCGTTAAGACAATGTTATTGTATCAAATATATTCTGTGATATTTAAGATCATTCTTCAGAATGCTTTACTGATTTCAAGTCAGTCAATGTTTCATTATATAGATGAATATATGACACTGATATTCTATTATGTTAAATCTTAGAAAGTCTAAGCGAAACATCCATCTACAATACACGGGAAACGTCATCACGAACCTTCTCAACTTCCCCACTAAAAACATTAGCCTCTACCGCTACTCACGCGCAACACCATTACCGGCACCCAGTTCACAACACCATAATAATCGGCGATACATCTTCCATTTCCCACATCCAAGGAGGATGGCGTTCGAACAATGGCGCGCTATCATCCTTTCTGATCGCGAGAATTTAACTCACAATACCCCTGTACCACTTCCGACGTGGAAACGGCGGTTGAACACCCGATACAACTAATTAAACGTCTGTTAGAACAGGGGGGAACTCTCAGTTTGACTTATTATTTTACAGGTAGTCTCTCCCTCTATAGAAAGTGGCGCTAAAATCTCGTATGCGACCGATCACTAGTTGTATGTCAAGCGTATAACTTTAGAGCAAAGATATATTTTATGGTTAAATATATTACAATCAGTTTTCGGAAAAAGATATCCAGCTTGTTTTTTTATTTATTTAATAATTACGTCATTAATCGTCCCCCAATAAAATTGCTTAAAATTATCATGGAGCCCTTTCCTTTACGTTATATCCGTAAGACTGACATGAAAAGTTAAAAGTATCGCAATGATTTTATTTTATCTTAATATTCGACCACCTTCACTAGTGACATGAATCTCTCAGGGATCCATAGATCTGTGTAAAACCTGGCGAAGACGATCAGCCATACAAACACTGGTTTAAATCACTGCTGAAGTGTTGTTTACCCTAAATACAAAATGAACAAACGTTTTGCCGTTAACACACAATACAGGTTGGTTAACACAAATGCCTCGAATTACATTATTTATTAAGTATTTAAATTAAGCCTTTTTTTCGCTGCGAATTACTCAATCGACTTTAATAATATGATAACGGTCTCTTTGGAATTTTATAAAAAAAATGAACTTTGATGTAATTTTTATTTTATGGGTTTTTATAATTACTCCACATTAGAGTATTAACAGGTGCAACGGCAGAGGACTAGCGACACAACAATATTAATTGTGAAATTCACGTTTCTTTTTTCATTTAAATCTATTGACCCACCTCGGCTTCGCACGGCTAGCATTAATTTATATATAAATACGAGTATATATATATTTTTTTTTATAAAGTTAAATATTAAATTTTAAATATATTAAATTAAATATATTATTTTATAAAGTAAGCTTAAAATATGTATTTGCCCCACAACCGTGGTATCGGGATATTTTATAGGAAATAATTATATGACAGAAAATTGCCAAAAAGCCAAACATTTTTTTTTTGATGCGGTTTCTATTAATCTTCACCTGATCACCCGCTGGGCTAATCGGAAGGTTACCTAAAAATTTCATTAAAATTGCTCCAGCCGTTTTGGAGTCCATAAGGAACATACATACACATATTTATTTTATTATATATAAAGGTGTCGAAAAACACCATTCAATGAAACAACCTCAAAAATATGTAAGCATATAACTAAATTCAACTTCTTATTCTCTAAAAAATTATGATTGAAATCATATAATTAAAAAGATTATTTAATCATAGGTATCCACAAATACTATGTATTAAATCAGTCAGGATTAAATCACTTATTTCTATTAAAATTTAGACGTTCATTGATTGATACTGACATCAAATGTCGATTGATATGTACTACAGACACAGCTTTATTTTAGAGGTCGTACACGTAAGCGATATTCTAAGTCTATGGTCGTAGAGGATACTGAGGCCCTAGTGTAAGTTTCGGCGTTCGGCGCTCCAATTGGTGGAGAGCACGAAACGGACCAATCGGAGTGCCGAACGCGTTCGATACGTTAAATCGAGTTTGTCGAAAGAAACTTACACTAGGGGTTCGGGTGTCTTTGGCTTTTCATTCATGTTTATTATATTTTGGTTTTTTGTTTTAACTTTAGTTTCTGTTCGGAAATAATGTTAAAGGATAAGATCATGGTAGGTACGCAAAAAAACCTCGTGTTGCAAGTAAAATTGTTTTAGTAATACAACAATCTATTTCAATAATTATAAATAAGTGATAATATTGTAGTTACTTACATTATTGTTGTGACATAACCTTCGCCGATAGTGCAAATGCATTTTCAAGACTTTAGCATATCAAAGGCTTTTGTTGCAATCCTGATGATAAAACTTGCAACATTAATTGCATTGCCAAAATCATCCATATGTAAAACATCTTGCACCAGGCCAGCGTGGTGGACTGAGGCTGGACACTTTTCATTCTGAGAAGAGAGACTTGCCCAGCAGTGGAACAGTAATGGTCTGGGTTTATTTTTAACCCCCAACGCAAAAAAAAGGAGGCGTGTTATAAATGTAACGTGTGTATGTGTCTGTCTATGGCATCCCAACTCCTAAACGGATGAATCGATTTTGATTTAGTATTTTTTTTTGAAAGGTGACTTGTTCGAGTGTTTTTGGATAATAAAAATAAACAGAATACAACTCAAAATGATAAATCGGTATGAAATTTAAATACAACGGAGCTAGCTAATACCTAGCTTCTATTCCATAATACAAGTTGACGAGGATGAAGGCTCGTGACGGCTGTCGACTGATGAGCGTGAGGTCGTGGGTTCCCGGGTTGGACAAAGTGTTCCTGAGTTTTTCTTTATAGAAACTCAATAGCAGCACAGAGTTTGGAACAATGGCCCGTAGATGGCAATAGGCTTGGCCCATGGGACTTACTAACAGTATGTAGATTTAGTAAAATGTAGGTGCACAAAGTACACCTCTACCTAACCTTTCGGGGATACGGGCGTGATGCTATATATATATTATTAAATAAGTACATAAGTAGGTAAATACCTACTACTATATACTAACAACGCTTGTCTTCAAGCAGAATTAAAGCAGGTGGATATCTTGAAGGTCACGACCTTCGCACGAAGTGATACGACACGTTACTTGCAAGTTTGGTAATTAAATTGTTCTACGATTGTATATTATGCAAATTGCGAGGTATAGATTACGTATAAACTACTGCTTTATATTATATATAAAATTGCGGTTTGCTTTATATTATCACCTTGGCCGATTTTGATGTTTTTTTTTTTTTGTACTTATGAGGTCACCTGTGGATTTGTTGTCGAGATCCAGAAAACAAAATACACGCAGATGATGTTATGAACAACAGCAAGTGTAGTATAACAATAGACAAACAAGACTTAAACTAAATAGGAAGGAAATGTATAAACACAAACAACGTGTTTGCTTTTATGAACCTTAACAGTTAATCGAGGTGAACATGACTCTACTTGAAGGAGTATTCTTTCAAGTTTACAGTCAGAGCATAGACCATCTTAAGGTAACGGAAATACTGAGCAACTCATCTTGCACATGACATAAGAGTGTTATTATTATTATGTTAGCGTGTCTTGTTATACTGCAAGGCGAAGGGTTCCCTAACTTCCCTCCACAAAACTCTAGATTTTTCTAACAGGAACCATTTTTTTCGATAGGAGTCGAACTCGTTCCATCTCCAACAAGGGATTGCCAGTTGCAACAAACAAAACATTGCAACGATCAAATGTAAACCGACCAGTCGGCATCATTCACAAACAATAGCATACATTTGCAACAAGCATGTATTTACAACTGCACAATTGCAGAGTTTTGCATATTAAAAACTCTTTTGTAATATTGCAAGAACAAATGATCTAACATCAGCAACATCTCGTATATTACGGAACAAAAACGCAAGCAAAATTATGGATGCATCGTCTTGGCTTTGATGGGCGAAAAGGAGTGTCCAAGTGACCTAAGTACGTCCGGCGCTCTTAAGGCTTTAGCCCCCTTTAATCTACTGACTAGATAAACTTAAATTACGGCGTGAGTAATCTTCAGTTCACAAAAGAGAAAGTATAATAATAATGCACCTTGAGTCAATAACACCTGATTAGAGGCACATTTTGAATATTGATTAGATCGTGAACGTTTAAATGTTATTATACGTACCTATTATCATGGTAACCGTCATGAGTGGGTTGGCAAAGATACACATTAAATAACTTTTTTAAGTACATTTTGTATGTCATATCGGGTCAGTTTTGCACTTGGATATATAGATACAAGAATATACCTATACCACCTATACAAAATATCGAATACAAGAAATTGATTATGGTAATACCTACAAAATAAGCACACCCCGCATGTAAATTGACCCGGAAGACCAAATTCTACGTCCCACTATTACGAATTTATATCGCCAGTGTTGGATCACACGATTGATCCATAATTCGGCTGATATCGAAATAGATACAGAATAACATAGAAAGATAAGATCCCGGCCACAGCTAGTCGACAATATCGGGTGATACGGTTCCGTTTGATGTATGTAGTTTCAATGTTGACATTTAACTCGATTCAGCCCCAGCTGGCCGGCCTATCGGCCTGAGTTTTGCAACAATATACTGATAAGGATATGATACTTTCTAGATGTTTTCTTTTGCGTCGTTATCAGCTTGAAATTATATTATTTGCAATACTGGCAATGGCGCAAGTAGAGACCTGGCCATAAATTTTTTGAGATGTTAAGTTAGAGTTGCCAACCGTCCTGTTTTCCCAGGACATGTCCTGCCAAGAGTATCCTGGGTTGTCTTGGATAGTTATTAAGTAGCGTCCTGGGTTTTTTAAAGATTCCTCGTAATGTCTTGTGTTTTATTATTCGCGCGCCACTACTGTCTCGAACTTTACGTTTAATCATCGGCGTTAATTTATAATTCTGTAATGTAATCCTTCATTTCATTTCTTATATCAGTTAATTGAAGATAATTTCATTTAACATTGTAATTGCTATTCACTGAGTTTCATTGGCACTGTTTTCTTAATACTTTTCTTATATTGCGTCCTGTTTTTAACGTGAAATGTCCTGGCATTTCCACTTTCAAATCCTGATTTTCAAAATTTGGGAATGGCAACCCTATTTTAAGTATAATAGATTTTTCATGTTTGAGCAAACAATGTGCACTGAACAACTTGCACTTGGCTGGTTTTAAAATATCAACAAGTTTATTCTCACATTAAATGTTTTATGTACTATTGTTATGAGGAGTATTTTGAAATAAGTACACTTTTTTGTTATAAATTATTTGGGTAAATGTTTTACCGACTCGTTTTTTTACCGTTAGTTTTATATGAACAAAGCTATCATTACGGCTGGTCAAAAGGCCACTAGAGCGACAGTAAAAGTAAGCAATGTCATCATTTTCGATGTAGGTATAATTGCGAATTCTTTACGAACTGGCTGCCTCATTGCACGCATGCGCACCTGCTCGGCGGTCCAGGTCTACAGCGTGACGCCAGTGGTAATGGTAAACCATAGCAATGAATTTCGAGACGAAATTAGAGCTAACTTGTAAATATTTTCATGACGATCACTCTCGTAAACATTTACACCTAGCAGCAATTATTTTATTAGATATCCTATTTGATGACCCGGGTACGTCTTAAAACTGTGGTCAGTCACCAGAGGACGGGCAGCAGCGTTCTCTCACTAATCGGTGAGCCCACTGCGATCCCCAAGCCGCCTGCCAAGCGTGGGGATTATGGCACCCCCCCCTCCTTCCCCTTGGGGGAGGCCATCGTTCAGCAGTGGAAGTCTTCTGGCTGATGATGATGATGATTTGATATAGGTATTTAGTATGTAATTCACAGGTTACAGGTACCTAGCGGCCCTGAGTTTCCTATGCCAACAAATAGCAATTGACTCGTCCCCTAGGCTTGGCAAATGTAGACAATGAATGAACACCGGCGAATAACTGCCTATCCCTTCGGAGCAAGGGCGAATCCAGGGGGGGTCATTGGGGTCATGACCCCCCCCTGGACTGGGTGAAGGTCAACCACGAATAATTTTTCTAATCGCATTGATAAATTTAATAAAATAAATACTTGGTATGAAAAAATATATTTCATTGTAATTAGATTTATTATTGTAATCGAATGTCTATCCTGACTAAACTTCAACTATATGACCCCCTTGACTTGAAAGCTGGATCCGCCCTTGCTTCGGAGAACACAGGCATGATGTTGTTATATGTATTATACAGAAACCTATTATAGGTATATCGTTTCTAGCCCGTTTTTGTTTTTTCATAAAATAATCAAAACAGGTTTTAAATCTGATTCTCTTTTTGGATGTGTTACTAAAACTTGTCTCAATTATATTAAACAAGTCCTTACTTAATAGAAAATCAAGGATTTTGATGAAGTAGAGTAAATTAAAAGTTAATTAAATAATAGTGTTAATTATATTTTCAGTATGATGCTTTTTCAGTATGATGCTATGTTGCAAATATTTCTCGCATGATTAGGTATTTTATATAATATATTTGTAATTTTTTAAACGTTGCTCCCCACTTTGATTTCTTCTGTATCGTGGGTACAGTTTACAAACATACATGTCAGATGCACACACAACCAACCGAAACAACTATCTGTAGATCATACAAATATTTGTTCCGTGCGGGGATCGAACCCGCGCCACGTAACGCAGAAAGCTAATCGCTTAGCCACTGCGCCAACCGTGTCGTCAGTTAAGATAATAGCAACGGTTATTTGTCTTGACCTATCATAACTCATAAAAGGCACATCATAAATCCAATAGAGAGCAGACAAAATTGCGAAGACATAAGATATAAAAATAAAAACAGAACCTATTCGAGATATCCTGGTCTGATAAATCGCTGAATAAAACAATCATTAGCCCTACCTACTACGTAAGTAACTACACCTCGGAATGAATGATAGTAATAAGCTACAAAACATAAAGCTACAGATTCTTTTGGCGTCGCTGAAGCCAAGTAAAAACAATGACGTGCAGATAATTAGTTCAAGGAAATCCAAACACGACAACTGCATTGACAGTCCATGTAATAAAATAAAACTTCCACAATATCAGTGGCAAATTCAGGGTAAGTAAAATAGTAAAAGTATGTTTACAGCGTTGATTGTAAACAAACACGCATTATACAAGGAAATATACGTAATTTATGATACCAACCCAATAAACGGTCAATTAACGTAAAATATATCATCCGCGCATCCACCGTTACAAATTTATACCTACTCCTATACTTTCACCTCCAACATCATAAACAATTAAATAACTGAGACAAAAAATGTGTGTCCGATCATGTACACCGTTATCGCAACACAGCTTTTTACTAGGTATTACGAAAATACACAATAGGGGACAGTAAAAACTTACATTGTCAACTATCTCTTTGCCAGAGGTGCGCAGTTTCACCGAATTCTGCCTTTTAGCCGTCGCCGGTGACCTGGAGATGTAGCGGTTCGACAGCCTCCTCGCGAAGTTGCTCTTGAAGTCTTCACATCTCATGATTGACTCCACTGGTCTACTGAACTCCTCGTCCAGTTGGCCCGGAACGTCGTCAGTGTAATGCATAAACATCGTTGTTTACAAAACACATTAAAAGTCATCATATACAAGCGAAGTTCATTGAATGGGCATCGCGGTTGGAATTTAAATTAACGATCGTGTGCGCGCACCGCTGCCGATACCACCGTTGTCGCAAGCGGTGTGAGAAGTACTGACGCGATCACCCACCTGTCTGTTTGCACCATAGCCACACCAAGATAGATAATAACAAACGTATTCGTTACATCAATACATTCTTAAACCGACATACTTACGAAAGTGAAAAGTTTAGTAAAATTAGTAATCCTGAAATATTAAATAATTGGAATTTCCTTGAAAGTATTCGGAAACTAATACTGCGTTGTATTATGTGAGCAGCGACATCTGATGGTCTAAAATGAATGTATTAACCAGTTATGGATCATAGAATTGAACGCACAGACTAGTTTATACATTTATTCAGAGATGTCGCTGTACTCAAATCAACTGAATATTGTTAATAAGGTGCTACGGCAGATGTCGTTACCGTACTAGATTTCAAATAAATCCTACGTTAACTTATATAAGATTGTCTTTACTTTATTGCTTTTAATTTGACACGCTCTTGTCAAGCTAGTATCGCTCAAAACGGGACAAACATAATCATTGGAATGAAAGTATAAATTATTGTTATTTTTTTTATTTATGTTTCCCATAACACGAAGATCAAGATTATGGGACTTCGGTAAATCAAACTTATTTAGAAATGGACACAGAAAACCGCTCTGGTAAAGGTTTATTTATTTATGGATAGCTATGCTCATTTTTCTTTACAGGATTTGTAATGAACTACGGAATGGCTATCCTAACCCAAAGACTTAAATACCTTTTCCCGAGCCTCTTCGGCGTAAGCGAAATCGTTTCGGACTGGACAGTGTGATTGGCGGGCTTCTCAACATTGCCCGGCCACTGTCAGTAAATCAATAGGCTTTTGTAGTCTAAATCAATGGACATTGCAGAATGTAGCTGCCTCCAAAAACCCGAGGTGCCTTTGGTCTTCATAATCTTATTAGTACTCATCAAATATTTTTGTTTTTTAGATATAACTCATATTACCGTGCTACCACCTCTGCTGATAACAGTTCATGCTATAAAGTTATTCAAAAAAATTTTCTGATTGCTGAGTGGTAGGTAAGTGGTTTTTGATATAATTATAATAAAATTGAGTTCAAACTTAGTTGGTATTCTTGTGAATTGACCAGATGAGTGATGGTTTCCTGATATAGTAGATGAGTCCTATGTGGCGATGATCATGGTCTCCGCATTCTGGGCTTCAATCCTACCACTGACTGAAGATCACCATGCAACTATACCTACTCACTATTACGTCCACAAACAAATGAGAATGAGGAGGAGAGTTACACTTTGGATCAGACTTCATGACAGGATCTACCCTTGCAACATTCTAACAAGCAAGCAGTCCCCGTTGATCGGACACTCTCCAGGCCACTTAAAACGATATTTCATCTCATATAAATTCTAGTGTTCATCATCAGCCAGAAGACGTCCACTGCTGAACGAAGGCCTCCCTCAAGGGGGGGTTTGCCATAATCCCCACGCTTGGCAGGCGGCTTGGGGATCGCAGTGGCTCACCGATTAGTGAGAGGACGCTGCTGCCCGTCCTCCGGTGTCTGGCCGCAGTTTTAAGACGTACCCGGGTCATTCATCAATTCTAGTGTTATCTACTTTTTATTATGGACGAGTAACATTCCAGTTGTGCAACATGGCTGGTGGCGAGTTCCCGCCTAAAGCCGGCATTTGCAATAACTTCGATTTGGTGGAGATCGTCTTCATCTGCGTGGCATTCACTTTCTTTCTGATCCTACTAACGCAAGCGTGCCGAATTATGAGCTCAGGATTCATCAACGTGAGCTAATGTAAGTATAACAAAATGGTGGTCTACATCTCGTAGTCTGGAAGTACCTACTTAGCTTGAAGTAGCTAGATTGATCAAAGTAAAAGTCAAAGTCAAAGTCAAATATTTTTATTTCGAGTAGGCCTATACAGGCTCTTTCAAAACGTTGTGATTCTAGGTGCACGATTCCAAAGTGGGGGTAGGTCCTATGGAGAAGAGACCGGCAAGAAACTCCATGGATACTCTTTTAAAATAATAGTTTTAAACTGGTTATAATCTTTAACGGTAAAGACTATGCGAGTACAATGCAAACCAATGTGCGCAAAACGACACACGAAGAACAGTATTAATATAATAGAATAATTCGTGTAGCTAGGCTCAGCCACAATAGTTGGAGACCCAGCGATCCAGTACTCAACGCCACTCTCATTAGATGGATATGCTGGCCCAAGTGAGTGCAACAATCCGACAAGTAAATGTAAAGTTACTGGCTACACTGTGCTCGCACATTTACAATTTAAAGTTTCTAGCGTCTAACAAACAAATTACATGAATAATATTAGAAATCTTAAACAAATAATAACTAATTGTTACAAAACAGAAAATTTTATATAAAATAACTAAAATTAAAAGATATAGAGAAAAAATAATGATACTAAAAATATTATCAAGACAATCGTCTTTAAAAACTAAAAACGAACTTGTGAGAATTGAAAACAACGGATTACCAGGGAAGCCGCTTGTGCAGAAGACATCAAGACAGTTCGTGCCACACGTCCCTATCGTCAACATAGTCTTTAATTTTATAATATGCTTTCCTTATGAGAATAGATTTAATATGTGTTTTAAATCTTTTACCAGTAAGGTCGGTGACAGATTTCGGCTATTTATTATAAAAGCGTACACCGTTCCCTAGGAATGATTTATTTGTTTTAGTAAGTCTAAATTTAGGAACCATTATTTTATGTTTATTCCTAGTATTAATGTCGTGAAAGTAACTATTAATATTAAACATTTGCAAGTTCTTTCTGATGTACATAATGCATTCCAAAATGTATAATGACGGCAGTGTTAGTATATCTATATCTTTAAAGAAGCCTCGTAGAGACTCGCGGGGGCCCATGTTATAGATAGCACGGACCGATAGATAGGTAGCAGTTTCTACTCCGCATCGTGTCTGTTTCAAGACCTCAATTAGTAGGTAATCGAAAACTACATGGTCCGATCCCTGATTAAAACATCTCCAAGAGAATATTATAAGAGTTTTTAGGCAAGTTAGGGAACATTTATTGGTGACCGAATTGCCAGTCCTGTGATAGCTAGTGACAATGCTACCTATGACCGGTGCCTAGTGCATAGTTCTAGTGCCGTGAAATTCGGATTAGATCCCGCTTACTATCAGCAGTCAGAACTTCGTTGGTGAGCAGCAGAGTGTACAATAGTACACCTCTGCCTAACCCTTTAGGGAATAGAGGCGTGATGCTATGTTATGTATGCAAGGGTATAGGAGCGTGACGTCATTCCTAAAAGTTTATCTCATTCCTTTTGCGAGCGTCTCTGTAAAGAAATATTTCTTCAGGTCAGGTGGAATGATTAGCCATGTCATCAAATGTCAACAGAAGTACTTGAGTCGCGTCAATCGCAGAAGTTTTGTATTTTATATACTTGTGTAATGTTATGGGAAGACGATACGATGTTACTTTTATAAACAATTAATTTGAATCGCGAGCAAATCTTCTTCTTTTTTAATTAAAGAGTTTTGTTTGTTATCTCTTGACGATGGAGTAATCGCCACTGCTCTCTATTTAGATTGCCTTCGTTTTGACCACTTGATACAAGTCTACCCCTACTTTCTTCTTTACTTGTTGTGCAAAGCTTCGTCTAAGTCTTCCCCTTCCTATCTTTCCTTCAATGTTTTTTTTTCTAAAATTGTCTTGAAGAAGTTACTCTAATTATATTTTATTATTTTCAGCAGATACAACAGATAAAATTGACACCTTAAAAGTTGATCAGAAGGAGTAACCCTTTCGTGTGACATGGAAAAGTAAGAACTTTTTTAATTATTTTTTTTCTATTTTTATTCTGGTTGTCCGGAAATGATCTACTTCAGACCATATTAATTACACCAGATGATTAAATAAAAGCCCACCTTGTATTTCACTCTCCAGTTGGACTTACAGTGACGACACACATTTATATACCTAGTTATTTTTTGCGAATGAAATCGACTAAATATGGTTACGATGTGGTTACGACACTATGTATAACAACCTATGCCTATCCCTTTGGGGAATGCCGTGATGATATGTTTAAGAACAAAGCTGTGATAGTAATGTTGTATTCACATAACAGCTATTTGTTAAGGTATTCAATTGGTAACAGAGGGCAGCAATCAGGTCACGTGAAGCAATACTGTGAAAGATCTATTTCCTTGTTGCGATGTATTGTGAATTATGTGTTAGTAGGCACTCTAATGAGAACACGTGTTCGGCAGTTGCACCATTCTAATAAGGCTGTACGGTACTCATGACCATTAATCTTAAAAGGGATTGGCAGAAATGTCACCGACCTGGTATAATGCTTGTCGCAAGATTTACTTGTTTAGATAAACAATAATACAACTGGCGACAAGCTTTTATATCATATAAATTGTGTATTGTAATAAATTGATGGGTTTGATTTAATTGAAAATTTGTTTTCATCTTTTTAGACCATTTAAATAAAAGCTTGTTTTTAAAAAAGTTTTGTTACTATATTTTTAGCTCGCTGTGTTATTGTATATTCGTATTCTTCTCAGCAAACCCTTTCATTTGATACCCATATCATTGCAATGCACAAAAAATAACTAGTCCGCCATTTTGGGCCGTCCGCCATATTAGATTTAGAATGACGTCACTTAGCTCACCATACATTATATTCCAAACTAAATGTGTATGTAAAATTTCATCTCAATCAATTGAGGATAACTGCTTTAAAATTCAGTTGCAAAATTTGACCTAAACAAACATACTTACATACAAACATTGCAAGTTAAATAAAAGCTTGTAAAAAAGAGAAAATACTGATAAAATGTCAAATTTCTTTTTAATTTCAGTTTCTATTAAAACTTACTGATAATATTATTAAATAGTGACATGTTAACTTTCTATTACTGATAGCTTTTCGGCCCCTTTCCCACCCATCTTTCACAGTGTAAAGTTACAACACCATAAGTTGTAAGTTTATTGAAAACTAGGTTTTGCCCGCGACTTCGAACGCGTGGAATTTAAAATCTGATATTTTCCTGCGGCAAAATGGAGCCTACATTTTAAGTTAGGCCTCAATACATCGGTGAATACTGCATTCAATTCCATGCAGAAGTTTTTGCGTGATGCGTGTACAAACATACAGACGGACAGACAAAAATTCTAAAAACGGTTGTTTTGGCTTCTGTTGCTGGAATAAAAACCCCCATATTAGTTTTCTCCAATATCTATAATGTACAGACATCGGCCTGTTATAATTTTATTATATCGACTGTGAACTGGCAACTGGTACTATCTCATTTTTGACAACATTACAGGATTAAGAAGAAACTATCGACCGCGTTGTACATACAACACGGTCGATGTTAGTACAAATTGAATGATTTCGATAATGGCGTCTAATTTTGATTGAAGTAAAATATGCTTTTTGCGGCGCTGCCGGGTATGAAATAGTTTAGAATGGTATAACCAAGTAAAATTCTCATGAAATCGAGATAAGACATGTTGCCAGTTCACAGTCGATATGTATTGATTGAAAATAAAATCGAAGACTTCTCCTACACATAGGTACATAGTAAGTACCTCAGCTTGATCATAATCATATCTTAAGCTTATCATATAGATAATTAAGCTTGGAACCTACATTACTTTGTTGAACTAATGTATTGGTGCCGAAACTTGTACGGTACTTTCATATCATGTTATGACAGAAATTCCGTTACATTGCCTCTTTAACCAACGATTAAAATACTACAATAGCAAATTTCCCAAGACTAAGATAGAAGCGTTCGCCCTTTCATACACCATTGCCCTCGCGCAGCAAAATTATGAAACACCTTACTGTCTCCCAGTTGTTTAGTAATCGCGACTAACGTAAGCGGACCGAATTATTTTTTGAATGTACTACAACGAGATCGGTGTTATGGTTGTTGCATAATAATAATGGCCAGCTGTGACGTCAGCCCCGTGACGAGTTTCCGACGTGGCCTAATAAACTAAGATTAGGGCGCATGCGCAGACCAAAGTCGTTGTAGTCAGTGTGCGCCAGATGATCTTAGGTTTTGTCACTCGTCACTGAAGAATTTTGTCATTAGAAATTGTCACTGAAGAATGTAATGACAATGACTTTTGATAAATATGTTTTAATGCGCATACGCTGCAACTTATTTATTTCAGTTTTTTTTTTTTTACTATTTAAAAATACACAAATGTACATTTATTTATAGTTATGTAGATTGATAGATTATTTGGATCTAGACTGAAATGCTTAGTCCAAGTGTTAGACTTGACTTAACGTGTCTACTTTTTCCTTACCGATTATCTATTGTTTCAGAGACTTCCAGACGACCCTAGAAGTAGAAAGGTATATGATTTATTGCAATGATACCAGACTGCTTCTTTTCGAGTCGATAGCTAAACTATTTTTTGGCTGATATGTTGTGCTTAGTTAGTTACTTTGCCCAGCAGTGGGACGATTTAGGCAAATAAAAAAAAGGCTTATTATTTCGCTGAGGGCACGAATGGCGCAGTAGTCAAACGTTTTACGTGTCGCTTGTTCAATTCCCGCACGGACCTGTATGATCTACAGATAATTTTACATGCATATTGCACACACTCTGCGATGACTACGATACAGGATAAATCCTAGTGCCATCAATAGAATTTCTATGCAATGTTTTTAACACCAGAAAAAAACATCACTGACCTACGTGTTTGTCCAAGTGATTGACGAGAAAATGACATTTACTAAAGTAAAGAGAGTAAACGCCAAGATTGGTGGACACAGAACTCGTCCAAGCAGACAATAGTGACGTTTTTAATATTTCATCGATTTCAGTGCGGGCGTTCAGTCTGGATTCTCAAAACTCTGCAATATAGGATGTCAGACAATAGACTTAGTGGATATAATATGCGTCGCGATAGCCTTCACCCTCCTGGTCATGCTGATGTCCCAGATGTGCCAAATGTTCTTCTCATCGGGGTCAAGACGAAGAACACGCCGTAGGTCTCGATGTTGACCATGTGAGTTGTGCTCAGTCATCCTTTATCAACTCGGCGAAATTCATCGCACCGAGTAACTCTTCTGCTGAATGCTGTACTTTCAGCGCAGGACCAACCGCGCGAGCGTTCGGGCGTCAGTTTGAGCGTAGCTTAACACCACCTTTAACAAAAATTTAGTTAAATTTTTGGTAGCAAATTTAATTATAGTACTGTATTTTGGTAAATAAAGTAGTAGCAAAGGCCTAAAAATAAATAAAAACCTCAACTCTTTCAGCGATAATAATTACGTACTCGCTGTTTTCATATATCAAACACACACGCGCAAACACACATATATATACTTGGATGTTTTATAAAATATGCGTACCGCAGAAGTTCTGATGGCCTGGTTACCTGGCAAACGGTTACTGCAATCAACTTGCAATATATGAGAGTCAAAATGTGGCCGACCTTGGGAACGAAACCTGCCATACAAACTACATTGCGTAGGTGTTTGTGTACTTAATCCTAACACTTCGATCTCGCAATCAGCTGATCTGAACGGACGATGTGGGCTGTGAATAAAAGAATAAATGTTGGAAACGTTGCAAGAGGACGCCCTTGAATTTTCAATATATTGTTTGTTGAAATGCAAATAAATAACTGCAGGGATTGCATGTCTGATGATATGTTTGTACCAATAAAAAAGAAACTGATTGGGCGAGTAGTCTTTTTAAATTTACGTTCGGAGAGTTTCCGAAATACTACTATCAGGGCCTCGAAGTGGACCACCACCGTGGTGAGTTAAGCCGGTAAGAGTCTAGCACATACTACCGTCTACCCGCGATACTCCGTCTACTCGAAGTATAGTCCACGACGATTCGCACCACATAAAACAAAAGAACACATTTTTTGTCATTTCTAGTGATTCTTGCGACGATATAAAAGTATTGTATGTCATAAATGGCCATAAAGGGCTCTAATTTTTGTGAGTTCACATACTTAAGGGTTCGCTGTGATTTAAGATTTTCCAAAATACAACTACTTAAGCAAAATTGGATTGAATTGTTTTGAGTTTGGGCACACTTTTACAGTGGCTTGTTAGCGTCCATTAAAGAACGCAAACGTTTACATCAGTCTGTTATGTTACATAAACAAAAAACGGTGCCTTAATCGCCATGATTTTGATATTCTCTTTGCTGTTCCCAATCTGCTGATTAGTGTCAAAGTGAATAGCTCATTAACTGCTACTTGGACATTGTTTTAAATAATAGCATTCGAGCCGTCAATATTATTGGGGGTTGATAGGTCTTTCTTACCCTTTCACAGTCGGGGGACCTTTTCACAGTCTTACCCTGGGTACTCTGGTTACCCTCGGTCTGGGTTTCTGAGTGGTCTGCTTAGAGTTCTCGAAGCCCACCATGAGTTGTCGAAGTGTGAGCACACACGAAGGATGAGGATGTCCATGAGAAAACTCACCACAAAAAAAGTCTTTCATAGTCGGAGTTCACACAAAATAAACATTCGTTTAAAATGCAAGAAACAAACAGTCTGCTGACTGCGCGGCTGCTGATAGTCCGGTCCTAGGTTCGTTCCCCGGGGAGAGCTCTTTCCATGCACCAACCCATGAATAATAAATACTATAGGTAAAGAAATATTAAAATAAGCATAACATCATGAGACTTTCATTACAAATTACACTTATTGACTAATACACCCCACCCATTTTTACATAATATGCACATTATAAATTTTTAGAATTTCACATAAAGCACTGATTTCATGAAAACTCATGTTAAAGTCAACACAGTCGATAATAATCTTTACTAATTTTAACTTTAACCTTAAGTCTCTTTACAGATAACACAAATGTTAAAACTGGACGGAAATGTCTCGCGGATGACGATCCCAACTGAATACGTGCCAAGGTAATGACATTATTGCAATACTTTATACTTTTTGCATGTTTTGAAACTTCGAGGCATTGTAAAATAATCATCATTTTTGACATCATTGTATTTGAATAAACAAAAGATGTTTAGTTCTGCAGTAAACGGTATTAGCGTGGACAGTAGTAGACTCAGATGTCAGTAAAAAGCTGCAGAAAAATCTGTAGCAAATATAGATAACATACAAGTGCTTCTTAAGTAGAAGTTACTCAGTTCACATCAACCATCATAATAACATAGAGTTATCATATAAGTAGTGACATGTAGACTAAACTCTCATGAATTCATTAATGTCTAGCGGTTTGAGCAGTTCATGCATATTTTTATAGTCCTGCTGTTGTGTGTGCTTCGGGTCATTGAGCTTCCTAAAATAAAGTTGAGCTACACGGTGACTAAAGCTTACTATCTGTAGAGAGAAGTCAGCTTAAAACAGCTCTGGCAATTTTCCTCGAAAAGCCACTCCATGTTATCCCACATTGTCCTCATATAAAATTCTAAGATTTCGTCTGGACTTTAAAATATATCTTTAACGCTGAATTTGTTTTCATTTCATTTATCTATTATTCCCGGTAAGTTATCATAATCTGAAAATCAGCATCAATACATTACTTTTAAAATAAATACATCGTAATAAAACAATAAGACCAAGTACTTATAACTATTGCCTTAACACTTGTTAATGTTTATAATTATCTTGGTGTACAGTCAGCATCAAAAAGATGTATACATTTAATGAAATTCAAGTGATTTTTAGTGATACATAAAAATACATGTTCATTAAAATTTTATACCTTTCCAATACCTTTCCAAAAATAAGCGTTTGAATATCGCTACGTGTAGTACATCTTTTAGAAGCTGACTATACACCTCAATTATTAACTTTCACCAGATAATTATCAGTTTCAGAATGACCGGCAGGAATCGAATGTATTATACAAAGCAGTCAGAATTACCGATGACGTCACAGGAACACTACCTGATTGTATTGATTGGACTAGCATTATTATTCCTTTTCCGACAAGAAAACAATACCATAAGCTTATAGATTTCAAGTGTATAGAAATTATCGATATGTAATAATATATAAAGGATAGCCAAGCTGAGGATAAAGCCAAGCGGGGATCTAGGAACAGAAAGATTACATGTTTAATAATTATTAACATAGATTGGGTATTTATTCAATTTGAGCACAGTTTGACCAGTCATGTAATTAATGCTCTTATGCTATGTCAGGCAAACGTCAAAAATATCGTAAAACAGAAATCCTGTCTCGCATAGCATTCTATGCTTGGTTGATCCAGCAAATGTGATAATATTAATAAATACTTAATTTATCATTAATGATTTGAGCTTTTTCATTAACTGCACTACAGTTGGATTAAGATTATTGATGATAAGCTTTGGCAAAGATTTGAACCTGGGCAACAACTATACAAGGCCCGGCCTTTCTAGTCTCAATCCCTCTAAGGAGTTAGTGTAGGTACTCATTAATATGACCAACTTTTAGTTTGGGACCAACCCCGAAATCGTGAAAAAAAGTCATCTATTCTATAAGTACAAAATTCAATATCACTCGAATTAAATGTACTGAACTGCTGGTTTTTTTGATCGACCTACTATTTTGATCCAAGTAATATTATAATAAGATAATCTAATTAGCTTGACCTAGAATATGACCCTGTGGAACACCTAACAATAATAAACAGTAAATTAAATTTTCAATACTATCACGTATGCATTTTTTTTTCCAAATCATTATATCGATTTCATGTATAACATAACCACTATAAAATATATGGGAACAATATTACATTGAAAGCAATCACTGATACGTAGTTATCAAAAGCCTAATCCAATACAGGATAGATAATGACGAAGAATTAAACAAAGTCGTACCTTAAAGGTTACATAAAGTAACCTTGGCCCGATACAAGAATGGCTTTCGTTTGGTGTCGTTGACTGTAATGTCGTCATGACGGCGGACAACGCGTGTAAACAGATGCGGTAGTCGGTTGCGTCTACGCATTCAATAGAAAACATCGGAGCGACATGCGACATGGTAATTACAATGTAGTCTGAACTGCTTAGTGAGTTCTTGTGTAAGTATCCATTATGAAAATGTTGTAGGCTTTAGTTGAGTTCTGGCCTGTGTGAGCAGGAATGTACTAGATATTTTTTTTAAATAAATACTAATTGAAACAATTATAAATCTAATTAAGTATTTTTATCAGGCATAGCGCAAACTAATTTGACGATTTAATTACCTTGTTCACGCTAGATACAAAAAGAGAAAGCTAATTAATCTTTTAACGCTGGTTACTATAGTCTAAGTTTATAAGTGTTAACCTCCTAATAATTCATATTTATTAAAGTCACGAGCAATTTCACGAGTTACGATCCTGTTATGTACCGGTTACTTAGCCACAATACAACAGATACCTTTTCCTGTGTCTTAGCCGTTAATGTCAGTAATAATTCAGATTAACTCATTCAAACTTTATTAAACTATTTGCGTAAGTTTTTCGCAAATGGTAACATTATTCGCACAGTGCAGTCGGGACGTCAGAATACAATTTACAAAAACGCATTTAAAGTTCTTATAAGATAGATGTGGGTCAGTGGCTCTCAGCACCTTATGCGTGACATAATAGTGTGGTAACCCGTCCATTCGACAGTGCAGCCTATCTATATCTCGCTTCATACCATTCTAATTGTATATCACTATCTCTGTTCACCGTATTGAGTAAAGCCTATTGTTTTCAGAGTTAACCATAATTTTTTCATGACTTGTAGTTGTGACACCTTAATCGAACTGCTTTTGTGAGTTATGTCTTTACTTAACACTTTCCGTATTACGTTTCTTTTTGAGGTGATTCACGCATGACTCATGATATTTGACTCTTAAATCAATCTACGAGAAAGATTTTTTAGCATCAGCAGTCTATTCGTTCATTTAAATCGTAAGGTTACTTAATTTAGAACTGCAATTCTTTCGCGAACAATTATTTAATATCTTTATCCGGGTCGGCTTTGTCAAAGTGAACAACAAAATTATTTTATTAAACGTGGACATTTTAGTACTATTTAACTCTTAAGAAAGCTAAACAAAACAAATGTAGACTAAAAAAATGAAAAATAACAACTCAAAAGAAGAATACAAAGAATCAATGCCTAAACGTTCTAGGTCTCAATTAAGGTTTTTATGACACCAATCGAATTGTTATCCGCCTAGAAAAGGTTTTGTTTTGGGAAAGTAAATATTTTACGTTCATAGCAGATAACGCAATATTAACTGAAAATGAAAAATCCATTACCGTCACACATCTTAAACGAAGAAGCGCCTTCATGTCGATAATTACAAAAGGTCATTAACGCCATCAATTATGCGCTTTACCTATTTGAAGATGTTTCATCATGTTGCCTAAATCCATTGTTAATTGCCGCATATCTTTTCTTAAATCAAAAAGCAAGCTCATTGTACTGCCCACTAATTGTGCACGTGAAATAATTGCTGTAAATATTACGGAATTATGTAAGCAGTGGATTTTTGCAATACATTAATTGCATAAGTATGAATTAAATATGAAAATAATTGTTGCAACTAAAGCTAGAAATTCCTGACCCGTATCTGGGTTTGTTTAAAAATGTGCGTACATCTACGATATGAATTTACTCAAATGCGATGAAAGACGATCGAGGACAAGGAAGACTCATACTATCACTCTGCTCATCCGTCGTCAGGCAGCCCAAACTGTGTGATTGTGTCTGGTGGAAGGTAACAACAGGACACTGACATACTAAGTTACGATATGATAGTGGAGATCGCGATTATGATGAAACGTCTGGAGTACACTACGATTAATATAAGTAAATATATTGCTTTAAGTTCAGATAATCTATCCGGATTTCATACCCTGGCTTCTCGTATGGAGGAATAGGTAAAATATAGTAGTATTTGTTCCAATTCCATTAATTTAATGGCTCCATCCACGATGATTTTGCCAATGTCAAGGTTGAATTAGGAGTGTTTGTTATACCAGCCCTAATTGGGCTGATTGTCGCTTAGGACATTTTCAAATTCAATTATTTGTTAATTGCTGGAACAGCTGTTCAATAGTAATCCTAAGCTTTCATGCCATGATGGAATGATTAGCCCGTCGGCGGCTAACTGTTATGGGGACGCCAGAGGTAGATAGGTACGTCTAATCACTTTAGTGAGTACTTTCTCTAATCCAAAATTTGAGCAAACTATCTACCTAGTTAACATCTAGTTATATTTTTGTGTATGCTGAAAGAAACATACCTTAATATTTCACATGCTGATGTGTGTCACACTTTGCCTGCAAAAATAGCTAATACAAAATAAATGATCTTGCTAAATTTCGTCGCAAACCATTGCATTATTCTGATCAGCGTGTAATTTACTCTAAGTTTCGGATACCATGGTTTGACCTTAATCGTAGGTTTGCGCTACGATCATTTGCCATTTATATAACACTTGCAATATCTATACTGAACAAAAAGTCAGAGCTCGCAAACCTCTTGTCTTATTACAAGATACAACAATGTCTTATTTATTTGTGAACTCGACAATGCCATACGACCACCATGTTGACTGGACTTGAAGAGTGGACCTATTAGCCAATTACCTAATAGTTAAGACAGTAATGCATATTTAGTTTTAACTAAATCTTGAGTACTTACGTTCAAAGAATTTTTATAATGTCTTACAGTAGTATCGTTGCCGTATATCCACAAGTGTGCTGGATTTGATGGGATTAGGGCTCAATTAGGAAACCTAGACTAATAACGTATTATTTGCTGAGGGACATTACCAACGGAAAAACTTCTCTTTTGTACAAATATTGGTAAAAGTAAAGGTGCATTTAGAAAAGATTATTACTATATCGGTCTTATTCGATGCCGCCAGTAGAATTAGGTTTTAGTAACTTTATATCCTTCATAAATGTCTATCTAGGTATTATGAGTATTGCATGCATCGAAACAACAAAATATTTTAAAAATTGATTATTATTGTTTTTTCATTTACTTTATATTAGAATACCTAATGAAGTTTGATTCCTAACGATGAAAGCACATTTTTACATCACAAAATGCTGCTTGGTACGCCGTTTGAAAGGTGAATGTCCAAAACGAATGAAACCAACCTAAGCCTAAAAATGTTGCCAATCTCAGCAACATTCACTGAAAACCGCAAATATCTAAATAGCTATCTACTGCGGTGTAGCGCAACGATCATCAGCTGAGCAAAATTACAAGTCCGCCGGTGTACGCCATCAGTGTCCGCGTGCGCTCAGTGCAACGTGTACGTGCCCTTAGTGAAATTTGGCGGGATATTTTGACTAAAGGAATTTTCGACGGTGAGTTTTATATTTATTTATATAATTATATAACATATATAATAAAATAATTTAAACTGTTTTCTTTTGAATAGTTAAGTGAATTTTTCGAAACCAATATTATAATTTCAGCATTCACGGATATTTTTATTTTTTATCAAACGATGTAATTTAATTCTAAGATGTTAAAAATACACAAGCTATGCGAATGAAAATAGTATACAATATAGATATATAGAGATAAAAAATCATGCGAATTATTTTTCCTTGTATAGGTATTTTTTATGTATTATGTTTTATATTCTCTAAGGTAATTTCATAACTAAGTATACTAAATGTTGTAATACGTGTTTATATGAATGAAAATATATACAGAGACCTTAGACAGAAATCTACCTACTTGGTTAAAATATCTGTAGTTAGCTATCTAGAAACTATTTGATGTAAACTATTTACATTACATGGCGAAGATGTGGTGTACAGGTTCCATCCAAGTTCGTGTCTCTCATTTTCACAGGTAGCGCTTATACTGACAAAAATTGAGAGCTAAGACAAAAAAATAAATTTCAAATTAAATTATACGAAACTACTAAACATATTATTATATTAAACGCTGAATTACTAAAGATTGGTTCATGTATTTTCTGACAATGTGATAGTAGAAACTTTCTGATTTAATGATTCAGAAAAAACTTAAAATTCTACGACTAAGACTTCAATTACTTGTGGACTCTAGTTTAGATGCACTTCATCCTTAACTAGTACAAAACCAACAGAAACATAATTTTACGCACTTACTCTTCTATGTTACTATTGATTAATGCTTAATTGATATTCTAAAATCCTTTTGCAACATTAACCGGTTTAGCGGTGGTAAGTTAGATGACAAAGTGATTTTGAGTTTTCGTTTAGGAACTTCTCTGTCCAGCCCGAAGTTTGGGAGTTGCGCCTGCCCCTTATTACATGGGATTTCCCTTTGGGCAACGTAGATATATGTTATGCTTTGGTCTCGTAACAGGAGCTTTACCTAGTCTTATGTTTAAGATTGCCTGGAAGAGTTCGTCGAAATGCCATAAAGCCGGCCTTTGTACATGATAAATTTAATATTTGTATTTTCTAACATTTTTATTGGTGTAAAATAAAGGGTTCAATAAATAATTGTGTTAAGAAATGTAGCTATTGGGACTTGATAGACAGAGTAGGCACCTCTGAGTGTATCGTATTTTCGTTGGCATAACACCCATTTCATGACTTTAATGGTTCTATTCGATTGCACGCGTTTCTCTTCTCATAGGTCTTATGACCTATTGCACGTTTGAGTAATTTTCCGTCAATATATCAACGTTCCTTTTATTATCCATGATTGCAAACTATCCTGCGTGCCATAAACCTTCTGTCGTAACTGTAACTCCACGTAATATTGACTCATGCTGTGTGCTTTTCAATAAAATACTTGTTCCGGATGGATAGGATTATCCTACTATCCTACTAATATTATAAATGTGAAAGTTTGTGAGGATGGATAGATGGATGGATGGATGGATCTTTGTTACTCTTTCACGCCAGAACGGCCAAACGGATCTGGATGAAATTTGGCACAGAGATAGATTATAGTCTGGAATAGCAGATAGGCTATTTTTATCCCAGAAAATGTACGGGTTCGTAAACCACGGGGGCGAAGCCGCAAGCGGAAGCTAGTCATAAATATTTAATAGTATGCAATGTTATCATTATGTCTTGTTTATGAGAATAGAGGAAGGCTGCTTTAAGAAGAAGCTTAAGGCTGATTAAAGTGAAGATAACATCGTGATATGGACCTGGACCCTGGACGAAAGCGCGACCTAGACCCTGGCGAAGATACCCGTGCCCAGCCGTAGGACAGTAATGGTTCTCGGCAAATGATAAGCCACCTTCTGTCTACCGCCAATCAGTCCCGTTTATTGAAAGCAGACGTTTAATGATGTGATCTAATACGCTCCTCTTTTGAGTCTTTTTAGAGAATGATGTGATTTTATACGCTACTCTTTTGAGTCTTCTTTAAAGAATGACGTGATGTTATAGGTACGTTCCTCTTTTGAGTCTTTTTAGAGAATTATGTGATTTTATACGCTCTTCTTTTCTTCTTTAGAGCGGCATAAATGCGATCATTGATAATAACTGTTATGTCAGAAGCAATCAAACAATATTAAATGAGACGTAATAAATGCGCACGAGCGAATCGTATTCTCGGACAAGTTTATTATTGCATTTGTCTTTGTATTGTAATGGTCGGTAGTGCGGCTCTGTGGATAGGGATTAACAATTATTTTTAATAGTACAGTCAGAGATAAAACTTACTGATCAATACAGAGTTTTATTATAACATACCTTTAGACTATTAATAAATTAAAATTTGCAAGATTATACTTTATGTAGTTGATTATTTTAGATTTGCGAAACTATATTGACTAGTGTAATAGTTATTAATTTAATTCATAATTATAACGTAATTTCTATCCGTTTTATGTGGCGGTACCACATACTGCAACTCTCATTTATAACTTATGAAAAATATATCTACTCAAAAGAGTCAGAAGCATTCTTTAAATCAAGTAGGTACTTTATCATTGTACCTACTAGTCGTTCCCGGGACTCCGTACGCGTAGAAAGATGTTTCATACAAACTTTGAATTCCTCCCCCCCCCACCACCCCCATTTCACCAGGATTAACTTAGGGGAAATCCTTTTGTAGTGAATGCCTACTAAGTATAAGAAACCTACCTGCCAAGGTTTTAAGTTCATAGGCTTTATATTTCCTGAGATTATTTTTAGTATTTCGCTTTAACATCAGTATCACGCCTGTATTCCTCGAAGGATTAGGCAGAGGTGTACCATTATTGTACACCCACATTTCCCTGGTACCGTTATTTAGCCCCATGTAATAGGGGGCGAGTCTATTGCCGTTTATCGGGCACAATTTCCAGACACCGTGATACACCTGAGAATTTCTATACAGGAAAACCCAACTAAACTGATCGACCCTGGAATTGTCGCACTTGCGACCACTAAACCAAAGAAGCAGTTTTTATTTAAGTAGATAGATTATAAGCCCCAACCATCGATGATGGTATTAAGTGAACGTGATCTAATAAACAACTTGGGCCTCCAGCTGCGATAGTTTCTCAACCACTGTTCAGCGAGTAATAGATTACTGACACAATTGTAGCCTAATTATCTTGAAACACCTTATGTAACTCGCAATTACGAATATAATTGTATGTAATATGTTACATTACCGTTAGGTCATTGTTAGGTTAGTAGTAACCGACGCTTATCTGTTAATTAGTAGCGCCTTGAACGCCGGTACTAGTTGCCGTAGCGATTAGCGATCATCGTTGCGATCAGCGTTGAAAATAAATTCTGCAGCTTTTTAGAACAAAAGTAGGTATATTATGTTATAGATGTTTTTTTTTTTTCTTTATATTCATTTTTGTATAACCTTGCCTATAGTAGGATTTCTCCGTGTGCCTTAAGACACCTTACAAGCACATACACCAGACCCGGAGCAATAATCTGGTGATTATACGAATATTTGTCCAAACTTAGCCAATGGTGACATGCAATGTCTTTGACTCAAAAAGATCTCGTAACGGAGGATTCGGTAAGGAGATCCAACATCCCCAGGAAGTCCCGACCTGTATAAAAAAAAAACTAGGAACAGTCGAGAAGATAGAACGCTCGTTGTAAACCCAGATGCCTAGATCTGATGTAGTGCCCAAAAACATGACGACATTGATATCCGACGTTATAAACAAGAACGAATCTAGCTGACTCAAGACGAGTTGGTAAAGATCAGAGCAAAAAAACAAAACACATCATGTACCTAATGCCAGTTTATAAGTATCATAGATTTAGAATGTAAAAGATGAACAATGACAGCTTGTAGGAGATACCGAAAAATAAAATGCAAATGTGTTAGTGACTGATATGTCAGATGAAAATAGGGTTGTATATATAGTATAGTATCGATAGATTAAATCTTGCCCTAATGAATAGAGGTATATACGCTACTAATTAAATACTCTTATTATAAATTAATAAACGGATAAAATAATTTTATTTATGAAAATACAATGACTATTACAAAATATAATAATAATTTTAAGATGATGTTGTATGCAACATACAGATAAGTATAGTACAAAGATTTGACCTTGTGCTATCCACTAGTCACAGTTTTTTGCACTGGTAACGATAAAGTAATGTATGATATTACCATAGCTAGTTCCCTTAGGCCCGATTATTTAATAATCAGATAAAAATCTATCGACTTTTTATCGATATTCGTGAAGTTATTTCTACAGTCAACCCTAGCGTAAACATAAACTTTAATATTTACACTAAATATTATTTATTTCTTGTTTTATCTACAAAATATTACCACGTATCGGAAGAAAATCTAATATACTATGGTAAAATTTGTTTCCTCAGTGAATTAATACTAGTACGTACACAAAATATGGTTTCAAAACGTAGGATGAAAATATCACATTTACCTCTGAAACATGTAATTATTTGGATTATTTCTCTATGTTACGTTACAATTGGCAAAAGAACATAACATTATGGCTGTCTAAATATCACTTATTGCCAATAATTACACGATTATTTTATAAATTAATAAAATATATTTGACACTAAAACAAGGGAAAGGATAGGTAACGATCCTTCAGAAAAAAATGTATCATACTGACATTGACATCTGTCTCTTTCTTTCTCGGGTAGTGTTCATATGAAAATATACTTAATGCATTAAAGATTACCCTTATACCAAATGATAATGAAGCATAAAATATAGCACAACGAAGTCAAACACTATTATTTTATTCAGTACTAAAATTCAAATACATAACTTATCTTGTTAACTCCCAGTAGATAATTTCTAACAAACAAAGCGTAACAATTCAATACGAAAGAGCTTAAGTTCATTCACCAGAACCGATAAATTATAAATGACACGACCTAAAAATCGAATCGTATTTCGTACGCCTATTTAATCACGAAACGGTTACATCACTCACAAAAAAAAATTATATCGTTGCTTAAGTTGATGCTGGTTGCTCAACCAAGTACTTGGGAGACAACCATCAGTCGATAGTTGCTACACGAGGATGCTAAGTTTTGCAAGTACATTGTGAAAGTGCCGATACTTGAAGGATGGGCACATTTATCTTATTTGCAGTATGTTTTAGGTATTGTGACTTGGGTCACATTGTTTAACCTAAATACTGTAAAACAAAGGCTTTTCGTTGAATTCCGTTCCGTTTCGGGGATTGTATTACTTATTCTTTATGTTGTGGAAGGGGAAAGAATTACGGTTTAAAAAATTAATGAATAAAAAAATAAAAATTTAATGAATGGTTGAATAAATCAACCTAGATAAAGCGTCATATTGTAATATAATAAGTAGTCACAGTGACCCATAATATTGTTTCATCATTATATGATATACACGAAAAAAAAAAACATTGCCTACTTCACATAGACAAATTCCCAAAACAACACACGAAACCTAATTTTTTTATTCTGTGTAAGAATCGAACCTGCAACACATAGCTCAGCAACCACTGCGCTAACCGCGCCGTCAAATTGAAGTTATTTAATCTATGACTCAATTCTTTGCGCTGTTAATGAAAGTAGAATTAATGCAGTGGAAATGCGTTCCTTGCGAAGTACCTATATGCGGTGAAACTGTGATTAAGAAATAGAGTGATAAGAGATCGTCGCGGTCTGAAAGAAGATGTAGTGACGGATAGAGAAAAGTATGCTTCGTTGGTTTGGTCATGTAGAGCGGATGGATGAAAGGTGATTAACGAAAGGGTTTTTTTTTTTTAAACGTTTCCCCACCCTAGTATTTCTCCTGTGTCGTGGGTACATTTTTACAAACATACATGTCACATGCACACACGACCATACCCGAAACAACTATCTGTAGATCATACAAATATTTGTTCCTTGCGGGAATCGAACCCGCGACACTAAGCGCAGAAAGCTAATCGCTTAGCCACTGCATCAACCATGTCGTCGCATTTATAACGCAGTTGTTAGTGGAAACGCCAGGAGGGGACGCCCTAGAAGGACATATACGGACCTTATTGGTGATGTCCTTCAAAAAGGTCAGGTGCGCAGTGCCCACAACTGGCGTTCATGTATGAAACGATGCATGAATGTAGATGAAGCACAAGGGTTATGTAAGGATCGTACCACGTGGCGTTCCGTAGTTTCTGCCTACCCTCATGGGAAAAAGGCGTGACTTTATGTATGTATGTATTAATACTTGACCCCTGAGTTTGTTTCGGCGTTTCTTCTCAGGGATAGTCATAGGAAATGCCAACGCCATCTAGTTTAAAAAATACGTGTAAAAGTGATTGAAAAATCCTAATTGCAAAATAAATAATTTCATTTCATTTCATTTTATTACTGCTAATACTTTCACAAATAAAGTTATTTGTAGAGAACTTACAGAGACACACAAGTAGCGTTCTGCTTGCTTCTTACGGCTGAAATCGTAACTGATCCTCCTCCTAATCTCACAAAACCGTAATCTCTTATGGAAATAACCTTTTAGCCCATACAAATCTTTTCCTAGATAGTGCTAGGTACAAGGTGTCACAAGGTTGTAATTATAATTATGTCATTAATATGCAACCTTTTATAAAACAAGGATTTTCCAGACGCCTTTCGCAGAATCTTAACAATCAAAGAAGGAAAACCTTCATTGATCTGTGTTGAAAGATAACATCATGTTGTAACTTTGGCAATTATAATGGCTCGAATTATTTATTATAACTTAATTAGTGGACCCGACAGACATGTCCTGCTCGAACGGGAGTGAAATTTTGGGGTTATATGTTCTGATATGCAAAAAAGAATCGAGATCAATCGGTAGAAAAACAATCGAGAATCAATCATTAAAAAGTGTAAAATCCGGAATTCACGTCGAAGCGTCACAAGTATCTTGGGTTTAGCTCACTCAAAAGAATATTCTCTTTTTTCACAGATCTTCAAACATGTCTAGGAGAACCCAAAAGCGGTACTTGACCGAAGCTGACGACTACCAATGCCCCCTCACTACTGACACCCAGAAGATTGCCGAAGATGAATTGCGGGAGACTGGCAACTCCAGGTCGCAGGCCCTCACGGCGCTCAGAAGCTGGATGGAGCAGAACCCCAAGTTTATGGCTATTAGAATGGGTAAGAACTGACGGGATAAATATAAATTAGAAGAATAATTATTATGCGTATTTAATATAACATCACGCCTATTCTTCGAAGGGTTAAGCAGAGGGTACTATTGTAAAACCACATTTTACCAAGACGCCGGAATTGAGTCTCATGGTGTTGGGTTGGGGCTGAGTGTACTGACATCTACCGGGCACAAGTTCCAAACTCCGTACTGGGAATTTCCATGTAGAAATACAACATTCCTGACCCGAAATAAAACCTTAGACCTCACACTCAGCACGCGTCCCTGTAACCATTAGACAAATGCCACAGTCAAACTTAGATGATGTCGATGAAAGAAACCCTACAAGAGACTATATTATGACCTCCTTTAAGTTATTTATTTATTGTACTTTTAGATGCCAATTTCCTACTGCGTTTCCTCCGCGCTAAAAAGTTCAGCGTACCGATGGCACAAGAAGCGATCGAGCGCTACATCCTGCTTCGCCAGTCTTGGGGCATCGCCTTCAACCAGCTGGACTACAAGCTGCCGGTTATGATGGAACTGCTGGAATTGGGGTAAGCTGTACCTTTATATTGCCGGACAACCTGAAAAAAGGCAATTAGGGTCGAATGTACCAGGGAGGCCGAGGACCGAGTGTTATGTGTACCAAGATACAAAATCAGCAGTTAAAAGAATATCGTAATCTGGAAGTCAATCAAACTTACCTATTTCTTCGTTAGCTGGCTTCCCACGAGCTGACTGTGTGAAATAAGTAGGTATATAAGTAGGTATATATATTTATGGAAAAATTGGCTAGTGATCGAGGCGAACTGCCAAGTACGTGAGATCTCATGTGTCTTCACTCCTGGAGACCTTTCAATTTGGATCTTTTCGTGCAACTCGCTCAGGGTTGAATTTTAAAGTCCCGAGGCCCTGGGTGGGTCAACTAAGAAGTGAGGCCGAATTATTTTTAATTGTTGAGTATTTCAATAATTTAGGTAGTAAACAAAAACAAATTAACAAACAATGATATAAAAAATTCAAACACTGGGGAACCCTTATAAATTACAATAAGCACTGGTTGTCTGGAAGAAATAGCTTTTAGCAATAAGACCCTTTTGTAACCTATGTGTAAAATGTATTTTCGCTTTGGACCTATTTCTTCCTTTGGTGTACAATAAAGAATACCAGTTAGGTTGTGTCTTCCCATTTTTTTAAGTTTTGTTTCTTTTTCCAGTTACATATTTGTGAGCCCATTCAAGGACAAGGGCGGCCGTCGCGTGGTCATTTACAGGCCCGGTAGATATACAACCTTATAATATCATCAATGATACAAGTAGTATTCATTTTACTTATTATTTTTATTTCATAATTATTTATTTAACATTTATTGGTTGCGATGAAAAATAAGACGCAATGTCCAGTCAGCATCAAAAATATGTATATACACTTAATGAAATTCAAGACCAATATTTAGAGGAAATGGTGATTAAAATCTTTACTAATTTTACAAAGTCTGTGTATACATTAAATACATAGTCTTTTAAACTTTATTATTTTAGTTTTCCAAGAATAAGCGTTTGAATTTCGTTACGTGTACTAAACTATGTATATATACTATAAATATTTATGATGCTGACTGTACATTATGCTTCTTTAATGCTGTGCTTTGATAATTAAGTACTTATCTGAATAGGTCAGCACTTTGTTAGTAATGTCGCTATTAGGCACCTATATATTTTTACCTACCTTCTAATCTCACACTACCTACATTATGTAGGTACTATGATATTGCCTTCAATGATATATGTAAATTATACGTGCAAAACCTACTGGGTATTATACTTAGATGTTATTTTTTAACTATGTGATCAAATCGTGGTCGGTCCACCGTCATTGGACCTTTTTTTGGGTTATGGCCTTGGTGCGTACCCAAGAAAGTGGCCGTGTGTTCGTTTCGTTCGAATTACATCAAAGTCGTTGTATATTGCAGTCTCATGATTGTTGCACCATACAACATTAACAGCGAGCTTTTCGTTGATGTTGTAATATTTATTGCTTTTAGCGCATTCTATGGAATTTTGCACTTCATTTATTTGCACATTCATCTTTAGCTGTAGATTAATTTATTGTAGTTGCAGATACATTTTAATTATTACAATATGTATCAGACAGTCTAAGTTATGTTTGATGCCTAGCTGAGACAGAAAGCCCAGAACAAGTGAAAGGCCCTTGAGAAGACTTGTTAAAAATGTCTTTTGAGAGAATATGATTGCATTTCAATTTTTACTATATAATCATCCCGCCATGGAATTGCACCACCACAGCGATCGAGAGATCTTCCAATCCAAATAGATACGGCGGGCAGCAGTGTAGATATCCTGGCAATTGGTCGACCCAAGTGATATACGGGCATTTATTTTTAAGTATGTTTAGGTAGCTTGTAGACTCGTGTCGTATGCGACGGAAAATCAGTATTTTAAACGACTGTTGTTTGAATGCCGCAACCAGAACATAAAATTACGATGAAATATTTATCTTCACAGTTAAGTTAGTGAACATAATTGAAACCCCAAAAATCCTTATCCAGGCGTGTTCGATCCGTACAAGTTCACAAACCAAGACATGTGCCGGGTCATGGGCATTTGCTACGAGACACTGTTGGAGGACGAAGAGAACCAGGTCCGAGGGCTGGTCCACTACGCTGATGGCAGCGGTGTCAGCTTCCCACATCTTACGCTGTTCACGCCTAAGGAAGCTGTCAGGATTGTTAAGAATGGAGAGGTAAGATTTACATATTGAGTAAACATTGCATTGATTCAATATTATCAGCCTACCTACTCCTTTTATAAGTTTTGGCTACCGGTCTTACCAGATGCGTCTAAATAACTAGTACCTATATAACACAGAGCGACTGCCGTATTGACAAATATCTACATATGACAGTTGTTATGCGTATCAGCAACCCAAACAGGTCTAATAAACGGTCAAGTTCAGGATTAATCTTAGAGTATACTTATTAGTGGCTCCCAGTAATCGACTGGTGGTCAGATGGGAGTCGTTCCGTGTAAATTACTAGTATTTCGCTACATCTGGTTAAACTAATAGCCGACCCCATAGTTGGGAAATGGCTAAGCAAATGATGAATTGTTTCTAAAATTACCCCTTACTTCTTAGCGCACACTCCCCATGAGACACAAAGAGATCTATGGCATCAATGTGCACCCCACAGTCAAGTTCGCGCTGGACTTCGGAATGGCGCTCATATCGGAGAAGATCAGGAAGCGAGTAAAGCTTTACAGCGCGCTGGAGGAGGTGGAGATTGACAAGAGTCTGCTACCTAAGGAATATGGAGGCACCATGCCTATGAAGGAAATGATTGGTAAATCATAAAACTTAGTCCATAACATTTATAAAATGAAGTAGGTACACCTATTGAGGTGTTTTTTGTTTAGGTATGTTTATATACCAAGTTGGCTATTTCTTAGGAATTGTTAATATCGGGGATATTTTTGGTACACGAATCCCCCAATATCGAACTCAGCTTCAGTATCTTCCGAGTCATTCTCTGATGACATTACCACTAATCCACTTGCGCAACGTGGTGTTTGTAACAATGTTGTACATATGTTGCGTTGATGTGAATTTAGCGATCTATGTGCTTGTGCAGGCTTATATTCATCATACTCTAGGAACTTCCACAAGAGAAGAACACAAATCATAACACTGATATGTATTTCTAGATCTATGGAAAGAAGAGCTCGCAAGCAAGCGCGACATTCTCCTCCTAAACGACAAAATGGCAGTCCGCCTCGAGATGTATAGCGAAGCAGCACGAGAAGGCGCCATATCTGCGCTGAAAGCCGGCGCCAACACATGCGCGGGCGCAGACGCTGTTGGCGACGCTATGAGAGGACTCACTGGCAATTTTAGAAAACTTGAAGTAGATTGATCTTGTTAACTTTAAAATTTAGACTGATTGTTTTGTATTTTTAAGAAACATAAATCTGCAAGTTAGATTGCGTGCGGATTGCTTTGAAGTATTTGCATTATCATGTTGAATAAGGTGGGTAGTGTTAAAGTAGTAATGAGAATGTAACTTTAGATTGTATCATTAATTTTAAGACTTGTACAAATGAACTGAGATATGATGAGACAAAACACGTATATTTTCATGGCGAATATTCTTGTTCTCACTTTGATAGTTATAATAATAAACATTTTTTTAGAATGGCTGTTTTAATAAATAAAAACCACATAATTTATTTAGTCTTTATTAAAAAATCGTCAACTACCTAATTGGTAGAAACACATGACTTTCACATCGTCACATCCCTAACAAACTCATACAAAATGCAACATTTTATTTTTTATAATAATTTGGCACGTTATGCGGTTTAATGACGTCATAGTGATCTGTGATCTTTACGACCAATACTCTGCCACTAGTTTTTACAATATGAGTAGGTACCTACCATCCTTACATGTAAATGATTTTGTCTACATTTTTAGCACTAACTGAACGAAATCCTAAATTCTTCATCTTGTTAGACAAATAAAGCATAAACATTTACACAAAATAAGTATCAAATTGTCTAAATATTCAACAAATTCTTTAATTTACAATACAGTTTTATTTCGATGAGTGCGGTCCATTCCAAATGCGTAAATTCTAAATCTTAAAATAAATAGTATGAATTTAGATCAATTAAAAAATATTTTAGTACAGTTAGGAACCAATAAACATTGCCAATATAGTAGTAGATACTCCAGTTTGTTACAGTCGATATTGTCGTAATTTAGGCTAATTTCATGTAATCTAATAACGCACATGGGTCATAATACACTTCGGTTCATTGACATACTTTTGGAAAGGGTTTAGTTACTCTATGGGCAGTGTTTGGCTAAAAATATATTTCTATCAACTTTTGGCTTTCGTGACATTTTGGCACTTTCAAAACGGTATGCCTCCATGTGAATATTAGTAGTTAAATATTATTATTGGGTGTATGAAAAGCTTTCAAATTATATGTAAGTATATTTCGAATTAACAAACAGTCATAATTCTATCTTTCTTCCATAGCTAAGAAAAAAAACATTCTACTTTACAATGTGTAACGTATGTAAATATTTCTTTGAAACATTGATTGCATCGTTGCATGATATTAACAGTTTCCATAATTATAGTCTCGAACATGGCATACAATGGCTAACATTTGGCACTACTATGATGCTTACAGACTGATCACTGTGCTTTTGAATTGGCTAGAAAATATTTAAACGGGTCAATCAATCATCATTTTTCGATAAAAGGGAGTTTATATAGGAAGACGAGTTTATATTTTTTTCATAAGCTGTAAAATAATTAAACGTACGGTTGGTGCAGTGGTTGAGGGGTCGACTGCTGCGCTACGTGTCGCGGTTTCGATCCCCGCACGGTTCAAAATATTTGTATTATCTACAGATCGATGTTTCGGGTCTGGTTGTGTGTGCTCGTGACGTGTATATTTGTAAACTGTACGCAGACACAGGAGAAATCCGAGGTAGGGGCAACGTTTTAGAAAAAAATATAATTAAAACGAGCATAATCATCCATGAACATTTTCCTAGCCATAATTATCCACGAATATTTTCCTAGGCACAGTGCATTATGTAAAAAAAAATGGAGTTATTGCCGGTTCTTCTCCATAGGACCTACTATTTGGAACCGTGCACCTAGAGTCTCGACATTTCATAAGTGCCTGTAATTGGTTTACATGAAATAAAGATATATTTTATTCTATTCTAAACGAAACAGTATAGTTTACTGATTGCTAAATGCTAAAAATTGCTACGCGTATGGCTCCCAAAGTGAGTATATTCGGCAACTGCTTATCTTTCATTTTGTTTCTCTTTGACTTTTGCAAAGTGCCTTATATTTAACCAGTCGCAGCCCTTGGGGGAGGGGGTTTATTTTACAGCTTAAAATTATATTTCAAACTGCTTTCCAACCAGTAATTTTTTCAGTAATCAATTACAAAAATATAGTCATGTTTACTTAAAATTTTACTATAGATTTATATAAATATTATTGTTAAAAGTATTTAATCAGTCAATAGGTAATCGCGTACTGGTTTAAATTACATCGTTGAAACGTACTGACTTGGCCAGTGCTATGATGTGCTTCTAAATATCAGAGAAAAAGTTACATATCAATTGCCGAATACATCCATCGTATATTTATTCAACAATGAAAATCTTACAGTTTATATTGTTCTAAACTAGGCACTTTCATATAAAGAGCGAGTAATCAATAACTATGTGCGGTTGGCAGCAGACTTAAAACAGTTTTAACTATGTGCAACCTTCAATTCCTTATGTTAAAATGTTCCTTCAGGGAAGCGTGGAACTACACTCAATAAGATTATGACGACACAACGACTTGAGATGCAACACAGACGTTTATATAGGCATTAAACTGTAGAGTGCAGACTCCTTTCATATATTGTTGTAAACTGGTAAGATAATAGTCACATCATCATCATTGGTGATGCTGCTCTAATACCTTCAACTAAGCTATTTACGCCAGTATTAGTCTCCTGTTTGTTTACATAAAAAGTCTAGTTTTGACTATAAACAGACCAATGTACAACAATATATGCGACAACAAGGAAACATTTAGACATGAGCAAATTGTTCCACATTATTTAAGTACAAACATCATCCATATTGGCACAACCTACTATTTACTAAATTATAATCTATAACGTCTGTTAGAAATCCGTATTAACAATATGAACTTAAATATTAATTAGGAATTCTTAAAGTAAAATGTTAATATTTCTAATAGATTCAATATTAATAAAATTAATCTAAATTTTCTAACAAATGATAAATGATGCTTATGTTTAGTTATGTATACTACGATTCTTGTTGGCACTGGTTTTGGCATGTGTGTAAGTGTCATACATAACCCACCAGAATGTACAAAATATACACATAAGTACAATATGCCTTCTATTTCTAGTTACATCTGCATTGTAAAATGTGTTTTATATTCGTACATCGTGGTGGGCGATATTTTAGCTAAATAATAATTTTCAAGTAGTACCTAAATCTAATGTTCCTTTTGTTTTCTAATATGTAATATATCAGTATCATGCGCATTAAAATATATTCTTTATAATAATTCTGTAGACAACACACATTAATATATAAGCAAGTCCTTTGCATCAATGTTAACAGGTACATACATTGTAATATATTGTATATTATGTTGTTATAAATCAGTTCTTAGTTCAGGCCGTTGGGTTATCTATGTATAATTGAATAACATTTTGCATAAGCTTTGGAATTTGCATCTGTATAGGAACATTCTATGTCATATTCATAAGTCAGATTGTTTTAAAATGCTGATCACCCAAATGAGGTTCGTTGCAGTCTGCATTCGGACGTGAACTCAGTTTGCGAATTATTTCTCTATAATTAATACAAAAACTTGTAACATTTTACACCTATTTTATGAACACTTGCGAACAATTTAGTACACTCAGCATTATTTGTACAGTATTACGAAATTATCATTGAAGACTATTTAGTTAATTGAACACCAGTCATTTTGGAGGTATTATGTAAAATACTGCAGATTTCTACGCTAAAATAATTTGCGTTAACCATAACGGAGCGGAGAGAACAACACATCCTTATCGTATTAGGTAAACATCAGTCACCTTGTCAATCAATATATTGACTGGTGTGCTTCTTTGGATAGTCGAGCTTTTCTTTGATAGATTCTTGTATCACAAAATTATTGGCAAGAAACGCGAGAAATAAAAGTTTCAATCTAGCTTCACAATTAAATACAATAAATGATGCAATTTTATGATTGAAAAATGACTACAACGTCATTTTCATTCTCCACTCAGTCAAACAACACCATCCGATTTTTAGGCCACACGCATACGAGTTATAATCGACAGCCACATCAAATAACCGGCCTGCAGTCCAGTAGCAGCCATCTCACTCCTTCGTTGCTATTTGTTTTGGCAACAGTGCATAGGACATACGAGTACTATGCACACACGCTCTCACACTTATAATCAGATATAAATTTGCTGAAGGAGCGTCGTTCATATTAATCTTTGTGACGCTATCTTTATAAAGTGATAGAGCTGCGCAGGAGAGTTGACCAAATTTCGGTGACAAAAATTGCTCTGAAAATTCACTGCCCAACCCTAGCTGGGCTTAATATTTACCTGCTCACTTTTTGCAGAAACAGCTGACTGCCACCGGTCCGTTTGCGTGTGGTCTTCCGTAAATGCGTTTTTAAATAAGTACCGGTCTAAGTCATGTGACACTTCGCTCTTCCTACTTTCTACCTATATACTACGCGGCGCCACTGTACAACGTGACGTAGGACCAAAAAGTGACCACTCAGGGGATTAAGCGATCTAACAACCGGCTACATCTACTGACAAACTTGTCATATGACCATGATCCACGATTTACAAATGGATAGTTTTCTTTATTGATGAAGCAAACTTATGGGGATTGAGAAGTATTTATAGAGGTAAGGTTTCTCTGAAATATGTCGTTTTATGATTAAAACAAATAACGGTTACTTTCGTGACCAAAATCTTGCATCAATAAAATACAGAAAAATAAGTTGTGAATATATACACAGTATTTTTCAGTTTACTTTGATCAATATTTACTATTTGCTTTTGCCCGCGGCTTTCGCTCGCGTTAATTTATAATTTGACAATCAATTCGGGTTGTACTCTGCTTACGACAAACACGTGGCGCCATCTATTATCATAAGAACGTTATTGTTGTTTTCCTCGGGAACAGTAAATTTCAGGATGTTTGTCGTCCGTCCGTCAAAAGATGTTGACTCCTTGCTAGATCGCTATGAGCACCGGAAAATTACTAACAGACAAACATAACCCTGTATTTATATATTATAATATATATATATCAATTAAAGTACACCAACCTCTTGCTTATTTATTATTAATTTCTATATATCTAATTGAATTTCAATCAAGCGAGTATATAATAAGTCCTTATGTTTATTTGGGGCTAATGTACTTCTTTCGATATTGGTGACGTACAAAATCGAAGTCGTCAAACGAAGTCAGTTCAGATTCCGACTTAGATGAAACGTTATTACTACACCCGTGGTTTGATTCGATAAATGGAAGTGGTACATATACGATGGCTTACGGCCAATGCAATAAGTCACTCATTTTATTGTATTAATACTGCATTGTACACATATAGAAGTTTCGTATTTAGTATGTATATACAGTTGTTTGTAGAAAAAGACGGCCGAAATGTGCTGAGAGAACGCTCGTTTAGTTATGAAAATTATAATGCACAAAAACCATAATAAATGTACCATTCGTTCCCACAAACACGGGGACCCAACAGTGATTAGGAGCTTTAATATGAGGTCTATAACCAGTCAGCCGTCTTAAGCTACTTGTGACTGGCAAATAAAACTGATGTTAAAGCCCTTTTATAAAGTAACGATAACATATTTCTTAGAGGGTAATCTCGCAACTCTCGTGTTTGCCGGTGTAGTTACTGAGTAGAAAAGGCGTAGGAACTAAGTCGACGCCGCGCCTGCGCAGACGACGGTTCAGTGTCATGCATTTCTCGTGCGCTGTAACCGTTACTGTGGGGTAATTAGAATATAATATTTAAGTATGTGTACAATTATGACCTAATAATATAAAAACTATTACGTTGAGTGGATCGAAATAAAGGGTGAATCACAATTTTGTATAAATATACGTTGCCTTAATAGGCCAGCCTATATAATTATAAATCTGGCTGGTTTTCCACACTCAGTCAATTAAATGTTCACCAACATATTGGTGAATCATCAGCCCAAAAAAATGTTTATTGATGACCTTTTGTGCTACATCGTTTCTATATGTAAAAATATTGTATTACTGACCTGGCCTAGGCGCCCTCGGCAATGTGAAGGTTTCCTTGGGTCAGACCCAGTACTGGTTGCGCCGGAGCATGGGGTTCGCGGGCGCAACACCTGCGGCGCGCACCGGGTACGCAGACTCGCTCGCTTCGTAGCTGCTCCAGTCTTCAGCCTGCAACGAACCGTACTGATAGTTGCGTTATATTTGAAATTTATAAATAAATGTCTAAGTAAAAGCTTAACGCTCATAAAGCCACGTGTTAGAATAAATCTGAGCAGAGTTTTAACAAAGAAAATACGAAATCAAAACATGACGATACAGTGCCGACTGAATATTTAATTATTCTATTAATTAAAGGAACAAATTTAGGAGGCAGCGTCTACCAAGTCGATGCTGTAAGTAAACTAAACTTTTTAAAGAATAAAAGATGACAAATAAGAATTGCATTGTCGCCATTGATCAGAATTAACATCTTCGATGATCATTCAAAAGCCATGTTTTTACCATCTGCCTAATCTTATTCCCAACTATTAGGTCGGCTCCCAATCGGACCTCCGCCACCCATTTATTGAAGAATACGGTCCTACGGTTAGACTAGTGGTTAGGCTTTTCGGGCTGAATGTACGTAAAGACTGTCATAGAAATTTGTATGAAAACCGAAACCAACTGCAAACCGTCTTTTCCAAGGCGCAGAGAGGCCGTGTCTGTGAGAAATGGTCATTTATACGTGCCTATACCAAGACTGACCGTACAAAGCGCTAATTATAAGCGCGGTCGATTAAAAGCGGGCGAATTACTCGATCTCTTAAAAATAGCGTCATAGTTTTAAGAAATAACAGAAAGATTAAATAGGCATTAAAGACTCACGTCTGTGTGATCGTCGGTGCCGTACGGGTACCTCGCGTTGAGGTCGGGTAGTGCCGCGTCGGCGAGCGGCGTCACCTTGCAGGCCACGCTGCCGGCTGACGGCAAGGGCGTACTGGCGCCAGTGTGCACTGATTGTTCTGATGATACATAGCTGTGGAAAAAGACAATACATACATAATATCACGCCTTCTTGCGATCCTTCCATAACCCTTTTGCTTCATCTACATTCAACATGACAACAATGAAATAATTGATTTTAAAAATAGTCATTATTAAAAGGTTTTACAAGCATTTTTTTTTTAGATTTAGGCGCCGTCATTTTCATTAATTTCAGAAATTAGTTCATCTAAATTACTAACAAATAATATATACATATTGGTGTTGGTTGCTAATGTAATTATAAACTTGATTATTATATTTTATCTTAACTTCTTTATTGGTCTAATAGTTGCAAGTGGGGCCCATAAGCGTAAAGTCTAGAGTTCGATGTCCGGATCGAGCAAAACATTATTAAGTATAACTGTTGTAAATTCTCAGTAGCAGCCCAGGGATTAAAATTGTACGAGGTAGATGGCAATATCCTCACTTCCTATTATTGCATAGTACTTTAAAAAAGCATTGGAGAAATATGGGTGTGTCACACGTATACTTGTACCTAAACACTCTTACCTAAATACTAAACACAAGTAGACGCCAAATATTAGAAGTACAAATCGAAAATTCTTTTAACGGCACCACAACATTGGCAGGTCTATAGAATCGTCTTGTAGGCTAATCCACATAACTAAACTGAACTTCAACTAAACTGCAGCATCATTGCAATTTAAGTGAAATTACGTAAATTAGCCTACTGAATTAACTCGTTGACATATGTATATGACAGGATCGCAACACTTTTGTTTTTTCAAAGTCTCTCCGGCAGCCGAACACCAAGTCCCCCACAAACTATAAAGTTGCCCATCTGATTGTTGTGTTAATCTGTAGCTGCCAACCCTGAAGTATAAGATCTTATACCTATGTCTTCTACGCAGTTAATTTCACTAGCTATAACTAGAGAAATCAAGTTACTCAGACGGGCCGTACACGAGACCTACTAACTACCAATAAGAACATGCCAAAATTGTTAGTACCGTTTTATAGGCGGAGTACCCTGCGAGGGTGAAGGCATGAGATGATCAGGCGGCCTCGGCAGTGGTATAGGAGCCACCGCGCCCTGACTTTGCCCGTGTATTTTCACTAGCGCGTTCTGGTCACGCATGAGGTATCTCCGGCACTTCAGTAGACCGAAGATCACGATGATGGCAAGGACGGTGCCGGATAGGGCCATGACGATCATCATGTAGTAGGATGCGGCTTCACCATTCGCTACCTAGTAGAAAATGCGTCCTTATTAGAAGCATAATTATATAGATTGATATTATTTAGATTTAATTTAAAAAGCGATTCGACATAGCTAACTTAAGCCAAAATAATGTTCCTATACACTGTTGACATATATTTACGAGAATCGAGATCGGGGAAATCTTGTACTAGACCCGCAGTTATAAAATGTCGCGCTTAATCTTTTCATTCAAATGAAATGTTCCGGCAAAATGCCATTGCAATCGCAAATTTACCGATGCCAAAGTAAAGCACGTATCTTGGCTAAAACAATGCAAGTCATACTTACTGGAACACCCTCATGACTCTCAGGGTCGTTTGGACCCGGGAGATTCTTCTTCTGTCTGTTTCCTATGAAGATCTTCACGTCACCTACTGCCGGTTGAAAAATGCTTGCGGCCAACAGAAACCTAAAGCTATCTTCTAGCCCATTCAAATCACTAACTTTCTTTTTAGCCACAAAGTATATCACTCCCGCTTTTACATCTTCGTGAGTGAAATATGCCACTTCTCTTTCTCTTGCGCTCGTCTTTTCCCCCGAACTTCTTATAATTTTCTTCAAAGTACCATATCTGGGTTTCCTGAGTAACGTAAATACAGGATCGCTCGCTGTGAGCTTCGCTAATCCAGTCGCGTCCATTGTCTTCAATGTAATCTTGGCCTTTTCTATCTCTACCCTCAGATCTCCCAGCGTCATCAACGGTTGAACAATGACTTCAATGGTGAAAGGACGCGTCGCGTTGCTGTTGTGGACGTAGGCGATCAAGTCGAAGCTGTCGTTGGCAGTCGTCATGTCGTTCTGCATGTATATCACGACCTTTTCCATTAAGTCTTTGTGTGTGAAGTGCGAAACCGGATTCCTTCCAACGTATATCATTCCATGAAGTGGCTGTCGAGTAATGTTGTAAAGAATTTTTGATGTCCTTGCATTTGTTTCCACGTATATCTGCTCTGTAGTCACAGCTGCTACGTTTGAACCTTGCTGCAGGTATATAGGATGCAGGGATGTAGCATTTAGAATGACTGATATGACATCTATCGTGAACACTGTGTACGTAGGCTTGAACTGCCCATCCCAAACTCTAAAGTAAAACGTAGCGGTTTGCAGCATTCCAGAATGTTCATATATCACTCGGCCGTTATTGATGTCGTCCTGAGTGAATTTGTTTATCGAATGTGCCTCGTCAATACTCTGGTTCTTGTCTAACATCACCATTCTGCCTTGTGTTGGTCCGCTAATAATGTCGTAAAGGATTCCTGGGGGACCCGTATCGGCGTCCTCGGTAAGTAAATCGTTTTTAGTAATAGTATAATTCTCACCTTGTACTACTTGTATTTGTGGCGTATCAGTAAGCAGTCTGAATGGTTGATCATTGACTGGAATTATATGTATAACTATTGTGACATTACACAGAAGCACATAATCAGGCAGTAAGTACAGAGACATGTCAATCTTGTCCTGAATAGTGTCAGAATCGTCGTGTTCGTAGTTTACGACGCCACTTTCGATCTGTGACTGCGTTAACGACGACATGAAAGGTTTCAACTCACCGTGAGAAGGCTGAGACCACTGCGCTTCAATCTGAGGCTGCCTCAAACCAGCCTGTGTCTCTAAATATGTTATAACATTACTAACATTAACTTTTATAGGCACTTTGTCGCCTTCCTGTACTTTGATTGGCGGTATATTAACATACTTGGCGAGTCCACCAGACGATACGGATATATCTATGTTAAATATCTGATCTGTGAGCGGTTTGGCTAGAGGAGCTTCAACTGTGAATATAAACGAGTCGTTTGTGTATAAATCTGAGAAGGGATGCGTATGCTCATAAAATACTACGGTATTGTTTATATCTTCTTGTGTGAACTGCTTTATTGATCGATGGTGGTTTTCTCCGTTCAATATGATAAGTCTACCCATTGTGGGAGCTCTATCTATTTTGTATATTATGGTTCTGGTTGAGTCTGAGCATTTGGCCATGAGCATATAGTTGTTCAAGGGCTCCCTCATGAGTGGAAACACTCGCATGTTATGTTTTCTTGTCAGTTTGAGAGATACAGACTTGGTGGTTATCAAGAAGGTGATTTTGGACAGTTCGTGAAGTCCATCCGTGACGTTGAAGATCATCTTGCCTTTTGTACCATCTGAAACAAATGAATTAGATTCAATTGATGCATAATCTGCACAAAAATGTCCTAATTTTCCTAATTAGTTTATCCTTTTTGCATTTGAAATCGAAAATGTAACTTTTTGTGGCATACCTATATCTAGGAGGGTCGGTGCAAATTAAATTCACAATTGACTAGTTGAAAAAGGGTAAGCAAACGATTATGAAAACTTGTCGATGTGCGTCTTGTTTGCTTGCGTGAAACGATGCACGACAGTATCGAGGCTGTCTTGCATTGCGATGTATCACACTATGTCTTATAAGTAAATGTAATATTAAATTACTTACTCTTGTGCACAAACACCACTCGTCCCTTGTCGATGTCTGCCTGCGTGAAGTGATGCACGGCGGTGTCGAGGCTGTCTTGCATCGCGATGTATCCGGATACTATGTCTACCACACGGACTGTCACGTTCTCAGGAGGCGTATCGATGTCGTTCACATCTGTAAATAAAAATAATTACGTAAATATTAAAAATGTCTTTGGTAGAGTAAAGAAAAACGATCTCGTTCTATAAAATGATTTCGAGAGAACGAGACACTAAACTGTCCTGATACAGGTATGCACAAGCGTGTCTATCATATCGTGAGGATTTTTTTTTTGTTTTTCTTTGATAACAAACTTGCGAAAATCCCTATAACATATTTATTAATATTGAAATTACGCATCAACAACTCTGTCATTCTCTGGTTCCAAGCACATTCCATCAGTAAGTGTTGGACATTCTCAATCTTGTCGCGTACTAATTGTGAGATATCCAAACTTTCTCGATGGATAGTCATTGTGCCATGACGACATCCGATCTACTTATTTCAATTTTAGCAAACCAAGGGATCCGAGGAGGCTCAAACGAAAACACATACTAGAGATACTGTCTGATTACTTACAAAGTTCTTTGGTAGTGAATGTGAAAGTGCCCCCCTCCCACACGCACAGCCCGGTGTTAGCGGCCACTATCGGTGGCTCGTCGTTCACGGGCACTATGTGGACGTGCACGTAGAACGGCTCACTTTCTCTAGTGTTCTCCGTCATGGCGACCAGTTTGAACTTGTCCGTTGGTTCTTCGGAGCCGTCGTTTACGTACTGTGGAAACAAACAGATATAATGTCGTTTTCCCTGATTGCGGTATTAGGATAGTGTAGTGAATTCTAATAGAAAGAAAATAGCACAATGGATGATGTAAAAATTTCTATATACATTATATTTAAAGTCTCAACAACACGCAAGAGTAAGATGGAAAAGGAAAGTTGCATGCCCTTATTTACATCAAAGATACTAGCACCTGGCGTTCTGTAGTTTCTGCCTACCGTTACAACCTTGACATTTAACAAAAATAAAATACACACCTGAATATTTCCAGAATTGAGTTTCAATACAGGCAACAAATTAACTTCCTGGTCTGTCATCACAATCTTGCCGAACTTGGGCTTTTCAACAACTTTGTACGCGACCACTTTCCCTCTATAATACTCAGTGACAGTTCTAAATAAATCTGGCCTGACGCTCACAGCTTCGCCTTCAACAACCGTCAAGTTTGATGCCATCACGTAGAAATGTTCGGGGATGATGACAACATTTAGTTCCACGTCCCGAAGCCACACGATTCCGTTCGTGACGTCCATTCGGATTCTATCGCGCGTTCGGTTGACTCCGGATTGGACGTAAACCAGCCGATTGGCGTTAATGATGGATTGGTCGAAGACTTTGATATGAACAGGTTCTTCATTGTAGTTTTCCAGTTCGAGGGTTCCAGGGGTGGCGGTAATTTCAAGCCATCCGTGGTAGGGTCCGTCTGTTACTTGAAATACTATGTTTGATGGCTCGATTTGAGGATGCATTACCTGCAATCATCAATAAGTATCAGTAGTTGTTAGTGTCAAGATATCTAAATGAGCAAAAACGAATTCATAATTATATCTAGAATTAACTACAGCATTCTTGACCATGGGTTCCTACTTTGCATGTACTTAAATGAGCCTTCACTTTTGTTTTCACACGTTCAAGTTACCCACTCATAAAAACGGATATGTGAGTCTGAAACTACTGAGATTTGTATTTTTTTTTTGGCATAGTATCGCAGTCCTGATAACTGTATGTAAGTAGCGATGCAACGATATATCGAACATTCAATAATATTGATAATATCGATCCTAAAATATCGATATCTCGGTCAATATAGAAGTATTACCGATACGATATTATAATATCGAAAAAAAAAAATATCGATATTTTTGACCCGTCACGCTGAAAGGCGTCGAGGTAATCGCGTAATCGTTTTACGACGAGAGCATTGGTAATTTTGTCTATGGTGATCGATGTTTTTGTTTGTTTCGTTCATAATAGTTTGACAGAAAATAGATGTCTATGGCAGTATGTTCTATTGATCTATGATTTATTTACTGACAAACCATACCATTTCCATTTGTATCCAAAGAGTATTATATCACTACGTTCTTCTCAGAGTTATTAGTCTGAATTCAGTGAACTGAACTTACTTAACCTTAAATTTTGTACACAATCTGACGCTGTATTGTGGAAAAAACTAAAAGCATGAAGAAGAGCAAACTGTGGTCTTATTTCAAAAAGGAAGGCAACAATGACGCTATCTGTAATATATGTAACAAACGTGTTAAAACTTCAGGCAATACATCGAATCTTGCAGCTCATATTAAACATCATAATGTTGACGAAATCCCGACTACGTCAAGCTGTTTCATACGTTTTGATCGAGTAGGTATTGAACTTTTGTATGAAACAGCTGATTTTATGTTCGCGATTTCAGAGGTCCCATAGTGAAAGTTGTTCATATTCATGGGTAGAACAACCTGTGAAAATTTGGATAGTGATAAAAAAATTGCCCTGCATACAGCTGATTATTTAATAAAATATCATTCTTAATTCTTAACAACTTTTTGAAAATTATGAAATCCCTACTATAAAAGTAAGTTTTTCTATCTTTCTGTCTGTTACGTTTTCACGCCTAAACCACTGAATCGATTTTGATGAATTTTGGTACAAAGAGAGATTAGAACTTGGGAAAGGACATAGAATACCTTTTGTCGCGAAAAAAAGCTTGAAGAGGGTTGAAACTGGGTTATGCCGCGATAACCGACACTCACGCGGATGAAGCGGCGGGCAATCGCTAGTTATCGATAATATCGAGTTGAAACTGTCGATATTATCGATTATCGATATTTTCATTTACTTGCAACCCTATATGTAAGCATGATTGTGTTCTGCGTGAACACTAAGAACGGTCAATAAAATTATAAGGCATTGTAACTTTAAGGTTACTTATCAACATCGAGCTGTGCTACGCGGTGCTTACATATTATAATAAGAAAACAAACAAGAAGTGCGCTACGCTATGTTGTTTGTAGAAAAAACAGGACAGGAATGTTAGCCCAGCTAAGAGCAGCACCGCGAAGCACAGTTTAACATTGACTAGTCACCCTTAGATTGAGGTCGACCATACCGCAGCAATCACTAGTTTGCAGATGTTCATGGGCGGTTGTGATTACTTACCATCTGGTGGCCCGCAAGCTCATTTACCTATATTTACTACTAGCTTCCGCCCGCGGCTTCGTCCGCGTGGTTTACGAACCCGTACATTTTTCCGGGATAAAAAGTAGCATATGTGCTATTCCAGACTATAATATATCTCTGTGCCAAATGTCATCTAGCCTTTCTGGTGTGATTGAGTAACAAATATCCATCCATCCATCCTCACCTCACAAACTTTCACATTTATAATATTAGTAGGATTAAAATACATTTAAATCACCATACCTCTAAAATGTCCTTGGTAACATTAACGCTGGTAGATTCTTCCACAACCAACGGTATGTTAGTGTTCACTCTCAATGGCTCCCAGTAGCTGGACGGAAATATCTTGATGACATACACGCCCTCGCCCCACGTGTCCAAGCACATCACTTTGAACCTGTAAACAAAATTATATTCAACGATTCGTTTAAATTCGTCGGTACGATTGACGCTATAACTAACCGCTTGGCTTTCTACCCGATGTATCGAAGATTCGATTCCCGCATGTAAGAAATATTAGTAAAATCAACAGAAAGTTCTTTGGCGTCTGTGTAAACATAAATGTTGTGCTGTCACTGTGTCATAGGAAATAAATGTTTCTTTCTTTCATGAAAATTTTTGACTGTTTTCTCCCACAATACAGAAGAAATAGTATTTTTGGAGACAGGTCTTTTCTCCTGTCAGCATGAAGGAAATATTCCAAGTTTGGTCACAGACCGCAGACTGTAACAGCGGACCTCAGTTACACTACTAGTCTCTATGTATTTCTATGAAATTATGTATTTCGAGAATTGTATTGCTGTCAGCATTGCAGCTGGTCTGCGGCCTGCAGACGTCCTCGTAATCATACCTTGCTCGCACTATGTAATTACTCATCTCATGATGGAAAGATGAACCAATTTGGAAGGCTGATAATAGGTGAATGCCCATGGGTTCTCAACTCCAACAAATTACGATTTGCCTTTAAAAAATGATATGGATAGCAGCATAATTATGTAACAATTGTGAAATTATTAATCACTGAAAAGCTTTAAATTGTAGTGTCTTTTTTTAAGTAATAATAGTAAAAATCAAAACTGTCTTATTTAAAGTTAATGTATCTATTTACACTCATAAATTACGTAGTTTTAGATAAATTAAGCATTTTATTGCCATCCGAACCCATTTTAATGAACTAAAAGTTAATTTTCAGTTTTGTTTTAAGGGGGTATTCTACTCTAGAGGCCTAAATTTAAGCGATTTTTCCGAAAAAGATGAAAAAAAAAATGAATAACATTTTTAATATCCATATTTTATAGATAAGTTGATAAGTTATTGATATTTTTAAAATACAATATAAATTACTCAAAAGGAAAAATCGATAATTCATAAAAATATAAGCGGTTAAGAGCCTTTACGCCGTACGGTCCGTTATTGGCATTTTTCATCCTGAAATTACTTCGTTAAATTGTATAGATCATATATCAAAATTGCTGTCCATTTAATAGGAAATTTTGTAAAGAACAAATCTAATACAAAACATTTTTATTTTTTTTAGTAATTATGTATACTAGGGCTATTATTTGACACAATGTTTCGTAAAATTTACGAAACGTGACTACTTCATCCTTCGATACCTGGCAAGGTATATGAAATAAAAGCAAAAAATAAAGGTTTTTAGAATACATATATACTCTTGTCCAAATCTAGTAGACAAAATTTTAAATAATTATTATTATTCTAAAGTAAATTACGAAACAACATAGCGTAAATTATATATTTTTAGGCATTTTCAAAGCCAATTTTGACAAACTTAATGATGGCTAAATTACATATTATATTTTTTTTTACATTACTAGAATATGTCCTTAACAATAAGGCAAAAAAAAATTATTCAAAAATGTAATAAACTATTTTTAAAAGATTTTTTAAAAATATCATATAAACTGACCCGCAACTCGCCGCGAGATCAGTGCCCGCCGAGGCTTTCTAGGGTAGGGACGTGTCGCTCTGCGCTCCGTTTTTTGAAGAAAATATTACGATTCTGAATCAATAAATTGGAATAAATCTAGTCCAAAACATATTGATACTTTGGGTAAAAGTAAACAGTTGAATTATTTTTGACGACTTTTTATGAAAATTTGTACAATAATTGTTCATAGTCCTCTTATACTTCTTGGTGAGGTGAGCCATGGTGGTGGAGCCGATGGCATCGAAGACCTGATGATGGATCCTGAAGGTTACAGGAACTCGGTAACTGTTTATAGTAGAACCACCGTGTTTAGGCTTGTTTTATTTGTCTCGATCGGTACTTTTATCCTAACTAGTGCTGATGCCCTGATGATGCTGATGATGATGAGAAGTGTTTACAGGAACTCGGTTACTGTTTATAATAGAACCATCGTGTTTAGGCTTGTTTTATTTGTCTCCATAGGTACTTTAATCCTATTGCTAATGACCTGATGATAATGATGATAATGATGATGATGATGGGAGGTGTTTACAAGAACTCGGTTACTGTTTATAGTAGAACCATCGTGTTTAGGCTTATTTCATTTGTCTCGATAGGTCCTTTTATCCTAACTAATGCTGATGACCTGATGATGATGGGAGGTGATTACAGGATCTCGGTTATTGTTTACAGTAGAACTACGGTTTTTAGGTTTGTTTGATTTAGTATAGTGCCGATAACCTGATGATGAGGTTGTGAGGTGCTCTTAGAAACTATATCCACCGTGTTTGAGTTTAGGAATTTGTATTAATTTCATCAGGTCTGGGAAACAAAGAGCTTTTTTTTTATTCGGGAAAATAAATAAATAATAAGTAATGTACACAATATGTATCTTGATTATTATATTATATTGTATATTGACTTAAGGGGACTTTGTTGTATCTCTGCATGAGTATTTATAATCATGCCATGCAACTGCTTTATTATTTATATTTTTTTTAAAGATCTCAAAAATTATAAATAAATATACCAATCGATAGAGCAGATTTTTCTGAGTAAAACTGTATATTTAACAAATTTTTGACAATTTGTCCCTTACATTAATTCATATTTTCGGTGACGATATTATCGTATTATGAAAATATATCGTAATATCTAGGTACTAATAATTATTAGCTCATCTGAATAAACAAATACTATAAACTACAATACAAAATAAATTATAATAAACTAAAAAATACCAAAAAGGCAAAAAGGATCAACATCGCCAGCGCGCGCTCTAAGCATTGCCTGCTCACAGTCCGCATGCACACACACAAGCGGATGAGCGGTCGAGCGCTTTAAATACCTAATTTCACTCGCCACCGCGCGGCGTAAACGCTCTTAAAGAGGGAGCAAAAAAAGGTGCGTCCTGGTTAACATGATTCCAACCCTTGTAGAGGACTAAAACAAAAAATCAAACAAAATTCTTAATCAGTAAAGACGGCGCTATGGCTATGGCTAAAAATAAAAAATTGACGAAATGGTGACGATTATAAAAAAAATTGCCTCTGTTTCTTTTACTTTCGTAAAATATTATCTGTGGCCAGTCTTGTTCTTCGCCCACTATACTAAGGTTTCTACCTGAACTGATCAGAAGGAGTCTTTGGCTCCCTGTGTCTGTAAGCAACTCTGCCAGCCGCGACGTCTAGTTGAGTGAAGGTGTATGCGCCTTGTCCTTCTCCCACTTCGATAGTCCCGTGCTTTGGTTCCAAAGTCACTTCGTAACGAATGTCTTCTTCGAGGCAGTTCATGTTGGTGTCAACCTGGTGGACAAAGACGTTACAAAGGTATTAAATGGAGAAGTATAATTTCTTATTATGGTCGTTAGACCACTCAAGTATTGTTAGTCAATATCTCCTAAAGTAAGAGTTACGCAACGCTGCTTCTGTCAAATGCTTGATCTTAATCGTTGTTTCAACTGGCGTGTACTGTCGTTGTCATATTTGTTTATGACGTTGCAGACAGAACCTAAAAGTCTGAAAACTGGGAAAACTTATCTCTAATTGACGCGCGGTAAAAGATAGTCAAAATGTTAATATTCTCTATCTTTTTATGATGATAAAAATTTATTATTAGTGAAAAGTTGAAGCAATGTCAGAACCTGACATAAGTATTGTTATAAGTATAAAGTTAGATTTACCTGCATATCTCTAGCACTGATAACAACAGCTTTCCCATTTTCGACGATCGATCCATTAGTGGGGTACATCCTTATGAATGGCGGCGAGGCCTGTATCTCCAGATTACCGTTCACATCGAACAACCCGTCAGATATCCAGAAAGCCATCTTCCCATACTCTTTGCCTTGATGCTTGAACAATACCAAGTTTTTATTGATATCGTCTTGAGAAAACTGCGTTATTTGTTCCGAAGGATTGTCAGCTCTAAATATTCCGCCGTTAGGAGGATCCTTGATATATCGCTGCACAGTATAGATGATATCAGAAGGCTTCGTATCCAAGTCTGCATCAGTATAGCTCAAGTCTCGAGCAGTAATCAACCTCGCCCCGCCATGGACGATGTGAAAAACATTGTCGTTCGCTCTCACGGGGCTATTATCATTCTTCAATATAATGTCAATGTGAAAAACTCCTACATACTGGAAATCTTCGGGTTCAGGACTCAAAGCCATGAAGTGAAACGAATCGTGTCGACTTTCTGAGTCGTCGTGTGCGTAATATACTCGATCAGAATTCAGCTCTTCTAGGGTAAAATAAGTCGTATTATCTCTCAATATTTTTAAGATATCGCTAATGACTTCAATTTTGCCGTGTCTTGGCAAATGTGTGATGTTAAATATTAGGTTAGTGACGGCATCTGTACGAAAACTGAGATGTGTGGCTGGGATAACCATCCTAGAACCTTCTGTGACTTGCAGCCGTTCTAACGTTGTATGAACTCGCCCTTCAGTTCGGTCTGACGTTAGGGTACCGGGGGTGTGACGTATTGTCATCACACCTGTTATATTTTCGCACTCAGTTGCACCTACCACGAAAGTGAACTCGTCTTGAATATGTGAATATGCCCTTCTGTGTAATCGATACCACAGTTGATCCGTATCGATGTGTTGCTGTGTAAATGTGCTATGCATCTGCAGATGATGTTTTCCTGAAGATAGGTGAAGTATTCCATACTTGGGTGTCCTCAATATCGTGTATACCACACGATCATTTGGTAGCGCGAGAGGGTTAGTTTTAAACTTAAGGTGTTGAGACGATATGAAAGCCTCTCTCGTGTTGTTAAGTACCAGTTCTTCGTTAACTGATTGGTAAAGTTCGAGTTTTATGAACGTTAATCGAAAATCGTATAGTGTGTTCGTTCGTATTGTGCCGACCGACGCTTTGAACTGTGAACAAAGAATGCTGAGTTACTTGAGCAATTTTAAAAGTTAAATTAAATCACATCAAGGTTATGATACTTTGATAAGCTCATGCATTTTCACGAGCGTCTGAATTGCGATCAATACGCTTATGTTACTATTCTAACGCTAAAAACTACTCAATAGGCCATCAGCAGCGCACTCGACACGCATGCGCGACATAATGTCGTCGTATGCAAAGATCACAGTGTTCTCTAATAGGTCCCAATCAAACTCTACTGAATCCCATTAGTTTCAGCTCATGACTACTGGTAATTTAAGTGCTATAGCATGAAGACAACCAACCAGTGTTAACCGTTATAATTTACCTTAAACTCGTCATGCGTCGGGTTGCCCAGTAGGTGCATGTATCGCACGCGACCAAAGTTTACCATTTCATTGGTAAACGAGTCCACTGTTTGCCAAGTCCCGTCCAATACTCTTAAACGTTCCACCACGCCAAATTGGGGCGGTTTCACTATGTCGTACCTATAATAGAAACAATAATATATAAAAGAGGAGATGACTATCAGCGTTTGTTAAATAAGCATATATAGCGAAACCAGATTAGATCGGTAATAAATAATAAGTATGTTAAGTGACATAATGGATGTGATATTTGTTTGTCGGTGACAGCAACTTAACGAATTTATTATTGGGGTATCAAGTAAATACTCATGTCAGGTCCGTGTTTCGGCAATGCGGTAAAGCTTAATAAATACTGTTTTACAGATTTCATAACATTCCATAACATGATGCTTTGAAATTTACAACTACTTCTACTCCGGTGTCTAGATATTTTGATGCATTACTTGCTTAGCTTCAGTCAAAATGTCCGGTCACAACGGATTATTGAACACTGTGGACCGTTACGCGCTATACCGTAATTGTAGCGATAAACCTACCCGTTTACTGTGCGTATAATAGTCATGTTCGAGAATTTGGTCACACTTTGATCGAATATTTAGTCATACTCACTTCACTTGCACGTTAGTTTCATCAGCATTAGTAGTGAAGGTCAGGTTGTCGGCAGAGATCATTGCGTAAGAGTTGTGAACTAGCTGCAGCCCCGTATTGTTTACTAGTCGCACTTGAAGAGGGACGATGGATACGCGTAAGATACCCGGACCGCTAGTCTCTATGCCATCTGACACCTGGAAATTAATAAATAATCAATATCAAAGATTTTGAAGTCGCATACGTACGTAATTTTTATTTTCAATAGTAAGGTCCAAATTTTGGGATGGGTTCTTCCAAGTAAATATATAGCTTATCAATAGGTTGATAAGACAAATAACACACACTTATAGACAGAAATATCAGATCATAATGTTACATTTAGAAAGATTTTTTTCGATACGCCTGTCAGGTGAAACGCGATGTTAAACAGCGAATAACTCCACCTACTGTACCGAATACTATTATGCTCATTTTGTTACACGTAAGGTCACGTGTACCGACACCGACTGAGTAAATAAGTTAAAATCTGTATCCATATCCGTATCCGCGAAATTAGACACTAATGATCCGTATCCGCGGATACACATTTCTAACGATCTCTACACGCACATCTCTACACGTAAATGATACAGAACCCATATTCAAAACTCAATGATGTAATCATTTTTTTTCGTATAGGCCGTAAAAAGGCACTTACAAATCGTTCAATGGTCCAAATATTTATTCAAAAGAGAAGAACCAGAAATAAACTCCATGGTTCCATTCACTATAACGACCACGTTTATTTGTATATTGCTACGATCTGTCTCTTGTATGTATGCGAATGCCATAGAATAAAGGTCACAGGAAATAAGCAAATCAGATAACTCACTTGTAAAGTCAACCTCAGCGACGTTTTGTTGAGCTGTTTGTCGCTGGTAGATCCATGGACGTAGGATATCACTCCCGAGTCTATGTCCTGTTGGGTGAAGGAATCCACTGGCTGACCTGACATCTCTATGTGGCCACTGTTGAAGAAATAAAAGTTAGGAAAACTGGGACATATGTTATGTTAAATCTTGTGTCTTAAAACCATGTTTAACACAATAATTCGTTTTATAATTTATAGCGTTCTAGTCATTAAGTTTTCTGCAAAGTTGCGCTCGCTCTTGTCAACGGTTGTCTGTCAGTGTAGTCTGTTTTTGTTCTACGAAATAATAACATATTATTAGTAGACGTTTTGCTCAATATTTTATTTATGATTGCGTAATCCAATAAGTTACCTACCTCAAAACCAATAGGGTTTAAAAATCTAAGTTAGTTTTAAAATATGTAATAGCCCTTAATATATAGGCCGACCGTTTAACTCGCGTATCGCCTGCGCGGTAAGAAGGAAGCGGGGGCGGGTAAAGCTACACACGGAGTCAATAATCCAAAGATTTATCTCGAGATAGACATTGTTGGTAAAGAATAAAATAATAAGTATCTTTTTTTAAGTATTTATTTTTAAGTTTTACAAATATTTTATAATAGCTTCATAGGTACAAAATCATAAAACAATAATTAACTCCGTTTAAGAAATATTTAACCACAGATAAAAAAATTATAGGACTATTCGTCACTAATATCCATATCGCTTGAATCATCATCACTGTCTGAGTAGCTTGAGGAGTCAGAATCTTGCAAATTAATAATAAATCGGTCCATCTCTTCATCAACGATGCGATCATGCAGACAATATTCATCTTCAATAGTTTGTACATGTTTATCGCAGTTAACCCATTTTTCTACAGAGAATTCGGCAAATAACTGTTCCAGTGTATTTTTCTTTTTGTCTAAATTAGAATCAATTTCAATTTTTGCGAGCTGTCCTTTGATATCCCCCCAAACCAATTCGATTGGGTTCAAGTCTGGATGATATGGAGGCAGTCGTAAGACTTCATAACCTGCCGCCTTTAAAATTTCATCTATTTTGTAAGTATTTTCAGTCGCGTGTTGTTTAATTAAATTCAATAAATCACATTTTCTTAAAGACGTATCAAATTCAACATTGTGTCTTTGCAGCCAGGTCTGCATGGTGGCTTTTGTGGATGTCATCGTAGGCTTTTTGTCCTCTTGTACCGAGTGGTATGCGGCATTATCCATAATAATAACTGAGCTTGGCGGTAAATTTGGCAATAGCTTTTCTCTAGTCCATTTGCTGAAGTTTACAAAATTCATATCGCTATGATAATCTCCGGTTTTGCTTTTGGATTTAAAAATTAAAAGAGCTCCATCGATAAATCCGGCTTGTCCACCAGCATGTAGAATAATTAAACGTGGCCCTTTGCCAATATGCGACAGCACCCCTCGTTCTTCATTGGATTGCCAACACGCTGGTACATTTAATGACGAATTGACATATGTTTCATCGAGGTAAACAATGTTTCTTTGATCTCTTCTGTGCTTCTTTATCGCATTAAGATAACGCCACCGCCACGATACGATGTTTGGTTGTTCAATCAGTAATTTTATTTTTGATTGACATTTCTTAAATCGAAAGCCAAGTTTATGAATCAATGTTCTCAAATATTCTCGGCCACAATTTAAAATTCCTTCTTCTCTGAGTTTCGCATTCAAAATTTTTAATGTAGGAACCTTCTTAAAAACCGTATAAAATTGAGTTATTTTTCTTCTAACAACGCCCTCTGTAAAACTGTCAACTTCAATTTTTTTCTTTCGGATTTGTTTAATTTTTTTTTGGGGATTTAAAATTTACATTATTTTGTTCATCTTTCAGTTCATTTCCTTCTTTTATTATTTTACATATGGTAGTCACCGAAAGTCCTGTAGCTTTAGCAACAAGTTTACTTAGGTTTACGTCTTCAAGATACTCTGTAGAATTATGATCTTGTTTTCTGGCTTTAAAAAAGGAATATACATTGTATGCTATTTGTTTAGCTTGCTTGTTAATTTTGTTCGCAAAACTGGAAGAGCGATTCATCTTGAGATTTATCTTGACAGTCATATACCTTGTGCGTTAATGTCCAAGCGTCCGTAACAAAAACACCAACCGCGCGCTGCGAGCACAGCCAGCGCACTGCCGCACTTGACGTAAGCTCTCTGCTCCGCGCACCCCTTTCACCCATCCGCTAACATCTCCCCCCGCTCCCTTCTTACCACGCAGGCGATACGCGAGTTAAACGGTCGGCCTATACCTACCGCATATTTTATTACATAACGGCATCACGCCTATAAAAAGGGTAAGGCAGATGTGTACTCTTATACACCCACACAAAATTCGCCGATGCCTTTATCCCATGTAATAATTCCTTACATTCCAACAATTGCCAAACCCAAGAATTCCATACAAGAGACCCCAACTCTTTGCCCGAATTGAACCCATTGACACTCAGAGGTTATCTGTAAGGAAGTTCTTAGTAGCAGCACGAAATCTGAAACTGTGCTCGGTAAATGGCCACAGGGACGTCCCCTATTACATGGAACTCAATGAAGGTATCGGCGAAATGTGGATGTACAATAGTACACCTCTCTTTAACCCCCGGAGAATACAGGCGTGACGATATGTTACACATAACCAACATGAAATTTAAAAATGCGTCTCCTATCGGTCATAAGTAGTGCCAACACCTCTAGAGAAGTTGCAACCTACAATCACTAGAGAATGAACTCTGGCGCATGAATCACAATGAATCACTCCGACGATAGCTGGTTGTCCAAACGGCAGGCAAGAGTAACGCAGAAGAATAAACGAAGTAGATAATCAGCCTGTCCTTACCTGTTAGCCTCATTTTTGCCATGCAGCACAGTGTACAAAAGATCTTCTGGTGCCGTGTCTGGGTCCTCAGCCTTAAGAATATCTGACGTGATCACTTTGCGTGTACCCTGTAATGGATATTGATAAAACCTGAACATCGAGTGATAGAACAAAATTATTCTTACTGCGCTTGAGTTTTCGAGTTATTTTAGAAAACTACTAAGACAGAGGTGTTTTTGTGTGGGTTTTAGTAAATTTCTTACAAGCTCGTTAGTTTTATTCTTTTAAATGTATGTTAATTTTACGTATTACAAGCCACGTACTCGCTGTTCTACGCCATTCACGAATGCATTACTTGCGCGATATATTTTCACGTGGTATAATAAATAAGGACCCTGACATGTTATAGGAACCCAAATTATAAACATAAGGAATTCAATAGAATCTATACTCGTTTTGTTTAGGTATTTAACTAAAGGTAAACAATCTTGATGTGTAATTTTAATATTTTTTGTTTAAAAACTCAGTTTAAAAATAAAACGCGACTAAAAACCAATATCAAACAACAATAACGATTACCAAATCAATTGAACCACTAGTTTAAGCAGTAGTTTATTTGTTTAATATGTGTTTGTGTAAAGGTCGCGTCAATATTGTTTACCTTTATTTAAATACCTAAACAAAACGAGTATAGTAAAATATGGGTAGACCTCGGTTGTTTCTTATTATTGTTAATAAACAGGCAGAAAATACAACACCGTGCTTATTAATCAGATTTTATATACCTACACATTCTAAAATATAATTTAAATGTTTTTCAAATTAGGTAAAAAGCATGTATCTAATAAAAATTACAGAAATAAGTTATAGCGTATATCAGAAACATAAAAAATAAAGGTACTCACACAAATAAATTAATGGTTAATCTGTAGTGCTTTCGGCGTTCGTGGGGCAAACAATGCATGCAACTACACAAAAGCAAATTATAAAAATTATTTGAAGGTCTGGACACATTCTGAAAATAATAAAACAATAAATAATAAACAAATCATCTTTACTGACCAGAATTCTTGTTTTTTTTTTCTCCACTCTTATCTTTTTTATTTTACATTACATGAATTGTAAAGTCAAACACCTATTTTGTTAAACATGCTAATGAAAATCATGCAAATAATGCAATGAAATATTAATTCAATAAGTAGAGGAATCAATTCAATTTAATATGTATGCAGATGCAATGATAAATTGTTGTTAATATCTTATAGTGTAACTGGTTGCGCTTCCATAAAGAGCATTACAGATCTTTGACAATACTATTTACTGTTCGCTGTAACAATCTAATAAGGTTCTAATGGTAGGTTCAAATCTAAAGTTAAAATCAATCTTCCGTGTACAATAATTAAATGTACCCAGAAACAAGTTGAAGATATTACAGGAGTTTATGAGGAAGAACGTATAATTTCCAGCTTGTTCTAATTTCTGACTACTGTTGAGCTCAGATAGAGATATATATTATGGGCTTGCTTGTTCAATAGGTGTCACTGAGCAAGCAAGAATTTCACCGTCAGTGCTTGTAGTACATTACAAAATGACTGGATTTGCAATTTTCCAGAACACTGACTCGATTAGGTACCAAAAGAGAGTAAGCCGTACATACACCATAAAGATGTTCAATCGAATTCAAAGGAAACACTGAATAGGTTAATGACGAATCAACTGTAGTCAGCGCCAGTAGTCTAATAATGATTTCACTTCATCATGACACCTACTATGACTGAAGCATTCCAAGAATAACAAAAAAACACATCTATGACAGCTAAAACCACAAATGTAAGCACAAACCTGAGTGAGCCTCAGCACTTTCCCAGGCAGTAGGTTTAGCACGGGAGGATCATTGACCGGCGTAACGTTAACGTGTAGTACAAACGTGTTCCTCCCTTGCAGGTAACTTGGTAGCGTGAACTTTGTTTCAGGGATGAGTTCCATATCGAGGACGATCGCGTCTTGATGGTTCTCGGAACCGTCGTGCACGTAGCGAACCTGTGGAGATTGGTTGTGTTGTAACAAGAATTTATTTGAACTTATCGATAACGAAAACCTACAGTTCTGAATCGTTCACGCAGCTAGGGCAACGAGACGGGGTCAGTAGCGAAATAATATAATTTACCGTAACCAATACACTGACAGTAAGTCAACACCAGGCATAAGGACAGTCAACAAATTGTGAAGATGTTACGATTGGGTATCATTGATGCCACGCACTTGCCTAGCAGTGTCCCACTGTCATGAGCTGAATTTATTGCTAATTCTACTCAACATGTGTAAAAGATGCCATACCTACAGATAAAACGAATTCATCTTGTAAATCCTTACCTTATCTCTAGACAGGTCAAGCAATGTGAAGAACTGTTTTGACTTGCTCTCTCCTTCTATAAAGTTATACTGTTGCGAATTTCTTTGTAGCGACAAGTCGACGGCTATTCGGCCGTGTTGCGGTGACTGAGCGACGTGCAACACTACGCCAGAGGGACGTACGCCGTACTTGTGGTGGTCGAGGACCACGTCAATGTGTTGTGTGGTGATCACTGACACACCCCCTTCTTGGACGGTTAGCGGGAAGAGTGTTACTAGCTCGAGTTCGCTGCTTGATTTTGAAAATACCTGATGGAGAACATTATAATTATAAATATTAACACGTGAGCAACCTACTTCTTCTGTTTTTTTCTTTCTTTTTTTTAAAAACATTGTCACCACTCGTAATAATTCCTGTATCGTGGGTGCGGTCCAAAGACATATATTCACATACACACAAACACCCAAACCCGAAAGAATTATCTGTAGATCATACAAATATTTGTTCCGTGCGGGGATCGAACCCGCGATACTTAGCGCAGAAAGCTAATCGCTTAGCCAATACGCCAACCGTGTCGTTAAACTTGAATGATGATGATATAAAAATTACACTAAAATAACCTCATAAGATTTCCAAATTAAGGTATTTATAAGCTTTCGTATAATATTTACAAAGTTGTTAACATTTACATACCTTATACTTTTCAGCGTAATCAGGATTGATGCACAAATCGGAATCACACTTGCAGGTAAAATGGTCTACTCCATGTTGTTCGCAGACGGCCTGGGCGACGCAAGGTGGGTTGCTGGGGTTCGAGTGGCAAGGATACCACCACACGCACTTAGGACTGACGCCGTACGTAACTACAGCGTTGGGAAGGCCGTAGATTTTCTCGTCTACTTCTATCGGTTTGATGCAACCCTGGAAGATTAGATTTTTGTGAAATTCTTCTTAGCTGACGTACGACTTAGGTGAAGTGACTTACATAAATAAAAAGGCTTTTTATTTCTTCTTCTGATTGGTAATTTTTAAAATGATGACGACTGTTTTCGATGTATACCGTGGGGATGCCGTATGCGGTCCACGAGTGACAAATCCTGAGATCGTCTAGCGCACCCTGGACAGCCAACCTCGTGACCATCATTGTTGACTGGCAAAATTTTCTACTACAGCATGAGCGGTTCCCATGTGATAACAACGCGGCGACTAGCCAGTAGAAAAAGTAGTGTTATGCTTACGAAAATCGCCAGCAAATCGACGGCCTCAGTTTCCTGTACATATAAAACCCTATCCTATCCATCCATCCACGGTGGTTTAAGATAAATTTAAGTTTAAGAGCGTAATAGCATCCAAGGTGTTCTATTACGCTCTTAAACTGCCCATTTTATACAATTTACTCCATATAACAACCAGTGGCAGCTACATAACTCAGATAAATATTTATTATAAGATGTTTGAGGTGGCAAATCACATACATCATTACTTTATCGACAAGACGACGAACCAATACCAACATGCAGTAGGTATTTCTGATAAGTAAGCTTTTAAAATTTTCTGCCTACCCTGTCTAAAAACTCTGTGCACGCCGCTGATAACAACTCACCATAATGCTAGAATCAGCAGCTTTTATTCCTTTCGTGAAAGCCCTCTGCTGCTTCTCACTTTCGATGCCGCCGAGATAGAAAGAGTCAGACAGGTCTAAGTACCGCGTTCCACCGCTCTCGATTCGCGTGTGCATCGCTATGTTGTCCACCGATAGCTGGAAAGTAGGGTTGTTATATTGTTTAGGAAACGATAGTTGACCACTCAAATGGACCACTATAAGTAGAGAAAGGCTAAACTAAAATTGCGCATCCCTAAAGTACCATAACATGTGCGCACACATGAAGTGTTTGCGGCAATGGAGAGGCACAATGAAACAAAATTCTGAAAAAAAAAAAGTATATCGATAACGTAACATAACATAGCATCACGCCTATATACCCCGAAGGTTTAGGCATAGGGTTATTATTGTACACCCACATTTCGCCGATGCCGTTATTAAGTCCCACGTAATTGGTGGCGAGCCTATTGCCATCTACCGGGCACAGTTTCAGACTCCGTGCTGCCACTGAGAATTTCCATACAGAAAAACCCAATAACACTTTGCCCGACCTGGGAATCGAACCCAGGACCTCACACTCAGCAGTCGCGCTTGCAATCACTAGACCAATGAGGCAGTCCAAAGATCTTAACTGGGAACTGGAGAAACAATCACGAATTATTAAATTATTATTAGTAATAACTTATTTCGAAGCTTTCTGAAAAGAGCCCCATACCTAAGAGTGGAACAGTATATCACTGAATTATTATTATTTATTTTGTGATGTTTACCACACCTTTAATTATTTTTTCATACACGACACAGAATATTTCAATTTTAACGCAAAGCATTGTAACTATATTGGGAAAGCTATATTTTCGTTTTGTCTGTTTCGTTTCTTCTTTACCCTTTAGTTTGTGTCATCATCATGATCCATAAAAATTCATTAGCGAATTGGAGCATCCTGTTAACCCGATGAAAAACAAACGGTTTTGAGGAAATATTGCGAATATTGCAGTGCAAGTGGATTAGTGATCACATTATTTTCTAATTATTGCAATGCTGCTTTGGCTACATTTCTAACGGTTTGGCAAACTCACGAGCAGCTTAATTTCGCTTGGGGTGACTTGCGAAAAACAATTGCATGGAGTAGTACTGAGCAAGCTACAGCGTCAATATAGTTCTAAGTCGCCCTAATGAATAAATCTGCTATGCACATTACATTACACGTATTGCTTGTACGTCGTAAATTAGTCTTACACTATATAGACACGACACCTGCCATTGAAGACATAAATTAATGTGGTTTTAAAAACGAATTCATCCATAAACTTATACTAATAAAGAAGAACCCAATCACACTTTGCCCGATCCGGGAATCGAACCCAAGACCTCACGTCCAGTGGTTGCCATTGACTATACCAATGAAGCAGTCGACTAAATCCTATAGTTTACTTTGACTTGCCTGGGTGGGTTATTGTTTGCCGGTAAGTACGGCTGAAATCATGCGCAAAGCTGAATAAAAAATATGTCCATAATACCCACAGCAACGGTAACTGACAGGTGCATCGTTGCTTAAATCATCGTAAATTTAGAAAGCGCTAAGCTGTTTTAAAAAGAAGTTGTCCCGCGCTATTATTTCTCCTATGTCGTGGGTACAGTTTAAAAACATACATGTCACATATACACACAACCACGATCATACAAATATTTCATAAATTCGGCAATCGAACCCGCGACACGAAGAGCTGAAAGCTAATCACTTAGCCACTGCGTCAACCATGCCGTAAAAGGTAGTATTAAGCAGTGATGTCCTAGCAGTTGAACACTTGCGATAACGGCGAAGGAAAACGTCGTGAGAGAACCCGCACTCCTGAACAGATGCACCAGGTTAGAGTAATGGACTAAGGCCTATCCCTTCCCATCCTGTGAAGAAACGCTTGCTCAGCAGCGGAACATTAATGGAATGACTTTATTTATATACAGCTACTTCGAAATCCATAACTGTGAACCGTTTACGCAAAGCCATAGGAGACGCCTCAAATTTCATCAAATATTGATGTAACCACAGCAGTGTGATGTTGATCATCTGATCAAAAACGGCAATATCTGAACACTAAAATGGACGTACGAGTGGAAACATTGTTGTTATCAGCGAACATTAGAATGTTGCTACCAACCCTACAGAACATATTTTATTTACGGTCAGCGAGTTCTCTCAGACTTTTATTGTAGTAATAATAGATACTATGTATTATTGTGGAATTCCGATGATTTAAAATATATTATCGCCTAGGCGCACCGTGTTCTATTCGCATGTGTATTAGTTAGCATGGCTGTTAAAACTCGCACTTTATACTTAAAGACGCCTCTTTATACATATCTTTTAATACTTAAGTTTTGTCATATATATGTTAAATACAGCTATTCCTATAAATAATAAGATTTAATGGTGTTTCGGATAGACACTGAAGTCTCACCAGTGTTTCCTTTTATCATTTTGTTATATACACACACATATATAAATATTAATTTGTTTACTATACTATTGTATTTAGACGATTGCATGAAATTAAAGTTTTACGGCAAGTGAATACGCACAGCAGGTTTTCACGATTTTTTATTAAAGTTCAACAGAAAAGTAGATAAATGTTTCATGCAATATTATTTCTCCTGTAGTAAGAGTACAATTTACATGCACACCCAGATACGGAACCACTATCAGAAGGTCATAAAAACATTTGTATCTTGCAATCGATTAAATTGACTTACCCACATGTTTCTATTCTCAAACCATATTTATACATCTTATAGAGCCCTACTTCTTAAATTAAGTTAACAACTATATCTCAACAGGCAGATTTATGGGATATTATTAGAATAGAAGTTATGCAAAATTATCCGGATGACTGAACAAGGGACATATCAAATTAAGTGTTCGGTAATAATTATGATTATGTATCAATCCAAATATGTTATTTAACATTTCATCTAATTATTTAATCAAATTCATCAAATGTGTGAAGGCATGAATGAAAAATGGGTATACCTTCTGCCTAACCAAATGCGTTACAGATCCTATTACAATGGTTTTCTTTGTTATTTACAGGTATTTCATATTTAATTATATTTTTATTTGTTACATGTGAGCATGAATTATATTATCATGTCTTTGCATAATGTCCCTCGTTTATCCAGTCACCCTGTATGTTATTATGTGTAAGCTCACCTCTATCATTGAGGGGTAGAAAGAAAGATGAATCTTGTGCCACAGCCCATCGTTGACTCTGACAGTGTGAACGATCTGGCCGCGCGCCATCTTGACGCGCACTACCCCTTCGAGAATCTCTACTGCTAAGAAATCTGAACCTCGACCACCACCGGCGTTGTACAGTATTATTGCATTCTGGGCTATCGTTTTGAATTCTATTTGCCATCTGAAATTAAAATATTCATGGTATATGAACAAGTCCAGGAATGGTTACCTAAAATGCCTAAACTTGTCATAATAACTTTTGTTTTACAAACTTTGGAAGGAGACAATTTTATTGCATAGGCTTCTTATTCTATCTTAGTCTCTAACTTCCCGTAAGACCTCGCCAAATCTCATTTCGGATCACTGAAATAGAGGAGTAAGTATAGACTCTTACAAAACCTAGTGGAAGAGAAGGAATGGCTTTTTACTGCGGCAGAATATAATATCAATCATAATATAAGCATTTATTTAATTTATATATTGCCTACTGCCGAATCAAAGAGCCAGAATATTATTCCAAATGACATTTTCTGGACAGCAATACACATTTTTTAACTTACTTTCCCCCAGCTCTGGAATTGATCCTAGGCAGAATGAGGTAGGCACCCTCATCCACAAAGCTAATATCAGAACTAAGGTCAGCATCAAACTCAGGTGCGCAGTTCCACGTCACACCTTCTACATGGACTTGGCCAGCGCGACTGCGAGCTTTGTCTATGATCTTAACACCATTGTAGTACACCTGGAAATATATTTGTGTTTCTATAATCTACTTTTATTATATAAGATTCGTAAAATACACCGGAGTCCATATCTATATCTATATACACAAAGGACAACACTACTTCATTCATAGTGGTTAATTAAAATGAGCCTTTAATTTTTTAACTCTAGTTTGTTAAAAGCTTCTGTCTGTAAACAAACATGATTGTAGATTTACTTACGTCTTCCATACAGCCGCGGAAATTCTCCATATGTCCTAAGAAAAGTTCAGAGAAATCACCTTGCCCACCCAAGAATATGCCAAAATGTATGTTCAGCTCAAAGAACCGACCTGGCAGTCTTTTCTTTACTGCTGTTTCATCTACCTGTTAATTGAATAAAGTATATGTTAAAAAAAAGAGAAAATAATTTGACAACAGTTTAATTAGAAAGAGAAGGTGTTGATGAGGTTACAGGATCTAGGCGAGTAAACAACAAACTGGCTGAATACTTTTTTCTAATTAATGAGGTACAAAACTATTTCTGTAGATACCTTCATAGTGAGGTTAGCTTCGCGCCGGATGATGCTGACATGGTGCCATTGAGTATCATTGAGGTGTATCCCTTTAGGGGATGTCAGTTCACTCTCACCAGCACCCAGGTTAATGTGCAATTTCAGTCTCCCACTTTCCAAACGAATCTGCAGATAAATTATAAAAATTCAAACACTCCAGAAAACTTCTGAGAGTCCTGGATTGCAAAATATGATAAATGTTTTGGATTGAACATAAAAGACACACAAAAATGAGGTGGCTATTTGAAATCCCATTTATTATCTGAGTAGGGTAAAAACAGTTTGACAAAATGACAAGGTATACTAACCATACAGTAATCGGTTTTACCAGCAGCAAGAAGAAGCAGGGCATCGGACAAATGAGTACGGAAACGGAAATTAATGTCAGTCACACCTTTGGCTTCCTGCAGTGGGTACGAAATATAGCTTGCTCCATAGAACGATGCTAAAATGAAAGGAATGATGAGTTTACAATGTAATAAAAAATGAACAATACTTCCTATCCAATAAAGAAATATAAGAAGGCTTAGCCCTTCTGTAGATGGATGTGATGTTGTGATGACCCTTCCGCTGCTTTTGTAATAATTATTATATATAATGTTGTATGCAAATAATTAAATGCATTCATTTTGCACTAGATATCAGCTCACTTTCTTGAAAAAGTCGAGAATCCTTAGATTTTGTTGTTTGCTTTTGTTAAAGCTGTAAGGTTATTCTCCTTGATTTTATTTGACTTCGAAAAAATTTGTTTTTTCATACATTTTTCATGTAATCAAATAAAAAACAAATAAAATATTCTGACATGACATAACTGATTTTTTTAGTATAAAACATTGGTTCTAAATCTTTTTTTTTTTAATCTGTATGATTTAGATGTGGCACTAAATTAATGTGCAGAAATATAATTGACTGTTGTCACTAACTCAGGCCTTAATGTTGATAACCTTTAATAGTCCACAGTGCACTAAGGGCTGTTGAGTACCATAGGGGCACCTACACAATAAGGTCTTTATTATTGGGTAAGCTGAACTGATAAATATACATCTCACCTGGTATCTTTCCAGCACCCTAACATGTACTTACTATGTATTGTATTGTATGTTAGTTAAACTATATTTGTGTACATTATGCAATACGATAAATATTATATGCGTTGCGTATTTATAACTGTACTCATTGGGCACAGGCTTTCAGTGTCATAAAAACTACAATTCCAATATAGAAGGCAGAAAAATATTTTAAATATATTTCAAAGTACATTGACGTTGTGTTACGAAAATAACGAATATTTAAAACATATTAATAAAAATGCTTACCTTTATCATAAGCCAGTCCCACAGAAACGAAAGTTAAAATTAGAATAAGTTCCATTTTCAATGACCGGAGACACAACTTCAACATTATAAATGCTCATGAAAACGACGTTCATGAGTCGTCTAACGAAATAAAATATTCTGTCCTACGAGGAATTGTAAGAACATATTTTCATAAGAAGTCAACAACACTGCAGGCGTGGCGTCCTTACGAAATAATGCATCACAAAACGAACATTATGTATAATATATATCAACAGTCATGGTTCAACATTGTTCAAAAATGACACTTAGTAATTTGTAACTTATTTTTAAAGCATAGTCTTTTGTTTTCATTAGAAAATATTTATTCAAGTATGAAATTATTAATTCACATTGTTCACATGCGGAAATCGTTCGTTCAATTTTCAATTTACGTTCATACGTTCCCACACAGAGTACCGTTCTCATGTCATTGACTGCAGTTCTTCAGTTTGATTGTTTGATTCAATCAGTTCAGTGTTGCTCCGTTCTAAATGGTTCTAAATTAATACGAATACGTATGAGACACAGACATAAAAAGGGTAGCCGAAATCCGTTTGGAGGAATAAAATTTAATCTCATTTTTTTTATCGAAGTGATATCTTGCATATAATGGCAGTTCTTTAATTAAAAAAATATCTGGGCATATATTCCATTCAACGTGACAATGCTACCAGTCTGCACGATGCTAGTAGACAGTGCCAGTGAATTGAAGGATTATTTTACGTATAGTCTTAGAAATTCGCTTACGTAATTTAGAGATTTAAAATGTTTTTACGCCACCATTTTGTTTCGGAGCGTTTTTTATTCGGCGACGTGTTTTAATAATCAAAACTTTCTACGCAAACCAGTCTTTTTTCGGTGGAACGGTCGAACTCATTAACAGCAGCAAGGCATTGTACTCATTACAAATAAAACAGTTCCTCATCGTGCCAGAAAAACCCGTTAGGAGTAGAATATTGAAAGGATTCGTGAAAGTGTGGCCGAAATCCGATATTGTCTACCAGGCGGCATTCTCGAATATTGGGAATTGAGAACGAATCCATACAGACTATTCTGAAGAAAGACCTTGAGTCTATTCCCATAAATGATGACTCAAGACCTTAAGGGAAGAGTATATTAACCTATAACATAACGCCTATATTTTCCAAAGAGTTAAGTAGAGCTGAGGCCCTAGTGTAAGTTTCTTTCGACAAACTCGATTTAACGCATCGGACGCATTTTGCGCTCCGATTGGTCCGTTCCGTGCTCTCCAAGTCTCTAACAATTCGAGCGCCGAACGCGTTCGATGTAGTAAATCGAATTAGTCAAAAGAAACTTACACTAGGGCTACTGTATCTACTGTTACACACCCATATTTTATTGATGCGATCTCATGTTAAAGAGGCTATCTTATTATCCTATTAACATCTACCGGGTATTCAAAAATACTGGATATTAACAAAGAAATTCCATACAAAAAAAAAACTATTATTTTATTTATCCGCTCCGGGAATCGAAGCCAGGTTCTCACGCCTCTCATGCAAAATATACAAGATGGAATAAATATTAGCCACCTTTCAGTGTTTCTTCAATACAGGGCTGGTGATAATATCAGTCATAATAAATAAAATACAATATGAGTCGATATTCGTCTCTTTTACTACAATTTGCTATCAAGATTATAAATTAAATGTTTCTAATAACTTTGTACAGTCAGCCTTAAAAATATGTATACACGTAGCGAAATTCAAAAGCGAGTTTTAAAGAAAATAGCGAGTGAAATCTTAACCAATTTCATACACAGTATCTGCGGACACACAAAAATATATAGTAATTAAAATTTTATGATTTTATCTAATACCTTTCCAAGAATAAGTGTTTGAATTTCGCTACGCGTATACATCTTTTTGATGCTGACTGTACTGTACGTTAATAATTATATTTTAGTATTACATAACTGGTAATTTTTTTACCAATTCCTACAAAATTAAAATAAGTTGGTATGTTCCACATTTTGCCAGAAGAGTAATGAATCTATGATCTTGATTGTTTTATTTATCTCTTATTATCTTATCTTATTTTCTTAGTAATTTTTGCGAACGAATGATTGCTTTAAATTATATGCATCTATGGATGCTACGTATATTTACTTGGTCACATCATTCAGTCTGTGTCACTGTCAAACATTAAGTTGATAGAATGACAATATTGACAATATAGCTACAGTTCATCTTTTGGGGTGACAGAGTTGTCGTTCTTGTCAATCCGGAATATCGGAGAAGATCGAGTCTGTAACGCGCGTACAAATTCATACAACCCGCGCCGGCCCCTTCATATTCAGTCGAATTGCCGATGTCTTGAGATAAAGTTGAATAGCGTGTCTTGTGTTGTTACTGTTGTTAGTTCAAATAACATTTATTTTTTGCATCGTGTTCGTCTTGTTTATTTACGTTTGTTGTTGTTATTTTAATACCCAACTATGAATAATTGCGCCGAAAAAGTGAGTATAGCTATAAAATATTTATTTCTGGATTTAAACAATAGCAGAAACAGAATTTTACTATTTTTATCAATAGGTGGGTGAAATATTCCAAGAAGCTGGCAATGCATTCAATAAATTAGGTGAGATGACAACGATGTTGCAAGCTATGGGGGACTCGGAACCCGGGTAAGCAAAGCTACCTGTTGCTAAGTATCTAATTAATTTTTATTCAAATTAAATTTATCAAATAGCATGGCTTGCATATAATGGGGTGGGTGGGTGGTAACCCTTCGGCTGCGAATCCGCGCATGCAACGGCGCAGATTTTCAAAATCAATAATGCTAGATATCTAGGTATCCTTTGTGTGAACCTAGTTGACGCGGTAGTCCTCGACGGGAGTGCATACACTCAACATCAGTGGAGCATAATTACTTACAGCTCTGACTCTGATTGTGGAATATTAATTACCAAAATATTTTGAACTTATTGTTACTCTAGTGCTGTATTACCTGTCACTATATGTAAGTATTATACATTGTCCCACACTCAATATTTCAATGTGTTTAAAAGAGAGTTATATATTGGCAGTTTTCTTTTTCAGTGGTAAATGGGAGCATCCTGAGATTGAAATGTTGCGAGATTGTGTCCATCGTTTCGCAGTTGACTTGAATAAGCTGAGCCAACACATTAAGACCAGGACTGTGTGAGTACAACCTCTACTATACATTCCCTGTTCATTCCAATATCTGTTTTTTTGTTTTGTTTTGCAAGCAGTTTAGAACGTGCATGTGCTTATTATTGCTTTTATACACAAATATGCATTTAGTATTAGCACTGTTAATAAACCATTATTGTATAAAAAAACTTACTATGTATGTACATTAAAAATTTACTATCATACAGTGTCATCTGAAACAGATTATTAAAAGTGCTATAAATAAATGTGATTCATGTGTAATTTAAGCTGTAAGCTTTTGTACATGGAATGCTGGGCGCTGTATGATTATGTTTTCTTAAAGTGTATTGTATGTAATTTTTTTTTTTTTTAAGGAAAGTTAGCCCCTTTTCTCATTACCTTGTTACTTAATAACCGGCTAGGCTATTTAAGCCTACACAAAGAAATATTGATTCTATTAAGTTGATTCTATTAATTCAATTCAACTTTGATGAAACCAATCTTTAGGGTTTGCTGCAGCGGAGTCCTGACCTTATATAAAAATATATATTAATATAATATAAATATACTAAAAATTATTTTGCTGTGTGAACAGTTTTGTACATCATTAATGAGTTTTAATGTTCTGCTACTAAGTCCAGTTAGTAGTGGAAAGTGGTTGAGTTAACAATGAGAGAAGGTTGGCTTTTACGTGTTCCTTCGCGTTATTTATTACGAAAGTGGTTTAAAGAAAAATTTGAAAGGTAAAACCAGTCATTATGTTTGAGCTAAATAGGTACTTCGTCCGTAGTTGCTCTATTGATTTAGTGCTCCCAGTATCGTTTCGACGCCTTGAGATAAGCGGATAGGACTTGGTAAAGTGGTAGGGGTAGCGATGTTAGGTCCGGGAATCAGATGCGCCATTGCGCATGCGAGTGCATTCACTCCTATAGATTTAATACAGGGGGTCGACGGGAGGGAGGGACAGGTAGAATGCATATAGGTCATACCGGTGAGTGTTATTATAGATACTGCGGTGGGGACGGGAATATGGGTGTAACATTGTCGCCCACGCTAGGCCACGCCCGGGATTTTTACGAACCTGCATGTGTAATGAGTACTACACGTCTTATGGAGCGGCCATCTTTTAATCACGATTCCATATTTTGCAATTCATTTCACATTGGAAACTTTCGGTCATTTTCTGTCTCTCAATTTTTTAGAAAATTCTTGTTAGATTATTCCGATACTACGCCGACGCAACGTGCAGCAGTAGGTACACATTGTCTATTACTTCGGTTTTTATAGAAAGATAGAGGTAATTTAATAAAAAAAGATCTCTGGATTCGAACTGAGCCTAAAACATTAGAAATTATATAGGGCGCGATTATTTTAAAATTTACGCAGTTATTTTAAGTGTCCCCCTATGCATGCAGAAACGTCGAAGAAAGTGAATGTTTCTTTCTTTTACTGTATCTATCTTCTGAAATATAATGGTTTCCTCGCACTTGGATATCACTGCATGTTTGTTTATCTATACATGGTTATTCTTGTTTCCCGTGCTACAAGTATCAGTCTTTTGTAGAGTACGACATAGGTAATAATGCATAATTTAAAAATAATCTCAGACCCTACAAACAACTTCTTGATTAATTGTTAACTGCAGTTGATAATAATCATTGAGAAACTTATTTTCGATTACCGATACGTACTTTACTTAAGATTGCAGATCTAAGAACGTGGCATTCGACGTAAACGTAACGCAATAGCGACAGACATACGTACCTACAAAGTATACCAGTAAAATGTACTTAATTTTATTTTATTGTCGTACAGACAACGCATCGAATTCGCCTTTCCAGGTAACGTATAAATGACGTATGTGGCGCGATCGCGGATTGAGGTCCTAGTGTCAGTTTAAAAAACAAATCTTGATTTATGGGTCGATCGACCACATTACTTCGATTGATAGAGTTTGGAATGGGCCAATTGGCTTACTACACTACGGCCTCTTACGTTCAACGACCTTTTAGAGGTGGTTCATACGACGAACGTTGTTCTCCCTTTTTAAAAAGATTCTATCTCTTAGCCAATATATAGCTTAAAGAAAATCTTATGTAGGCACCGTATGACGGTAAAATCGTTCGTTGTTATGAACCAGCCCTTACGTAGGTAAATACTATAAACAAGTGCGAGGAAATCCCTAAGTAGTTCAGAAGGTAGTATAGTAAATGATCTGCCTAAATGTGAGTATTAAAAAAACATATACTATTTATATAACGCACACCTTCTTTTTAATTGTTTATGCAGAATTTCAGTGTCAAGGACTAGATGTATTGTTGCTATTATGTAGAAGCAGAAGGTTCACTAGTAAAGCCCACTATACGCATAGTAATCTATGACCTTTGATTAAAATATCGGCACGCTATGCGTCGGTACTGTTAAAAAGTGGAGGGCTTTAGTATCGAGCCAGAATCACAGCAGTGTATTGGTTTCTAGGACCTTCGCTTACGAATCCCATTTTATATTGTTTTTATTTTATTAAATGCTTGTTCCTATTATTTTATATACTTTTCAAATGTATTATATTTAATTAATAATGTATTATATTTCAGCGTTCCAGCCGCAAAATATTAAGCGTAAAAAATCTTTCACTGAATCAAAATCGCTAACATAGCAATCATCACAACCAAACCAAGAACAAATAAAGATAGAAGACTCCGCTGATTGCTGTTGAGGCTTTAAAAATCCTAAAAGACGAATCCCTACTGTTCAATCCAGAAATAGTACCGGAAGAGCCGCCAGCTGATAAAATGCAACCAGATGATCCAATAAAGCCTTGGGCACAGGACCCACCTCGACCAAATCCACATCCACCAATTCCACCTCAACAACGTGCCCCACGTGGCTCGTCGGCATGGAAATTATATGCATTAGGTGCATCTACGAAAAGATCCAGTCCCTTTCCAGGACCGGACTTGATTATGGATGTTGATAAATGTCAATCGGCTCCACGGACTGCACCGCCTGCACCGCTTGCACCGCCTGCACCGTCTGCACCGCCTGCTCCGCCGGCACCGCCTGCACCGCCTGCACTGCCTGCACCGATTCTTTCTCCTCCACCACCCCCGGCAGCTCCACCAAAACCTGTTACAGCACCGGCACGTCCCCGTGAGTCGCGTTCAAATAAGCAGTCTCCCAGTAATAGTAAAGATACTCCGCTGTACGGTATAAATCAACTTCGCGGAGAATCTCAATCATCATCCAGCAATAGCAGCCCACAACGTGTAGAATCGACAACAAGTGGGAACTGTGCCGGTCGTCGTAGACCATCTTCAAGTACTAATAATTCAAGCTTGGTCGTGGCTTCTACAAGCCAGGTTAAAGTGTCAGCTGCCAAAAAACGATCCCGATCACGTAAGAAGGGTGCGCAAAAAAAAGTCAAAAAGAACGGAACGGAAAAACAAGACAAGAAAAATTCGCCAAATCAAGATAAGAAGAAAAGTTCACGTACTGTTATGGGTCCTCCTCCCCCGCCCCCACCTATACCAGTTTTCCCTGCTCCCAGATCTTGTGCTTTCAGGATTCAACGTCTGAATCGTGATACTGCAAATAAGTCCTCGGATAATACGGACACTGTACAGGTTGGCGGTGCACCCGTTAAACTATGTTAAACTCAAAAGAAAATCGGAGTACCAATTATGCGATTCAGGCGTTCAGAAGAAAGTTGAAGAAGTGGTTGAAATAATATTTAAAGATAATTCAATCATTGTAATACTCAATCGATGTCTATGTTAAGCACTTATATATGTTAGAAACCTTATCTATTAGTTTTTGTAATTGATACATAACCTCACAGGGTAAATGTTATGTTCCTCGGGAACAATTCTCGGAGGTTGCAGTCAATAAGAAATGCATCTTAATAGATCTTGCATATTTAATCACTAAAATCTTAGTACGGTTTTCAATGAAATTTTGACTGAAATATTGATATTCAATTGAATAACTAAAATTAGAATTAGGTGTAATAAGTTCATCTATTGTAATCGTCATACTGTTTAATGGTTTTAATCTTAAATTGCCACGAGGACGAATCCCGTAGGTTTTAGATAAATAAGAAATACATCGTATAAGTGCTTATTTAATCACAAAGCACTCTGTACTGTTTTAAATACGTCATTAATTATATTGATGAAGAAACATAAGTCATGAGGATAATTCCCGTAAGTTTAAGATAAATAAGAAATTAACGTCGGCCCGTATTTAATCCCTTTATACTGGATCACAAATTACTCGGTTTTAAAACGTTTTAAATGGAATTAAATTGAATAAACATTAGCCACGAGGAGAAATCTCGTAAGTTATACATTAATAAAAAAACATTGATGTGTTTTTTAATCGCCAAGTACTCGGTAACTACTGTTTTGAAACCATTTCAATTATAGATTTTTAATATTATTTTTCCAAAAAATGTGTGGTTGTAGTCTTAATACAATGTTTATTACTAACAATAGTTCGCATTAAATTGAATAAATACTTCATAATTAGAATTAAGTAACTGATAAGCAGATTGTTATATGACGTCGGTGTGGGTAATAAGGCTGAAAGGCTAGAAATAAGAGTGAGCAGGCAATGTTATACGACGCTTCCAAGCCACCTTACGAAAAAGGAAATGGAAGATGAAGAAAATGGTGGTCTGGAAAAATATACGTAAAGGAAACACAAGCAGAGTGTGAATTTTCCCGGCTTAAAGCAGGGTTTATTTTCTCTTAGTAGAGAGTTATCAATGTATTAAAATATTAGACAAGCATTAATGTATTCTAATCTATCCATAGTCATTCTAGCCATAGTCAGGCATGAGCCATTGCAATTAAAATGTAAACGTTTTATTCAATAAAGTTGCTGGCCAAAACGGTTTGTTGGTTATTTAATGTTCCTATTTCAAATTTATCTATAGATAATATTTGGACATAAGCTGTCTGTAAATATATAGCTTTTCTCCTCCTGTGGTAGACGGATAGAGGTCGGAATCTTAACAAGTACACTCACCACAGTTTCCTGACTGTGGGCTTCGGGACTTTTAGGACACCACAATATAGCCACATCTGTGTACTTACAAGATTAACATGTTTTGCTGTTGATCGACGAGGTTTTCACGTCACTAGTCCTTTGGGTAGTCATTCAACTTCCCAATGTTTAGTATTAATTGTGTGTAGTGCTACAACCCAGGTAGGTCTTCTGCTTCTTCTGCATCCTCTTCACAAGGGAATCAAAGTCAAAGTCAAATGTTTTTATTTCAACTTGGCCTTTACGGGCGCTTAAAACGTTATGATTCTAGTTGCGCGGTTCCAAAAGTGGGTTGGTCCTATGGAGAAGAGACCGGCAAGAAACTCCATGGATACTCTTTTCAAAAAAACGGATTTACATTCTTCTTCACTAACAGTTATACAATAAAAGTACCTAAAAAACAAACAAATACAACAAAATGCGAAATCACGATAACCAAGTCGTAGGATTTAGACAGGATGTGACAGTTTCCAGGGAAGCCACATGTGCAGAAGTAAATTAACGCCACACGTCTTTATCGTCAACATAGTCTATAATCTTATAGTATGCTTTTTTAATAGAATAGGTCAGAACCTGTTGAAAAGTTCAGTTCAGTTGTTTTTTTTTTTTTAGTTTGTTCAGGATAGCTAGGTATCATCATTCGTAGAAGCTTGTGTGCATTATTTGTAGCAGCTTAACCAGTTTACCACTGAATCTAAAGTCCTGCTGACTGGTACCTGATTACGGAAAATACATCCATTGGGGGAGATGCTTGTTGGTATTTGAAGGCCAGAACAATACGAATGTCTATTTTTCGTCATCTGACGAGTTAATAATTAACATAATAATTATTCATAGTTAAACGTAGGAAGGTAGATCCAGGAAGATTGAACTCATTGTTTGTCATTTTTAGTTTATGGTGGTATGGATGCTGGTTGATGCCACTTGCTTCCGCGTGGTGTATAAGTCTTTTTTTGGCTTTACCTTTCAATACTCTGAAATAAAATGGTTATGTACACGTCGGTATTCGCTGGTTCCTCAAAACGTCAGTGTGCAATTTTATGATAATAACTTTAGGCCTTAGGGGAATGAGGTGTAATGTTCCACTCTCGGCCTAACACAGTGAGGATACTCCAACCAGGCGAGATGTTGTACCTGGTGAGCGTAGCTCCGGGTTGTTGGTTGATTTCTAGTGTATGTATCTCTTTTTGACTAACACCTGCGTCACTCAAGCTTCGTGAGTTGGTTGGTAGATCCGTAAACTACGTAAGTAGTTCTGAGGACCGTTAACAGATGGCGCTTTTTTATTCTGTACAATTCTGCTTGGTCTATACAATGCAAAATTCTATAAATGCTTTTTCTATACAAAAGGGAATATGCATAAAAAAAAAATTGTAATCTAACCAGTTAATCGAAAAAAATACATAAATATCATACCATTACCGAAATCATAATCAAAATTGATCGAAAAACAAACGAGATATAACCAATTTAAACAAATATTTAAAAAATTCTTTCACTATTATTTACTAGAGATTATAAATAATTTATTGAGCAATTAAAAAAAATACATGTATATTCCCTATTGTCGTGTTTATCGTTCATTGATACCTAGGGTTCCATTCGTAGAAAAAGTGAGGTGTCTTTTAAGCTAATAATTCGCCCTGTGAGTGAGTGGAGACGTTTGGTGCACCAAAATGTTCGAAGACCAAAGGAGTGATCTCGATACATAGCGGGATCTGGTAAAAAATAAACCACCTGTCAATATCGTATATAATTACGACATAGTCGAAATCGGCAAGGGAGAGTATATATATCATAATAATAATATATTTATTTGCGTAAAAACATGTTATACAAAGGTGTTATATAATAATTTGAGATCATACATGTTTTGCTTTAAATTAAAGCATGCAAATTTATAAACATTACTGTTTATGTTCAAAAAATTCCTTAATTGAATAGAAATTATTTTCATTCAGCCATTCACACAATTTAATTTTGAATAGTCTGTAGTTTAGTGTTTTTAATGTATTAGGTAATTTATTAAATATACGCACACACATAGCCAGACAACTTTTGTTATATTTTGTTAGCCTTGGGAGCTCCTCTAGTACAAGTCTGTATTTATCACGGCGACTGCGAGAACTTATATCTTCTGCTGTTTTGAACAGTTCTTTATGTTTCTGTACAAACTTACACGCTTCATACTTATATAATGAAGGTAACGGTAGCAAACCAAGCTTTTTAAATATTGGTTGACATGATTCGTCAGATGGAATGCCTTATATGGCTCGTATACATTTCTTTTGGGCGATAAATGCTCTATTGTGGTCAGTACTATTTCCCCACATAATTAGCCCATACCGCAGTGAGGACTCAATATAAGCACGGTATGACAACACAGCCATTTTAATATTCGTTACATTCTTAATCTGCCTCAGAGCGTATACAAATTTATTTATTTAATTGCAAACACTGTCGACATGGGCTTTCCAGTCTAAGTGTTCATCTAAAACTATTCCTAAAAATTTAGTTTGTGTCACTTGTGTAATTTTTGGTACATTCATGTTAAAATCAAATTTATTATTATAGGATTTATTAAATTGTATGTACACAGATTTATTAAGATTAATAGATAAATTATTATTAGTTAACCAGTTAATTAGATTATTTTTTGTATTATGTATTGTATATGTACCAGTTAATTAGATTATTTATTGTATTGCATATTAATTCGTTCTACTGACAGAAAGGCTTTGTGTCAACTAAGGTCGCTTTTGATAAATATTGATGGTGGTAAGTCCAATGCTAAGTACCTATTCGAATTATCTCATACTTCTGAGTTACCACTTATAACTTCATTAATTGATTAACTATTACCTACACAGCTAATGAATGGACACCTTTTGACGTGTTATTTGTGCCCGTTCTTGTAACGTGTATACGTTGTCTGGCTGACTACAATCAGCGTCAAATACAGGTGTCCCAGAAAGTAGTGTCTAGCAAGTTTTGACGTAGAAGAATCTTAGGGGTACCCAAATCACCCACATGTATCTTTCTAATCTTTAGATTTAAACAATCCAGTTATTAGAAAACAAAATATTAATCGAATTGATCGATACATTTTATTTTTTTCTCCGAAAATTATTTTTAGACTGAATAGCTCACTCGATTGTTTTTTTTTTTTATAAGTATAAGAATAATATTTATTTACATAAAACTTGGTATACAAAGTCGTTTAAATATAATATAGAGCATTCATGTTTTGCTATTAAAGCACGCAAATATTTCAAGTTACTTTAAAAAAATAGTATTTAACCATTTATGTAGTTTATGTTTAAACACTCTAAAATCCATAAATTTGGATTTACTTGATAATTTATTAATTCTATCCGATGTGTTCCATCTGTACTGTATTTTATTTTTATCTACTGACGTGACTTTTGGACGGGTTGAACAGTCATCAATCAAATGATAAATTATATTCTAGAAAAGCATATATTTAGATTAGCGTAAGCCAAATTTTAAGTCTATGATAAAACGACATTTAATTAATCTTCATAGTTTCGTTTACTCCACAAATAATATAGATCAATTTCAATAATTATTTTAATTTATGACAAGTATTTTAAAATTCGTGTTTCAAAATTGTATACTCTTGTGTAGGGGTCTACTGCACTTTAGCGTCGCATTGCCGCTTTAGAGTGTTGACTAAATTAAAACCACTTTTTTTGTCCCGTAATTCTGATGTACAGTCGGCATCAAAAAGACACTTAATGTAATTAAAAAGTGTCATTTCACTGTGTTGTTCGACTTATAGAGAGAAGAGATTCAAAAAATATATCTTAAGATTCCCACTAAAGGCCTTCCTAAGATTTTGCATCATCTCTTTCCTGCGCCCGCCACCTCGAACATTTATGCATGCAAGCATATGCAATATATATTGTGGAACGCCTCGTACATATAATTTGGTACAAATTGGCTCCAGCGTGCCTATAGGTATAGACAAAGCAAGCTTAGGGTAATATGCTTATTTAATTAAAATAAATAAATATATGTTGATATGGGAGACTATTGATAATTATTCATAAAATTATAAAAGGTACGTAAATAGCGGCTATGCCGAGCTTTCCAGACGTTGTATTGATCCAGTGGGCGGTTCAGGGGGTGGAGTTCAGGTTAGGCCGCTGTGCAGGTGCGCGAGACGTACGAACAAGCTGCGTCCCGCATCTCTGTCAGTAAGTGCAATCGCGTCGATGCAGACAGACAATCGTAAATCAACCGTAAATCTACCTCATGCTCGATAACGCTGCAGCTACAGTCTTTACTCAACTATAAGAATAATGTTTGCTTATATTTGAGTAAATACTGGCTCTGTATCGTTCGGACCTGCCAGGACGCGGCATACACATCAGTGGCCAAAGTTTTGTGTGAACCCGGGCAGGTAAATGTTAATATTCGCAAATTTTTGTAATAGAACATTTTCTAAACTCGATATCGATTTAGTGCTAATAGTAGCTATTTATCCAGGCAAGTTTAGCGGAAGTTAGCGGGGTACAGCAGACTTTCGAGCGAGTTTTGGACACACGTGACAGTAAGAACCACGCCATCTTCCACCTGTTGCTTGTGCCACCTAATTAATTGTATCATCATCATGATCTCAGCCGAAAGACGTCCACTGCTGGGCGTAGGCCTCCCCCAAGCGTCGCCATATCATTGGTCCTGTGCAGCCATGCATCCAGCGGGTTCCCGCGACCTTTACTAGGTCATGGGTCCATCGTGTGGGCTGCCTTCACACGTTGTTGGTCGCTATTCCAAAATCTTATGGCCTCATCTACTGCACTCATCACTGCCACTTAAGTTTAGCAATTTTTCGGGCTATGTCGGTTACCTTGGTTCTGCAAATTTCCTCATTTCTTATTCGTTTACGCAGGGAAACTCCGAGCATAGCACTCTCCATTGCCCTTTGCGTGACCTTGAGCTTTCTTGTGAGGCCCATTGTGAGTGGAGTGGACTTCATAGGAGTGGGTGTGGACATTTGACTTGACCTTTGTCTTTTCAATATTCATTTTAAGACCCACTCTTCCGGAAGCTCTACTGAGGTCATCGAACATTGTACCGATGTCCTCCATGGTCTCAGTCATGACTATTAGGTCATGTCATTTGTAATTAATTGTATAGGGAAATAGATTTCCATCCTAGTCATAGGAAATAGTGAGATTATTATGTGATATGACGTATTAAAAAGTGATTGAAATACCATATTATTGTGAAATGAAAGTGTTATGTATTGTGAAGTGATGAATTTAATGTTTGTGATTTAATGTGATGTGTTTAATGTTATGTGATGAAATGTGACGTGACGTGTTCGATGGTATATGATTTGATAAGATGAGATAAAATACTTAATACCGAGTAATGTCCGAAATTAGTAACAAAACGTTTTTAATGAATAAAAGCCACGACGAACGACAGCAGCAAATTGGAAGGTGTCTCAATTGATTGCGGTTGCTGAGAAATTAGCCAGCTTTTTCGAATGCGCATGTGCAATGCTGCAATGCGGTCTGCGTCGTTACGCCCATCGCTCGTGATACCGAACGCCCAATAGTCACTGCAGTCGCGTCGATGCAAACAGACGCGTATCATTACGTTCACACGGGTGGTCAATTTATTTAAATATCTACTAGCCGCGGCTTGGGAAACATCAGAAGGGGCACGTTTGCTGAAAAATGAATAAATATTGGAAGGTAAATTTTAAACTATTGTTTTATTAAAAGTTGTAGTGCCCTGATATCCTGTTAAGTGGCTGCCACAAAATGGCGTGATGGTTTTATAATAATTGCCATGTAAAATCACAAAAGCCAGGAGGCAACTTAAATGTTAATTTTAACCATTTTTTTCCGTATGTTCATATTATCAATAGTTTCCAACAGTGCCTGGGAGAAAATTTATGGCGTTATATTGATTTATTGCCACACCCTAAATGCCTAGACTCAGGGTAGTGGAGTGGGGAGAGGCAGCGAGGGTGGTTTAGTAGTTGGGGGGAAGATGGTAGGCAGGTGAGATGATCTGAGCTTTACATTGGGCGGGTCAGGTCAGGTCTTCTTCACAATTTAATATTTCGCATTTATAAACATTGTGAATATAGTGTGGTGTATTTAATTAAAGTGATACAATGCAAACCACTGTGATGTACCTATGTTGATATTTGGTTATCGTGACGTAATATGATTTCATGTTGAATTGTGATGTGGTATATGATTGTGATTTGTGTTAAATTAGTTGTTAGATGTGAATATATTTTTAATATGAGATTGAATAAAATTGTAAACTTCGAATAAATAAAAGATGTTTAATCTATAAAATACATACGCAGTTTTCTTCGTTAAGATACCTATTTTTTGTTGAAAAAAGTTCCTAGGTGGCATCTTGCATCGGGGAAGTGGCAGTGGCGTGCACAAACAGACACCGTTGCACATTGCGCATAGGCATTGTTAACGTTATACGAATAATGTCTGTCATTATACAGAATACTTAATGAATAGCTCAATAGCTACTAAAATCTAAAAACTACGCCCTTCGAGTATCGAACATGGATTGGATACGTCTTGAAGTATTCATCGGTTATTGTGAATTCAGCCTTACATAATTTCTTCATTCCCTTGGTGCGCGGGGATGTGGAGGACGCTGGCTCGGCCCGGCATAATTTTTATTGACGTGCCGGCGCTGGCCGATTTAATCTTGTATTGATCAAATACTTTCACGAAGATGTTAGATAAGTAGATAGTGTGGTGGACTATACGACAAGGTCTTTTGATCCGGAACATTCGATCGCGCATGTGCACACGGGCCAGCATCCCAAGGGTGACGCCCAAATATCTCAGTCGATGCAATCGCGCCTGCGCCGCGATGGAAACTGTTACATTTTCTGTCAGTTTCAAATTTACGCCGCGTTGAAGATAGGATTGGCACAGAAAGGACAAAATGTGTTGCGATCATTGCGGGTAGAGTTTCAGTATGATGATATTTTATAACAATGCGTAGGAAACACTTTTCTCTACGTTTATTAGTTGGGTAGGTAACTTTATACCAGAAAATTATTTAACAATCGTAAAAAAATAGTTGTCATCATCTTATGGTGATGTCATTATTATTTGATAGATAGGTAATTCCTACTTATTTCGAAGTAGGTACTTACACTTTAGTACTGAAACTCGAGTATTGTAAGAAAATTCACTTTCGTTATCTCGTCCGACGGGTATCTATAAATTATTTTTTAAATCATGAGAATCTGGATATACATGATGAATCTTAGAAAACACCTCGTTTGCGTTCATTAAGGCACCTTCTTAGGGGCCGTCCATTAATCACGTGAGGTTCGAAAGTTTGAGTTCGGGTTTGGCAAAAATCACGAAATATCACAAGGGGGAGGGGAGGTGTAGCAAGATATCACGTGTATTAATTTTTTCCCTTGCGAATTACGATTACTCGTGAATTTTGGGAACATTGATCATCTAAAAAAAGCTCATCCTATAAATATGACAATTAGTTACTACAAAAAAAACACGTGATTTTGGGTAGCGGGGGGAGGGGTCCTTTCAAACCTCACCACGTATCACCAAGGGGGAGGGAGGGGTTAAAAATACTTCAAAAAAACATCACGTGATTAATGGATGGCCCCTTAAGTACAAATTTTGTATATCTCAATAGCGTCGTCTGTATTGTATCTGTCGTCGTCGTCGTCTGTATTAGTCGGTATTCATGACATGAGTGCGGTATACCATGTCCCGTTTTAATGGTAATGTAGATTGTAGGCTGTCTGTGGTCGACTTGATAGTTAGAAAGTGGTATAGCAGGAAGGCTAGCAGTAGTGCTATGTGGTACATGTCGGGTATCGTGCTGTGCGAGGTGAACGTTTAGTAGTGAGAAGAGCTGTGCGCCTAAGGTAAGTGATCTGCTTCTGATTGCTGAGCGTGACGTTCTTCCATCATATCACAACATCATGCCGAGTGTTAACCCCGTTGTCGCAGCTACGGCGTGCAATGAATTTTCTTAAGTTTAATTAAATTTATTTTATTACCTGTCTATCTATTGTTTTGTACGCTATTCTGTGACAGTAAAATACTTTTTTTTTTTTTCATTCATAGCCTGCCGTTTCGATCAGGGAATATCAGATGCTCAAATTTTGTTCTTGAAAATACACGTTTTATATTTTATTTTTTGTCTCCCTAGTCCATGTTTGCTAAAATCATTTCTTATATATATATATATATTCGTACTTATATAGAATTTTTGAACTCATCAACTTTAACGATCTAAATTACGATATTGATTTGAAATATGGATGCTTTTGAATCCTCTAGGCCCTCAATGTGGCAAAACATCACACTGCATCGTGTTCTCAAAGCTTTTATTATTAAAGTTTTATTTCGCAGTTAGTGTTCGTTACATTTACAATATGTCTGTATTCCTCTTTGGGACAATTTCGGTTTAATCTTATTATCATCGGACTATTATCATCTTTCAGGGATGATTCTTATCTCCTACCTAAGATTCAATCCCAAGACTTCGCGCTTAACAGTCTTGCTTGCGACCACTAGATCAATGAGCAAGTAAATAGCTGTGCGATCTGTTAGAGTTTCCTTTACAGTTTGGGGAGAGACGATGGACGTGAGCGCGACGTCCTGGGAAATGCAAATACAAAGGAGATGCCCCCAAAATAGCCAAAAGAAGCAAACGAATTGTAATATTCTTAATTCTGCTGTGTACCAATTTAAATAATCCGGTTATTCACATGGCTTTTTTTGCTGAGAAGTTTCGTAGGCATTATTTTGAATGTAGGATTGGACTATGTATTGATATATTTAGAAAACCATCCTAAGTGTGCTAATATCGTTACTAACTAATAGGTACTTAATACGGTAAAAAGATAATTATAACAAATTATTATACACTAAATGATACGAACTTCTGACATAACACCTCGAAGGGTTAGGCCAGAAGTGCGTGTCAGCAACACCCATGTTGGCGATGTCATTATTGTGTCACCTGTTATTGGAGACTCTATTGCCATCGAAAGAAACAAACTGAATTTGGTAGCGTAATGACGATAACTTTTCTTAAAAATCTTTTTATAAATTGTAACCACAGTTTTAAGATATTCAATTCGATCGACTAACTTTTTATGCCGCGTTTACACATTCGCGCGAGTAGCGAGGTGAATCGTAAGCACGATTGGACGTACCTCTTACTCGCTATTCGCGTTGTCACTTTTCTGGCAATGTTTATACATTCATACCTTTGAGTATTAAACCACTCAAAGATTCATACTGATTCGATCCATGAGCGCGTGTGAATAATTTTGAATCAAAACTTTATATCAATTCTCATAGAAGTCACACGACGCACGCAACTGCCAAAATGTTCTGGCCTTCCATGTTTGCCAACAACGTACACCACAAAATTTGAATAACCAGAAAAATAGGCTTCTATAGAATGGTTTACTTGACACGTCCATAGGAATTAAATTTAATTAAACTCAGCGCAATTAGTCGCATTTACTGATTTTTTTCTGGTTATAAAAAAATTGGGGTGTATACTCAATACTCTGCGAATGTGTAAACGATCATTCGCACTCCTGGACGAAATTTCGTCCGAAATTTTCTTGAATGGTCCGACATTTTGTTGGTTTGTGGTAAGCGCGAATGTGTGAACGGCTATTTTTTAGCAAGAAATATCAACACCTTTGTTTTAATAAGTAGTGATAGCATTTTTCTTGATGAGAACAATTTCTCATCTAGCCGATTATCCACTCTGAAATGAGCTGTGCATCAAATAAGCTCTGCGTCATTATGGCTAAAACTAGTCTAACATTCATAATTATTCCAACTGGCGATATTATGGTGAAAACTATCTGCAAAATATGTCTTTTTTCCGAACACGCTCCAAAATTATGACCATTTTATAGAAGAATATCTCGTATAGTTTTATTGTTTCGTATAGGTTTACATTTGTTTCGGGATTAAATGTCATATTTTACGTTGCGCATGAGTGTAGCGCTGTGTCTATGTTTATTTTGTCTTGTATTATTGATTGAGGTAGAATAGAATAAAATACTCTTGCTTGTGTACAGCGATAAAAATTTGGATACAAATTATATTATTTGAAGATATACACAAAGGGCGGTCTTATCGCAGTCTGCGATCCAGACAACCTTAATAGTGGGTGTATCGTAGATCAGGTCGCCATTTTGAGTATTCCTATGCACTGCACACTGCTGACAGTGGGCATGTGCTCTCCAATCGTGCCGATGCATAGAGACATGCTTAATAAATAACTCACGGGTTGAATAAGATTCGACACTTCACATTATATATTTTGTTTTAAGTAAAGCGGTCCTGAACTGAATTTACAGTATTCATTTAGCTCAGTATTCATTTATTGCCACATCGCAGATGGCTAGATTTGCTAGGGGGCCCGCCCTGTAGCTCCCTAGGTATGAAACAGTATTGCGCAGGTGCGAGACTTGGCGCCGGGTCGGTCTAGTATTGATCTAGTGCGTTTATTGGGATGTGGGAGTTACTTTGTTCAGGAATTATTTATTGCGCATGTGCACAGTGGCCTGCGCCGCGACAGCGGGTCTACTCCTGATACTGCAGACACAGGGGATGTGCCGTTGCATCCGGACGTGCATATTTAATGACACGCGGGTCAGTGAATTTCGGCTTCGATATTCATATAAAGAAACTTAGTTCGGCGCGGTATATTAAAAAAGCAGATACTTGCTGATTGTTGCCAAAATTAAATGAGCAGCAGGTAAGCATTTTTTTTTTTAGTTCTTTGTATCCGGTTTAAAATTATTCGCTCTCAGTTGTTCCCGTTGCATTCGTTAACTGCATCTCATAATACTTACCTAGTAATCTTAAAAAATCATGAACAACTCTCTTAAAAAGAAATCCTGAAGATGATTAAAACATATTTCATTAAGGTAAGCGCGTAGGTCGATGTTAGTGTCTCCTGTGTACTAGTACCAGTGATTCTTTGTTTTGTGATTTTGTAGGAAGGAAAACATTCGAGATCAGGGAATAACAATTAATGGAGCTCAGTATTGATTTATTGTCACGCCCTAGATTCTAGATTTGGCGGGGGGAGGGAGGTATGGAAGAGTATTGCGCAGGTTCAAGAAGCTGCGCCGGGTCGGTCTAGTATTGATCTACATAATTCTTTCATGTAGATACTGAATAGGTGGATATAGGAGGTGAGATGTGGGAGTATCGTTCGGGAATTATCCATTGCGCATGTGCACAGTAGCCTGCGCCGTGACGGCGGGTGAACCCCCGATACTGCAGTCACAGCAGTTGTGCCGTTGCATCCGGACGTGCATATTAAATGACACGCGGGTTAGTGAGTTTCGGCTTTGATATTTAAATAAAGAAATTCACTTCGGTGCGATATATTAAAAACGCAGAAACTTTTGATTGTCGTCAGCTGTCAAGATTAAATATGCAGCAGGTAAACCTAATTTATTTTCGTTCGTCGTGTCCGATTCAAAGTTATCCGCTCTCAGGCGTTCACGTTGTATTAAATAACTGCTATTTATATTACCTAACAATCTTTAAGTCTATATCGTGAATAACTCTTCTTAAAAAGGGGTCCTGGAGGTGATTAAAACATATTTTATTGTGGTAAGCGCGTAAGTCGATAGCAGTGTCTCCTCAGTAGGTGTTAGTACCAGTGATTCTTTGTTTTGTGATTCTGAAAGATAGAGAACATTCGAGATCAGGGTGCCACAAATGTATATTTTCTTGCAATTAATGGTGTCTGGAATAAAACCTCTAAGTCACTACATTTTTGAATTTTATTGTCACATCGTACTTGTCAATATTTGGGAGCAGAGGATGTAGGATGTAGTTCTTCTTTTGTGTTATTGAGCGCTGTATTAGTCCCGTGTTTATTCCGTCTCATGTCATGATGCCTGAGTATTGATTTATTGCCACACCCTAGCTGCTAGATTTGCCGGGGGGAGGGAGGGATGGAAGAGCGCAGGTGCGAAAAGCCGCGCCGGGTCGGTATTGATCTAGTGCTTTCATGTAGATACGAAATAGTTGGATATATGAGTTTATTTGTTAAGGAATTTTCGAATGCGCATGTGCACAGTGACTCACGATGGTAGCACCCGTATACGAAGCGGGGGATAGTGATTTTCGAGCGTTATCACAGAAACAAACTGTTGCTGTTAATATCAAATCTGCAGCAGGTACACTGAAACTTTGTTCGTAGTATGATACCGTTGTGTCTGGTTATAGCTTATCCACCCTCAAGCACTCACATAGAATTAACAAGTGTATTTTATAAAACTTACCTAAAAATCTGAAAAGCAATATTAGTCTTGTATTCATTCAGTCTTTTTTTTTTATGGGTTTTCCATTTGTGAAAACCTTAGCAGAGTGGAAGTAGTCCAACAGTAGCTCATTCTTCACAATTCAATTGTTATATCATACAATGGTGCAAATAAGACACATATGCAGATTTCATTAGTATCATGATGATACTGATGGCGGGGAAATGATCTCTGAGCTCAGTATTGATTTATTGCCACACCCTAGATGCTGGATTTGGACAGGAGAGGAACGGAAGAGTATTGCGCAGGTGCGAGAGGCCTTGTCGGGTGGCTCTAGTATTGATCTAGTGCTTTCATGTAGATAGATACTAGGAAGGTGGATAGAGGGGGTGGGATGTGGGTTTTCTTTGTTCCGGAATTATCTATTGCGCACGTGCGCAGCGCCCTGCGTCGCGACTACGGGTGAACCCCTCGATACTGCAGTCACGGAAGTTGTACCGTTGCACCCGGACGTGCATATTTAATGACACGCGGTTAGTGAGCTTCGGCTTCGATATGTGTATGAAAAATTTAGTTCGGCGCGGTTTATTACAAAAGCAAAAACTTGCTGATTGCTGTGAAAATTAAATGTACAGCAGGTAAACCAAATTTTTTTCGTTCGTTGTTTCCGGTTCGAAATTATCTGCTCACAAACGTTTCCGTTACATTAGATAACTGCTTCTTATTGTACCTAGTAAACTTGAAATCTATTTCGTGAATGACTCTTAAAAAGAAATCCTGAATCTGATTAAAACATATTTCATCAAGGTAAGCGCGTAGGTCTATAGTAGTCTCTTCAGTACCAGTCACCGCAGTTGTGCAGTTGCATCCGGACGTGCATATTTAATGACAAGCAAGTCAGGGATTTGCTGATTGTAAAAAAAACGGTGCTTTTTCGCAGAATCAGTAACTTTGGATTGCTATTAAAATCAAATGTGCAGCAGGTAACCGCAATCTGTGTTCGTAGTATAATACCGTTACAAATAAGACACGTATGCGGATTTCATTAGTATCATGATGATACTGATGGCGGGGAAATGATCTCTGAGCTCAGTATTGATTTATTGCCACACCCTAGATGCTGGATTTGGACAGGGGGAGGAACGGAAGAGTATTGCGCAGGTGCGAGAGGCTGCGTCGGGTGGCTCCAGTATTGATCTAGTGCTTTCATGTAGATACTAGGTAGGTGGATAGAGGGGGTGGGATGTGGGTTTTCTTTGTTCCGGAATTATCTATTGCGCATGTGCACAGCGCTCTGCGTCGCGACGACGGGTGAACCCCCGATACTGCAGTCACGGAAGTTGTACCGTTGCACACGGACGTGCATATTTAATGACACGCGGTTAGTGAGCTTCGACTTCGATATTGAAATAAAATCAATTCAGCGCGGTATATTACATAAGCAGAAACTTGCTGATTGCTGTCAAAATCAAATGTGCAGCAGGTAAACTATTTCTTTTTTCGTTGTGTCCGGTTACGAATTATCTCAGGTATTCACGTTGTATTAGTTAACTACTATTTATAGTAACTAGTAATCTCGAAATCTATTTGGTGAATAACTCTCTTCTTAAAAAAATAAGCTAACGGTGGATGAAACATAATATTTCAGGCGTAGGTCGATGTTAGTGTCTCATCAGCACTAGTACCAGAGATTCTTTGTTTTTTGATTCTGAAGGATGGAGAATATTCGAGACCAGGGAACAATAAATGTATATTTTCTTGCAATTAATAGTGCCTGGCCCAAAAGATTAGATTAGATTGGAAGCCGACCCCAATGTAGTTGGGAAAAGGCTAAGCAGATGATGGTAGAGAGCTGTATTAGTTTCGTGTTTATTCCGTCTCATCTTATGATCCCCGAGTACCGAGCTCAGTATTGATTTATTGCCACACCCTAGATGCTGGATTTACCGGGGGGAGGGAGGGATGGAAGAGTATTGCGCAGGTGCGAGAAGCCGCGCTGAGTCGGTCTAGTATTAATCTAGTGCTTTCATGTAGAAACTATATAGGTGGATACAGGGCACTGGATGTGTTTTGCAAGCAATGTGCGCAGGTGCGAGATATTGCGCGGGGCGGTCTAGTATTGATCTAGTGCTTTCATGAAGATACGAAATAGTCGGATAGATGAGGTGGGGTGGGGGTTGAGTTTCTTTGTTCCATAATTTTAGATCGCGCATGTGCACAGTGGCTCGTGCAAAGCAGTTGTCTTGTTGCATCCGCATTCCATTAATTAAAACAGTTCGCGTGGTATGAAAGAAACAAACTCGAATAATGAAGTTGATTAAAACATATTTTACGAAAATAAGCGGATAGGTCGATGTTAGTGTCTCCTCAGTACTACTATCAGTGATTCTTTATTTTGTTGTTCTGGACGACGTGTTAACGTTGGCAGAGAGAAAGCAGTCAAGCATCATTGATCGTCATCAAGAGTCATTTAAGTAATTTCATAAAATGCCATTAGGAACGTATGCCTATTTCATTAGTATCATGATTGTGGGACTTCTGACTTCAGTATTGGTTTATTGCGAAACCCTAGATGCTAGATTTGGGCATGGGGAGGGATGGAAGAGTATTGCGCAGGTGCGAGAGGCCGCGTCGGGTGGGTCTAGTATTGATCTAGTGGTTTCGTGTAGATACTAAATAGGTGGATAGATGGGGTGGGATGTGGGAGTTTCTTTGTTCCCGAATTATCTATTACGCATGTGCACAGCGTCCTGCGCCGCGACTGCGGCCGAACCCCCAATACTGCAGTCACAGTAGTTGTGCCGTTGCAGCCGGATGTGCATATTTAATAACATGCGGGTCAGTGAGCTTCGGCTTCGATATTTAAATAAAGGTTTGTCCGGTTCTAAATTATCTGCTTTCAGGCGGTCACGTTGTATTAGTGAACTGCTATTTATAGTATCTTGTAATATTGAAATCTATTTCGTGAATATCTTTCTTCTTATAAAGGAATCCTGAAGGTAATTAAACCATATTTTATTAAGTTAGCGCGTAGGTCGATGTTAGTGTCTCCTGTGTACTAGTGCCAGTGATTCTTTGTTTTGTGATTCTGAAGGATGTAGAACTTTCGAGATCAGGAAGCAACAAATGTATATTTTCTTGCAATGAATGTTGCCTGGAACAAAACCTCCAGGACTATATATTTTTCAGTTTTATTGTCACATCGTACTAGTGATTATTTGAGGGCAAAGGATGTAAGATGTATTTTGTCTTTGCGTTATAGAGCGCTGTATTAGTTTCGTGTTTATTCCGTCTCATCTTATGATTCCTGAGTACCGAGCTCAGTATTGATTTATTGCCACATCCTAGATGCTGGATTTGCCGGGGGGAGGGAGGGATGGAAGAGTACTGCGCAGGTACAAGATGTCGCGCGGGTCGGTCTAGTATTGATCTAGTGCTTTCATGTAGATACTAAATAGGTGTACAGGGGGGGGGGGGGTGTATGGAGGGGGATGTGGGAGTTTCTTTTTCGAGAATTATCTATTGCGCATATGCACTGTGACCTGCGACGCGGGCGTACCCCGATATTGCAGTCACATTAGTTGTGCCGTTGCATCCGGACGTGCATGGTTAACGTTACTCGGGTCAGTGAGTTCAGTTAGGCGCGGTATTAAAGAAACAGAAACTAGCTGATTGGTATAAAATTGAAATGTTTAGCAGATAATTTTATGTTTTGTTCGTTGTATGCCACCGTTTTGTCCAGTTATAAATTAACCACCCTCATTATTAGTGCAATTCATAGTACCTAGTAATCTAGACATCAATTTCGTGAACAACTCTCTTTTCAAAAAGGAATCCCTGAAAATGATTCTGACATCTTTTACTATGGTAAGCGCGTTGGTCGATGTTAGTTCTCTTCAATACTAGTACCAGTGATTGTTTTTTTTTTTATTCTAAAAGTCGGAAAACACTTTTTTTTTAAGTTAAAATTCCATACAATCCCATTAGGGACTTATGCTTTCATATGATTATGATTTCATTAGTATCATGATGGCCGGGAAGTGATCTCTGAGCTTAGTAGGTACCGATTTATTGCCACACCCTAGATGCTAGATTTGGGCAGGGGCGAGACGAAAGAGCATTGCGCAGGTGCGAGACACCGCGCCGAGTCGGTCTAGTATTGATCTAGTGCTTTCATGAAGATACTAAATAGGTGGATAGAGGGGGTGGGAAGGGGGTGAGTTTCTTTGTTCGGGATTTATCTATTGCGCATGTGCACAGTGGCCTGCCCCGTGTCAGCGAGCGAACCCTCGATACTGCAGTCACAGCGGTTGTGTCGTTGCATCCAGACGTTTATATTTAATGGCACGCGGGTCAGTTAGCTTCGGTTTCGATATGTGTATGAAAAATCCAGTTCGGCGCAGTATCAAAGAAACAAATTTGCGGATAGCTATCTATATCAAATGTGCAGCAGGTGAACTTAAACTTTGTTCGTTATATGACACCGCGGTGTCCGGTTATAAATTAACGATCCTATGGCCGTTAGTAGTAATGATTAGTGCAATTTATAGTACCTATCAATCAAGACATCAATTTCGTGAATTACTCTCTTCTTGAAAAGAAATCCTGAAGGTGATTTTGGCATCCTGCGTTAAGGAAAAATAGAGCAGTCGATTATCTCAGCACCAGTGCCAGTGATTCTGTTTGTGATGCTGCAGAATCATTCTTGTTAGAGAATAAGTGTGTCCTTCGTTACGCCAATGTCATTTGCAATACTAGTTGTTATTTTTGTCAATTTATCCGGGATCTGCCAGTCGTTGCCAGATGTGACTATTTGGTGGAAGTACTTTATTTGAGGTCATTACTTCGAATCCGTTTTTAATTACCGAACGGTTGATGACGATAATTGTGATATTTCATCTATTCTTATTTTATTACACAGAATATTTTTAATTGTCGGATATTAAAAAACTCAGTTGCAATAATATCTTTCAGTTAATATTATGTAACACCAGATTTGACAAAAAATAGTACGTTCACCGATTCACTGTAATAGCTACAAGATGTCCGAATAGAGCAAACGATAATCAAGATAATCAGAAGTATTCAAATATTGTGAATAAATTTATAATTTTCTAACTTGAGCGCGCTCGTATTGCCACTGTACCTATGCAGTATTAATCTCGTATGCAGTTTTCTTATCTTTTCAATTTTGTTTCAGAACCCAAATCCGCACCACCTTGAAGAAGAAAGCGTTCGAAGATGCAGGTATACCTGTGCGTCAGGTAAGCAGTACAGTCACCAGCCAGCAGCAGGCACCTCATGTGGCGTCGCCGCCACTGAGCGTGATCACAACCCAGACAGTGTTAGGAAAGAACGCAGAGGTTCAAATATTCACTGACTAAGCAACCATTAGTACTTTTTGGTTCTTGCTGTTGTTTTAATTTTATTTTTAGTATGGATGCGCTTATTTTTAGCGAATTCCAGCTCCTTTTTGCATGACCAATTTTTCTTATATATTACGTATCAAATGAAGAGTCTTTATCTGAACTGACTTGACTCTTCCAAAGCTATTTATCGAGTTCCCAATATTTCAGCGTTTTAACAGAAATTTTAGTTACTGTTAAATCAATCGTAGCATCTGTATTTTACATAAATACATATTATCTGGGTATATAATAACAAAGAAAATTACACATATACCGATACTAATACGATTTATAAATAATTTTAGGGATATCTTGATTAACATACAAGGAGTTTCAGCACATTTCATTTTTTTTTTGCAGTTATACTTCTTTACTATTTGTTTTGTTTTTATTATTTGTTTTTAGAATATATTATAGTAAATGTTATTAGTACTTTTATAGCCTCTTCGATTTCAAGACTCAAGGAAACTTCAATTTTATAGTTTAAACTACATAGCTTTTGGAAATAATTTGTATTGTTGCCCTCTCATCTTTACAACGCAAATTGCAACGTTATTATTTACAAAACAATGAGTCTTGCTTTTAGACGAGTGGTAGATTATAAATGTTTGAAAATATTAATTATTATTGGTATCACAGTCTAACATTAATTAACGGTATACAGATGGTCCTTGTAAGCATTCTCGCAGAGCAATGATACATTACTTTGACATTCTAATTACAAATGCATTCAACTATTTGGGATTTATCATAGTTCTAAATTATATTTTGAATCCTGAAACAAACCTGTGTTTTGGTAAAGTTCCATCAACAGCCAGTATAACTCTATAAGGAATACTTGGTTACACTGTGATAGTAATATATAGGCAATGTCATAGTAAACGTTTAGACATTTTAAAATATTACAAAGTTATTGAATTTCATAATAGATTTTAAAAGATTATATCACTTTGTTAAAGACAATGATTATTTATAATGACTGTTTGTTTTACAAACTTACTTATATAAATATTTGAGATTTATAAAGTAGTGATGAAGATAATTTTAATTGACTTGAACTTTAATTACGCATGTCATGAGAAAGTTTATAATTCATTCAAAAATTTTTAACTATGTTTACTTACGTTACTTACGTTGTATCTTAAACAAAATCGTAATTTTTATGTAGCCTTTTAACATTTTATCACATTCAACTTGCTGGAATAAAGCCTTTTACTCTACGATTCTTAAGCTACTAGTGCATAATTATTAACAAACTTGCCTTTACTCTAGGTTACCCTCAACATGCTGAACGCTTCGGAGAATGAAGTTGACGTCGACGGACTTAGCGGTGACGTTAAATTGGAGTTCGAGTCGACCAACGAGGATGCGGCCACCTGATGTGACTATTTTAGTTTCTCTTAAGTTTGTTAGGTGTTTTAGGCTAAGGGGCACGGACGAACTGTTACTGAGCGATGGAGAGCAATCGCGCCTCTACCTGACGAACGAGGAACTACCAGTCCCGCTCAAACCTAACCTATTCTATTACCTTCGCCCCAGTGATTGGAAATGAGGGGTATCTCCATGCTCCAGCCTGTCTCGGCAGGCTAGTAGCATATTTAGTTCATTTATTATCTCGTTCACCCTTCCTTTCAACTTTCGTCCTCACTCAATATTAATTTATCTGATACTTTATCTGATGTTTTGTTATTATACACTTCTTTTATTTATCTTCATTCAATTTAAATTTCATACTCTGTTTCTCCGTTCGCCTGAAATGGGAGTGATTGTGCTTCCATCACATAAATAATATATGTTAAATTCCCAAGTGCACCTACTTAGACAAAGAGCGTAGGAAAGTAGCAAAGTCGCAAAGTTGGCAACATCTGGACGTCCTTCTGTATTGAAATTTTAATGTTACGCGCTTTGTCTGGAATAGTTTTAAGAACTTTTATTTTTTCTTTATTAACCAATTAGTTCATGGCATTATCCTCTTCCTCACGAGAGGGGTGATGCCAAGCTCCAACCGGGCTGGCAAAAGTTCGGGGCGTTGGAGCATATTTTATTAATTTATTTATATTTCAATAAGTTAAATAACTAAGTTTATCATTGAGCGTATTTAGTTTTATTATTATGTTGTAGTTTTTCTTGTTTTTGCGTCAATTAATAATTTGTTTCGTGCTATAGTTTAGTCATTTCGTTCACGTGTGTTAACGATTTTGAATGCCTTATTAGTAAACAACCTGTGTTATTTAATGCTGCTATGTAGATATACAATAGATTCAGCCCCGGAGGTAGTCGGAGGAACAACAGATGATATGGATCCTTTGGGCTTAATCCAAGTATAAACCAAACTTGGTGTTCCGTTTGGGTTAGGCGTGATGGTTGGAAAGCAAATAATCGGCATATATTTATATTTTAGTAAATTTTGAAGTGCCTTTTGGGCTGCAATGATTTTTCTCCGAAATCGCTGGGGCCTATATCAATTTGGTAACAGTTCGGCCCGTAATTTTGTTTCATTCTGTATATGATGAGTTCAATTTTGATGTTCGCCCACTGGCGGTTGAGTAGGTTAAACAGTTTATGGTTAATCCCACACTTCCATTTCTGTCGTATTATTTTAATGTTCGATGTAATTCTTTCATATAATATTATGATTGTTTCGTGTACTTATAATTTAATGTTGGTCTGTGTCTTATGTTTAAAAATTTGTGTGCAACGAAAGAGCCTCTACGATTGACGAAATCTTAGATCGTCGGGCGCACACTGGACAGTCGGCCTCGAAAACGCTATTGCTGACTGGCTAATCTTTCCACAACGGTATCAGCGATTCCCATGTGGATAGCTTATGCTGACACCCCCGTTATGTTCTGGCTTTCAGTTTTTATTCCCGCTTAATAGCTGCCTCGGTTTAATTTCAAGTTAGGTGTTTTAAGTACATTTTTGGTGTATTATGTACAATACGTCAGTGGGCTTCAAATCGTTCGATACAAAATGGGAGTCACATCAAATTTGTAGTATAATCAATAGCAAATAATAGATATGTAAAGACACTAATCCTCATTTCGTCTTCCACGTGTGACTTTAAATTTGTATCGAGCCGATCGTAAGTTTTTTTTGATACACAGAGCTTTATTTGTCATGTTATATTATTAGCTGTTAAATATTATCTCAGCTCTCGTTAATACTTTGTTGAGTGACTGTATTAACCCTTGGTTCTGTGAATATGATTAGCATAAATTCAATTTTGATAATTTAATAATTGTATAATTTCGAAAAAATCATTTCCATCCTCATTGGTTGAGTTTAATTTAAAAGTACAATTCAACAGCTTATTTTTTTTTCGTAAATTCGATTTTATTAAAATCAAACATCATCTTCATTGCTACAGTAGATTGAACGGTGAGCACTGGACGACATTCTGGGCGATCTTGCAGTCGTAAGTGTAGAGATTTTATATTCATTTTAATACTTTCCTGCCCTCTTAAATCGCGGTTATTAAATTAGGGGGGTTATTAAAATAGTTTTCGCTTTGTATGCCGGAGTCGTATTGTCACTCAACAGATATAACGAGGGTGTTGTTAGCATGAATTCTAGACGGGAATGCGATTCAGATAACGTCTATGGCCCGCCCTGATTGTCCTTGTTGTTGGTATTCTGTATGAGCTATCGAAGGTTAATAGACTGTTTTCTTGAGTCAGTAACTCCGTCTGGATTGAGGGCTCTTTCATATTTTTCTGCAATAATTATATTTTTTATTACGTAAATTATATTATAGGTATTATAGATATATTTATTTACATTTAGATGTATTAATTATTTTTGAAATATAGATATATTTTTATAAAGAAAATAGTTTTAAGAAGATTATATCAATAAGCATATTAGTATATTATTTTTATAGTGAATAAATATAGATAATATATTTTTATACTTCGTAAATCACACAGTATGTATCTCGCACCTATATTTGAAGAAATAGTTAGAAAATTGTGAACTTAGGAAAATTATGATTGTTGCGACCGGCAAATGCAGATCGTCAACGCATCGTGGTAGACCACGCTGTCGCCAATAGACTGCGGGTCGATTGTCGAGGGCGTGGTAGCAACACCTTACCTCAAATTAGGAATTAGTGAAATTGTTACCCGATTTATACTCTGCGGGTAGCAATGTGCAAAACGGCGACTTAAGTGAGAAAATAGAATGGCAACATCTGGAGTACTGTTGGAGCTTTAACATCTTTTCTGACTACCATGGCGGGAGAGCGAAGTGCAGTCGCCTCCACTTGCAACGCAGTGTTTACTGCTGGCTCATTTAACACCTTGTATGGACCACTCACTCTTCGCATATGGTAAGAACATTTCCAACAGTCCCTTAAAAAAGGTCCCGTTGGGTTCTACCGTATAGATGGATATGAGTTGATCAAATGAATATATGGAGCTTCTATATTTTCGTCCTATGGACGTAAAGAGAGGAGGTGGCCTTTTTACCTGCAAATAAGTGTAAAGTTCTGCTCCCCGCGTGGTGTGCACACAGTATGTAAGTTGATGACGCTCTTCTGCACATTGTTACCGAAAAGTTATACAGCAATAATGGCCAGTGCCGTATAGAAATGCAATACCTCGTTGTTACCCTCGCTTGGGGAACATATTTTTTTCAAAAGTGTCTTCATCATAAATTAAAGTGAGTACTTTGACGCTATTCAAAGTTTTTTAATAACGGAAACTATTAATACTGCCTTATAAATTCATAGGGATATTATTATGCGACGCTCAAGTAGTACATATATTATCCGATAGCTAGGCAAATTATATTTTATATACATATTATAATTATTTAACATTGTTAACCTCGATATATATATATATGATATACGTGAACCGCGTAATTCACGATATATTTAAGGCGTCAAGTTCACCGTATTATATAAAAGGGGAATTTTGTTTCAAATTATTATGTGAAATCAGATATATTGCATTTATTAAATAGCATATATTTCCGCGACAGCAACCAAGTAGCGGGAATAAGGTAGACATAAAGTTATAATATTACTAATTCTTTAAATTTGGGTATACATTATGTAGTTGTTAGTTTAATCTGTGTCTATTTTAACCAATGTATATGTAGATGTGAGTGTTACGTACATGGTTACACAAATATTTATGGCATTCTATTTTATTCTAATCTAATATTCTATGTATACTTAGTATTAAAATATTCTTGGACGACATCCATATAAATGTATTAATGTATTTCTAGTTGTACGTAGTAATAATAATAATTATCAATACAAATCTATATAATCCATATTTGATAACTAAGTTTGTATATAATAATATGAATGAACATATTGGGGAAAATAGGTAATTCCTAAATACTTCACCGTGTATGTACATATATTGTAAATACTAGATAATGTTATAGCACTTATAATGTAGATTAATCCGTAACATACGACGGTATATCGCAATTTTATCTTAATAATTAATTTACTTACATCATTAAAATATTTGTGTAAAACTATTTAACCATATCATTAAACTTATTATATTTAAAACTTGTAACCATAAGGCGTATTGAAAGTATGTACCTATAGTTTAAATATAAATATTCTCAGTTCGTAACTTATTGTGTATTTACGTAAGTATAATGTATTCTTCTTCCAACTGATTGTTAGATTTAAATAAAAGTAGTGTATATAGATAGAAAACTTGTTTTATTTTTAAATCCCGACACCTAAATACCATACTGCCACATTGGTCTAGTGGTCGCAACTGCAAATGCTAAGTGTGAGATCCTGGGTTCGATTCCCAGATTGGACAGTGTTATTGAGTTTTTGTGTATTGAAATTCTCGACAGTAGTTTATACAATGATGGATTGATAGTACTCTTAAAGTACTACATACTCCCTGATATAGCGACATAAACAGTGACATGGTACATTAAACATAGACAATACTTCACACTCTCATCTAAATATAGATATAGTCTACTACTATAATAGCGACTATTACAATATGGCAAAATGTACAGCGCCATCTATCGATGTAAAGCGACAACAGAAAATCCTGAAATGAGAAGACATCCCGCGCCGGCGCGGCGCGGGCGTGGAAACGCAGATCTGCGATTTGCTCCGCGTTCCCGCGCAGATAGTATACGGCGGCCTCGCGCCAAACAACGTCAAATATTCACTTCACAGTTGATCGTTGTGGTGATAGATAGATAGATATAGAAAAACCCAAACCCGTTCCTCCATAAATAGTAGCTACCCCTGTGAACTCATACAGTTCTTGATACAAACTGATATAGTACTCTTCACTGATGTAGCATCCTTATAATCTCACAGGATCAACTATATATACCTACCCTGTTACAGAAGCTTGTACAATTACTTATACAGTGTAGTCAAACAACGCTAAAGGTATCGCCAGTTTTAAATGAATGCCATAAATTTATGCCGAGCCGTATATATAAACCGTGAATTTTTTTGAGCAGCAACCTATTTCCTTTTCTAAAATAAAAGTAGCCTAACTTACTCATTATAAAATCGGCTAACTGCCAGTGTAAGTCCCGTTAAAATCGGTCCAGCCATTTAAAAATTGTTTTTTTGTATATGCCTTTTATACTTTCATGTGCACTTAGTAAAAAGCTGTTATTGTGACATTACAAACAGACACTTCAGTTTTATTTATTTGTATAGAAAACAATTACATACCTTAAATTCTAATATTGTTTACTACAATAATATGGTAGCGCGACGGAGGCACACTCGCAAAAGCAAATGGGGAAAGGCTATTCCGCCCTATATTTGTCTCACATAAATTCTTACAACAAATTCGATTTACTACATCGAACGCGTTCGGCGCTCCGATTGGTGGAGAGCACGAAACGGACCAATCGGAGCGCCGAACGCTAGGGCCTCTGGACTTTAAAATAGTCCTTAACCCCTGAGTTTGTTTCAGCGTTTATTCTCAGCGATAATCATAGGAAATACCGACGCCATCTATGTAGTTTAAAAAAGACGTAAAAGTGATTGATAAATCCTAATAGCAAAATAAATAATTTCATTAAAATAATACTATTTAAATATTCGGTAATTATTCGCCAAACAAACAGAATATTCCGCCGATTACGAACAAAAAAAATACGCCGAACATACCTACCGAATACGAATATTGTACCGAACATTCGGCGCAGCTCTATTTTATCAATGCTATAAAAATAAAACTTAAATTCGTTCGAATACATCACATTTTTAAATAAAAATCCAATTTTTGGTGTATCAAGAGTATGATGATTATATAGGTACGCTTGCAAATGCATCCCGCTTTTCCGTAAGGGGCCATTCATAAATTACATCACACGTTAAGAGGGGGGGAGGGGGTCGACGAAGTGTGACATTGTGTGACAAGGGGTGGGAGGGGTCCTAAGTTTCGTGACATCACATTTCAAAATCTAATATATCTAAGTATTAAAACGTGAAATTTGAACTATTAACGAAAAACTTAAAAATATTTCCAACTCTATCTGTGTGAATATAAGATTTAAATTGTTATGTTGGCGAGTTTCTCGAGAGCCTCGCCGTGGTTTCAGATAAATGGAAATAAAACTAATTTCGGAACTGCTGTTTTAATTTAATAATTTTTGGATATAAAATTGCAAAATATGTGACGTCACACTAGGGAGGGGGCAGTCACACAAATGTGACCAGCTGTGACAAGGACGGGGGAGGGGTCAAAAAAGCATGAAATTCGTGTGACGTAATTTATGGATGGCCCCTAAGTATTGGTTTTTTGACCACTATGAAACCAAATAATACAGATTTTATATTTCAGCAAAAATTATACCGTGCTGAGTGCCTACCTGCAATACCTAAAGTTTTTTACTTTAAGTATATAGTGCGGGTACTTACTTATGTAATTAGGTCAGTAAATATATGTTTAAGCGAAATTCTAAGTCTATGGTTTAGACACTCCCTTGCTTCGTAAGTCCTACTTAGTATTATAGAGCTCAGTGTCTCATTTTTGAACTTTGAAATATATGATCGATTATATTATAATCTAGGCACTCCTAGAAAGAAAATCTTCTACGATTTGCATTGTCGACTATACCTTTAGTGTTGCTAGTCTAGTAGGTACTTAAGTATTTTTTTGTAAAACTGCCCTCTATCCCATTCTATTTGAACTATCGAAGCAGTATGGAATGCGAAGTAGTTTGGTATTAGTATTATCCCTCCCCGATAGATGGCGTGATGAAGGTCAGGTTAATAAAAACCATACTGTTTCATTAAAGCTCAATATACCCATATTCAGCAGATAGTTCATACTGTTTGCGAATAGATGTCACTATTGACAGGCTAGTACGAGTTAACTTTTTCAGACAATAAGAGTTATCATAGTCGAGTTCAACGGTTATATACGATGGACTTTCATAATACCTATTTAGTTATGTAATTCCAACTTATCCAATTGAAGAATTTACTCAAATCTCTTGGCGACTATGGCGTTCTTAGTGCTATCCTAAAAACTTGTTCAATTAAATGTGAAATAATAAATATTGACTGATTTTAAAAATAATATCTAATATAAACTAATTTTCGATAAGCACACTTTCGTTGTCGTCCCTTTCGTAACTACCATTATTCAGTCTTATGGTGGGCAGTGACCTAGAGCTGTCGCTTGTAAGATAACAGTAATTCTAATTGAAACATAAAGCACAACCAACCATGGAAATAATAATGTCCTGAATAACATGATTGTTCACATATTATTTCCATGCAACCAACCTACATCAATAAATTAAGTACTTACGTCAATATGAACGAACGATGTACGAACAGTATAGCCAGTGCCGGATTAAGCGAGCGCGGAGCCCGTAGCAAATTCTATCGATGGGCCTTGATCTGCTATGGGCTCATAAGTATTAAGTGACTTTTTGTAGAACTTGTGCGTTTACCATATAAAATTCAGTGTTTTATATTCGTCAACCAAATAATCGGTTACCGATTGTCTGACGTGGATTATCTTAATCGGAAAACAGGTGTAACGATTCGCGTTTTTGTGACATTAAGTAAAATCAATACACCACGTCTTAAGAAGTTTCACTCAAAAAATTAGGCTCTTGCTAAAAATTAGGGTTTGGATACCTTTTGCGCGGCGCCCGTAGCAATTGCTACTCTTGCTAAATGGTTAATCTGGCACTGAGTATTAGGGTGTCCCAAAATTGACCAAAAAAAATTTTTTTTCGAATTTTGAAATGCATACCCTCTATATCTTTTATAAATGCAAAACCATACTCAAATATGAAATTTTATCATTCTAGCATGATTGCAACCCGTGCCGACCGAGCCACAAAGTTTATCAAATCTCATGTTTAATGTTAATATTTGGTTCTCCTATAAAATTAATAAAAATGCAATAAATGAAGTAAATAAAAGACAAAATCAAATTAGAGAAATATTTACCTTTATTTAAACACATAAAATAACAACAATCAGCCAGGGTAATTTCTCTTTAGGGTATGTTTTTTACAGTCTGGATAAAAATTTCTATGTTCCTGGAGACAACGCAACAGGAATTATTTTTGCTCTTCTTTAGCCGTGATAAGTCCGTAAAATCTTGCATTAATTTGACAGTTCTTTCAGCAGTGTCATTTAAAATCTTCAAACGAGTTATTCTTCTTTTAGTTTCCAGAAAAGCAGCATTATCTTCCCAAGGCACATATTCCTGAAGAAAAATGTCGTCGATTTTCAGTCGAGATTTTTATTTTTCTTCTTTTCTATCTGAATTTCCCCCTCAAAAACACTACGCATAATTCGACCAATTCGTGATAATCGTCTTTTATTAAAGCTTTGTTCAGTTGTGCTATAAAAAACATTAACAAAGATGTAATGTTTGTCTCAGCAACATGGTATTTTACGAAATGAAGGCATTTTTCAATGTTATTTGAATCGATGTTTTTCCAATTGTATCTGAACTTTTTAAAGATCGGAATATCTGGACTGCTAGTAATTTGCTTTATCTTGTTAGTTTTATGAACCAACTCATACACATGATGACGACAAGCGAAAAGTAACAATTCTCTTTCTAAAGTCTGCTCCAAAAGAGCATAAGCTCCATTGAAACGTCCAATATTCGAAGATGTTGTGTCGCAACACATTATTTGTATCTTGTCATTAACATTCCAGTTATAGAGGGCAGTTGAGATGGTTTTAGCAAATTGCCGAATTTGCTGAATCGAGGATTTGTTAATGGAGATGTAATCGATGTTTAGACCAAGCGCTTCTACGAGCGCATGAAGAATGTAAACGGAGTCTCATATGCTTAGCTGGCATCGATCTAAAGCTACGATGAGTTTAGGTGTTATCAGATTCTTTTCGCTGGCAATCTGACTTCGTCTGAATCATGTGTATATTCCAAGTTATGTGTAGTATAAGTCCATGCAAGAGCCAGTAACTCTTTTTGTCTTAGTTTTCTTTCCTTCTCCTCTAATCGTCTTAGTCTAGCTCTTTTGTGTTTGTCCGCCAAGTTTTTGTGTACATCAGGTAAGCATCCCGGTCGACCTGGCTCTCTCTGATTCTTCAAAAATACTTTGTCTTCCTCTATTTTCATTCTTTCAAAGGCATCAGCATGTGCAATATCAAATAAGTTATGAAGGTGTCTTTCACAATTATTTTCTGAGTTCTTTTACAATTTTTTGCAGCTCTCTCCAGACGTGGTTTTTGTAGGAATTCTTATGTTTTTCCAAAATATAATGCACTTCCTAATCACAAGATTAGCACTTTCACTAAAAGTTGTTTGACTTCGCGAATATTGTCAAACAAGACAGCGAGAACTTGTCGATTAGATGGTAATTTTAAACACCATTTATTAAATGGTTTTGGAAGTCTGGTAAGAAAAATACTTTGTTTATCACTCCGTAATTCAACTGACATCTTTATGCAAGAAATAACAGCGTACTGATATTGTAAAAAATCACGTATGAAATGACAAATAAAACACGTAGTTACAGGTCGCAGTGCAGTACCCGCGAAATTTGTATGGGCGAGTTTAAGTCGCAAGTCGGCACGGGTTATCGTTCATAAAATGGACTAATCTTTTGTTTTTAGACTATATTGGGTTATTAGGAAAGTTTTTAGAAGGTATGCGTAAAAAATAATCGCACTTGAAATTTATGGGACACCCTACTGAGTATATAATATTTTCGATCACAGGCTAATGGAGAATAGTGGCTGCTTATATCGGAATTTACCTACACAAGCGAATTTATAATGTTACAGTCTGTACCTATCCATCTTCAAGTACCATAACAATATCGCAAAAAGGCTGGCTAGACTCCTAACTTTAGTTGCAATTACCTCTGCACACAAAAATTCAATCATATTGCTATTTCTGGATTCTACCCGGAGTGGCTGTATCAGATCAGCTTCATCATATCATTTCAAGGACATTCACGGCATTCGTCATCCCCGAAGTATGATGTTCTTTTGTTTACATTTGATTAACTCACTGTAGTGAATATATTGTAAGTCAGTGCCTAAGTACTTAATGGTGTCACAAATTCCCAGGTTGTGCCAGACGATCTCAGGTTTCGGAACTCGTGGAGGCTTGTGCTATTAATGTTTTAGCGAATATTGGTGTAGAGTCTCTTGGAATTAAAAATTAGAAAGGTAATCTATTTATTCTCGTCAGTGGCGGACTAAGCTCGTCAGAGGCCTGGGGCGACAAAGCTGAATGAGGCACCTAGTTTAAAAAGTTGATGTAATTTTATAAGCTTTTTATTCAGTTCACATTCGTATAATCGTCACAAATGTATAAGTGTTTATGTTTATTTAGTTAAAAACTTCCAAGTGAAATTTAATATGGACTTAAACAAACATAGAATATGGATATGGATGACTAAAATAAAAACCTCCCAACTCTAAACCACCTCTTAGATAGGTGCTATGAATATTTTTAAAGCCTTGCCAAGGGAAAATGGAGGCCCCCCATGACCAGAGGTCCGCCCCCCCCCGTTAGTCCGCCACTGGTTCTCGTTCTCCTGAAATTCAGCCAATAGGATGGACTATGAACCGACTCCGAATTAGTTGGGAAGATGAGACGAGTTGCTGACAGAAGTAGATGAACGATTCTTTAGTTTTAAATTAATCAAAAATGATATCTAATATCTGGGCATAAACGACTGCACCTATCGGGAATGCTACGCTGTTCTCTAATAAATTACAAAAATTAGTGCAATATGATAAGTTTTCATTCATATAAATCTTATAACACTTTGTAGTTGTCCTATATTTTCCGCTATTTTTTGATTTATGGTAAAGTTATAATAAAACGAGTTGCTCATTATATTGTTTTAATTTACATCAATTTATAAAATTACCGAATAAACGAATAATACAGGTCCATACAATCGTTCCAACAGATGTTGTCTATGGACATGACAATGTAGTTTGACTAGATACGTTCATCCGGCTATCTGTACTTACTGATAAACATTAACATTAAATGACTTTAATATAATACAGAAAAGTAACGTCTAATACAACGATTGAACTATTATAATTAAACAATGAAATAATACTCAAATGACTAGAGTTGCCTGTAGTTTAATCAGCAATTCGGGCATAACTACTATAAATATATTTAAATTACAACATCTATAACTGTAGAACTTTTGTTTAAGGTATATATTATGCTAGTGAGTAGATTGATTCAGAAACACATCGATTACAACAACATATATTTGAATATTTACTCTACTAAATGTGTGACAAAATTGTGTAATAAAAGTAGGTGTACACACATAACTAGTGATTGAATCTGTATGGTTTTGCAACAATTGAAAACAATTATGTATACAACATACATATTTAGACACCCACTACTTATACAATTATTTAGATATACTATATTATGTACATTTTAAAATCTAACTACCTACAGTCGTTACATCGGCTATCGCGAAAAATCTTCTACAGAATATTTCCAAACTTCGGCCAAATATATTTTATAGGTATCATAACCCTATTTTTCTTATTTTTATTATATCTTTCTGTACATTATATACAAGATTACATTTATTTTAGAATAAAAATGCAGCCAATTAAATTCTAATTATGATACTGTGAGAATATTAAGTACGTTGAAGATCAGACAATGACTACTTGTTCGATATATTATATAATGCTTATTATGTTAATTACGAAAAACTGTCTATTGGCAAATTTACGACAAATTAACATTTAAGTGACACTGTTTACACACAATTATTTTATCTAATATGGATCAACATAGTACTTGTTAAGGTTCAAAGCGGTCGTCTGGGGACTGGAGTCCGAATAGGAGATGGTATGACTAGTCTTAGTCTCGGTCCATTTTACGGAGAAATCTAGCCCCGTAGCTTGGCGTGGTCGCTGTCCAAAGGAAGGTCTTTGGGCAATGCCACGTTTGCCTGTGAATCAATGATCGGTGCTAAAGTAAGAGTTCTGCATGAGGTATAACTTGTCTATGGGGTTCACCACGGAGCCCGTGCCGAGGTTGAGGGGCTCGTGAGCGGAGTGACCGGGGTGCTGGTGCGAGTGGTGCTGAACCTCCAAGTGCTGCAGGCTCACGGTGTCGGAAGCACCCTCGTCCAGCTGGTCGAAGTTACTACCGTCCAAGGATATGTCCGAGCTGCAGAAGCTATCGCCTGAATGCACTGGGTAATCTGAAATAATAAATTTTGCATCATATTAAAGAAACTTGGTAGCAAATATCACAGGAAAATATATTCAAAAAGTAGTCATTTTTACTCTTTTAGCAAATATTATTCTTGGAAAGTATTATTCCTGTATCGTGAGGGCGCTTACGAACACGCAGATGGCGCTCGTATATTTTATTTGATCTCGTATATAAGAAAATGTATGGTGCCAAAAACTATAAAAAACTGAATTCTATGTCCACAGTTTAAATTGCTGTAATTAGAAGGGTACTGGACTTGTTTTATGAAGCTGCCTTTGTAAGTTTATTTATATATATACAATTATAATATCCTACCATCAGGCGAGTATGGCAGGTTAGGATTCAGTGGTTGACTAGATGAAGAATAAGCTCCATCCAGTCCCAGATAGTTCCCGTGTTCGCTCGACGGAGACTCCTGCTTGATACTCTTCTCATCCTTATCCTTTTCCTTTTCAGAATTCTTCTCGCCTTCCTGCTTTGCTTTCCTTTGGATCTTCTTCATCTTAGCTCTCTGGTTCTGAAACCAGACTTGCACGACCCGGACGCTCAGTCCGGTATCTTTTGCTAATGCTTCTCGGACTTTCCTGCATGGCTTTGGACTAACTTCGAAGGAAGCTTTGAATTGCCTGCGCTGGGCTGATGTCAGTATCGTCCGGGGACGCTTTGGGCCTCTCCGCCCGTCACGTGGGCGCTCGGAATCATCTAATATCATATCATCTTCAGCGTGTTGCATCAGATACATTTCCTTCTCAAAATCCTGACGGCAGAAGATCTGACCGGCCCTGATGACGTATTGTTCACCTTTTTGGAGCGGTTGACAGCACATGACGCAGACGAAGCATTGTATGTGGAACACGTACTGCTGCGCTCGCATGACCATCTCCTGCGGCAGGAGGCGGTCACCGCATCTGGTGCATTTGACTCCGAACAATCTATGAGATAAGAACTCTTTAATGTAACACAAGAAGGAGATTTAAAAGCATAGCTATTCGCATGGCAATTCGCTAGAGCATGTCGCAACGGAAAATTTGCTATGGCAGATAATAAACTATCCTGTCTCTAAACATGTTTTAAGTAAATTTTGAACACAAGACCAATGTTTCGAGTTCCTGTCAAAAGGTTGGATGAGATTATTTAACAAAACCTTCGAAGGCAAAAGTTACCTTAAACATTTTGCCCAAAAAGGTTCAGACGTGTATTACCTATCGTAGTCTGGCTTGCAGTAGAGCTTAGCGTTCCTGGTGTAGCAGGTGTGGGCTAGTGGGCAGCCGCACACGCAGCAGCTGAGGCAGTGCTCGTGCCAGGACAGCTCGCCCACCCGCATCAGATAGCGGTCCTGGATCTTCTGACCGCAACCCTCGCATATCTCCACGATCTTCTCCCGCTTGATGCTCGCACTGAGTTCTGTGGTAACACCGCTTTGGTTAGCAGCATGTGGTAGGTCTAACGCCAGGCACACATACGAGTTAGTTTATGGTTTTACTGGTAAATAATTGGTGTGATTCTTATCATAAACTGATCTTCAAGGAGGTACCGTCAATTAGAGCCACGTGTGTTAAAAATGTGGTCCTAATCTATGTTTACTAAAGTCTGACGAAGCGAAGTAGTAAATTGTCCACCAAAAATTAAATATTACCGCTAAATTATTTTTCGTCGTACTATAGTAATTATGCCACTAAATAAGAAATTAATTCATAAGACTGTGAACGGTCACCAGCGCCGGCAAATAATAGCCTATTGTCTACTTTAAGTTTCGTTCAAACTAACGAGAATCGTCCGCGCTTTGGATGTTTATAAGAAATAAGAAATGGAGACATTATGTCGCTTGACGGTTTTAAATATTTGACTAAATTATATAAATAATGTTGTCTTTAAGTGGTATCTTATTATTAAAAAGATTCGGTGCTTTTTATTCTTCTTCAAAAGTGAGACGGTTCTCAATTTGAAGTGTATTACGGAAGTGATGTCACAAATTTAGAAGAGGAATTTGTACTTTGGAGTGTCCCAGCTCACATGCTTCTTTATTTTGCAAGATTTCCTAGCGCGATAATCTCTTTCGTAAATTAAATTTCAAATGTCTTTTATAATTAGTACATAAAAGCATTTTGGGTTATAAGTGGGCTGTAATTGGCTAGAGTATTTTGTATCTATAATAATTTCTTGATTGAATTTTGATTATTTATATTTTTTGACACCATGTTTTTTATTTCTAAATCGGAACACGTTGTTCTAACAAAAAATTTAGCGTGGCCCTGTTATTCTAACTTAAACACGTAACGTGTCATCCCAGACAGATGAATAACATCCCCGCGTTCGCCTCCGGGGGTAGGGGCATTGATTGTTTTATTGCGTCCAGCCAATATATTAGATATTATCTAGATAGGCACCTATCGAGACGATATATAAATAATTTGTCATAATTCTTCTCTTCTTAGTACTGGTGTTTAGCTGCCTTTTGGAACTAAAAAGTGTGAAGTCACGATAAGTCTCATCGCTGGTGGAATTATATCACTTTCCATGTAGTATTCTTCTGCATGTAATTAAGCACTCTCTGAGCATCGAAAATAGCCAATTTAAATCGATTATATCAGTGTGTAATGACTTAAATATATTCAAAACGTATTCGAATTTATATTTCTTCTGTGTTGCACTAAATCCTCAGTTGCTAGAATAGCAAACAGATTCATCGTTCAAATTCAATAAAATTCATTTTTAAAATCATTTCATTACGTCCAAGGCCTTTAGCTACTGAGTAAATTCTCTAATTGCCACGTGTATCGATCGCTCGCCCACTCTGTTTGGTTGATAACAGCTCTGTAAACATCGAATGCCGCATTATCAATGGACAACTGCAAGTTCCTGATTCAATTAAGCCTCATTGAAGATCAGTTACCTACATCGTGACATATATAGGACGATATCCCCAAGGCCTCCTAAAATAAAAAGATGCGGTATTTCCTCACTTAACGAAATACTTCGTTTATAATATTTGTCATAAAATAGATACCAGCTTAAGTCATCTGTCTGTCTCACGACCCAAGTTGGTACTAAAGTAAAGAATAAAAGAAAAACAGTTTTTTTTAATTAGTAGTAGTTTATTTCGTCCTATATCGGATTTTATTTTAAAAGACCTTATCGCGTTCATACATCTTAAATATTAATTGTTTAACGACCTCCACTGTGGGCTAGTAGTCGTAAAACCATTAATATTTTGTATTGTTCGTGTGTGTTTTTATTTCATATAAAATTTAAACGGAGGATATTGGAATTTCGCAATCAAATTAGCTTAATACATCAATTAAGTAAGCATCTGAAAATGAGTAATAATTAAATAGAACTTAATATAAAGATCCACCTTTCGTATTACTGGAAATACGTGGAAAAACGTGTAGTCTCGTTTTCAGAGCAAACCTTAATTGATAGTATTTTAATTTAAACGGTAGTCGCTTCGCACAAATAAAATTGAAAATCATTTTCCTTTTAATTAAATTTAAAATGATGACGTCATTATGAAAACTTTATACGAGAATACACATTAACAGTCGATTTCTTCATACATCATTTGCTTTTAAAAATATAATACCTACTTAATATGTTACGGATTTCTAAACAAAATTCCTCATTAAATTGAAATATGTTTTTGAAGGAACCGAAAATTGATTGACTTGCACTTAGCATACAGTTAATTTAAAATACAAATATATTAAAACTAGTATTTTGAAGAAACCGGCTGTCATTTGCAACAGTTTCTGTTCTGACATTAGACATAATTACAGCGACTGTAGTGACGTTGTGGATTATAACACTTCAGATATTGAAATATAACAATTCGCAAATGCACGCTAAAGAGACTTTTGTTAAACATAATTTTAATATGTGGATGAAACGAGTGGTTTAGGAATTTAAATGTAAATGGTGCAAAAGTATTTGAGATTTGAAATGCCTTTTTTGTTATTTGTATCTACTTAGAAATTACATAAATAAAATTCTAATGAAAACGATTATTTTAGTTTTTGAACTTATTATAAAATTTCAACATGACAAATATCATGATTCATAATACCTGTTGAAATTTAAGCCTTAAGAAACCACATTCGTTTGTTTAATAAAGTTAGACGTAATAGTTACATAATTTACAAAATACCCACTCCGCAAAAACGGTTGGAACTTCGTATATATTATTCAGAGTTTCCGAAGGTTAAAGACGTCTTAAGAATTCAGGCGTTTAACCCTCGTTCCGAACTATTGATTAAAGTCGTACATAGCTAGTCCACACAGCATCCATGAACTACGTACACGTACCTATAGGTACAGTCGAAAGCTTTGGAAGCAAAATAAGGCGCCTCACCGCGCTCCTTAGACTTGTGAGGGTGGGACACGCCCTCGGGGAGGGTGGGGCGTGACCCGACCCCGGGGTCACAGCGATCAAATCGGCCAACAAAATGTCGGAGTAAAACAATAATGACTGTGATCGTTAATCGATGTCCAAAAAGCAGTAATCGACGTAAACTATCTGAATGAAAGCTTAGCAGTCTTGCGCGTGCCTGTACCGGTACAGGATCGTAAACCGTGCAAATAGTAAGGGACAGTCGCGAACAACGTCTTTTGATAATTTTGCAACAAGCTTCACTGATGTTTCGTAATGCTGAGTAGCATCTGTTCCGTTAATTATATAATTTTTATGGATTCAACCAGGACTGAATATGATATAATTATTAAAAATTTTGTAACAATCATTACAATTTAAGATATGTATCTATTACTCTTAAAATCTTTACAGATACTTGAAGGTCGCATAATTACATTTAAAGATACTTATATTTAGAACAAAGTGAGATCACATATTTTAACTATTTAAAAAATCAGCTACTAAACAATTTATCTGCAACGCGGACATTCTAAACGTACATTCTCCGTCCTTTTCTATCTTTGGGAAATAAACGAGGCAACGATAATATAGATGTGTCTAGTTATACATATACGAACAAACGGTGCCGCACCTCGTGTTGAAACCGCGCGAACCTACGTTAAACTGGATCTCGTAGTAGGGGAGAAATGCTCGAGCTATATATACCTATCTACTTATACAGTTATACAATGGTTTTCACTCCCGACTCAGCGCAAAATTAGATATTACTCGCTTTTGTTCGAAGCGCCAAGTACGATTGTTGTGGTCGGAATATTACTGAGAAACTTTTTCGGGCTTAAAACTAGTTGTGGAAGGAAGAAATTCACTTTTACCACGGACTCGTTTATTACTTTAACTTAAGACGGTGACGGCTATTGATGATTAAAGATTGACGATTATGACGAACCTAGGATTTTGAAATATATAGTAATAGCTTGGTAAACAAATACACACAATAACTAACTGTAGAATTTATGTATATTACAAAAATATAGACAAAAAAAAAACTAGAATATAAATTTTCTTTTCTGTTCAATGCGTCCTTGAAAAGCATCAATCTTACAATGTAATTTTTTAAGAGTTTAAAAACATGCCTCGATATTGCATATTCATTGTTTATGAAACTTGAACAGCGCAGTCCGTACCCCGCGCTACATGACCATATTCACCGACAATACTCCAATGTTTTAATTAAAACTGCCGTTTATATGAAAGTTCATGTTACGTTCGATTTTGTGTGAACTTTGTCATTATATAAGTCACCAAAGCGGCGCCCACCTAAACTGTTTTATACAATAAATGTCAAAATACACTGTAATAAAAGCGTCAGTTTATCTCTCCGCGAAATTTTGTAGAGAGGTTTCGTACCGTAAAGATTACTAAAAAAAATTACACAAGTGAACCCGTAGGCAGAACTACATTTAGTTTGTTTGTATATCCTTGGGAATCTGCAATGCGTTTTCAGGAAAATTCATTCGAACCTTTGTAATTGCGGGTGTTTGAACAGGGCTACTCGTTGGTTTCTAATGGCTTTTTCGTATCCACAGCAAAATTCGCCATCACGGTCGTATACTTTATAATATTGTATTGTTTTTTGTAATCTTCTAATATTGAGTAAATATATTCATTTATTGGCCTCCACATTGGCCATTTGTTCTCTGTAATTTTAAAATACTGGAAGTTTTAGAATTTGACTAACAGAACATCGAGAGAGCTCCAAAAAGACCTCGATGTTGTATGTTGCCTAATCAATTATTATTATGATACCGCTCTTTAATTTCACTAATAAAATATGACTATAAAATTAACACAAAAAAATGCACAAGCCATTTAATTGAGAGACATAGCTAGGTGTTATCACGTTATCAATGCTCACTCCACAAAGAGATCCGCGTTATTGATTCGGGCGCGTAGGCGTCTACGAAGCGCTACGCCGCCGCCGATCGTAGCTCTCTACGTTCATGCTACGCTGAACTTGTGAAATGCTTTTGATATGGGAGTATAGTCGATACTACAAGTTTTAATCATTTTGTTGGTGGTCCCAGTTTCTAATCGTCATGAATATAAATAATAGCGATAGCGAAATAATTAGATTGTATGGGTTCCAGGTGAAGTTCTTGAGAGAATACAGTAGGTATTCTTATAAGTAGTAAGTCAAGTGTTTATACCCAGGTCTTTTAAATAACTTTTAATAAAATTTCCCAACTATTTCCCCACGCAAATTTGACATTGATTATATTATACGGAGTTTGTGTCTTTAGCAGAGAAAACGACTGCATCTCACCGTTGCGACAAACTAACGGTCGACTAACGTTGACGACGACGTCGACAAACTTTACCTCGACTCTTCGACTACACGAGGTTGTGACTATAGCTTATATAAGGCCGTATGAGACAAAGAAATATATCGATACTGATCAGGTTTTAGCTGATCTCACTAAATTCTAGGCAAGCCTTGGAAAATGCAGTTAAGTTCTATCTATATTATGTAGAACTGTTCACATGCAACGTGATTAGTATAAGCACCGTGGGTACATGATTAAACAAAACAGTATGCAGTAACAAAAAAAGTTAACGAAACTCGTGTGACCTATAATATATAGGTACCTAACGCGGCCTAATTTGAAATTTAAAGTTGTCCTTCATGAAAGTTATCAAAACTGTCGTCATATTCTAAGCAAAGGGCTCTTCTTACATAGGGCTAGAGTACGAGAGTCGTACTACCACAGTTACAGGTTTCAAAAAACCAAAACCACGTTGGTACCAAAAAACTGTGTAATTCAGTTTTTTGGTACTAACGTGGTTTTGGTTTTCTATAGGGAATTTGTGTCTATCTTGCTGTCAATAGTTGGTCAGTGATAACAGTCGTTTATTATTATTTTTCCGGCAGTTACCATAAACAAACATTTGTAATAAAGGTAGGTAAGTCCAATGTTGTACATTTATTAAAATTGCCTCAGACTGTGGTAACATCAACTTGTCATTTTTAACAAAAAACATTTTTCAACGAAACGTGCCATATTTTTTTTTTTGCCAAATATCCAATAGATTAATATCCATCCAATAATATCCATTTCCAACTTGACGTTAATCATCTATACATATAAATAAAATTGGAGTGTCTGTTTGTAATATTGAAATAACCGTTTTTTACTACGTGCATATGAATATATATACGGTACATACACCAGAATAACATTTTTTACAATTTTTGTCTGTCTGTTTGTATAGGCTAATCTCTGAAATGGCTGGACCGATTTTGACGGGACTTTTATTAGCAGGTAGCTGATGTAATAAGGAGTAACTTAGGCTACTTTTATTTTAGAAAAATTCTTTTATTTTAGAAAAAAATAGGGTTAAGTGCATTTGGTCTTCTTAATTTCACGTAACTTTTATATTATTATTTTTTTAAATGGCGTTTCGCACTTATAAATACATTGTTAAGTTCCGACATCCACGCGAACGAAGTCGCGGGCACAGATAGTCATGAATAATTATCAAACCCCGGGTAGAGTGTTAATCGAATAGTTTCCTTTTACTATTTCACTCGAGTTACTTCAGTGTCCCAATTGGTTAGCCGTCTGGATTCTGCGGGTTCTCCGGTAAACATCTGTGTCGAAGTCTGGATTCCTAGACGCATTCTATTATAATTTCCTATTATTTTCATTTTTTATATTTTAAGTTTGAACTGTTACTTTATTTTATATTTAATTTTGATTGTGAACTGTAATTATTTGTATGTGTCTCTATGAACCTCGTGTCTGCATTAAAGATTTATTATTATTATTATTTGTATGTTTTTTTCTTGCTCGGGACTATAGAGTCTCGGACTTTTGGAAGGCGTGGGGCCGAAGCCAACACATAGATGACCTTTAAGACAACTTTATCAAAGAAATGTTATGGTGATATACGCAGCGATTATCCCTATACGTACTATAGAAATGCCTCCAAAGACAATACCTGGATTTGTAGGACTATTGCAGAAAATGTGAGAAAAACTACTCGGGCTATTGTGCCCATCACGTGTTATGTTAGTGGACCAGGTTATGGAGAACTATAGAAAATTATGGCGCCAACCCATTAATTAGGGCCCCAAAAATGGTTGCTCGGGTCGCAATAAGGGGGCAACAAGAACGTGAGAGGCTGAAACATGAAGAGGCTTCGCTGGACTTTAAACTAAGATCATTTGCTCCCTGAGGGTCCGGCATCACCGGCTCACTCACCACTTACGATCAGCATCCACCGTACGAGCAGAGCTCTGCTCTAACGACTCCAGTCTGGATGGCCAAAAGAGGCAACCCAGAGGTGGGAGACCTATTCCTCGTCAGTGTTCACTCCAGCCAGCCAATGAAGGCAAGCTGGAGGTGAGGAAAGATGCCTTCTCCCTGGAGCACTCGGGTACCGCGGGATCGCTACTCCCCGTCATCTCACCTCAATATGCAGGCTTATTATCATTATTATTATAACCGGGACTATAGCGAGGTGGATAAAAGAAAACAAGACGCAAAGAGATCCATTGAGATATTACTGAGAACTTTTTGGGAGTCTGTCAAATAGTTATTCCTAAGTATGATATCCAATTTAATTAGATATATCTGAAAAGCTGAAGATAGGTGTTCTTACAAGCATTTAATTAACTCACATTGTTTCCATATAAGTACATTTAAAATATAATTTCTTAATAATTAAGTTCTTTCCCAATTTCCATTGACCCAGTGAGTGGAGGTTTTGCATGTGAGTATGAAACAAGAGACAGTTCACTGTTGTGGTTGGTGTGATCTAATGATAACCACTGAGGTGTAGGAACTGACAATAGATTTGTGTAATGACCAGAATCTGATTTAATGAAAGATTGAAAAAGTTAGTTTTAAAAATAAGTTAGCTTATTACTAAAATACAGATTTCCAGGTCTCTTTTTGGGATACCATACACATAGAACGTATGTTCTTATGACTAAGGTAGGTACGTATAAGAAAGAGGTTCCACTTTTTAGAAAGTAATTGCGCAGAATGAGCTGGCTTTTTAAATCTTTACGTTATAACATCTATACCAAGATTTGACAAGTATATTCATTCTATAGATCAATCATTATGTTTAAAAGTACACAGCCATTATCAAACTAGCATCTAGGCTTGTCTAGTTTGAGAATAGCTGTGTCCTGATTTTCCAACGTCGATGGCTTTGACCTTGGAGTCTTGAGATGAGTTCGTTAATGTTCAGTCTACATTTTATTACTTATTAAACAAGCTCAACGCAAACGCGAAAAAATAAATAAAACGCGCAGTTCACATTTTTAAAATAAAGTTCCGTCTGCATTGAGAACAATATTTGGTAACGTGTAACCGGTGTAACAGAGACTGCGAACTCACTTAGTTTAATACCATTTGTATTTTAACTGGTACTATATAAATTTTGAATAAATTATATTTAATTTTCCGCTTATTAATTTCACTTCATATTGTTATAATTTTAACAGATAAGAATGGTACTTTTCATAAATTATAATATTCACTTGTGTACGCCTCTTTATATTATGATTTTAGTAATCACAATAAGATAGTCGACTGCTTCAAAAATAAATTCAGAAATCGTGTTTGGTAAATAGTTTTTCTTCTAAAAACTCAGTACAACTTGCTTATCTTAAACGTTTTCAATTTATAATTTATCAAAACAAAAATTGCACATAATAAGTACGTAAATGGCAATGAAAAACTATGACGTCATGCCTTGCTATTCCAAACATGTTTAAAACAAAATGTCGTTTTTGACAGTTTATAAAAAGTAACTCGGATGACTACCGTATTATTATTAACTATTGTAACATTCGTAATCGTAGTAGGTACTTAAGTTAGCACTTCGTAATCAACTGTATTCAACAATGTAATCAACATCAATATTAAATATTTCAATAAATACCTTTCCTTCCTTCAATTTACTCATTAGGTTTTAAAAAAACATAACTTACCTATAATTAATGTCGATCAAATATAAATACATAGGTACCGGTAATATGTAGACACTGCTAGCAATCCAACATTGCCTGCTATATCGAAATAACGGAACACTTTGCCTGTATTCTTTTGTTAACTTTATGTAAAACATTTAACGTGAGTTCATTTTTTTTTCATTGCAATGTGATCTATTAAGTAATTTAAGAGATTATTCCTAGACAAAGTTAGTGCAGGCATAGTTACGACAAGTTATCAGTAGCTAAATATTTCACTGAATTCTATTAAGTTATATAATTATACTCTTTAATTAGGTAGTAATAAGTACTTAAATGGCAAATTTTAAAATAAGACTACTTGAACCTTGGAAATACCGAAGGATATGATATGTAAACCGCGAAGAAAACCTTAAAGTACTTAATTGTTTTATTAAGTACTGGCACGGACGACTGGCTGGAATGAAATGAAATGTTTCGTGGTAAGGACTTCAGTGTGTACAGATTTCATAAAAAATAACAAGTTTGTTTTTAAATTCTCACAGAAGGCATGTGTTCAACACTTAGGCTATCAGCCATACAAACTAAATCATAAAACGTTAATGTAAAACCATAGCGGTGAAGCATTCATAACATTTATTCATTATTTTAGTAAGAATTTCCCAAAACCGTATTGTTTAAAATTGTATGTTCGGCTTCTATAAACTTTGCCTTACTTAGAATTACAACTACAATGAATATTATTAAAACTATATTTGAGTACTTAGCCTTTGAAGATCATAAAAGGTAAGAGTTTAATGGTGAAAACACATGACTCGGTACTTATGTGCATATCACCGCGCCATCTCTTTCAATACGTCAATTTATCGAGGCATGAATTAATAACGTTGCAAACGGCCTAACATGCAGAAATACGTGTGTAAGATTTTATTCATATTCACTTAGCTATTGTAGTTTATAACCTACCAGCACTTGTGATTCACACACGATTAGAGATTTTGTCGAATCCAGATAAATCGGATAAATTGGCGGATATGGTTATACGTTCTGAATTATTGGAATATCGCATTAGAGATTTAGTTACTCTAAATGCTCCAAATTTAAGTAGTCGTCAGACGCATTCGAGAATTTAGTGACTCGGTCTGTAAAATGAGACTATCAGCTGTAATATCGAACCACGCGAGGATAGCGGTACTTTTGAACAAGATAAATCAAGATAAAAAATATTGTAGGCACCTTAACATACAACGATTCCCTAATTAATATTCGCATCATAAACAGACGGACCCCGTACACATAGTGTTTTATTCTTATTAATGGACTAAATCATTCAGTGCAACAGTCACAATGAAAAAATTGCGACGCAGTTTTATTGTTTTTTCTACGAAGTCTACTGACATATTAGCACGATGTTCGTGTAAAGGGCGTGACTGTGGTTTGCTAAAAAAACATTTACGTAACTAAAGTAACAAAGGCTAGCGTTTTTTGTTTATAAAAATATTCGTATTACATGCCTCGTTGGCGACATAGCCTTTATAGAAAGGCCAGTGCTTTATTTTTTTACTCGGTTAGGTTAGATACACTGCAGTCAAAAATGTATTTCGTTGCTTAATTACAATAGATTTAACAACATTTAGGAATGCTTTCTGTGATCTTTATTTACTTTATACTGATTAATTAGGCATATAATATGCCAACACCAATATTATCATAGTTACTTAATTAAATATTATACAGAGTAATAATAACTAACAGAATTGCCAATATCAACTCATGTTTCAAGAGTTTATCTAACATTTTTTACGCCATTAATAATTTCTACTTTTCTACTACATATTTTTACTAATATTACAAAGATGTATTTGTTTGTATGTAGGGGGTAATTTCCGAAAATAATGATCCTATATGAGTGCTATAGGCTATAAATTATATATTGCACGTAGTTACGCGGACGAAATCGCGGGCAAAATCTAGTAAATTATAAAATCGTAGCTACACGGCGCTAATTTATCGATTTTATTAAACATCTGAAATACAGGGTGACTGGTAAAAAATTTGACATTCCAAAGAAGGGTATTCAGTATTCGATTCTCGTTTCAAAAATGAAACTAAAATATGACCTTATTGGCTGTGGACATTCGCATTTTTAGGTGTTCTAAGCCCAGCACGGTTCACTAATAAAAGTGGTTAAAACGCCATCGTCTATACGCAACGATCAATATATTATCAATTTTAAAATATTGATTTTTTGACCCAGATTTGCTATACTTATAATCTCTTGACGCCCGCGCCGTACTATTCATCGTAAAGCGAGTTTTTTTTTCTTAAATAGACCCGAGTTTGATCATATAGGTACACCAAAAGAATCTATACCTAATCGATTTCCATACAAATTTTTAGTAAACAACGTACCTAAAAAATACAAACAAACCTGTGGTTAAAAAGTTCTAACGATAAACGAAGTGTGAAGTCGATAAATAACATTCACAATATCTATGAACCTATGCACATTCAGGGGCGGTTTTCCTCAACTTCGCGAGAATATGCAAAATACTAGTTCGTAGGTGCCCAAAAGTTTTATTTTTCTTTCTTTTCTTCTCCTTTCACAATTCACAAAAGGCACCTCTTACTACGACAAATATACTTGAAACTTTCAATCGAATTTCCGAGTACTTATTCTACAATTTCACAATGGAAATCTCAACTCAATTCACCAACACTTCCAACGTTTCCACCAAAATAATTACAGTGTTAATGGGCTTACTAATACTTTTTATTAAGAACTAAAATGAGCACGAAGCACAATGTTCACTAATCCTTTGTGAACGGACATTTTGAGTGAAGCTAAGCAAGTAATGCGTCATAATATTCTAGACACCGGAGTAAAACTCTCGAATGCCAACTCTGTATAATTATCGAGAAAAATAACTTGAAAGTTTGTCAACTTTAGATACTTAGAAAGGCCAAAACATTTTTTCGAAAAGTAAAATAATTTTCGTAAATTTCAAAGCATCATGTTATAAAATCTGTAAAACAGTATTTATTAAGCTTTACCGCATTGCCGAAACACGGACCTAACATGAGTAAATGCAACATTTCATTTACATGGTTTGTAAAAGCTTGACTTGTTTAAGGCGTTGTTTATGCTTTATATTAAAGGCAACACGTTGCTTTTATTAAACTCACAGGCATTCTTAATTTTAAAACTTTAGAAACGATTATCTCATATACTCCACGGAATTAGAAGCTGATTTTATTTGTTCTAATAAAATATTTATTACATTATATTATGAAACTATTTCTGGGTGATAAAAATGCGGCATAGTCGAGAAAAAAATTAAAACCGTCTTCAAGCGTTTAATTTAGGACATAAAACCTGTTGCAGCAAATAAACAAATTTAATTCCTCGCATTTAATGCGTTTGTAGTAAATCAAAATTTACATTTAACCGACGAGTATTTATTAGAATAACATTAATTGTTTTTATTTTTCATATTGTTACTAAAGCTTAAATTTTAACTGTTAATTGCTTAGCATATTATTGTAATTTTAGTAATACATCCGAATTTATCACTGAAATTCCTACTCTAAACGAGCGTAATACGCAGTGTTCGGCCTCACGTCCTACGCATGGATGCCAATTGTTTATCCGTTCATTTCATTTTCAATTGTTTCATTTTTTTTTCTACTAGCTGCTCCCCGCGTCTTCATTTGCATTTTGCTGCAATAGTAAAAATAAGCCTATGTCCTTCGTCAGGTCTCAGGCTACTTATTTTTAAAATTTCATAATGTTCGGTTCAGTGGTTTAATCGTGATAAGGTAGCAAATAGACAGACAGAGATAGTTACTTACGCATTTTCGCAAATAAAAAAATTGATCTTGATGTTTATAATGGAAAATCTTTTTAAACGGACCATGTTTTTGAAAGCTAGTTTTATAAACTATTGTATTCATATGTAAAAACTGAAGCAGTCAAATATTCAACAGATAAAAGTGCCGATGTAGATAATAAAATGGTTTGCAATCGTTTGTTTCATCCGAAACCTATAACTGGCAATAATTAATATTATATTTCACGTTGCCAGTTGAACCCGGTTTGATATAAAATATCATAGTAACCTACGCTTCTATAAACATTCCATTGTAATATAAATTTCAAATTGTTATTTTAGAAGCGTTCAAACTAGCCGCGGCTTTAAAACTTTGTCTCTGCATTCAATTGTACCGTTGCAATAACTCCATTTAAGTATGACAAGTCAGCTTTTCAAAGCTATGTTAAGGCTATGGTAAGGTTGTTATGATGTACATGATATATTTACGTGACGATACTGTATAAATGACGACGTATATGGCAGTATTAATAAGTAAACATTTTATCAGTTAAAATAATTTATTTTGCCTTTTTGGATTTTAACAGGAAAAAGTAAGAACTGAGATAAGACCAATAATTTTATAATAAGGAAATAAAATAAGTTAAACATTAACACTCTTCAGTTTAATTTACACAATATTAATAGAAATGATAATAACTTTAAATTATTAAGCCGTTGCTTGCACGTGCAAATAAAATTGATTATTATGACCTGATTGTTCAATAGCTGTATAAATTTTGGAATCTTTTGATAAATGCATAATAAACCTGTCTCAATTTCAAATACATATTTTGATATTCACTTCGGACATTTAAAACCAGCCCTAAGTTTGAATTCGTTTATTTGTGTAACTTGAAATTTAATCAGTATTTTATCAAATAAATTAAAATAATCAAATCTGGTTTGGAAAAAATTCACATTAGCAACTTTACTAAAAATACAAGGTGTTTTTGTTCAAGATTATTTCTTAAATTTTTATTATCAATTATATATTTTAAATATAAATACTTATTAAAAATTATAAAATAAAAATAAAAAACAATTAACCTACTCACGAAGTTTTGTAACCAAGAGTCAAACTTGATAAATTTTCCGATTTTTTTTTTCTTCACTTTATTTCACTGACCTGTTCTAGCGGTACACGTGAGGGGTGGCTGCATCCCCTCCTGCATCAATCCTGAATTTATATTCGTATAGAATTCTAACATTTTTCATACAAGACACTGTTCACTGCCGCTAGACGCTGCCAGCGCGCCGGACAACTACACAATGATGCCAGGATCAGTCTGCTACCCTCGTCATGGCACCTCGTTCTGTCCCCTCCGGGTATTCACCAATCGCGTGCCCCCCCTCCGTATGCAGCCCCGCCCCTTCTAACCGTGACCCAGCCTACCTATTATACAGATCAAAACGATGATATTTCGCCGCTCGGCTGAAACGGCAGAAAATTGTGTTATTTCGTAAAAAAAATCCTTCGGTAGAACGGCCGACCGCGCCGACGCGAACGCTCAGTCATTATTAAATTCTGGAAATATGAAACATGCCGAATTTTTTATTTTCCTTGTACAGTACCTGCACATTATAATTTAATTGCCACTGTTTACTAAGTAGTTTTGAGTCATCATTCGCGGAGTTTTGCCCGGACACGACGCGGAGTGGTAGTCTCATTCAACTGAAAGCTGTTGAATCAATTGGTGTTATTTCATTTTGGCAATTTCTTTACAATTTTTAATTTAGGTATGCAACGTTATTAATTGTATTTTGTTTTATATATTATAATACTAAGTCAATGCTCTCACCATTCAAATTTTTAGTCGGATTTCGCAATTTAATCAGTTATTGAAAATTATATTTTAGGATAAAATAGCACACGATTATTTTAGAATTTATAGTGCTGTCACTCTACACGAGGTAATTGGGCATAACTCTCTTGTTCTCTGCGTCTTCTAGTCGCATTTTTTATTTCTAATTTTTTTTTTTACTTCTATTTATAAATATGGTAAACGAAGTTTTAATCTTTTTTTTATTTCATCCATTCCATAAGTAAGTACCTACTTCAATCCGTTGGTTGTAAATAATAATGATAAAAATAATTACTTATATTTACATCTCTAGGGACAAGTCTCATAAAAGGTCCATCAATTGTAACCGCCAATGTAGCTACAATATTGTTACGAGTACCTGAATCGTAGCAGTATGGAGGCAAAAGCAGCGCAACAACACAAAACAACGAACCTTTCCAAAGTACAATACCGTATATATATTTCAGTAACAGACTAGTTCATACTCTGCTACCGAAAGTTCAGTTAGATATCAGTATGTCCGAGTTCGGTGCTTATACTAATAAAACGCCAGTTTGTTAACAAACTACGGGCTACATTCAGCAATGGAAACTGGACGAACTATTTGCACCTGTAACAACGAATTTAGGAAACAGAAACTGCATGGCATTGTTTTTATAATAGCGTTTAATAACAATTATATCGGGCAACATTTTTGATAAAACATAGTAAGGTAAAGTATATCTGTGTATATTATATTCCGTCCTCAAATTATTATTTTCATCTGTTATTTTCTAGAGTTACACTTCTATTATATTTATATATAAATTATCTCATTTGTCTAGTGGTTGCAAGTGCGACTAATGAGCGTGAGGTTCTGGGTTCGATTCCCGAGTTGGGCAGTGTTATTGGGGTTTTCTGTATGGAAATTCTCAGTAGCAGCACGGAGTCTGGAACTGTGCCCGGTAGATGGCAATATTACATGAGACTCAACAACGGCAAGTAAAATGTGGGCACACCTACAATAGTACACCTCTGCCTAATTCTTCGGGAATACAGGCGTGATGCTATGTTAGACAGTATAAATTCTATATTTTATTCCCTCACCAAATATTTACTATTTATTTATTACTTAGTATTGTAAGTAATAATAGCGCACACAAAAAAATTCCAAACTTCACTCTCCACTCAACCCTAAAGCGTCGAGGTCTATCCGTGATTACGTTATAAAAAGCATAAAACATGTTATTGGTCGGATAGCAGACACGAGAGGTATCTCGACAGGGGCTGTGCTGGCTATTGTGCGTCAAGTGGGCCAATTCTCCCATTGAACTAGTACTTGCACCATCCGTCGTGTAAACATCGACGATGAGAGTTCGCAATGAGCACAGTATGTACGGTTTTGGATGCGGTATTATGTCTAGTCCATTATTTGAGGTGCCCTTAGCTACATAGCTACTGCGCAGATAGATCAAAATGCAAAATAATTGCGAGAATACTCGCCGCGGGCAGTCCTTGGATACCTGACCATTTTACACACGTCAAGACTCTCCGCACTCCGCACGTTAAGGTGTTGGTCCCAGGTGTCAGCAGCCCAAAAATTCTAACAACCAGTAATATAATAGAGTGGTATTAGTCAGTCATAGAGTATCAGTTTCTCCCAGTAATGGGGTGGCGGAGGTCAGCTGACAGTTGCTGCTTGGAAAATATTTATATTTAACCGCAACGGATTAGACTAGACCTCAATGTAGTTGAAAAAAGGCTAGGCAGATGGCTATGTTTAGTCCATTAAGACACGCGGCACCCGACAACGAGACAGAATAGATTCTCCACTAGGTTTCATTGGCTTCACTTGACGAGTTAAAGTATACACTTTTCTTACAATTGCCTTATATTATATTTGTCATATTTCTACGATTTTACCATATTTTAATTTCATGGAAGACAACAATTTTATCCGTCAAAGCTTAAATTAAACACAATAGAAAATGTATTCTGTTTAAGTTTTGATCTGTTTATATGCGTAACCTTTGCGTAGCTTGATGCGAGACCTTTGCGTAGTTCCATTATTGCTTATGTATCCAGAAAAAATATCTTTATATATAAAATTGCGGTATGCATGTGTTTGTAATTGTTCAACTAAACGATATGTATGATCGATTTAGATGTTTTTTTTTTGTACTTTTTGAGTCACCTGGTTGGTCTTTAGCGATAGGACCCAGTAGGTGGCGCTGTTGTCAATATCCAGAAAAGGGTCCGCTATACTCAAAAGGGAGGATTCCGTTAGATAGCACTGGAGTAATTTTTGCCACTGCCACATATTTTTTGGTAGTATTCGCTATAACTTTAATGATTCCAATAAATCTTTATAGCGCATTAAATAGAATACATCTTATATAATATTCAATATTGGGTCAACTCAAATCAAGTCAATCTACCCACATTATAATTTGAAGAATGCCACATCCAAACCGTTCCGTGCTTACGAATCGTATAGAATTATTATTGTGTTTTCATTGCTCAAATTCAGTGAATAGCACTGCGTGTATTTTTTGTCCACCATTGTACCCCGTTGGGTTCACCACTTCAAGTCAAACGGTGTGGTGATCAAGAAAAATGGTGCGCGGTTGACGGGTTGGATGTAAAAAAGGAAATATGGTTGAATCATCGCATACACATGTGATTTGGCAAAGCAACTCGATTTGTATTGAGAAGTTTGAGAAACATTTGCAAAAAAAAATTGAATGGATTGCCTACGCAAGATTTTTTGTGCAACTAATTGTGTTTTAATTTCTTTGGTATGTCTTGTTGGTTATTTTAAAGGATATCCTGAATACATATGGACACTTGTAGAATGAGGAGTACAGTAACTTACTGACCACGTGCTTGCCGCGGTCTATTAATAGACAATAAAATATATTTTTATCAATGTTGGCCAGTTAATGGCACTTATGAATAGTCAGACTCCTGTAGCGACATTCCAAAGTTTGTTGTTAAAACGGTTGGTAGTTGTTTTCATGGGGTTATACCTACTTACATGGAGTTTCTGATTTTCAGTAAATACGTTAGTCAATCTCGGTGGTCACCAAACTACAGTCTTAACGGGCACAAAGTTATAGCCTGGAAAGTCTGACGACTGGTCGCATCTTTAAGTAATTAGATTGCCGAAGAAGGATGCCAGTCGTACTTTTTAAAAATAATGATAAAATTTAATCGCATCATAAAAATTGGAATCTCCAAAATAATTGCAAATAGGCAAAGAAAAAAGCAGATCAAAAAAGAGCAGTTATTTTCACAATTCACAAAAACCTGAACGTATCAAAGTTTGTTTCGCAAAAGTTTCTTAATTATTGTAATACTTCAATTTCGAATATAAACGAATGCGGCGCGGAATAGTAACAGCTCTACATTGAACCCATTACTGGCGTGGGCAGTGTACTCAACATGCCCATCAATATTTAAAATTTAGCTTTTGCGAAATAAAAATCAAAATGTTTCACATGTGCCGAAAATACAGAAATATTTATTTCACAAAGTTACGAACTATTCAGATTCTAAATGGATTGTACAATATTTGGTTAATCGAGCAACTTTTTATTGACTGCTATAAAAAGCAAAACAAGTGTAAAGGCGCTACGAGCTATTGTCACCCTTTTTCGCATATATTAGATATATCAAATAGGTATACTATACGCTATAGATTCACAATCACTTTGCAAATATTTTGCATTTTTGAAATTCCTATAGAACAATTTCGTTCTATAAGATGGCATCAAGAGACGTGTTGTTGTGTATCTATTATATAAATTTTTGCTAAAGTTTTACACTTTAGAATATTCTGAAGTGTTATGAAAGAAAACACAATTAATAATTTCAAAAAAATATTATTTTAAAACAAAGGTCTACAGCTTGCAAGTAGCACACGTTTACATTTATTGTGACAAATAATTTCACTTTTACAAATTCGATTTACATTCATCTGACGTGTGAATCCCTATAGTTTTTCAATTCGAATATCGAATACCAGCGATCCTGGCGACTAATTTAATCAACAGGGACGCCCCCGGGGTTATAGGGGCGATCAATGGACGGCACCAAATAACAGGCAAAATGTAGTACACTTAAGGATGATTTTTCAATAGCTGGGATAAAACACGGACAAATTCATTCCTCTGACAAAAACTGTTCTTATTTCAAAATACATACCTTTTAACCGGGCTATGAAAATCGGGTTAAACGTTTTGAATATTTGATTGCTAGTATAACTATAATATTATTAATACAGTCTAATAATTATGACGTGTCACAAGAACAGACACTATTTCGATCATCACATTTCCGAAAGAGGTTATTTACTACGGTGCAATAATCATGGACCAGAGAGAAGAGATATACCTATAAACGCCTTTTAAACATTTTTAACCAAGAAACAGACAATTGCTGACGTCAAATTAATAAGAATATTTTTGACACAAAAAAAAAAGAATATATATATACAGAGTGGTGGTGACATAACGACAATAAATTAAAACATCACTACTAGTCAATCAAAATACTTTTAAATGATAAATTCTGAACCGCACATGTAGATTGCTTCTACGCAAAAATGCGTAAAAGGTGCGGTTCTCTGGTGCGCAGGGTGCGGGCCAGCTCCAACAGTATCCTAGGCGTGATCGCAAGCAGGCTGGATTGTGTTTATATGGGTCACTGTTGTGCCATCTCTCATGGGATGTCATAGCGGTGACACCCCTGTATTTGTGGTAAGATGTCATCAATGGTTACTAACATAGATTTAAGTTTTTACTAACCTATGTGAGCCATAGTCGCTTGAATAAAGAAATATTTATTATTATTATTTATCTGGTATTATTTTAAATATGTATGTACAGTCAGCATCAAAAAGCATACACGTAGCGAAATTCGAGAGCGAGTTTTAGAGAAAATAGTGATGGAAATCTTGACCATTTTCATACATAGTATCTGCTGATACATAAAAATACATGATCACTTAAATTTTATGATTTTAATCAATACCTTTCCAAAATTAGGTGTTTAGGTATAATAAATATTTTTTGGTGTATTAGAGCAACAGAAGCCAAAACCACAGTTTTTAGAATTTTTGTTTGTATGTCTATATGTTTGTACATGCATCACGCAAAAACTACTGCATGGAATTGAATGCGTCACCGATGTATTGCTCGAGGTCTAACTTTAAATATAGGCTCCATTTTATCGCAGGAAAATATCAGTTTCTAAATTCTACGCGTACGAAGCTAGTTGAGAATAAATCCCTAGCATTGTGTTAGGTAACTACAAGCTTTTTTGTTTTTTTTTTAAATGGTCTATGTTTTTAACTGAGGCATCTCGCGTAGCTATTAACATAATTTTAATACTTACACGTTATTTTCAGAAATTGCAAATTGCATCGTGCCACAGAAATAAGTACCTAGGGGAATATACTTACAACACAGAGTCAAATTGTCGCTTAAAGTTTCTTCAGGCTTTCATTTAACTTGCATTTTTTGTTTACCGTCATTCCTCAAACGTAATTAATTTTATCCCACTTCCCATTAAACCCATTGAACCGATTGTGACATTGTGTTGAAACAAGTGACGAAACACGTTTTCAAATTAGTAAGGGTCCAATGGTAGCCGTAGTGGTAACTGGATGTCAATAACGGAAATAATTATGTAGATAGGATTCAAGCTTTTATTTGTTGTGAAACTAATATTTTCAATATGGAAGTTTTAAGGCACTGTTAAACAAAGAAATGTGTATACAGGTTGATCAAATAATTGATGAAGTTGTTTTCAGCAAATTATAAGTTAGTTAATATTTAAGATAAGTTGATATTTGTGTAATAAGTTAATTATGTAAAATCACTCTTTACAAAATCTAAGTTATCGGTTGTTTAGATAACTTAATTTATACTCGGTTTGTTTAGGTACTTAACTAAAGGTAAACAATCTTGATGTGTCATTTTAATATCTTTTTTTAAAAATAAAACGCGACTAAAAACCAATGTAAAACAACAATAACGATTACCAAATCAATTGAACCACTAGTTTAAGCTACTGCTTAAACTAGTGGTTTTTTTTTATTTATTTTTTTAATATGTGTTTGTGTAAAAGTCACATCAAGATTGTCCGGTGAACGGTATTAGGTGCACAATTACTTACTCAAAAGTTTTTGTGTAAAGTACTAAGCTAAAATTCAAGTACCTATCTATGTATTAATTGGTTGACTCATTGGTCTAATGGTCGCAAGCACGACTGCTGAGCGTGAGGTTCCGGGTTCGATTCCCTGGTCGGGCCAAGTGTTATTGAGTTTTTCTGTATGGAAATTCTCAGTAGCAGCTCGAAGTCTGGAATTGTACCCGGTAGATGGCAATAGGATCGTCCCCTATTACATTGGACTCAATAACGGCATCAGCGAAATGTTGGTGTACAATAGTACACCTCTGCCTTACCCTTCGGTGGATGCAGGAGTGATGCTATGATACTACATATGTATTCATTATATTTACTGCTATTTTCCCTAAGTTTACTTTTGTAAACTGTCGCTTTTCTGGAAAACGATGAATCTTTATTAGCTAATTGTCACTTGCTCATCCAAAGAGACGAATCGAGACCACGGTATCATTATGCCCTAATTATTCTATGATATAAAATGCCTATAAGGTACATGAAACGCTCAATATACTTTATAACGCAACGCTGTTTATATTTTTAAAAATAATTTTTGCTCCTGAAAATGTAACATTATAAAAATGAGAAAATGTTTAGACTTATGCATAAAGGATGAAGGACAAAATGGTTTATACTACAAATTCACTTTTTCTCCAGCCAGTGCGGATGTAGGGCCAGACGTTTTTGCATACCAATAAAGTGGGGGCAAGTATTTAGAGCAGGTGGTATTTCATTTGTCTCCCTGTGTGGGAGGAGTAAAATCTTCAATAAAGGACGTGAACCACACGTGCCATCGATACGGAAAATTCCGGGTGTTTCAACCACACAAAGAACTTCAAGCCTTAGTTCAGAACTAATAAGGTTAAATTTTAAGTGGGCAACTCCGCATCTTATGCGAAAAGGGACTCGCTTTCCCCCATCGTAAACATAGGGCTGTATTTTGGTCGTAGATCACGAAGTTGGCGATGTACAGATGCGACGTGAGTTTGCGCTACATATTGAACCGGTTTGAATGTAACGTAGCATTATGATCTCGCTAGAATTTTGGCAATGCATAGATTATCTCATCATTTTATTAATGTGATGATAAATAAATTTTGAAGGAACTATGATTTATCTTCACCTGCATCACTAAAACAAGCACTAGTTATCTTTTGTGTTTGAATTTTATTACTTTGTGCAATTTTTTTGTGATAAAGTAAGATTTTGCCGATAATATATTAAATTTATAAATAAAACAATGTGAAAGTGCCACTTTCTCCTTTTTTACAGATAATATTAATAAATCCTCACATAACGGTGTTCAGTGTATCTACAAAACTCGATGTAGAAATAAATCTTTAATCTTTGCCCTACTAAACGGCTGTAAGCATTTTAAACGGGTGGGCCCGGCGCCGGCTTGCGAACTTCAATGCCCGTTATTTTTTAAAATATATAAATCTTAATGGAACAGAAATCCCTAGCACGTTCAGCGGATAACCTGTAATGTCGCAAGGATTAACTTTATATGAGAATATTGAAATAAATTGTTTGTTTGCGACATTGGCAGTAATTTATTCATTTAAGAACGTGCATAGGGTTCCCAACCATACTGTTAAAAACAGTATTATACTTTTTATTCGCACTTTAATACTTTTTACTGTTCTATAAAAAAAAAGTATACGAAATACTGTTTTTATGTCCGTTCGTATTCGGAACCATAGTTTAAAAATGATAATAAATTGTTAAATTTTGTAAGAAGCTCCAAAAAATATGTTTTTAAACGTCAAAAAAATAAAATACTGTTTACTTTTCTAAAATACTGTTCATTTTAGTTCTCCGAGTAATATACTTTATTACGTACAAAAAGTTGGGATACCTAAACATGCATTGACTTTCCTTTTCTCTATATCGCATAAAGTTAGTTAAAGCTCGGGAGTTAAAGCTGCCGAGGCTTTTGCTGATTTTTTTGCTGCCGTTTTTCTTCCGGACGTTCCATTGTTAATCAAATAAACGTGTCAGACCATAGCATTAATAGTAATAATGTTAATATATGTAATTTATCTCCTAGAGATGTTAAAACCGCTATCAATAAATTAAAACCTAATAGCGCGGTAGGACCTGACAACATTCCCCCCGTTATAATTAAATGCCTTAAAAATATTATATGCGACCTCCTTTGCCACATTTTCAATTTAGCTCTACAGTGTAGAGTATATCCTTCTCAATGGAAGCTTTCTAGGGTAACACACCTTTACCTAAAACCCAAAATAAAGGATCCGTTGAGGAATATTGCCCGATTGCAGTATTATCTTCTCTGGCCAAGGTATTTGAGCACATCCTTCACAAAAATATATACGCACAGATAAATAAATTTATATGCAATGAGCAGCACGGTTTCAGAAGCAAAAGATCAGTTAACACTAATCTATTGACTCTGACAGAATATATCTCAACGCGGTTAGATCGTGGTCAACAAGTAGATGTACTATACTTTGATTTCCGGAAAGCGTTCGATAGGGTCAATAATTATTTGCTGTTGATGAAACTTAGTAAAATAGGACTCGCCCCAGCTCTCCTCCAATTCTTTGCTGACTATCTACGTCATCGTCAGCAATTTGTTAAACTCGGTATATATGAATCGAGTCCCTATCATACGCGTTCCGGAGTGAGTCAGGGTTCAATTTTAGGTCCTTTATTGTTCCTAATAATGGTCAATGATCTACCCACAGTACTCAACCACGCAAGTTGTCTGCTTTACGCAGATGACTTGAAGTTGTACCTGGAAATTACTTCTGAAACTGACTGCTTAGCGCTTCAACGTGATATCGATGCCATTTATAAGTGGAGCATGAAAAACAAAATGGAATTTAATTCTTCTAAATGTTATGCCATGACTTTCGGACGAATGCGACAGCCAATCAGTTTCGATTACAATTTAAACAATAATACTATTCTCCAAACAACTACTATGAAAGATCTGGGTGTCACATTTGACCGAAAGCTCAATTTCTAGTTATAGTAGCTAAGGGGTCATTCAAAAGATTAGGATTTGTTCTAAGAAATTCACGTGACTTTAACTGTCCACGTGTTATCAAAATTATATATAACGCATTAGTCAGAAGCAGATTAGAAACCAGTGCCTGTGTGTGGAATCCACATGAAAGTACTTACACGCTCTTGCTCGAAAAGGTGCAAAAAGCTTTCTTGAGGTATCTGTATAAACGCTATATATTATCCATACCTCTATCCGACCAAATTTCTATTGGGATGTCTCAGCTACCACTCACTTGAGGTCAGGACAGCAAACGATCAGCTCACAACTGCCTGTAAAACTCTCCGTGGTTTTATAGATGCACCCGATCTGCATAACGAGCTGGCTCGATTTTTTGCCCCGGACAATTATCGCCGCAATAGAAAGCATAAACTTTTCGCACTGCCTTTATGCCGCCCTGTCGCGCGTGCTAAGTCACCAATACCTCGCACTCTCACCGCACTCAATGGTCTCTTGGATTCTAATCCTAGTTACGATCTGTTTGCGGATGAATGGTCGAAGATCTTGTCAGTGTGTCTGAAGTATTGTAAGAGGGACTTATGAATGTTTTTTTTTTGTAGTTGTTGTTCTCTTATTTTTCTATTATGTAGCTTGGTCCCAGGCCGTTGTAATTAAAGTAAAATAAATAAATAAAAATAATTTTTTTTGGGTTATAAGCTCGAACATTACAATCTATCTTAAGGTTTAAGCAGAGTTGTACTGTTTTACACTCACACTACCAGACACGAATACAAACTACAGGTTGTTATTAAACATTTCCTAAAAGAAAGACCCAATGGGTTTATTACACATTAGGTCTGTCTTCTTTCTACACTAAGTATGCCTGATCCGGGAACCGAACTCTGAAGCTCACGCTCAGCAGCCGCGCTGCCGACCATTCGACCAATTTGGCAACTCTGTCTTGTCTCTTGGCGATTAAATCCTTAGTGGTACATTAGGCGGTATACACGGTGAATTTATGATTCATATTTTTAAGTAATGTCTCTGTTTCATACATTGAGCGTACCTACGAAATGATAAGATAAAAAAAATGAGAAGCAGTGAACATACATTCAACCTATAATCCCTTCGAAATGATGCTCAATTTTATTTTATACAACATACAATCGAACACAGTCAGCCACAACATTATACTAATTTATATTTATTAGTATTCGCGGTTAAAGACGGTAATAGAAAAAAAATCTTGTAGGTAAACAATTGAACTTAAAACGTGAAAGTAAATTGGCGCCAATAATTTAGATTTTACTCGACGTCTCGTTAATGACTACTACCTACTTGCATAATATTTCGTATTTTGTTGAATAATTTATAAAGAGTAATACTTGGAACTTGAATTCTGTGATTTGAAGATGGATTCAAAACATAGTTAATAACATAATTAATGGAATCAGGCGTTACTTTGCGGAAATCCATGATATATAAGATAAGACGCGCACACTACCCAGCCGCTCATTCGCGTCCAAGCGGTCGACGAGTCAACATCTCCTGAGGATGCTCCGTGGAGGGGCGAAACACGTGTCGGATCGGTTTGGTTGCATGTTACATTATTTCTATCACACCTCCTGCATGTTCATATATTTGCGGGCGGGAGGGCGGTCCTGTGCATGCACCCAAACTTGCAGTAGTTTAGCGGAATTAAAACTAAATATTCTAGTTGTATATCTTATATAGTTAATAACCTTAAACAAAGAGGTAGGAATATCAAAAGTAAATGAATAAAGTCACGTACTTGTTGTGATTATTTCGAATGCGACAGAGTTATGTACTTCACGTCTCAATTAAAAAAGCCTCTAAATTTCGAAGTAGTACACTCACCCCATCGAAATAATATGTCCAGTCCCTGAACAACTAACGACATACTATTTCGACTCACCCACGCTCACCTAGCCCAATGGCTGAATATACCACTAACTATATAAAAAAGGGGAAACTCACTTATTGGTGAGATTTTTATAGAGTGAGTAACCACTTAAGCCGTTTTGTCACTTAGGGTCGACCTTGTCAAACCATTTTTCCCTTAACGATATTTACGTTCTTATTGGCAACGCTGCGACCGGGTTCAGGAAGTTCAGTGCAAGATGATGGTCTTATTGGCGATTTTTTGGTCAATCTTTAACATAATGTTGTATTTGGCTGACAATTGGACGTCATACGTGAAACAATAGCGTCGCATGAAGTTCTTCTATATGCGCAGGATTCAGCGCATTGAAATACAAAAACATACTTGATATAGTTCGTAAAAAAAATCTCGCTTGCAGAACTGCATTTTTTTGAAGCTGTTTTTATCGATTTTTAGCGGTGTTTTCCAATTTACTTAAAATTTCGAGGATGTATGGGTTAGACCGACCTCAAATTCGAATTCAGCGCATCAAAATAAATACACAACCCTAGATGGGTGTGGTCAAAAGTACTGACCACTTTTTTTTTGTGTGCCGGTGTAATTGTTTCCGGAGCATAGAATGCAATAAAAACAATCACGGCATTTTAAATCCGGAAAATCGTTCGCAATATATGCAACACTAGAAAAATATTTGTTTACTATCCAGAAACAACGATTGCACTTCTCGCAATATTGCATTTTACAATTTGCCTGTTAGATATTTACTTAGATATTTCTGACACAAAGGGAAATAAGGATAAATCCTTATTTCCCTATAATGTTTACATTTCGTCAAGATGATTCTTGACCAACGGTGACAGTGTTACAGAAAGACAAAACTTTCAGATGGAGTGAATTTTTTATCAGTTAACATCACCTCAAGCACCTTGAACACCAAAAATTATACAATCACATTTTCACATGTCTGCTGTTTATGTTAAGAATATATCACGATAGACCGATAAAATAACGACTGCATAGGATTTTCTTCAATCCAGCCATAAAAAATATATTTTCTGTATCAAATTTCAACAATAAAAAGCATTAGGGATTCCACACAATAAAAAATAAGTGGTCTCGACGAAACGGGTGTCGAAAAGTGATTAAACGATAGACACCTTTATATTGACCCGCTGGTAATAACTGACAATACTATTGGCACGTTTTTACACGAAAAAGGGGAACCGAAACACCCTCAAAATCACAGTTGGACCTTTACACAAAGGAAAGCGTGCAATAAAATAAAAGAAAATGCAGTCAAGAGCGAGTCGGACTCGCGCGCTGTGGGTGGGTACACCACAAAATCTTAATAGAGAATACGTCCTTTTTGAGAAAATTCTCATATACTATGGTACCAGTTCGGAGTTTGGAATTGTGCCCGGTGGATGGCAATAAGATCTAGGGGCGAGCTGAACCAGTAGATACCATGAGATATATTAACACGGTAACGGTGTACAATGTACATGCAATAAATATACACATCTTCCTAATCCTTCGGGGAACACATTCTGCTGCATGCTGTGATGCTATATTTTATATTAAGAAGTAGTATTTTCTCTTCCTAATGTGCAAAACTTTCCAGAGGTTTCAATATTGCTGAAAAAATATTTATTGCACAAAATATTTAATACAATAAATCACAATAAAACAAGGACATGCAGTGCTCCTAGCTCATAGGAATACCTTTAGCACCTTTAGTGTTGAACCCTAAAACAATGAAAATTAATACGAACTGGATGCAGTAAAAGTTTGCGGATAAATTGTTTGTTGGGGTTACTACTCTCGCGCGTTGGATTCGACGAGTACCTATAAATCGAAAAGCCATTTTTATTATGACCGGCAGAATATCTGCAATAGCCAGAACACTGTTTTATTTAATCCATTATTTGCGTCAAAATTCTGTCTGTAGCGACGATACGGTTTGGACATTTGTCGATATTGTTCTAGCCTATGTGTGTAGGCAATACAGCAAACGAACGTACTTAAACAGGGTAAACAAAGGTAGGATATTGAAGGCGTTCATCCGGTAAGCGGATAATGTAGGTACTATTTTTAACGCGTGATTATATTATGCCGGCGTGCAAAAAAGATAACAAATAATTAATGCACCTCGGGAGAAATAAGATGATGCATCAATAAGAGAAAAACATACCATCGATGACGTCATCCAGTTCCAGTCACTATACATATACGTTAAAATAGTTGTATATATATAGTTTTCATGTGAAATACAAGTGAGAGTGAAATAGAAGTTTGTCTGAGTTCAAAAGTGAGCCAACATCACCGACTTTTCGATTATAATTCTAAACGTAAATATTCATTTACAACAATTTGATGTCCCTATCAATATTACATTAGGGTTAAATCATATCTTTAAACGAAATTAAGACTATGATTTCTACTGTTTCGTAAGTACTCACATTAAAAGACATATTTCTATTTTGCATAATTTCTTTTATTTATTCATTCTTCATTATGGGTACAGTTTACATACATCCATACAAATATTTATTCAGCGATCGAAAAATTGACGCCTTACGCAGAAAGCTAATCGCTTAGCCTCTAAGACAAACAAGTCACCAGTGTCCGATGTTTTACCGAGCAGAGTTCAAATCTGGAATTAGGATCAGTGAATAATTAATCAGTGAATATTATGCAAAATATTATTTAACAAAATGGTACTTTAACGAGCTTCATTACGTATAATTTTTATATAAGTATGTATTTCAGAGAGAAAGTGATTTTCTGATAGGTAATTTTTTTTTTTTTTTTTTTCTTTTTTAAAAAACGTTGCCCCACACTAGGATTTCTCCTGTATCGTGGGTACAGTTTACAAACATACATGTCACATACACAGACAACCAGACCCGAAACAACTATCTGCAGATCATACAAATATTTGTTCCGTGCGGGGATCGAACCCGCAACACGTAGCGCAGAAAGCTAATCGCTTAGCCACTATGCCAACCGTGTCGTCAAAGACCTTACAGTACAGAATAAATAATAGTACTTAATAAATACTTACATCAAAGTCTAATACAAGTCGCTTTATATCAATCTGTTGATTGCCTAATTTCCCAAGATACATTTCACAGATTGGCAACAGTGGTTCAGCCCCATACAAATATCAATCGGAAAGCGATCACAAAGCGCCGTGACGTCGTGGGGCGGGACGGCGCACGCGCCAGCCGCGTGCCACGATTTAGCTAAAACTATACCCACCCTAATTTAAATAGAGCAGACAGTAATCTTTCCTGTTTTGATGTGAATAGCACCTGATTATTGTTGATAGTATTTTAAAGTAAATGTGAGTATGAAACTGTGCCTTATTAAGTATATAATGAACAACAATTAATTCTATTCATAAATGTAATAGACTGCCTCATTTGTCTAGTCGTAAGCGCAACTAGGTGAAGTCCTGGGTTAGATTTTTCTGTATGGAAATTCTCATTAGCAGCACGGACAGTAACGGCGATCGACGATCTGTCGGTTTACAATGCCTCTGCTTAACCTTTCGGGGAAAACAGGTGTGATGTTTATATTATTATAAATAGATAATAGGGAACTAATAAAGGATATTGTAAACTCGATCCTCTTTAATCATGGACTGGAATTAGCTATGTACCTACTTCTAAATTAAACAATACAGATAACTCATGTACATAAGTATATACACTATTAATTGTAGTTCTCTTTGATTAACTAGGTTTTAACTGCACGACGCCATTTGATAGGAGAGCGGAATAAAAAATATAAAGATAAGTACTTTATAAAATTTCGACGACACGGTTGTCGCAGTAGTTGAGCGAACGACTGCTACGGGTCGCGGGTTCGATTCCCGCACGGAATGAATATTTGTATGATTCACGAAATTTGTTCCCTCTCTGCGTCGTCTGACGATCTGTGTTACTGTGGAGCAACGTTTTTGTTATTATATAAACAAAAATAAAAAAAAAACAATTTCGCACTACACTATGAGCCAAGATATCTCGTATAAAATTGATCACTTTCTTTCTATTAATAATATCAATCTACTATTAAAAGACACATAAAAATATGTTTTTGCTCTAAAAACGCCAATCTCAATCCAATATAATGCATTTAAAATGGATTTTGTCAAAATCCTCCTTTTGTTTCGTGCATCCAGCTGCGATCTTTAATTTCGTCGCTTTATGACGTCGCGTCGTCTGACGTCACGCTGAGCCAGTGAGCTCGCACCCCACCGTGTACAAGCGCTAAGATTACAGGCACAAAAAATCGGCACGTTCCGAGGCGTACCGATAGTTATACAATATTATACTTTTGATAGATTGAGATTTGAAATATTAAGCCTTATGGGAATTGGACGCTAAACTACTATTTGTGAAACTTAACTTGAAGAAACAATTGAAAAGTAGTCATATTAACGTACGGCGAGCCCTAAACTGACGGCTATAGTTCAAGCCAGCTGTATACAATTGTTAGTGTCGTTCTTCATTCATGAATCCACATTTGGACACGACGGCGACGCGACCGATATTATTAGTTTTTCTTTTTGCATAGTGCGTCATTCAAAGAGTTTAAAATGTATATACCTATTACTAGCGACCCGTCCCGTAATCGCACGTTAGTAACTCTATTGGTTTAAGTGGCGCACGACAGTAAAGCTCCCAACAGTCATAGTTATATTTCAGCCTATTTACACAAAACCTTCATGAATTGTACACCTAAACCTTCCTCGTGAATCACTCCGTCCATTGATGATTACTACACAGTAGATAATAGATAAATAATCTACATAATATCAAAAAATAAGTAGACAATGAAATAAAATTGACTCGATGAACGAATATTTATTTCTAACTAGCGAACCGCTCCGTATACGCCCTGGTACAATTTTTTTAATTAACAAAATTATTCATTATGAAAATACTATCCAAATTTCCGACATTTACGGTGAACTTTCGATCAAACCTCCTCCAGACAGTTACGAACACAACAAAAATATATGTAAACAGTTTTGTTTCCTAGTATCCTTGTTAATTATTATTGACGAAAATAAATACTGAATGTCAAACTAAAATCTCATTACGTGTGCCTCAACCCGTTGCTTACTCTACTTATAACAAGTCTTTGTGAAATCATGATGAATTCATATTTCTCGATGTCAAACTGGAAGGAGATTAAATGAGAGAGCCAGTTGGTTTGTAGTAAAATAAATTCGTTGTGTATTGTTCCTAGAGATATTAAGAGGCTCTAGATAATAATTATGATTTGTTTTATCTTGTTTCTCATGGAGCTTTATGATAGCAAAATAATAGTGTACTACTGTGGTGATAATGAAATTATAGGAAAATCCGTTCAGTAGTTTTTGAGTTTATTGCGTTCAGACAAACAGACGGACGCGGCAGGGGTAATTGGTTTTATAATATGTAGTGATAGTGAAATGATGAGAAACTATTATTTCCTGACACCGAGGTAAGTACATGCTGTAATGTAAATATTTTTAAGAATTTAATAATGCAAGCTTTGTTTGTTATTCCAAATGAATATAATTCAGAAACACGGACTTTTAAATCATCTAATTAGTAGATATAATTTAGAAATAAGATAATTAACAGCAACATAATTGAATCATTAAAAAATTCGTAAGTACCGATTTTATTGATTACACTTAAACAACGAATAGTTAGCCGCGTTTTCAACAGCCCATTTAGACGATTGGAGTGTGCACTAATCAAACGGCGATTAAGTGTTTTCGATTTAATAAGTTCGTGATAGACTGTCGTACATTATAAAGTTGCAAAGATATTTAAGATGATTTAGCAGATTTAGCAAATATGGGTGATGGATCGATGCTGATGCATGATAATGCCCGGCCACACACGGCTCAGGTTGTGCAAGAGTATATTCAGGAGGTTGGTATTAGCGTGATAGCTTGGCCATCAAGAAGTCCTGATCTCAACCCGATTCAGCACGCTTGGGATGAGCTAGGGAGGCTATTCAGAAGCCGCAAACCACCACCTACCACCCTCAGGGCATTAAAACAGCCCCTGATTGAAGAATGGGAGAATATTCCCCAACATCGGCTCCGAAACCTCGTGTTCAGTATGCCAAACTCTAAGCTGTAGTCAGAGCCCGAAGAGGCAATACCAGTTATTAAAAATTAAATAACATGTAAAACATACTTATTAATGGGTAGGTAATTTTTATAGGTTTATCTTTTTTTAAGTTAAAAATGTTACTAATGTATAGTTTACTAGTTTCAAAGAAAACTGATAAAATTTGCTATAAAACGTTTTTTATTTTAAATCTCTAACTACGATCGTTTAGAAAAAATTGAAATTTTAAAAGTGTAGTACTTAGTTTTGAAGGCCAGTGTATATATATAAAAATGAATGGAAAAAAAAACGTGTATGCTCCAATTAACTCTACCTATTTGGCAGTGCAGTTCTCAGTAATTCCTCAAATTTTCAGTTATTTCAACTCCAACCTTCTTCGGGAGGATCTCGATATTCCTGGCACGGTACACTTGGCGATACTTACTAGTCTCAAGGACTCGTCCGCAGTAACACCCATGGTAATCTCGACATTCCACCCAAGCCCAGTGGCGCTTAAGCTTCCTAACTAAATGAGTTATCTCAATGGTTCTCTTCACCTAATACTCTCATTACAGATCTTATCTTCTTACTTAACTCATTGCTTAACTACTATTAATTTGTGCATAATAGCATAAAGCAGGTATGCAGGAGTTTATTTTTGTTCACCCACATTTACAAATAGTTGATGCCGTTATTGAGTCCCATGGAATAAAAGGCAAGCCTGTTGCACAATGTCAAACTGCAGGCTGCTACTAAGAACCGACCTGACCTCAAGACCTCAAGACCCAAGACCTTACGCTCAAAAGCCGAATTTACCACCAGATCAGTCAATAAGTCAACATTTGGAATTGCCCAAATGCTTTGGCTTGATTTGATAATCACTACATATTATAGCCAAAGTCCCACGCCGCGGCTGTCTGTCTGTTCGCGATAAATTCAAAAACTACTGAACGGATTTTCATGTGGTTCTCACCAATACACAGAGTGATTCATGGGGAAGGTTTAGGTGTATAATTTGTTAAGGATTTGTGTAAATTAGCTGAAATATGACGATGATAGTTGAAGGTGTTGGAAAAAATCATGTCAACTGGGAGCTTTACTGGCGTGCGCCGAGTAAATGCTCGAGCATTTACTTGGCGCACGCCGTAACGTGGCTGATACGACACTACGAGAGAAAAAAAAATATGAAGGCGTATATGCTCTGTTACCCGTGCCGGCCGGGGCGGGTCGCTAGTGAATAATAATATTAAGTACAAACTGCAAACTGAATTGCTATTAATAGAATTTCTCAAATTCACTTGGATCAAGCAATCATTTCACAATTCAAACAATTTCACAGCTAAACGTGGAATTTTCAATTTATAAACGGCTACAGGTAAATTGTTGCAGCATTCTATGTTCTGTATTATCGCTAGGAATCATATTTAATGAACGAATTTACGTATTTTAAGTACCTTTGTACGTACGTAAGTAGTTTTCATTCATTTTTGACGGCACGGTTGGCGCAGCGGTTAAGTGATCGACTGCTGCGTTACGTGTCGCGGGTTCGATTTGTCGCACGGAACAATATTTGTATGATCTACAAATAGTTGTTTCGGGTCTGGTCTTTGTGTACGTGAATATATATATGTTTGTAATCCACCCATCCACGATACAGGAGTTATTCTCGTAGTGTTCTCCTCAAAGAAACAAACAAATTTTTAATTTACTTAAAACTTTGTACCGTAAAATTTGCGTAAAATGCTGTAACTCTGCCTGCACTCCTAACTTTGCCTGTACTAATTCTGTAAAGTAGTGCAAACTTGTATTCTTAACTTAACTACTAATGAAATATTTATCTTAGTTCCTAAATTATTTAGCGTTTCAAATGGAATTTGATATAGTAAGTCATTATGAATTATTCCTGGGCAAAGTTAGGAGTGCAGGCAAATTTACAGCATTTTACGGTACTAAACCCCCAGATAATCTGACAGTTGCTGTCACTTTACCTTCGCGGAAAGGGGAAGCACTGTTTGATTTCTCATAGGTAATTAAGATGCGGGTCTTGTTCCATAGGTGTACAGGTACCATACTACCCATGGACAGTAGATAAGCTCTCCTCCTAAAATCATATTCTGACTACCCCCATGTTCTGCTTCACATAGTGCATACCTACATATTACGTCATTTCTCAGTGGCTTTTCTCTTCATTCAATTCCGAGCTCACACCGATGTCATTACGTCATAAGCAGGAAAGAATTCAAACGGTTCGTTTATTAAAATATTTCAAATGCTTATTAGATTCCCAAGAGGAGCATCGCCTAAGTCCCGACACAGGACGTCGCCGACGCCAGTTAACGAACGCCGAGCCACCCAGTAAATACTTTGAGTGCGTACTATAATTATAATTGTACATTATTTAATTAGCGCGTGGAACTTTAAGGTGAAAGAAAACATCTCAGGTATATGCTTGTCGTTTAAGGGAAATTAGATATCATTTCACAGCTGTGAAGGTGGCGTTTTAATTCACGTTAGGAACGTAAATTATAAAAACAAGGAAGTGAACCAATTTGACAGAAAAATGTTCTTGATTCCAAAATTTGAAGGCAAGTGATATTTTGTTGCATAACAGCTCTTTTTTAGGATCAGCTCAACGATGAGTTGGTGAGGGAGCTTTAAGTTTATATGACATTGTGACCCTGAAATAAAACTGAAAATGCACAGATTTCGTGAAAATTATTTCAGCAGAACTTATTTTATCCATTCCTTATAACCAAATACCCATTATGAGTACTCAGTTTTAAAGTAAACGAGTAGGTACTACGAGTATGCTAGCATAGTGAAACTACTCAAAATTTATGACGTTCAAAAAATCATCAATACACGCGTTCTTTGTTCTATTATCCACCCACATTTGAACAATGCTGTTTTTCATGTCCCATGGGAGGCGAACGTTTTGCCATTTACCGGACATAATTACAAAATCCACTGCTTCTACTGAGAATTTTTTAACAGAGAAACCAAATAAAACATTGCCTCGAAACCAGCCAGTAGACCAATGAGGCAGTCAATTAATTTAAACCTATAAATGAAAATAATAATTGTTTTCAAATTGCGAACACTTCATATATTCGAGAATCATGGATGGACAGAGCGCCTGCCGCGCTCCGCGCCGCGTCCACTTCTGACCAGTTGGTCTGATTGACAGCGTCGAGAGGGCATCCTATATGTACTTATGATACGTTCGCAAACATTGGTTTGTTGGAGGCAGAATATTCGATAGCGATAGAAACCTCGGGAATATTATTCGATTTATTCACACAAAAATTCGAAATATGGTGTAGGTACTTATAATTTAAATTGTGACATTTATTTTTGACTTTTTAGAATAAACGACCATGGATAATGGAAATATTCACTGAAGGATAGGCCTACCATATTACTTATGTTCTTATTTCGTAATAGGTTCGGGTAAGTTGCATGACAAGGACCATTTTAAATCATGAAAATGTGCAGTGGCTTCATCTATACATACATACATACATACATACATATAAATGAAATTGGAGTGTCTGTTTGTAATATTGAAATAACCGTTTTTTACTACATGCATATGAATATACATATATACGGTACATACACCAAAATAACATTTTTTACAATTTTTGTCTATCTGTCTGTCTGTCTGTTTGTATAGGCTAATCTCTGAAATGGCTGGACCGATTTTGACGGGACTTTTATTGGCCGGTAGCTGATGTAATAAGGAATAACTTAGGCTACTTTTATTTTAGAAAAATTCTTTTATTTTAGAAAAAAAATAGGGTTAAGTGCATTTGGTCTCACTAAAAAATACATTGTTAAGTTCCGACATCCACGTGAACGAAGTCGCGGGCACAGCTAGTCATTAATATAAAGAAGACCTATAAACTAAAAGCATAAAGAAAATATAATTGTTTGTTTTAAACTTTTAGGTGTCTAATGAAATTTGTTGTACCTCTTCACTAGTAAAATATATATTGGAGATTTTATTGTCTTTTTCTCGGCTTTCAAACGGTGGACGTGTAATATCAGCAGAAGGTGAGACTGCCCTTCAACCATTAACCTCGTGTTACGCGGGCTAAAGTAGGTATTGTAAGTACTTACGGCAAGCCGTTGCCATAGCAACCGAGGTAATCGAACCGTGGGGCGCCGCCTCGAGCACCAATATGAGATAGGCCGCTAAGATGGCGGATCAGAGAATTCATCAAACATTTATGATTGATTTCGATAATATATCATAGCAACACCACAACGCCTGTATCCCCGTAGGTTTAGGCAGAGGTGTACAATTGTGCACCCACATTTCGCTGATGCTATTATTAAGTCCCATGTATAGGGGGCGAGCCCTTTAAGATCAACCGGGCACAGTTTCAAACTCTGTGCTAATACTGAGAAATTCTATGCAGAAAAACCCAATAACACTATCCGACCCGGGAATCAAACCCAGGACCTCATGTTCAGCTGTCGCTAGATCAATGAGGCAGTTCTTGAGGAAATTATATATGTATTATTTAACCAATGAGTATATTGGTTTAATAAAATGTACATACACCATCTCAACGACAAAAAGTACTCATCATTGTCAAGAATGTTTACTTTTACAAAAACCAAAAGACATTTCAATGAAAAGTATTTTTTATTTAAGATAGTGGTTTATGTGCCTTTAATGCTTTCTTATAGCAGTCCGTCTAACTTTCAGCCTTGATTATGGTCTGTTTAGGGAGGCGTAATCTTTGAGATTTATACTTAAGAGAGACAGTTTATACTTAAGATCTCAAAAATTACGTTTTCCGTACTAACTCTAAGCTAAGATAGCTTATAGTTGGGAAAGTGGTCTCTAACTCAATGCTTAAAATCAAGTACTTCCACTCTTCACATCCTTTATTCAAGAATGTGTTGCAAACACATGAAAGTTAATCGTTCACAACTTCAACTAAACCATTTTACAGTCCAATGATTCGGTCCGTTTTTATTCAACTTTATCTTGCATTTTCAGTAACCTTTTATTGCTTTGATGAAAATGGCAAAATAAAACGGACTGCAAAAATATTTTTTGTGTTCCTATAAATATCTTAATAAAGAGCTCGTAGCTTCATAGCTACCACGCTGATCAGTCGATATGTGATCGATATTAGATGGGTGACCGTAATTCACAATTTGACACAATTTGAGACCCGGGTACGTCTTAAAACTGCGGTCAGACACCGGAGGACGGGCAGCAGCGTCCTCTCACTAATCGGTGAGCCACTGCGGTCCCCAAGCCGCCTGCCAAGCGTGGGGATTATGGCAAACCCCACCCTTGGGGGAGGCCTTCGTTCAGCAGTGGACGTTTTTCTGGCTGATGATGATGATGATGTATTCACAATTTGAGACCTCTTCGTACCTCGAAAAGCATTTTATAGGTAAAACATCTTATGTGGCTAATCCCGGGCGTTATATATTACATATAGCAGTCGCTCTGTATAAAATACTGATATTCAGAATTTCAGCCGCAACTGGTTAGTCTGAGAGCTCACCACGTATTTGGAAAAGACTCGGTAAATGATGATATAAAAGTGAAAAACACTCCCCTTACGAAACACAACATTTCAGAAAACAGGTAGGTTGCTAGTTGTTAAAATAAAACTTTATTATATGGATAAGAACTGGAAACACTGACATATACCTATAGCTTAAAGAATATACGAGCCATTCGCATCCAGCTGGCACTATTCGGTATTCGATCACTCGAATACGAAAAACGCCAATCGTGTCGGTTTATCATTGCATGTTTTACTTGGCACCGATTTCAATATTCTTCAACTACTATATTGTATAATAAAAGATTTATTTTTTGCTTTTTAGTTATTAGTTTTGTTTTTGAGTTTTTTTTGGAGTCGTTTTTTATTTTTTTGGCAAACTCGATTTAACGCATCGAATGCGTTCGGCGCTCCGATTGGTCCATTTCATGCTGTCCACCAATTGGAGCGCCGAAAGCATTCGATGCGTTAAATCAAGTTTGTCGAAACAAACTTACACTAGGGCCTCTGTTAGAATATATCGCGATAGGTTTATCTCACGGTAACTACGAATATGACAAATGTAGAAGTAAGTACAAATATAACTAGCTAAAAGTCCTAATTGAAACATATTACTAGGGAAATTAATGATTAAGCCAGTGCCAAACTAATGAACGCACAAAGGTAATTCAATTATATTTTGCTATATTTGTCACCATGGTTTTCTACAGTATGATTTGGTTTCACATTGTTAACCATTCGCGGGAATATTGTAAGGAATACTTCTCACGGATAGTCATAGGAAATGCCGACGCCATCTAGTTTAAAAAAGACGTGTAAAAGTGATTGAAAAATCCTAATTGAAAAATAAATAATTTCATTTCATTTAATTTCATTTCAATATTTACCTGATTACAACATACATATATAACATCTCGCCAGATTGTCAAGGGGGTAGGTAGGAAATTAAAAGATTGATGAAATTGAATGCCACGTGCCAATCCGTACATCTATGCAGGGAATCATGAGTAGATGTTTTTAATTTTCCATCATTAGCATTCATTACCTAAATCAGTTTGTTGATCTAATTAAATAATAATATACCAATTACGGCAAGTGAGAAATACTCAGATGTCAAAAATACGCTGTTCAGTAGTTCATGAATAGGTATTGCTTATATATTACTACTCAAAGTAATATAAGCATTATTCATCGTCACAGCGTATTTTTTGTGTGTGTTATCTTTAGCCTAAGAATTAGGCATTGCCATTCAATGTGGAAATGCTGCCAGTCTTCTGAGCACGTCGCCGATTAACAGCGATGTGGAGGAATAATCTGATGAATTGTGTATAGGGTGTTTTTGTTTCTATTACGATTATAAGTTGTTCTGTTTATAAATATTCATGTAGACTAGTTGGAAGCGTTTAATATATAAATAGTCAGACTAGTTGCCAAGTTCCAAAGTGTTGTTCCCTCAATAACAACAATTTATTCAACAACGTATTTTCCGTTTTGATTAATTTACGAAATATTTTTTTTTTTTTCATATTTGTTTTTTTTTTTGTTTTTGATATATTAGTATAAGTAGTTAGTTTTAAAAATAGTTAAGTTATTTTTTTTATTCAACAGATTAAATATTTATAATACCCATTTATAGAAGGTTAAAAATTGGATCAAACCAAAGAAGGATATATTAATTTAATCTGAGATACTTTACAATTTGATTACCGATATGCATTATATCGGTAATCAAATAATGAGATAAACTGGAAGAGATCTATGCTTTTTTATATTACGCTAACGAAAAGTAGAAACAGGAACATATCAAAGAATTGATACACGTCAGGTGTCAAAGGCCGTGTGTGTCGATTACCATTTAAAATAAAATCCCAACATAAACAACAAACAACATTGCATCGCATCTGTATTCACTGAAAAGTTAGGAGAAGTCTACTTTTTGTTAGACTAATTTGACTAATGCCGTTATTAAAACTATTTTATATGGGGCCAGTCAATCAATGGCACAATTTTAAACTCTAGGCTTCTACTGAGAATTTCAGATAATCTCCGACCTGGGAATGCAATCGAGGATCTCATGCGCAGCAATGGCGTGTGCTACCACTAGACCAATGATCCAGTTGATCCCGTTTACAGATATTGCCAATATGTAGACACTTTTAGGAAGCAGCGAAATATCTACTGTACAGTAGCGGTGGTCGTTGCGCAACATAAACGTTATTGAAACGAGCTATCGTCATAATAACGGTTAGCTAGTTTCACCGATTTGAAATAACCTGCTAATCTGCTAACATGCTAACGCTAAAGTCGCTAACATTCGAACAATCTGATAGACAGTTGCGTTTCGTTATCCAAAAAAGACGTTTTGCGAATTTTGAGTATCAATGAAAGCTAAAAAAAAAAAGGTTATCAAAACCTCACTATTATTTTTGTAGTACCTTTACATGCTCATTGATGCAACGCGCTATCCCGCTATCCCGCTATTAGTCGCTATAACAAGTAGCGACCAATAGCAGGATAGCAGGATAGCGCGTTTTAAAAACCGCTATTGATATCCGATAGACAGTTACGTTTCGTTATCCAAAAAAGATGCTACAGCCCACCGCTACTGTACAGAAAGCGAAGACGATTGCCCGGAATCGTGACTGGCTAGAGACCCTTTACAAAGCATTCTGTTATATATTGTTTCATGTCTTTGCTGCTGTTACTGACTTCCAATCTATAAAAGAACTATAAAGACTAAAATCTTGAAAGGCTGATAGATTTTTCATACAAGGAAGCATCAGCAAAGAATTTTCAAAGTTCAGCCGTTATAGCTTCAGGGGTTCGAAGTTTTTATGAAAAATCAAACAAAATTATGTATCTCCTATCTGTAATATATGGATTTCAAGGATCAATATTTCCACCCTTGGCTCCAGCGAAATGAATTTCGCTTATTAGTCGGGGTATTAATTCTCAATGCACCCTTTCCGACGCCTTATTTGCTCAAATAAGTTTTCCGGGACCTGTATCAATACAGGAATTTTTATTAAAGAAAAATAATGTGTTGGCATATTAGTATTTATTCGAAGATATGTTTACTTTAACTATATTAAAAAAGAATTGACTAGTTACTAGTAATTGATCGTCGGTAATTATATCTTTGTTTTAAACATTGCCTTCACTAAGTTTAATCATGTATCTTGGGCTTTCGGTATCGGTTTAAAGAACTTTATTCTCATTAAGACAATCGTCACTTACATGAGAACATTAAACCTAATTACTAATTATATTATATAGAATGGCTTTTAGAATCACAAATCATGACAGCCACAAATACCAGGACAACTATTTGTAAACTGGGCAAATATATGTTCTGTGGGGAAATCGAACTTGCGCCGCGTAGCGCAATTGTCGATCGCTTAACCACTGTACCGACTGTCGAAAATCAAATAAATCCCTCAACTGACTTCCCTAAAACAAAGTAGTATCAGTTTTATTAGGAACCAGCTAATTTAGCAATATTTAATCTGCAACAAAATTATCTGATGTTCGATAAATACATACGAGTAGATACACATACTTTATCAGTCAACACAAATAGTGTGCGCGTCACAAGTGGGCTCAGTTCCCATGCAAAGATTCATTGTGATATTTCGCAGTACAAATAGAACTGTTTTGTTCATAGATTAAAAAGTAGACTCGTCGTTTGGTTTCTAACTTAGGAAGTGGGTGATGTAATATCTGAAAAATTATGATAATTTAAGACTGTTTCCAGTGTATTGTACCATTTTCCATTCTTGTCTTTTTTCCACCAGTTTCACCAGTTTTTATATACATATACTGCAATATTAATAAAATAATAGAATACCTAAAAAATATAACTGACTTTTCAGAATAAACAAAATTTTTCATGTCCTCTAAAATTACGTAACTAATATTAGCAACGCAATAAGATAAAAAGAAATATTTTTGTGCCTACACTAACCTTCTACAGCCCATCTAATCACCACAGGTAAAAGGAGGGGCGCACGCGCACGCACCCGGCACGCGTGGGAACGCCTGCGGACCGATATCATCTATATTGGCACTTGTCTCTGTGATAAAACGATCACTTTTCACTGGGGTTAATGAAACGGACAGTTGAATAAGCTCTATAGGGGTGTTGGTACCCCTGCAGGTACCATCATGAGTAATATTTTCACATTTCGTCGTTAATGTTCACGTAAGTCATTTTTTGACAGATTTCACATTTTAATGCAATTTGCAAGAGAATCGGAAGACGCGTTGTATCAACCAATCAGAAACAAGCATCGTCCAATAGAAACTCGTAATATTAAATGAATATATAATGGTATTGTACTTTTGTCTATGTAAAATTATGCAGTTTTTCACTCTCCTGAAAAGTTGCTCTTTTTGACATACGTGGTGTTAGAACTTCAACGATTTGTCGTTTTTTAATTATCTACCTATCAATTGTAATTTTTCAATTTATAAAAAATTGCCAAAATAATTATTGATACGAAATAGTTTTGCTCGCCAATACAATAGCACCAAGTTTAAGTAAATAAAACGTGGTGCATTTGTATTGACGAGATTGAAAAATCCTTTATTCTATGACATTTGAAGCAAAACATTCATATAATGAGTCGTTCTATTGAGTTTTGCCTGACACAACTTTGTATAATACTAATAATCCTTTCAAAAACCGAGCGAGAGTAAAGATTCAAAGAATTCACAAAAAAACAACCCAACACGAAATTAACAAACACAGCTCTTTCGATACCCCCATTCCTTTCTTCCTCATTCAAATAAAAAACAAAAGCATGGCACAATCTTACAAACAAGCAGAACACGGTACCGCAAACAGTTAGAATGTAAGCCGAACTCATATTTGAAACGTTTCGCGTTGCTAATTGCAATTTACGCCACAAAGAGATTAAATTAGAAGTCACAAAGCGAAGGTAACCGCATTCTCCAGTCAGAACAGAAACGCTGTAACTTGTAACTAGGTAGGTTAACATTTCTGAGAAATTCTATATTTTACACTAATTTTGTATGTTGTATGTGCGACCCCCCACAACGTTACTAGTTTTATTTATGTAACTTACCCCTTATACACATAATATAATACTAATACGTCCGCGGATCTGATCATTTAATTAAAAACGTGAGAAGTATTTATTCACTTGCATAGCATGCTTGTAGTACCTGCAAGTATAGGCGCAGGTATACATTTGTACCCACACATTTCGCCGATACAGTTATTAAGTGACTTGTAATATATGGTAAGCCTACTGCCAATCTACCAGGCACAAATCTAAACCAACTGGGTATCGAACCGAATCCTCATCAGTCGTATCGGCGATCACTAGAACATCTGTATGTATTCTTCTATTGGCCTAACTATTTTAGTGATGATTTACTTTTAAATAAGTCCTAATTTTTGTAAATGTTCACCAAATATTGTTAATATATTTTACCGCACTATATATATTGGCCTAAATAAACTTCTTTGGTGGACAAGATACACAATTAGAATATTAAGTTTTAATTCCGCCAAACTGGTTCAGGCTTGGTGCATGCAGCACCGTCCTCCCGCCCGCAAATAAATGCACATGCAGAAAGTGCGATTGATATAATGTAACATGCAACCCAAACCGAACGAAATATTCTATTTGTAACATATATCTTGTCCACCAAAGAAGTTTATTTAGGCCAATATATATTGTATATCATGGATTTCCGCAAAGTAATGCCTGATTCTATAAATTTTCTTTGGTGGAAAAAAGGGAAAATACACCAAAAACATAGTATTACCATGAATTTAGTTAAATTAGTTCAAAACAGTTAACAAACAAAAGTTATTGAAAACGGACCGAGAGCCGTTTTCAATAGCAGGAACGAAATGATTTTTTTTGCTTTACCAAACGATTAAGTGATTACTCAAAAGATTGAATCGATTTATATTGTGGTCTCATTGGTGTTTTGTACCTATAGTAAAACTTTAAATAAATGGACCTTCTTAGTTAATATTTAGTTTTTTTGGAAAAGACGATGTATAATTGAGAGTCAAATGCGAGACAAATAGATGAATTATTATTCCCGTTGACCTACTTAAGTAAATAATGCCTCTGCTCCTAACAGTCACATTAAATACTACCCGTTCTCCGCGGCTCTACCCGCGTTGGAGTTCGTATTAATTATTTCTTTCATAAACAACTTTCATTCCCTCTTTTACCCTCTTTCAGGTGGAATTTTCGAAAATACTGAATCACGTGTTTCTTAGTTTTTATTCGAAAGTCCAAATACTAATATTTATGATAGTTTAGTTTGTGGAATTAACTAAATAAAAAATATACGGATTTTCATCCTTTATTTTACCCATTTATTTTAATTTATTTTACCCACTTGTGCGCGGACTATGAGCTGCACGGCCCATTACGTCATCCATAAAATAACTCTTCTTGTCCGATGCTTAAGGTTCACAAGATCTGTCATTGTTGCTAACCTCATCTCAAAATGTTAATTATTCTTTTATTATTTAATCCCTTCTGAGTGGGCCTAGGTCTTAAAAGGAATCTATTGTCAAAATTTGAATTTTCTAGCCCAATGGTTGTTGGATGTGCATTGATCTAATTGATCTAACAGTCAGACAGGACAGGTCATTTTATATTTATAGATGTAGTTATTCAGTATGTCCACCTTTTATTATAAGTTCGTTTCTTTCTTATATTACTGCCCTTTATACCTTTTTTATGAGAAAAGTTACCACAATAATATCGCCTTCAATTGTTGTCTTTCCTTTTAAGACAGATTATAAATGTGCAACAAGACAGAGTGGTCACTTCTGTAACAGCTAAACTTTCGCTTTTGTTTACATTACTGTAGATTCTAAAGTCGCAGATCATGTACAGCGTGTCCACTGATATCAACCCTGTAGTATCGCCGTTATCTTTGCCGATTACGAACAACCCAACTGTTTGTTAGGGCTGATACAGAACATAAACACTACCTGTTTGTACAGGTGCCATTATCATTGTGATTGTGTTGAAAGAAATTATTTATATCGAATATTAAGTTGACAAGGTTCCACAAGTTGATCTCATAAGATAAGTAATTTGTATTAGATTTAGTGTATTGTTTTGGGACAGACAGACTCTTTAGCCACCTACTTGGTAATAGGATTCATAGATCGCTACTGTTAAATCAAGCTCTTAGGATATGTATAGGTATAGGTTAAAAGTTATATGAAAACAGACAGTTATTACAGACCCAACCAAAACTTCATTTGATGTGAACTACCAAAAGAAGTAATTTCAACCATTATTTTCTTTCCACACAGCATTCTCCCACTAACATGGTAAATCCACAAGTCAGTATTTGCCAAACACTAAAATCACAGTGGAAACTATTTCCCATCGCCGTCAATTGACACAGTATTTATTGTAAGCAACAATGAGCAACATCCCACGGGGCAATAAAACCGGGTAAACAAGGGCGGGTGCACACTAGCCGACTTATCAATCGCTCCGTTTGACGTTTAGTGGCGGAAGACCGTCGGCCGGCTTAAGGGCGCGTGCACACGCCGCTGGCGCCACGCGGCGCGGACACGTATGTTTTGGAGAATTTTGTGCGGAGGGTGGCGGAGTTTAAGCGCATACGTAGCCTGATATTGAGGGTAGGTATAGAACATAATAGAGTTTGTGAGTCAACACGCGAACTCCGTCCACGGAGATTAAGAAAAAATATAAGTAATTGAGAATCGAATAAAAAAAAACTGTTAAAAGTACTTTTTATGTTGACCTTTATTCCATAAAATCCATATATGCAACTGCGACATTTTTAACGATCCAGCCCTCCTGGTTAACGTAAACAGGTTGCCTTTTGACGTGTATTGCCAATTGTTTTAAACTTGCATGCAAAATGTTAGACAATTAGAGCCTATACAATTAGAGCCTACATAATATATATTTACTGGAAAAATTCAAATATATTTTTGAATCAACTGAAAATTTTGAGTTCGTCATCTACTTTTACTACCATACGGCTATTTATATAAATTCGTGTAACTTATTGTTTTGAAGTAAATGTTCGTTATACTGCAAGATCAAAAAACAAAAACATAATAGTGACGTTTACAGGCATAGTTTAATTGAAGAAAGACAACATCCTAGGTTTATAATTACTAAATCAAACCTATAACGCGTCAGGCTAAATAGTCCTCAACACTTAAAAATCTGCGCCAGTGTCGTACACCAAGAAAAATATGACGGTTCTATCTACGTGTCAGTAAAGGCATAAATGCGCTCTCAAGGCCTCTCAAATATGCTGAAAATTCCACTGCAGAACGGAAATAAAATACATTTTTAAGATAGCTCAGGACGCCTTGCAACATTATGTCTCCTTTGACAATTATCTGCTAGGAACCGTTATCATGGTAGCATTATTTCTACGATACGATATGAACGTTAATATTGCAGCACAAGGTTGAATTTCGAAGAAAGGGGATTTTTAATAAAATAATTTATAATTGTGTTGTAGTGTCCTACAAAATAATTTTGGTAATATTTGATCTCCATGGTAACTGTCGTGGTTTAAATGGCACAGATATATGTTAACTTAATTTAGTATCGTGATGAGAGAGAGTGGTTTTTGTTTTAGGGGACAAAGACAAGGTATAATTAGATGGTTAGTATGAAAATTTTAAGTAGCAGCTAGGCGTTTTCTTTTTATCCCGGTATTAAGGTCACCTCATATTACCCACTAGCTTCCGCTCGCGGCCTTGCCTGCGTAGTTTACGAATCCGTACATTTTTCCGGGATAAAAAGACTATAATCTATCTCTGTGTGAAATTTCATCCAAATCCGTTCAGCCGTTCTGGTGTGATTGAGTAACAAATATCCATTCATCCATCCTCACAAACTTTCACATTTATAATATTAGTAGGATAGGATAGGGTATCCATATATATGTATATGTACGACTCAATAACATTGTCCGCATAATATGACGGTACAAGATCAGTTTGTCTAACCCTCTGGGAAATAAGTACAGAGACCAGAAAGTGGTCGCAGGGGCCACTATTGAGCCTGAGGTCCTGAGTTCAATTCCCGGGTTGAGCAAAGTGTTATCGTAGTAGTGGTTTTTCAACCGACTTCAAAAAAAAGGAGGAGGTTCTCAATTCGGCTGTATTTTTTTTTTTTTTTTTTTTTTTTTTTTATGTTTGTTACTCGATTTCTCGAAGATGCCTGGACCGATTTCAAAAATTCTTTTTTTATTTGAAAGGGTATACTTGTCATTTGGTCCCATTGTCATCAGGTCAGGACCTGATGGTGGAAACCCTGAGAAATCGAGGGCATCTCTTGAAAATTGTAGGCGAGCATGGGGTAATAACTTGATATTTATGTGTATATCTGATGAGACTACAATACTATGGAGGTTTAGGGCAGATCTGATGATGGAGACGACAGAGGATCGAGGGAACTCCTCAACGGTACATCTTAACTACCTCGTGTTTAGGCTTATTTTATACGTGTTGACAAGATCTTTACACCGAGATGGGTAATGACTGCCACTGCAAGGTCCGTGATGCAGGTGCATTACAGTTTAGGGAACTCCTTAATGGTTGATAGCAGCTACATAGTGTTTGGGTTTATTTTATTCGTATTGATGCGCACTTTAAGCCGAGATGGGTAATATTGCAGATTCGATAGTGAATTTCTTGTAATGCGTTTTCATCATGTGGTCGGCTAAGTAATTTATTTGATTTTAAAATCACATAGTGCAATACCGTCTAAGGTTTTCACTCGACTTTCGCAACATACATTTGACCTTTGTAAAGTTTTTCAAGAGAATCGTCTTTACTAGGTCTACCCATCACTCAAAATTGTAAAATAATTAAATTTTTTAACATAAAAAAATATTGAAGTCGGTGCCAAGTAAAACATGCAATGATAAACCGACACGATTGGCGAAGTGCATTTGTCGTGTCCGACGCATAATTCGCTCCGCACTCGACAATTTCTACGTGAACTCGTTGTTTCAATGTCGCTATTATAGCAGCAAGGTATATTACTTTTATGTTTTACTTGGCACTGATTTCAATATTCTTCAACTACTATATTGTATAATAAAAGATTTATTTTTTGCTTTTTAGTTATTAGTTTTGTTTTTGAGGTTTTTGGAGTCGGTTTTCTATAGCCAAATTCTCAGTAGTGTGCACGATATATGGTAGATAGGCTCGCTGCATTTTAGATGGTACTCAGTAACGGCATCGGCGAAATGTGAGAGTACAATACACCTTTACCTCACTCTTCGGGGAACACAGGCGTGATGCATTGTTATATTCTTACCACGGCACAAAGCGTCGAAGTTTGTTTCGTTTTTCGTAAAACTGATACGATTCCGGATATGCTTCAGGCGTCGTCTGATGATCCGGAATATTTACCTTATACCTACGCATATCCGTTGGCCGAATTGATGAAAACGGTCTAAAACTGACTAAACTGTCGTAGTATGTTTTAGGATGGTGTTTGTTAGGCTAACACATCCGTTTAGACCCCAAACACATTCGGCGTATTGGGATCGGCCTTTTAGTCATGCAACGTTCAGCTTTAAAACATATTAGTACTAGGTAGGTTTGATATTGAGTATAACGCTCAATAAACTGAGGGTTATTCCTATCGATATTTAAGGTTTTGTCAGTGTGATTATGGTTTCAACCATTAATGCGAAACATTTTTATTTGACAGAAGAATATTATTTTATTTGACCGAAGGTTTTTTTATAGTAGTACATTGGGCAGACTTAACGCCTTAAGGCATTCTCTGCTAGTTATTATGTACACAACGTCGTCAACTCAGATCTGATCTCAACGTTGAAATTTTTGTGTTAAAATTGAACACACACAAATTAGTTTTGTTGCTAAGGTACCTTTGCGTGTGTGTGGAAGAATAGTTACGGAGATAAGCATAGGATATCATAGAGGAAATCTCAAATCCTGTCACACATGGAGTACGTGGGCACAGGCAAAGGCAGCTATCACATGGTGCTCCATTTCATTATGGAAATATTAGACCCTTCTTGGCTGTGATCTGAAGATTAACCAATCGGCATTCTTGGTAAAGAGGCTGTATTTATTATTATTTCTAATGTATTTAGTAATATAATTGACACGTCGTAACCCATATATTAAAGTATATAATAATAGTAATTTTATTTAGTACTGAACTGTAATATATCAATCCACAGTGGGGTTGTACGCGCCGCAAATGAAATGGCAGCTATTAAAGAGCTTAGTATTGTCACCTCGAGCATGAATTATTTATAACAGAATTATGCGAACGGTGGGAAACGTGCAACGTCAAAGGGGAAGTAATGATTTTGTCAGCGTACTCCTTGATAATCCTCCTGACATTAATATTAGAAGAAATTGAGAAGCTCTCATAATATTGTTAAATGCTCCATGGATACTTTTCTGTATTCAATGCTGGCTGAATTTAGAAAGAAAGATTTTAAAATGAAACAGTATATAATTTTGATCATTATGCAAAATTTACCTATATAAGTTTATATAAATTCACCTATATAATTTTGATCATTCTGCAAAATTTTGATCTTCTGTAGCGGAGTCTCAGAGCACGGTGTACATTAATTTGTCAAGCAAAAAGTTTGAGTCTTAAATATAGCAATAAGTTTGATTTATAACTTAAGTTCTATAAAATACACTACTTAATCTGTGGCCAGTAGAGATCGTTACAAGAAGACTCCACAAAAAACGTGTACCTAAATTGTATCGATAAAGTACTAATTTAACAAACCTTTCAAATCCTTCGGGTGAGCTATGACGTACGATTTAAAGCCGGTTCACATTGATCGCATTTCCACTACACTCTGAATTCGTGAATTCATATAGGACAGGTACATATACAAGATATTCAGTTGAACAAAGTAACAATATCTGACGTTTAAATTACGAATACTGTTTCGATGAGTATACGATATAAATACTCACAATGCGAATCGTTTAACCTAAGAATCTTCACATAACTGCCCAACGGGTTTATCATAGATAATAAAAGACGTGCAGGTATGACAGATAGACGATTCGTTGCAGCCATTCTTATTATAATGAAATGACATAACAGTTACGTTCCACAACCTGCGTACGAGCAAGCCACATTAATACAGTAATAACAGGGACATCGTTAAATGTTCAGTTTTACTAAAAGTATGTCAAAGAGTTTCTTTCTTCTCCTCCGGTCCTATAATCCACATATAGGTATAAAAAAAAAAGGAATCAAATTCCGGTGTAGAGTTTGCTTGGCGTACTTATAATAACATAACATCACGCCTTTATCCCCTAAGGGGTTAGACAGAGGTGTACTATCGTACACCCACGTTTCGCCGATGCCGTTATTGAGTCCTATGTAACAGAGAACGAGCCTATTGCCATCTACCAGGCACAGTTCCAGACTCCGTACTGCTACTAAGAATTTTCGTACAGAAAAGCCCAGTGAAACTTTGGCCGCCCTAGGAATCAAACCTATGCAAGACCGACCGAGCTCAACAGTCGCGCTTACGACCAGACCTGTACGTATAATAATCTATATAAATAAAAATGAATCGCCAAATGTTTGCTAAGCGCATAACTTCAAAACGGCTGCACCTACTTGGTTAATTCTTTTTTAGTTGTGTTTATAATTGTCAGGACAAGGTTTGAAGTAAGAAATTTTTTGGAAAATTAGATATTGTAAATTACACCCGAGCGAAGCCAGGGCGGGTCGCTAGTAGGTAATAATTCAGCCCATTAATGTTACAGGGTTCAGGTTTCTTCTGAATGATAAAGGTTAGTCTTTTATCCACGATGCTGGCTTGATCCGGATTGGCGGACTACGCACACAATCAAGAACGTTATTGACTTAAAAAAAAAGAAACTTGAAATCCTGCATTTTCTCGTTTGTTCTAAAATAAATGAAGTTGCTAATTTATCTTTTGATATGCAAGGAGACGATTACCATTTTATTAAACCCGAGAGTTAATTTTATTGAAATTAAATTAAATTAGATTCGTATTAAATGAGATCAAAATGAGTTTCTGCTGAACCAAATTAATTCCTGATGATTATACATGAAGAGGAAATAGCTGAGGCCACAGAAACCTGCATTTTCAATGAAAATGGAAACATCTATTGCAATATCTGTGGTATTCAAACTATTGATAATTACGTAACCACAATACCGATGATTGGATTGTCCTCGTTTCACGTACTGTTATTAGTAATGGTATGTTCTAGAGTGCCCTAAAAATTATATTAACTGGAATTGATTAATTAATTATTTAATTCGTATAAAATATGGATACAGACAGATGTATAAAGAGCCACAATTAGATTCCACATAATATCTTACCATAAGTGACATTCGAAAATTAAAAATGGTACACACTAATTACATAATATAAAAAGGTCTACAAAATAGAAATATGAACACTCACACACGAATTAATATTTAATGAATTATTATTATACATTAATTATGATCAATCTTTCAGAGGAATTTAAGCTTTAGCATAAAAGAACTCTGTTAGATTTATAGTAAACTTTCTTTTATTAATCATTTTTTGAGAATCTTTTTCATACGCATTAACGGTAATTTTCGGGTGCTGTTTGGTACTCTGTTAAACACTTTTATGCTCAATACAAGATAATTCCTATGAAATACAGTTGTTCTCAGGAAAGAAAAACAGACGAGGCCTGGGTCAGTGGCGGGGTCATGACTCCAAGTTCTAATTTGGCCGACTTCAATATGACCCTCAGTCATTGTACTGTTAATATGACCTTCACTTCCAACGTCACTTTCCGGTTAATATGAACCCCCCATGTCACGTTACTGTTAATATGACCCCTCTAAAGTCTTTGGCTGCGACCTGGCCTGGGTCCCAACAGTGGGCACATTATAGGCGAATGACAACGATTCAGAGGCTGATATCGATAATTTTGCAACTATCATAACATAAAATAAACCAAATAAAAACACATTCATTGAAAGACAAACAATGTAACAATGCATCAAGGGTGTATCTTAAACAAAATGACATGAAAGTCACGAACGGGAGTGATCCGTGGACAGATGTCAGTAATCGGATTATCTGGCGCAGCGTGACGACAACGCGACCAATGTGATGCGCCGTCTGTGACTACCTACTTATTAAATGCGTATGTGTGTTGAGATGGAAATGTTATACAGGCCTACAGGGTGCATATATGTGCACTTAGGAATTTGTTGATAGATAAGTATGTAAGACTTAACTTTCATGTGTTCGTAATTTGATTATAAGTGAACGTCGTGATGAAACATGCGCATTTGACACTCGGAACTTAGGAAGGTCAGTACAAGAAGACTAACATTTGGTTCAACGTTTTGTGCGGCACTGGCGTTTTTTTGGTAGTACCAAATTATTGCAGTGTCTTAGCATTTATATACCAAAAGTGACCTGGTAAGCATCACGCCTGTATTTCCCGAAGGGTTTGGCAAAGGTGTACTATTGTACACCCCCATTTCGTTATTGAGTCCCATGTAACAGGGGGCAACCGTATTGCCATCTACCGGGCCCAGATCCAGACTCCGTGCTACTACTGAGAATATCCGTACAGAAAGACCAAACAAAACATTGCTCGACCCGGAAATTCAACCCACGACTTAACACTCAGCAGTCGCGCTTGTCACCACTAGACCAAAGAGGCAGACAAGACGAAAATCCTTAGAACTCGTTGAAAAAAAAATATACTTAGGTACATAAATAAAGATGATGTGTACTTAAATACAAGATCATAAAATAACATTAATTTCCAATAAGTATCATATAATACACAAGTACAGTACCTCTATCACGAGTTTTCTAACTATTTACTATCGTAGTAAAGTAAATTTTCATGATAGCGATTTTAGTTATTAACTTGGTTAAATTAGGGATTAGAGTCGCTTATGTGACATGTGTCATAGTTAAGTTTTGATTTACTTTTTACGATATTATAGAGATGCCATGTTAGCGACTCTAATCCCTAATGTAACCAAGTTAAGAACTAAAATCCCTTGCATAAAAATTTACATTTACTATGAAAGTAAATAGTGAAAAACTCATAATAGAGGTACTGAACTCAATAGAAATTGTCTGGATGATTGGTCCAATACAATTTAATTCGACTTCGCCGTCAGAGAACATTTCTCAGATACCTACTAAGATATAGTGTACAATACAATACACTTTATTGCACACCAGAAACAAAAAAATACATATACAAAAATGGAAAGCAATAGAGATGTACAAGGGGCGGTCTTATCGCACTTGGTGATTTCTGCCAGACAACCTGAGGATGGACAGAATAGCGGGTCAAAAGGGAAGGGTAGTTCACGCTGTTACATAAATATAAACATAAACTACATAAACAATACAAAATAAATAAATTCTATAGAAAAAAAAAGATATACATTATATGTATTTAATAGGAACAGTACTAGGAAATCCTAATCCAAAAGAGCTAAATACAGAAAACTTTTCTTATCGTCTACATTTCTATATAATATAAATAAAAAGGCGAAAAAAAAATCGGGGAAATTCAAACTTAGTTCTTCTCTTGAAAAATGTATTCTATGGGATAAAAAAACTGACCAGTAGCAGTTAATGTAATGGTTTAACATTTTGCGTACATTTTGTTCTACTGAGAGTATTAATTTTCGCAGCCTACAACGCCCAGAGCAAGCGTTGTTATCCTTTCAAATAATGTATGTATGTGTGCCCGATTACTACGTGAGGTAGAGACGGCCCCGGCTGCCGGCTGTGCCGCGCGGCAGGACCAACTCGCTTAGCAAGGCACCAGTTTCTCGCGCCGTGCGGACACAAAATGAAGTCGCCGGAGGGATTTACATTTTTTCTACTAATTAACTAACTATTTAGTAGTGCCTTATCACTTTGGGATATCCTGTAATGATAGAAGTGTTAGTATTGAATAAATATATAAATAATTGCAATGGAATCTCGATACATGAATATTAGATATCCTTAGCGTGAAAATAAAACGCTCTCATCGCAACAATGCTAACACGTAGTTGTTATGGTGTGTGAAATAGTGTTGTATCATTGCCGCCCTAGAACCGTGCCCGTCTCTTAAAACCAAACTAGATATAATACCGCTAAATGTGAAAGCGCCCAATGAGTGCTGCTGATTTGACGTGGTGTGTGAAAAACACTAAAAACTATTACCATTATTAGTCCCTGTGTTTTGTGTTGATAACCGTTACCTACCTTTGAAACACGTCCGCTTTGTATTTGCCCAATTACTAATTCATGTCTATAGAATACATTCGCCATTTGCCTTTTCAAATGTGAATAGGACTCTATTTTCATGGTGATCTGAGATCGTATGTAAGAAAGGAGGTTATTGCTTGTGCCTTCAAATGGTGTAAGAGATAATCCAAAGTTAGGTTATTGTGAATAACGACCAGTTATTCCTTCATGTCCAATATTCTATTATATCGTGTACAGACTGCATAAAAGAATAAAGCGACTACATTATTTTCAGGTCAAAGTTCCAACGACTTATTTGTTTCAAACTACTAAACATTTACAAAGGAACACAAAAAATAAGTAAACTACATTTAAACATGGATTATGAACACTCAGGATCTAATTTTAGAAAACAATTTTCTTTGCCTGTATCTCCAGATATATGTTGTAGTATAAGATACTTCTTTGGGTATCGTGGTTCAAAGCAAATCATATCTAATCATTTTATTGCAAACATATTGTACAAAGTCGATAAATTATGTATACATATATACTTACTAAATGATTACAGTATAACAGAAGATATTTCAAGATTTCATTTTTTTATCCTGAAAAAACTCTTGCTATGTAGCAGATATTTCTTATCATTTATTATATTTAAACCTTGTTGCGTGTATCTATAGACTCCATCGGTTGTAAATAAGGGACCATTCCTTCTGTAAATGATCGGTTAATTAGGAACAACGAGTGGCATTATAAGTTCTTCTGTGTATATTTTTATAAGTGTTAGCGGGAGTTCATAGAAACTAAAACTACGCATGATTATAAGATTTTTTGGAGGTTGGATGAATATATATATTAAGGTCTTAGTGAGCTGGGCTTACCCACTGACCTAAAAAGTCATGAAAAGCGCTTGCAACTACTACAGAATTTTCTGTTGTAGTGTTATGTATAAGTATTAAGTTAGATATTTTTCTGTATTGTATTAATTTTATTTGTGCGTTCTTTTATGATTCGTCACGTAGTTCTGGAGATTTTTGTGATATTTTAAAATTCTCTGTGTTTTTTGTATTTTGATTTATTTTTTATTATATTCTTGCAGTTCAGGAGCCACATTCTGAGATAAATGTTTTTAATAATTTAAAATTCGCTTTGAAAACCTAAGAACTTTTCGAGCTCGTACAGAATCAATTTACGACATATTTCACGCCATTTTCAATCACTAAAACTGTATCAAATAAAATCATATCAGTTAGGGTTAGCACTTGCATGACGCTAATTCGTTTGGTGTAATTGATGAGCGCGTGCGCATTCACCCGCACGTCCCGCACACTTGCGCACGATAGGGTTGGCTAACAATTAATTATACTATGTCACATTTGCTAGTAATTGTAGAGTGATGATTTTGATTTTGTATTCGGGTGCAAGTGCATACATATGGTTGTTGGAAATGGAGTAAAAATGGGAAACATATACATACTACACAAATTTGAAGATAACTATAATATAATGTATAGGTACGACAGTGAATACCACATATTATCTTATACGATACGTTCTGTGACCATAGGCAAAAATATTACACATAACATAACATAGCATTACGCCTGTATTCCCCAAAGAGTTATACAGAGGTATAGGTATATACACCCACATTTGGCCGATGCCGTTATCGACTCCATACAATAGCGGACGAGCCCATTACCATCAACCGGGCACAGTTCCAGGTTCTGTTCAACTTCCATACGGAAAAAACACCCAAAAACATTAGGTATATTGTTTGTAAAATAGGTGTGCAAGGTTGCTATAACTTTTTCATTAAATCAAACTTACATCTTAACTTTATTGATCTACACACCGTTATGGGTTACATTTGCTTATGCACTGTGTAGATGTTGTTCTTACCGGCAGTACAATTTTAAGTCTTCACGCTAGCGCGTGATTGCGCATTCAAGCACTATTATAAAATGTCATAACTTATAGTTTGTTTCAATCCATTTTAATAGAAACTTAAAAATAAGTAAGAGACCCATCCGTAATTTGATGGTTTCAACTCCATATCTCACCAATTTTTCCAACAATATTCGTAGGATTAACATTTAAAAATTATAGGTGTTTATAAAATCTGAGAGATTTGAGATTTTTAATTAATTGATTTGTGTATAATAAAATTGACTATAATTCGTTCGCCCAGCGACCCAAAATATGTTACTTCCGATCCGATTATTGAACACTACTCGTTTATCTCATTACATACCTTCTTTTCTTTAATTTAAGAGCTTAGCTCTTATCGGCGTGGCAATCGCTTCTGCTCTTTATTTTTTGTCTTCTTTTTGACTTCTTAATACGACTGTACCCCTTTCTCTTTCTCACTTTCTCCTTTACTTGTTGTGCAAAGCTTCGTATAGGTCTTCCCCTTCCACTCTTACCTCCAATTTTGCTTTCTAAAATTGTCTTGAAGAAGTGATCGTGATTAGTACCTAGGAGGTACGGTTTATTAGGCAAGGTCATGTCAAATATGCGTGTAAAGTGTAGAAATCAAACTTACACACCCACAAAAACAGTATCAAAAAGTAACATAGTAAAATTAAAGTACATTTCTACGTGGACGTCAGTCCAATTTACTTTTTCACGTTCATTTTTCGTCCCGCCACATTGACAAACACAATTATTTGTTCAACACATGTAGTATTTGCTTACCTTTATTTAATCACATTTAAATCGCATTAAACGGGTTAAATTAAAACTATACAAATAAATAAAGTTTTCACACAAGTTTCAGCCCTCTTACAACGCTATGAGGTCGAGATTTTTGTAACACAATAGTTGCCGGGTCTAAAAATAATGTATTATCCGAAGCCAATAGGGGCGATACTCATGGGGGTTGTAACAGGTGGTGTAATGCCCGAGACTGATCAACCCTAATTTTTAGGGATGATTCCAAGTAAAACTTTTACGTGTCAATACATTCGGGACGCAGATTATCATCTGCTATCATTTTTGATAAGATTTTTTATATAGGCTGTAAGGGTTATATCGATTTATATATTGAGTAAGTTCCAGACTATTTGCATACTTTTACTGTCACTCCGCAGAGGCCTTCTTGTCGTTAATGTGGAAAAATTAATTCATTCGAAAAAAAAAAATATATATTTTTGCTTAGGTGTAGTCAAGGGCACTGTTTTGTGATAAAAACATTTTTATTCTAATTCAAAAGTAGTTGCTTACCCTTGATACGAAAAAAGAGAAGTACGGAATGTAGGTCATACTTCGTTCATAAGTATTGGTTTGCTTATATTTCATAATATGCGCACATAACTAAAAAAAAAACACGATATTTTTATGATATCACCAAACTGTGTTACGTAAACCCTTTGTAAACTTTAAGTTCGACAGAAATCGATGGAGGTAAATTTTAGTTACTTTTTATTAGTTGTTTTTCGCCGCAGTTCGAGCTAAATGTCTTGCCCACGCACTCCTCGAAGTGAATTAACGAAAAAGTAGTGTCATTTAATAAACGTGAATGGGTTTTTTTTTATTGACCGTCTCTGCCTTAACGCCAATCCTCCCGAAATTACCCTAGATGTTAAATAAACAGACGAAGAAGTGTTATAGTTGGATTTACATTTTGGAAGTGTTAAGTACCTATACAGCATATTCAGCGATAACCCTCCTCCTGACCGAATTTCAGTCACGGCGGCCAATCTCAACGAAGATTAGCCAACTACGCAGGAGATATTATAGTGCACAAGTGTGCGCGCAAACACAGGTGCTCTCTCTATTCCTTCACTCTCATAGTCCGATGGGACGGCAATCCGACACGACCGGAGAGAGATCAGGCGCATAACCAACGGCTTTACGAGCTTTCCAAGGCACGGTGTGTATTCACTTACACAAAGTCCCAGACCTGAAACAACTATCTGTAGATCATACAAATATTTGTTCCGTGCGGGAATCGAACCTGCGAAACGTAGCTCAGCATTCAATATCTCAACCACTGCGCCAACCGTGCCGTAAAATGTTAAAAGTATAATATCATTCGGTCTTTCATTGCTAAAAAGTCTGATTAGAAAACCGAGAATGAGATAGTGGCCGTGAACACTAAATTTCCCGCCGGAGGCCATGGTGTAAGTTTCTTTCGACAAACTCGATTTAACGTATCGAACGCGTTCGGCACTCCGATTGGTCCGTTTCGTGCTCTCCATCAATTGGAACGCCGAACGCGTTCGATGCGTTAAATCGAGTCTGTCAAAAGAAACTTCACTAGGGTCTCTCATGGTTAAACGACTGTACTCAGTTATCGGGTTGATCACGAAATCAATTGTTATTTAATTCTCCGTGTATTTGACTCTTAAAAGGTACGGTACTTAAGGACGTCTCCTCATTAGCTTTACACACGCCTGCTCTGCTGGACAAAAGCTCTCCGCTTCAAACCTATCGACAGCTATGAGATGAAACGTTACGCGGCAGTGGACGGATTTTTTTGTGGAAGGACGATAAACTTCATCAGTCCAAATCTGCGAGGAATGTGTACGGACGAGAGGAACCGAAACGGTACTGTCGAAACGGTTTCGATCGTTTTTTTTTTTTATAGACACACCCGTGTACGTAGTCTGAAAGAGTATGCCGTTAAGGGCCAACTTCGCCGACAAAATCACAGACCGATAAATAGAAAACGGATGTTCAAAACCGATTTTTATGTTCACCAACGCAAATATATATAATATCTGATTGAGGTGGGAGATGTTGTTTAATCCCGGTTAGTATTTAATCAGGATATTTTGATGTTTGACAGTCTGAAATGATGAGGTTATTCATCAATATTTTAGATCAATCATCAATATTTAGATATTATGATTGTTTTCGTATTTACCAATAGAGCAATAAAACATACAAGTCGGGGTAGTAGCATTTTACTATCAAACAGAAATAATACGAAAAAGATAAATTGTCAATTAACAATTAATAAAATAAGGTCTTATATGCGTTTCTTTTTTAAACTTTTTCGAACTTAGCCCTAAGTCGTGTTCAACGGGACAAATAAAAAATCCAATCTACAGAATTAGCCTAGTACTTACCTCTGGGGTTGTAATATTTTAAATCCAACAGCTAAACTCACCATCAATTTACGAATAGTACGTTTATTTACACAACTTTAACTGTTATGTACACACGAGAACATACACATAGACATAGTGGCCAAATACCTCTCTTTGTTAAAATTCCTCACTGCAAACGTTATTTACCGCGACATAGCCTCAGTACGTTAAACATACCTTTATATTAGCAACTCAACCCACGCACACACGCGCAGCAATAGCTTACACGAAGTTCTGAAGAACGGAGTAACAAGTGAAGCGTTCACTTATAACTTCGCATAAACCAGAGGTGTCTACGTAGGTATAGCCACGGATGTAAAAATCGTATGTCTGTGTAACTTCAGTATGTAATCTGTGCTAAAATGACGGCCAAAAAACTTCACCAAGTGAGATTTAGTGATGCAACGTGGCGCAGTAACGATTGATTCCAATGAATTATAATAAATTATTAAACAAGAAAAACTAACAACTACGCGGGACGACTCGCGGTATCTGTTAGCAACAAAATAAACACCATATATTCAGTCATAACACAACATAACATAGCCTCACGCCGGTCGGTATCTTATTATTACAATAATTATTATTTTTATAACTTATTGTTTAAATATTGTAAACAGAAATATTTATGAATATTCTCTTCTTTTCGCTTTTAATTGTTTCAGGTAATCTATTATAGATTTTAATTGACTATACCTGGGTAGTTCTCACGAAATCCCGAATTAATGTCCTTTCAGTTTAAAAAAAATCTATTTAACATATAACGGTAGCTATTATTTCCTTGCAATTAACATTACTATAGCCAAGAGTGTCTGTTGTAACTTCTTAACCAAATGTATAAATAAATAAAAAAATAAGCTATAAAATGTATCTAAAATCATTCCGTCGCTATGTCCCAACCTTCAGATTAAATTATATTTATATTTTTATACAATCAATATGTATAATCAAACAAAATTGGTGCAAATTTGACTAATTGACTAAAAATACAATGGATTTATGAAAATATTTTAAATTTGGATTATAAAGTAAAGAAAGGATAAGGATAAATAAAAATACCCGTGTCCCTTAAAAATAAATGATTCCCTCACACCTTTACTGACTGTCGATTTATAAACGCATTTTTTATCAAACACGACCGCTACCATTCGTTTTTGATAGTTGGTGGTTCTGTCATTTTATTATTTTATTAATATGGCGAATTGATCGTTTACAGACAAGATTACATTTGTGACCATCATTCCCTCACATCCTAGGGAATTATTATTTATCACAAAGGGAATTATTTTAAAAAAATATTAATTACGCAATCAAGTAGGTTTTTAGGAGTAGTCAACTACAACAAAAAATCTTTTTTAAATTAATATTACGTCGAAAGTTTTTTTTTTTTGGATAAGCTTTATTTCGTCATTCCCTCACCGTCATTCCCTCATTTAAACGTGTAGTGAGGAAATATTTTTTTATGAGGGAATGAGTTTTGACTGGGCCAGCTTGCCTTTTGATCGTTTGCTAAACTAACCCTTGAATTTACCGCTGCCATCTTATTGTAGGGCCGAATAATGCTAAGAAAAAAGAAGATAACCGAAGAATAAGCTAAATAAAGGAAGAAGGGATGTGTTATATATTCTCATAATCTCTCCTCATAATTCTCAGAAAACACGTTTATTTTGGGAACCACTATATAATTAAAATATAGTAACATAAGTACTACAAAATTCTATTTTTTTTTATTCATTTATGATAACCGAATTTCGTAATTTCGTGAGAACTACCCACCTACGTAAGGGTTAGTTGAGTGAATTTTTAATCTTGGTGACGTCAGGTTTAATCGTGTTTTGTGTCGTGTAGTGTAGTTGTTGTATCTTTTCGGGTTTTGTTTAGAACTCTTAATATTTTTATTCAGAACATGTTTCAAAAATATATATGCAGGACAGGGTTAAAATGTTTCGTTTTCACAAATATGGTTTGCAGCTATCGGTTATTTATATGATATGTTTATTAGTATTGTAACTAGTTTTTTTTTGTGTATAAATTGTGATGGTGTTTCTATACTATTTCCCTATAGGATGACACCGTAATTAAGCCATACATAAACATACACGTAGTAAGTAGGTCACTAACGCTCTTGCGTAATATTGAGCCCACAAAGAGAAACGGGCTTTAGAGCCTGTTTCTTTTTGTGGTGGATGAGTTTCGCTCAAAGGGATTTTTTAGCAGATAGTAGTTTAAATTATTATTGCATATTATTCTCTATTTTGAATTCCATTACATTCATAATCAAAAGCGGTGTGATACTGTGGGGAAATTATATGAAATTCACACATGAAGTAAATGTCGCTAAAATAGATCATTTTCAACTTGGTTATGAATTTTATATTTGCCCAAGAATACCTACTAACTACTTAATAGAAACTACACGGGCTCCACGCCCACAACTCTACGTAATCCAAAGCTAAGATTTTTTAAAGTTTACGCTATCACCGTGTTATTTTGTCTTAATAAAACACAGTTCGTTCAAGTTGGAAGTCCACCGCGTCTTACACTACTCCTGCTTACCTACATAAAATAAAATTACAAGTCACACTTGACAATTCGCGGAGGCAATATATAGGTACATAAGTACGCTTCAAATTGAGGACTGCTACGTCCAACTTTTTGCAGTCGGTTAAAAAAGAACGCAATTAATTCCCTCTAAAACGAACCATTGTTTGAAATAAGTCATAAATAAAACAAATATTTCGGTATGACAAACGTGTTTCAAAAAGAACCATTTCTGTCCCCAATATTTCCAAACCACACAAGCACCCAAAAAATCTCATGTGAAAAATGAATCAATGACAAAGTCTCCACGTACATTGAAAACCCCAGTTGAAAACAGAAACAACAACCCATAATGGTCACCGGATAAAACCTTCAAAACAAAGAGCGACCTAACAAAAGGACCTTGAATTAATATACCAAAAATAAGTTGTCCAGTGTCGGAATTAATAACTTTGGCAGGCTGGTTCAGCTGTTATGACAGTAGGATATCAGACAGGTCACACGGATACTGCTGCTACTGGTGTGTGTGCTTGCAGGAGTGTGTGTAAGTGTATCTTTGCGATTGCACGTGACGCCGTGTCGTCGCCACTGCGATATTAAACTACGTGACAGCGGTACCCAAACTGTGTGTAATTTTTGCGCGCTTTGATATAAATGTTGTGTGCAATCTGCGGGGATGGTATCAGGTGTTTAAAGGCCTCAATTCCCTTTAATCATGACCAGAATCATGTTCTACTCAATAAACAATGAATTTTAATTGCCAATACAATATTGAAAAAGTTTTATCACGACATTTCACATTTTGTTCACGCTTACCTCCACTACAAATGGCTGCTATATTTGGAAGTATGGAAGTGTTTCAATGGTGAACGTTAACGACCAATATGGTTATACATTCTATGTAAAAAACATCCAGCAAAACAAAATGAAACGAAATTTCGACTATACGATAAAAATCCAAGAATTCCGCATCAACAAACTAATCGGCAAACATTTTCAATTTTTCAGTTCAGTTGGGCAAAACTTTGGGGTTCAGTGTTCCCCACCCCATGCCGAGCGGCGTTGCTTGGCGTACACACTGGGTGAGATCGCGCCAGAAAAATTTAATTGTGAAATACGACCATCCTCCCTCCACCACCCCCTGTGCCCCTCATCCCTCTAGAGCCAAAAATCAGCCAGTTATTCAGGTGGGCGGGATTTGATAACGGCAGGATGCCTCATCTTAAAAACGTTTAGAACTATGGAGACATTATAAAGTACCTACATATGTAGTTTGCAATTACACTTCATATTTCTCATAGAGTAATCTGTGTTACAAACATATGTTGTAAACATACCCGTGTAGTGCCTGTAACGGCTCATTATGCTAATTAGGGCCACTAAGATTCTATAAATTACAAAATGAAAGTTGTACCTACCCCCGTCGATTCGCAGAATGGAAGCAATTGCTTGGAAATGCACTGACCGCCAGATTGTTCGGCTGAGAGATTTTATAGCGTCTGGGTGGTGTCGATAGAGCAATGAAATGACAGTGAACGAGACAACGTTGAGTCTTGCTTTACTTCAACTCAACCATAGCTTTATGTTAAACTACCTTTTGCCCGCGACTTCGTACGCGTGGAATTTAAAATATGATATTTTCCTACGGTAAAATGGAGCCTATATTTTGAGTTAAACCTCTAGGAATACATCGGGGAAAACTGCATTAAATTCCATGCAATAGTTTTTACGTGATGCGTGTACAAACATACAGACAGACAGACAAAAATTCTAAAAACTGTTGTTTTGGCTTCTGTTGCTCTAATAAAGACCCCCCATATTAGTTTTTCCCTATATACATATGTATTATGTACAGACATCGGCCTGATATAATTTTTTTATATGTATAGATATTATGACGCGTCTTCAATATGTGCCTTTGTAAAACTCAGTAACTTGCTTTGGAAGTGGAACGGTATACAGTCGGGTTCGTGATTGCTCGACATCTGTTGTCTGAAGTCTCTAATACATTGAATTTTCTTACCTTGGGTCTAAACTTCAGGAACTTCACGCACATTTGCTGAAGATTCGGCCTATCCAGAACCTCTCCTTAATAATTCTCAAAATTCACTAGTATACTTTGTTCTCCCTAATAAGGTAGTTTATTAATCTACACACTATAAAATTGCTGCATTTCAACGTCTTTTAATCAGACACAGATTAATGTTATCCGAAGTACCATCATCAACATTATAATGACCCATTTCAATATTGCACTGACTTGCGACTACCCCTGATCGCGTAACACGTGTGCCCAGGAATGCACCCGCGACCACGCGTAACTGGGGTGCATCCGCTGGGGTGCATAATAATGGTACGGAACCCACCCGTACAAACATATTGCCATACATTTAATAATAATTCAATGTCGCGGGGACAGTAATTAATAAATTCCGAATAAAAACAAATTTCCTACACAGTCACACCTGCGAAATTAGGGAGATATTTGGTTGTATTTCTTTAGTTGGAGGTTTCTACAAATGTTGCACTTGTTGCTGTTTTATTTGCGTCTATTTAAACAAGAACAATAAAATAATCACTGTGACTTTCCTTTGAGAAAAAATACGCTTTGTCGGGCAACACAGGTAGCGTTAGTTTAACCTATCATTACGACTATATAATCTGCGTCATGGGTCTAAATATTTGCAACGTTTAAGAGCGTTAGACCCCAGAATCGATGCAAAGTGATTATGATGATTTTTGTTAGAAACTTTTCAGTAGCAGCGCGGAGTTTCATCAAATAATCTTTATAACTCAGGAATTACATATCTATCACTTATTCAATTTAGTGTATTCCTATTCAAGACCACACAAGAGTCCTAAACAGTTTGAAGAACGCTATTATTAATTTTCTTGGAACAATTTGATATTCGTTCCAGTTCACGAGGTGAGCTTTTCACCGAACTATATCAATTTATTAAAGTGAAGTTTGTATGTGACTCTTGAAGCGAGACATATTAATGTGTATAACTATGAAATTCTATAAAATTACATAACCTAACATCACGCCTGTATTCCCAAAGGGTTAGGCAGAGGTCTACATTTGTGCACCTACATTTCCCCGATGCTGTTATTAAGTCCCATGGAATAGTCAGTCTATTGCTGTCAACCGAGCACTGTTCCAAACTTCGTACTGCTACTGAGAAATTCTATATATAAAACCCAATAACACTGTGCCCGACCCGGGAATCGAACCTAGGACCTCACGCTCAGCAGTCCCGCTTGCGACCACTAGACCAATGAGGACTTTAAAATTAATGTTATTAAAACTACATATATACTCAATTTATAGAGTGGCAGAGATTAAAATCATGACAGTCCCTCCGTGTAAAATACTGATATATTATATATTCAGCCCAACATATTTGGGAAAATGCTAGGCAGATGATGATAATGTTAACAGAACTTAGTCAACTACTTAGTTGCAGCTCATAGCTCATACTGATTGATAGTTAAGGTTTCTTTCAACATTATACAATGTAAAATCCTTGCTGGAAATTAACACTTTACAGGAGATGTGTATTTCTACACATTTCCTGTAACGATAATTAATCGATTGATAGCAATCGGCGCGACCAACTACATGGGACTTTATGACGGAATTATCAAAATGAAACAATTTCCAGGCACTTGTGTGTACTGTTTTATTATTTACTTTAATTATGACGGTTAACTACCAATTACAATAATTGAAGACAAGTACAAAATAAAAGAAAATAAAACATAAAAATACAATTAAAGATCAAAGAACTAATTTAAATCACTTCTTACAGTACTTCTGAAACGGTAATAAAATGATCGTACATTTGTTTGTTGCATTAGAATCCAATAGATAATTTAGTGCAGCCAAAGTGCGAGGTATTAGGAACTAAGCACGTGCAACGGTGCGACATATAAGCACAGCAAATAGTCTGTGCTTCCTGCTAGGGCGGTAATCGTCTGGTGAAAATAAGGCACAGTACGCAGGTCTGATTCTAGTTATCACATTCCAAACTATTGATTTTCAGTGGAGAAGAACGGGCAAGAAACTGCATGGTTAGTATTTTTAACCCGGAATATTACATATGACATAGTCACCCGGGTACGTCCTAAAACTGCGGCCAGACATCGGAGGACGGGCAGCAGCGTCCTCTCACTAATCGGTGAGCAACTGCGATCCCCAAGCCGCCTGCCAAGCGTGGGGATTATGGCAAACCCTCCCTTGAGAGAGGCCTTCGTTCAGCAATGGACGTCTTCTGGCTGATGATGATTACATATAATCAATCATCAATTCATACATTAATCTCGTACAAAACTTATGTAAGTATCATGTAGTACAAACAAGTCGAACTTATGTGAATCTAAAATATAGTGCCTGATTATGAAAACTAAATAAGTTAAGATAAAATTGCCGTGCCAGCTATGAGCTGACCAGTCCCAATAAACGGCACCCGTTCATAAGTATAATGCCTACATCAGTGTCGCTTTACTCAACCGTATTGCAGGGAACAATAGTAGGTACCTAAACCTCTGTAGAACCCTTCAAGAAAAAAAGGCGTAATTTATGTTATGTTGTGTCTAACGTTAACCTCTCATAGTCCACTACTACTACTACGGTTGACTATATAGGCTCCTTGCAAGTTGTACCACGGCTAGTTCTCTGCCATCCGCATCGAAATCACCCTAGCCACTCGCTCCAGATTTTTGCTTGACAAAATCCACTGCTAAAAATAATATGAACCGTTCAAAGTCCTTTCGCGGCTATCAACCGTAACTATCTATAGTGTCATTCAACAAACATAGTCACGCCTGTGACGCTACCTATGATTCGAGTATTCGTTCAGTGTACCTTCCTACCGATTTGTCAAGCGCGATCCGTCACGGAGGAGGGACGCTAACTAGGCACGACGCATTACACTCAGGCTAGTAGACCAGCGAATTTATTGCAGGACGATTTGCAAACAAAAGAAGTCAGCGTTTTATGTTACTGTCAATGTAAAGGTTTTTTCAAAAATGGATTTTTCTTTTTCTGTCTGGTCGGCACGATCTATCACAGGGGAATTACTCATGTTGTAGTGGAAAGACTAACCACTGATAAGGGTACGCCGGACAATTTCAGGCACCGTCACAAGTGGAAGCTCCTTGCACCCTCAGCGCCATTTGATGTGACTGTTATACCTACGAAAATATGGTTAGCTCTATGGAAAAGAGAATTTTCATACTTACCACTGTCCCGCGTTTCTCGCGGCCACACGCGTCCACATAACACGCATTGTCACGGGTTGACACGCGATTAGCGACGCGCACGCGTTGCCGCCAGTTGTGGTGAAAATGCCCCGCTCCTGCCATGCCGTAGCCTTAGCGCTTTGAATGCTACGCGTTCATTCGATTCGCATCGATTCATTGCACCCTTAACTGCTGAGTAATTTATGTATCGATACCAATTATCCAGTCTTGCAAGTGATGAATCGTATTTGTGTTTTGGATATCCTTGAGTTTTTGGTATAGAGTATCACCCATGTCATAGTTGTTGACGTTACTGAAAGTATTCGATAAAAATGGTACTTATATTTTATTCATCTACTATGTAACGTTCAATCACCGCTCACCGTCAAACGATTGGTGCGGCTTCCGTAAATGAACTAGCAACTATTGCATTCTTGTCTCGTGTTTCGTGTCATTCTTATTTGCTCTGTTGATTGAAAGATAAAAAATAATTACCGAATAATTTAGCTACTGCCTCACAGTTTCCGCGCCAATAACAGTAAAAAACTGAAAATTGCTTTTTATTGAACTTTGCAGAAACTAAAGAGAGTCACAAATTAGCGTTCAACGAATATGTGATCAAAGGAAATTTTTTCATTGGTCAATAAAAGAGAAATGGGTCGTCTATCAGGTCAATTTCTTATTAGCGACAAACTCGACGTAATTGGAGCCAGTTTAAAACTGGTTTATTACCTTTTTATAATGGATAAATTGCTGGTATCGGCAAGCGATACCTACAATAGTAGAAAATTACCTAAATACTGAACAATTGCACTAATTGAAGAACTTTAGAGGTATTGTAGAAAAATGACCGAATGATCGATGATTGGAATAGAATAGAATATCGTTTATTTCTTAGTACATGGTAATTACAGATGTTAAACTTATATAGTGGTTCACATATACTACCGTATACGGTGTAGAAATATTACAATTAGAATAATATTTAACGTTTTATAATACTTATTTATACATTTACAGCATATATAGAAATTATTAATTGTAATAATTAGTAAGCACCAATCTATTCCATTGCACACAAACGCACGACTGACAGCCTCAGACGTTGGCCACTGGCTCGCGAACAATGTGCCAATGGATCTCACTGGAGGCGCCGGTTATAACGCTCCACTACTCCGCAAGTAATAGTTTGGATCAATTGGACCCAATCAATAGAATTTCCGATTGATAGCATGCTTTGAAACTTGGACATTGGCAAATAGGTACCAATAGGAATCTATCTATCTAGTATTAGACTAAGATTTAGTAGAGTTTGAGCTTGGTACTATTGCGACCACGAAAACTATGAACTAAGATGAAAGAACTTTAGATCGTTTGACGTACCTCATATAGCCTAGAAACTAAATCGCTGACTGGTTAATCTTTTAAATACGCCATGAGCGATTTCCATTTGTACCAATTTTAAAGGGAGAGTGCGTGCTATCTGTATTTAGGCAAATCCTAGATACACAACAACAGAGTATGGTAATGCCATAAATTCCACAATTCAAGCAGCGGAACATCAAATATGTGCTGGTGGCTGAATCCGAAAAAATCTTGACAAGAAATTTGGAAAACATTAGTACCCTAAATTTACACCGATATATGTATAATTTTATAAATGTATAGAGTTATATACATACCTATTTTTAAACACAAAATGTGTTTGTATGTATTTTAAAAAAAATACTAAAAACATAGTCTTTCATTGAATGTGCTACTCTCACAATTTATTTGTCATCCAAAATCTACTGACGATGCTGCTGAAGGTAAAAACATTCCATGCCAACTGTGAAACAGCAATTCGTGGAAAGGAAAAATATGCTGTCTGCGCTACACTGCGTTTTTCAGTCGTTAAACGAGCAATTTTCTTTCAAATATTTAGTGTCTGACGGGCTGTAACATTTTCCAGAAATAATTATTTCACGCAAGAACTTTATAAACTGTTGGAACCGTCCAATATTGAGCATTCCCACATTATTACTGACACACATTTATTGCTCTTTCACACTAGGTATTTGCTTTCTTACCGTGCCGGTGTAGTTTTCGGAAAAGCGCCAATTTTTGACAAAATGTTCTAAAAATTATTCATATAAAATAGCCGGCGCGGCGCGGCGTTACGATACAATTGATAACCAATGACGACAGGATTGGCACAGTGGTTGACTGACCGACTGCTGCGCTACAAGCCGCGGGTTTGATTCCCGCACGGAACAAATATTAGTATGATCTACAACTAGTCGTTTCGGGTATTGGTGTATGTCCATGTGGATATTTGTGTATGTAAACGCACCCACGATACATATAGGTAAATATTTTATATAAAAAGAAAATGCCTGCATTCTAATCTATGAAATGTAGGTGCGCACGTACTAGTTCTAAAAGCTTGCTGGTTCACTGAAGAAGAGTGCAGTAAACGTAAGAAAAAATAGCCCATAGGATTTTTATATTTGTTCTGTACATCAAGGGGATACCTCTGAAATTTTGCGGATTTACTATTTCACATGTTTTTTTTTTATTATTATTATTGTCTATATGATCCTGAATCTGATTAAAGGAAAACATACCTGTTTTTCGGTAAAAAAAAAGGTACACTATATAGTCTAATTATTTACACTATCCATTGAAACATTGTCAATAATCATAATCTAAATTATTGACCAGGTGAACTTGTAACTCTTCATCAACGAACGAAGTAATCCGAAGTGGCAATTCCCATACAAAATTACCAATACCGATTTTTTCGAAATTTCGGCTGTTCCTTTGAGTTTTTCCTAATTTTATTTTTTTCTAAACCAGTAATGAGGCGAAAAAAAAAATAGATTCAAATCGGTCGAGACATCTTCGAGTTTTTGATTTATACATATATAAGAAGAAGACCAATCAAAACGAAAAGATGTCAAAACAATCAAAACTTTCATTTGGCGGTATCCGTCATTTTTAAACTTGGTCAGTGTTCAGTGATAATTGTCGAAGTATTAAGATGACATGATAATAATATTCAATTGGATATATCAAAGCAAACAGGCAACATAATGTAGCCAATAACATATTTACTTGCCGTTTTGACATCAAAGTTACATTTAAGATCCTTATGTCAGCCTACGGCTCGTAGCAGTCGTAGACCTTCGTAGACTCGTAGGCATCGTAGAATATTTTAAATTATTGTATTTTTATGAAAATATATAGTCAAAGTCAAAGTTTTTTATTTCAAGTAGGCCTTTTCAGGCACTTTTAAAAAGTCGAGACTCTAGGCGCACGGTTCCAAAGGGGGTAGGTCCTATGGAGAAGAGACCGGCAAGAAACTCCATGGATACTCTTTTCAAAAACAAAAAGTTAATTTACAATTAAAATCTTAAATTAACATGCATTATATAAGAAAAAATACAAACTTAATAGAATGCTACTTACACAATGAGGCCATACAACATGAGTTAAACAATTGTTTCGAATATAAACTAAAAACGGGATAAACAGATCAAAGCGGATAAAACAGAAATAAAAAAATACAAAAAAGAATACAAAATATTGAAACATCAAGAATGTCCAGATATGTAAAGTGAATCTAATATAAAATAGAATTAGTAGACACAATGGATAACCAGGGAAGCCACATGTGCAGAAGATATTCAACGCCACACGTCTCTATCGTCAACATAGTCTTTGATTTGATATTTTTTGTCAAACCTGTTTTCATTTGCTTTTTTTATAATTATCGGTTTTTAGGTGGGGATAACAAAATAAACCATCCAAATTATTTAATAATGAAAAAATAAAATCATTTTCCGTCGTATCAATATCTTCTAGTAATAACTTGATTTGTAATTTGCGTAAAATATTGATATTATTTGTGTCATGCTCGTTAGTCAGAAAAACGACCAGTCATGGTACCTAATCTTAGATAAAACAAGGGTCTAACATTATTCAAAGCAAACAGCTATACTATAACGTATAGTAAATAATTGAAATAAGCATAACGAAAGTTGGTTCAGTCAAGAGTAAAACCGGTTACAATATTAATTTTTATAACAAAACTTAGACTAATGTCAATATTATTAGCGGATCAAGCGATCGTAGCGAGCGCGTGCGTCTCTGAAAATGAGACCTATACTCGTTTTGTTTAGGTATTTAAATAAAGGCAAACAATCTTGATGAGACTTTTTTACACAAACACATATTAAACAAATAAACTACTGCTTAAACCCTAGGTTCAATTGATTTGGTAATCGTTATTGTTGTTATACATTGGTTTTTAGTAGCGTTTTATTTTTAAACTGAGTTTTTAAACAAAAAAACTAATAACTAAAAAGCAAAAAATAAATCTTTTATTATACAATATAGTAGTTGAAGAATATTGAAATCGGTGCCAAGTAAAACATAAAAGTAATATACCTTGCTGCTATAATAGCGACATTGAAACAACGAGTTCACGTAGAAATTGTCGAGTGCGGAACGGATTATGCGTCGGACACGACAAATGCGCTTCGCCAATCGTGTCGGTTTATCATTGCATGTTTTACTTGGCACCGACTTCAATATTCTTCAACTACTATATTGTATAATAAAAGATTTATTTTTTGCTTTTTAGTTATTAGTTTTGTTTTTGAGTTTTTTGGAGTCGGTTTTTTTTTTGTTAAAAAATTTAATTATTTTACAATTTTGAGTGATGGGTAGACCTAGTAAAGACGATTCTCTTGAAAAACTTTACAAAGGTCAAATGTATGTTGCCCCAAGTCGAGTGAAAACCTTAGACGGTATTGCACTATGTGATTTTAAAATCAAATAAATTACTTAGCCGACCACATGATGAAACGCATTACGAGAAATGAAAAGATTAAGACGACTATTGTAACTAATACTGTGATAGTTTTGACTTTTAGAGGTTTAAAATGAGCCCAAACTCGAGGGGTTTACAAGTAGCTACTGAAGAATTCCACCATCTATCTCCTGGCTCCATCATCAGACCCTCTATACCAAATGTTTTATACGGGACTCATCAAAATATATCGAGTGATCCCAAACTCGGAAGTTTTATTCCCTTAACTCTTTACCGTTGAGGAATACTATGACATCCATCATCAGCTCAGCATCATTAAATGATGATTTTCAGACGCCAATACCTAACTTATTAAGAAAAAAAGCTCAAACGGGCTATTTGTCTTACAATATTTGAGGGTATCCCTCGATTTCCCTAGGATCCCATCATCAGATCCTGACTTGGTGATAATGGGACCAAATGGGAAGCATACTCTTTCAAACAAAACAAGAATTTTTAAAATCGGTCCGTAATTGACGGAATAATCGCCCAAACACTATGTAGCTGCTATCAACCATTAAGGAGTTCCCTAAACTGTACTGCACCTGCATCACGGACCTTGCAGTGGCAGTCATTACCCACCTCGGTGTAAAGATCTTGTCAACACGAATAAAATAAGCCCAAACACGACGTAGTTAAGATGTACCGTTGAGGAGTTCCCTCGATCCTCTGTCGTCTCCATCATCAGATCTGCCCTAAACCTCCATAGTATTGTAGTCTCATCAGATATACACATAAATATCAAGTTTTTACCCCATGCTCGCCTACAATTATCAAGAGATGCCCTCGATTTCTCAGGGTTTCCACCATCAGGTCCTGACCTGATGACAATGGGACCAAATGACAAGCATACCCTTTCAAATAAAAAAAGAATTTTTGAAATCGGTCCAGGCGTCTTCGAGAAATCGAGTAACAAACATAAAAAAAAAAAAAAAAAAAAAAAAAAAAAAAATACAGCCGAATTGAGAACCTCCTCCTTTTTTTGAAGTCGGTTGAAAATATTAAAAAGACACATCAAGATTGTTTACCTTTAGTTAAATACCTAAACAAATCGAGTATAAAGACATCTAGTCATAATAACTAATAATACAAATGTCTTCTAAAATCATTAATGTAATTAAATAATTACTGCCTCATTGGTCTAGCGGACGCAATCACGACTGCTAAGCGTGAGATCCTGGGTTCGATTCCAGGGTCGGGCAAAGCGTTATTGGATTTTTCTATATGGAAATTCTCACCAGCTCGCAGCGCGGAGTCTGGAACTGTGCCCGGTAGATGGCAATAGGCTCGCCCCCTTTTACATGGGACTAAATAACGACATCAGCGAAATGTGAGTATATAATAGTACACACCTCTACCTAGCCCTACGGGAAATACAGTTGAAGCTATGTATGTATGTATTAAATTATTATTATTTTGTTATTACATTATATTTTAGTGTCAGAGGTTTTAAGTTAATTCAGGTTGCACTGCAAATGTTCAACAATGCTTTCAATGTCCAGTGGCGTTAGACCTGCGCATTAGTCGTGCGCGACGCCAGCTTTTAGGTGGCCATAAATTAAGTACATCTTTAGGATAATATAAGGCACAGCACTGGTTGATCATCATCTGTCTAGCTTAACTGTTAGTTAAACTGTTATTGAATTCATCTGTACCTTAACCGATGTTAGGTAGATAAATGTACATCCAAAAAAGATCAAAATATATTCAACTATGTTTGGTTCGGCTCCCAGTTGAACAACATGCGGCTGAATATCAGTATTTAGCGATCAAACAATTACAGGGAGAATAAAATTCTAAAGATAAGAGTTTTTTTTTCACATCCCTCCCACCACCCATCCCCCTAAGGTACCATACAACACCCCATAAGGAATTTCATTTTATACTATAAACGGCCACGTGGAAAGGGTAGGTCATATCATCGACATACTAATGACGATTATTCTGCGGAATCTCGTCCAGCAATCAACACTTTTATCGTTTACTTCAGCTAAGACAGGTTCGTTAATTTTATCTCAAAAATCAATCCAGCGCAGACGTATCTACAGTACAGTAACAAAAATAACAAGACGGCCACATCTTCAAAATATTGATTCATGTTAAGCGATATGTCTATAATTTAGTACAATACGTAAATACGAGTCAACAAAAATGTCATTAGCTTTTGCTAACAATATTGTAAAACTACTGGCTACCCTACTCGCACGCACGTGCGTCTCCCCCGTAGACGCATAAATTCCGGGCCGCTATTGTCGTGACGTCATCGCCCCCTCCTGACGGGCAACACATTGCTCCAACATATTCGAGCCTTAGGGTGGACAGCGTGCATATGCTGCAAGCTAGATCATGTCACCACCAAATGTCGGAAACTGATTTGCTATCGATAGGATACTTAAAACAAAATATTTAAAAAACTATAATTATGCTGTTCATTTGCTAATGAAATGATAGCATCTATATTCTGTAGTTTGAATTTTATACATTCGTAATGAAAAAAAAAAGTGTTACAGCCGGTTCTTTCAAAACAAAAGATTTTACGAATTCATCTATCTTCGATACCTATAATACAGTACAGTGACTAACTTCAGAAAACCTCTTAGACCACTGCAGATAGAAAAGTGAAATTTCGAATATGACGTCTTCCTTACAAGATACGATGAGTAATAAGAAATGATTTTTCCAAATTCCTACAGGAACTCCTTCGGAACTTCCTCTAGTTTAATATATATCTATACTAGAGGTAAAATTTGTTTATATACCCCCTATATATAAACAAATTTTACCTCTTTCTCCGGAACTAATGATCCAAATCTGAAAAATCTTTCATCGAGAGCTACATTATACCCGAGTGCTATAGGCTATAAAGTATATGTATGTGTAGATCACGCGGATGAAGTCACGGGCTGAAACTATTATGTATAAAGCTGAGATTTGGAATTTTATGCCAAATTAACATATGAAGTATGTACTTTATGCTGTAAAGCTAACAACTGTTGATTGATTTGTAATTCGTCTAGTATTATTATTAGAATACGATTTCAACTATGTGCCAATTTAATCACCTCCAATTTAATTAGTAATCAAGCTCACATTGTTTGATGCTGAATAGCTGAGCTCAATAAAGCCCAATAACCCGTCGTACATACCTAAATTATGACCTACAGATCCCCGCGATTTTGTCCGTTTAGAAAGTGTCATGAATTTTAGGACCATTCAATATTCATTGTTGGATTGGATTAATTCAACCCTTACAATGGAGATTCTAAATTCTTATAGACTGTAGATACATCCTATATAAGAAACCTACCAGCAAACTTTCAAGCCTGTTGGCCTTATAGTTCCTGAAATGTAGTTTTTTTTACATTATTAAATTTATTATTAAAGACTTTCTTCGCACGGGTGCAATTTACTAATGAAGTCGAGATTTTGATACCATACAATTTTCCGGCGTATCCAGTGTATTTTCCAAAAATGTTCTTTCATTCAAACCTTGTCCTGACAATTAGGAATACAAAAAAAAAAAAACAGCCGCATCGGTCGAGCTGTTCTCAAAAGATAATCTTACATACATGCGCCAATTGATTTCTATTTATATAGAACTATATAGAGACTAGCTTTTGTCCGCGACTACGTACGCGTGGAATTTAGATTCTAATATTTTCATGCGGCAAGACATCGGTGAAAACTGCATTCAATTCCATGCTATCGTTTTTGCGTGATGCGTGTACAAACATATAGACAGACAGACAAACAAAAATTCTAAAATCTGGTTTTGGCTTCTGTTGCTCTAATGAAGATCCCCCATATTAGTTTTTCAACAATATCTATAATGCACATCGGCCTGTTATAATTTTATTATATGTATATATCTACAGACAAATGAACAACTGAACATGCCATTGACATCTCGACAGATAGGTAAACAATGCATAACTTCGCCAGGTCACGACTGGTCTAGCGACTTATCGCAGTCTAGCGCTATTCATTTCAGTTATAAACAAATACCATTACAATACCATTACCATACATTATAGCAATGCAGACCTTGAGGTTCTTTTCACTTAAATCATGTAAAAAAACAACGATTAGCGTAATGATTGTGCGATCGATGGTGCGTTAAGTACGTGTCGCGGATTCGATATCTGTACGGCCATACAGATAGTTGTTCATGAGATAGTTGTTTATGCATGCAAACTTTTGTGTTTCTTAGCGCAATCACATCACTAAAATAATTCTTAGAGTGGAGGAACGATCACCAGAGTGTTAGCCACCACAGTTTAATCATTTGTATCTACTGAGCTCTCGCATTTTGGAAATAATACATTCTTCGATGGTCATAGTTTTGCTGCACGGGATTTCAATAACGTAAAAATAGCTACTAAAACGGGCTGCGTACAATATTGGTAAAAGAACATCTTTTAAATACTTGACTACCACATGAACCATAGACTTAGAATTTCGCTAATCATCAAAACATCTGATGACAAACTTATTATTATTATTTTTTAAAGGTCATAAATACTTTTTTTTGGTTTTTTTCTTTCTTTTTAAAAACGTTGCCCCACACTAGGATTTCCCCTGTATCGTGGGTACAGTTTACAAACATACATGTCACATACACACACAACCAGACCCGAAACAACTATCTGTAGATCATACAAATATTTGGTCCGTGCGGGGATCGAAACCGCGACACATAGAAAGCTAATTGCTTAACCACTGCGCCAACTGTGTCGTCTGTTGTTACATAAGATTATTATTACATTAATACCTACATTTTGTTTTAAATCAACCAACACAAGAAATCAACAGGGTATACATTTTTGTATGAGAACAGTTCCAAATCTAGGCAGATATAATTTTAGTTAAAACATAGTACCTACCTATAATAGAAATAGAGAAGAGTTTAACAAACCAACAACTTCAGCCCAAATTGGCTTTGTTCTTTATACGACAAATATCAATTCCTCTATTTATATAAGTACCTGTAACGTACTATCGCTACGTATAACTGAGTTTGTGTATTGTTATCATAACGTTATCAATGCGTTTTATCGTCGTATATCACCACTCAAGTGCTGATCGCGATAAAATCGGTCCAATTGATTTTCCCGACACAATCGAGCCTATTTGGTCCGTGTTTTATTGTTCATGTGGATGGGCTTTCATTATCTCTACAAATTAGTTTCCACGAAATATGAAGGTGATATGTTTCTGTTATTCAATGTTATTGATTTTGGACTTAGTTTTGTTATTCAAGACGCGTTTCAACCCATTTCTTTAGATGCGCGCGGAATGTTAAGCTTGCTACCCGTTTTTCTCAAGCGGGACAATCACCGAAACGTAGAATTTATTCCATTTTTTTCTTGTTTATTTAATATAACCAATTTTATTATTTGGTATTAATCGTTATGCGTCTCAGGAGAGTGATACGTAGCTAACTATAAAATTAGAAAACAATTTTCTAATGCGATGTATTTGTGAGCATGGTCTAATGACCCCGTTGACAGAATTACCGATGTCCAACAACCCTCTGCGGTCATTAATCTCGGTGAAACTTTAGTCTAATATGAAATTTCGTCAGTTTATAAATAATTCTAGATTTGGACGGCCCGATCGATCTCGTTAAAGTTTCAGTTCTCTATTTTATATCGGTTTTATCAAACAACATTATTCTTGCCCAACTGCCAGCGCGGCTGTTAATTGATTGACCAGTAGGTAAACTATTGAAGCAGCTTCTATCAAAGACAAACCAACAAACACTTCGTGTCTTTTCAACCACTCTTCAACGATACCTAAAATTAATAAACCCTGTTTAAAAGAAATAACATTGTCACAGGATCTCGGTAAAGTGGTGCTAAAAATGTAGCATCGTGACTCCATCATAACGAGTGTTTGATCTATCGTTCAACAGGTGTCGGGTATTCCGCGGTGTAAACAAATTCTGAAGATAACTTTACACGGCCTGCCATAGATTGGTGCGAATAACAGAGGCGGCAGCAATACAGTGATAGCCTATAAGATGACAACTGGTCTTACATGCAAGTCTGATTTTTGTCCGGGTCCCCAATATCTTCTTTTTGTTTAATTCATTTACGGACAAGAATTTGACTATCACTTGCTATAACAGCGGAGAATAGCGTGTATGTGTAGTTCGAAAATTCATATTATGCCAGCATAGTGGAATAAGACCATGAACCTTTTTATTCTAAAAAAGCCACGGCAGTGATTCTGTCACTCTTCGCAGCTTGGATTTGCAGCCTTGAATCTCCGCATCGGGAAATCTGGAATTGAATCATTTTTTCTATTGGAAAATTCCCGATTACTGGAATTCGAATTAAAATTTTCTCCGATAAACAAAAATAGGTTCACCCTTATAAGACTTAATATCGCTATGAATAGTGCATTCTGACCTATGTCTATCGCGGCTTCACATAGAAGCCGCGATAGACATATCGATAATAGACAATGGGACTAGCGAATGATTTGGAGTACTATGGCATTTTATTCTAATTATACAAGGTGAACGGTAATACGACGTATTCCTTGTAAGGGGTTATAATAAAGCCAATTTACTGAATAACCCTTCTTAGATTAATGTTTTTGTTTCATTTGGTAACGCCTATGTCTACACTGAAAAATCATTTTTTTTTCTGTTAAATTGATTGAAATATTTTCTGACGGCAAAATCAACTCTGATATCTTCAGCGCTCTACCCCGAACTCTTCAGAAAGTTCTATACTCCTCGTTGTCACGATCAAACAATTGTCAAACTAAGGTAAACATTGCAGGGGAGAAGCTACATCAATTTTAATACTCAACCATTTGTAGCCTTACAACTGTTTCACACCGAATAGAATTTACATTTCAATCGAGACCCGATTATTTGCGTGCAGTCATCTTGTTATTCGATCATTGGATTCTATATTTAAACTGAATTAAATTAAGGCCAATAACAAGTTAGGTCGCGAAAAAATGGGATGTGAAAGTAATATCCAAACCTATTATTTTAGAGTCTAGGTTTTTTACGAGATGGTACACCACCATACATATATGTACATTTCTAACTTTTCAGTAGCTCCTATATAACATAGCATCTCGCCTGTACGCAGTGTTAGGCATAGGATTAGGTTAGATTTCAATCGTGAAATCGAATGTGTGGTCGTGCTTGCAACGATAAGACCAAAAAGGCAGCCTTTACTTCCAGTACATGTATTATCCTCGTTAGACCGATACGTCTACTCAGAACACATCATAAAAATAGTAGTTCGGTCTAGAGCTCCTCGACGAAGTTGCCTTGCGAAGTTAAGTTAAATCGGACTGCCACGATCTAGCACAAATCATCCTTTAACTGCAAACTGAAAATCTAATCATCTTTGTGCGCTCATCTCGATTTAAGTAGATAACTTTCAAGTTATTTATTCCTCTCTAACCTAAGCCTTAACAATCGTTCGTCATTTGGCAGTTAAGTCACGTGACGTCACTGGCAGCCAATAACGTGTTGCGACTGCCATTCAATTTGTCGTCAGCTCGCAAGACAAACAGTCGCACGTTCTTAACTGTCCCTTAGGGAGAGGGGAACAAAACACCGCGTCAATAATCGCATAAGTCCATATCAGAAAATCATATGATTTGAAGCTAATTTAAGTAAGTAACGAGTGCCAAAATCACAACAGTTGATATGATAGAATTTGTGGGACCCGTGTCACAAGAACATTACATTATATCTTCACACGTCTTTGTTTTAATTTTTAAACGTTTATCCACTCTATGATTTCTCCTGTATCGTAGGCACAGTTTACAAACATAGATGTCACATGCACACACAAGCAGACCCGAAACAACTATCTATAGATCATACAAATATTTGTGTTACGGGAATCGAACCTACGCAAACCGTGCCGTTTTATCATTTCATCACCAAATTACTACTTACATAATATATATTGTCCGTAGTTATGTACGTAAAATCAATAAATAAGTTAAATAAACAAACAACTATAAAGTTAATCTTTAATGAAAAACATTGCAGTGTCCTGAATATTGCTGAACAATGAATGCCGCAAAGCTGTCATCGATATGGAAAAAAAATACGTTCATATCAATGAGATAAGCACCAACTTGCAGTCATATTACAGGTACATGTTTGTCATTATACTCAACCAGCCGATTTTTTCTACCAGTAAATATAATTTAAAACTCGACGTCAAGTGATGGACAATACTAAACAAATAATGTCTACACCTTTGATGTTGTATGTTTCTTTACATTACTTAATACCTACCCAAAGTGTAATATTTTATAAGAATTGTTTACGAAAACGTTTTTTGTTTGATTTTCCGATGTCCGGCACTAAATTGTGAAAGAGCTCGCCAAGAGGAGCGGACTAGCGGATCGCAAGCGATGCGTGAAGTCAAGATTCTACAATATTAGTGCCTCAGAACAACGGAAGATCAAAAAGTATTAACTATTCTCTCTAAGTCTCCTTAAGTAGCTTTCTTTCCTACTTTCAAGAAAGAAAAGTAGTTACTTTACCATCTTTCTTCTCCTTGAAAGTAACTAAGTATCGCAATATCGGCTGCTTTTAAAGTTTCCAATAATGCATTGGGAAAAAACGTAGATAGCCTTGTCTTGTGGGAGTCTTCGAGAGGATGTTGTCCTAAGGGAAGATTATGATTCTTTCTAATGGTACATTCAAAGCCAAATGTCTCCTACTTAGATTTGAACGTTAATATGAATGTGTGAATCAAGAGTGCAGTATAATTAATAAAGAGTATACGTTTGTCACTATGTAATATTTTACTTCGGAGCAGGGATTTAGGATTAGGTGAATGGCCGTACGGTTACTCGTCATCATCCACTAGCCAACTTCACTTACTGCTGGGCATGTGCCTGTCTTTGTTTTTGCCAGTCTCCGCGCTCCGGCACAGGGTTACTTTAAGATAATATAATTCAAGGCGTATCATTTTTGATTCATTTCTTGTGTTCTGATTTCGCAACGCTCTTGCAGCTAGCCAATTTCAAGTGAAATAGTAGATTTACGAAAGGTATAGAAAAGGATTTTTTCATAAATACATATATGTATTTCCTTTTTTAGCCAATAGGGAGAACGTTGAAACGTTGGCGATGGCCTTCATTCCATCTCAAGGACCCATAAACGTCAAGCAACAAGGAGGAAAATTCAAACATTTATTTGCGTACCAAGTGTACAATACTTATGGATCTTACATAATAAGGGTAGGCACTTAAAACTTAGCGGCCTTTGCAAGCATCGAAAATTAAAGGGTTATTTATATACCTTATACTTATCTAATGTTAACCTAATACAATAATAAAACTAAGTTTGCTAATTCTATAAAATAACATAATATATTTTGGATTAATATTATTAAAATCTAGCTTCCGCCCGCAGCTTCACCCGCGTGGATTACGAACCCGTGCATTTTTTAGCGCGGTACCCTAATTCTTTTTCTAAAATAAAAGTAACCTAAGTTATTCCTTATAACATGAGCTATCTACACTGGTAGATACTGAGACCATACTATACTATACTATACTAGATACTAGGACTTTCACTGGAAAGTCCCGTCAAAATCGGTCTAGCCAGACAGAAAGATAAAAATATTGTTTTTTGTTATAAATACCGTATATACTTTCATGTGCATTTAGTAAAAAGCTATATTATTAAAAGTTATATTTCAATTTTATTTATTTGTATAGATTGTTAGTTTAAATTACATACAGGAAAAGTTACAAACAAAATAACAAGCTCCGGCTGCTCATAATGGTGGGAAAACATGTAGATAAAAGAAAAGCTGATCGTATAGTTATGACTGATTAACATTATACATATGTATAAGTTTAGCAAAGGAAAGTATTTTTTTTTTAAATTTAATATTGTCTTGTTTCCTAGGAAATAAATAAATATTAATAACAAAAATCCAATACGGTATAGTATTTTATACATAAAACCTCACATAAAACTGACGTTAAGGACATACAGAATTATGATTTTTAGAGGGTTGTATGGACTAAAACTATATATAAAACCTTATTCTCGATGGTGATTGTAAAATTTGTTCAATCCCAGTCCATCCCTAGCATCTCACGCCTCACGCCACGATACGCCATCTTCGATCGGTTTCAGAATTCCAAATATACGCTAAATGTGAGGAGTGAGTGACGTCATTCTCTCTGTTATATGCTTTCATACACTAGAAACTGCAAACCATATGAATATTTTACTTATACGACACTTGGAATAGTCACAATTAGTGGAAATGGCATGATTTAACTTTTAAATTGAAAGAAATTTCATAAAAAAAAATTGACAGTTGAAATCTAAAATTTCGTTGAAATCGGCGCGGATTTTACTGAAAACCGCCAAGTTTCAGAATGCCGATGGTTACATTTCGACGCTGACACACGCGCGGGCGAGTCACTTATAGGTACTTTCAGAATTGCACCCCTGTGCCGCCGAACCACGATTAAAAGATTTTTCTATAAAATGACGTAAAAATCGAACTATAGTTAAAATCTGTCCATTGCATTTATCTTTCCAAACGAAACGATATCGCGATGAATATTTATAAAGTAGGTAATCACAACCTCCAACTCAAATATAACCTCTAAAAAAATACCGTCTAGAAAATCCTCGAGCGCATAGAAAGCAATAAACCCGTTGCCCGGAGCGATGGATAAATATCGGATCGCTTACAAACACCCTTGCGTGTGCTCAGGCGACTGTAAATCTCTCGGCGCGGAGAGCGGCGGCGGCGTTGCAGCCACGTGCCTCCCACACGCCGTGCGACGACGCGGCGACGCGCCACGATACGCCTCGGCCCGAATATTGAATGTATCGTCTCTATTATATTAGACAGCGGATTAGCGACTGCTTAAGTTTCATTGGCGAGTCAATAAGCTCCGTTTTGTGGGGTGAATTGAGATTTTTGAGCCAAGGCTTTAGATTGTTTGGTGAGTCATTGACTTCACAATAATATAAGTATTCATGATTAAATTGCATAAAATTGCACACTATCTGTACTATACAGGATGTCCCATACTGCAGTGTCAAGCGGAAATCCTGAGGTAGACCACCCTTGTGGTCTTTCAGTTACGAATAATTTTCATGTTTTTTACCAAACTCGGTCTTTCGTGACATTTTTTATTTTCATGGCGTGTGTTAGTTGAGATACAAGCGTGTTTTTTGTTTGTTATGTATCTGATTAGCTGAGTAGTTTACTTATCAAACGCATAAACATTTATTACCAGAAATGTTAACAAAGTACCTACTTAATTCAAAAAAATATTAAATCCTAAAAAGTTGATATTCTGAAATTAACTTAAGTCTTTGAGAGCATTTTACGAATAGAAATAGAATTCTCCCTGTCATTTGGTTGAACCTATTTTTTAGGACACCTGTAGGGGAGGGTGGGGTGATTACGGACAGCGGGTAATTGCGGACACTACCATTCCAGCTGACATAGCTCGCCCCTCGCCCCGCAACTGGACTCGCGTGATTTATTCCACCATCTCTAGTGGCCGGCAGGTCGTCAACACCGGAGGCGGCGCACCCGTTTTAAGGTAAGAACGTTTTATAATTTTTAAGTGTTTTCTTTTAATTTTTGATGATTATTAGTAGCGTGCATATGCAAAGATAAAGTATATTAGGTAAAAACTATATTAGTTTTACATTAGGGTTTCATTTACCTTCAAAAATGTGAAAAAATAACTTAGAAGTGTCATTATCTAGCCTAACATTTTTTTGTTATAAAATGTAAAAAGGCTGATGGGGTGATTGCGGACATTTTCTTGGGGTAAATACGGACGTCCGTATTTATCCTAAGAAAATGTCCGCAATCTATTGAGGAGAATAAGGACACGTGACTTAACATGGTTGTATTGTGTTTCAGAAACCTCGTGTTTACAAACAGAAGAAGAAAAATATGTACACGCTTAAAATTTTAAAATGAATAAATAAGTCTTGTACTCACAACGGTCCAGAAGTTCTTACTTTAAATAAGCAGACAAATACCGCTCAAGCAGCAAGTGATTCCCAACTTCAAGCGAAAAAAATAATTAAATAAGATTTGAGAAAGAAACTGCCGAACAGAAGAAAAAGATTCAAGATGTTTATTTTGTCGACTAAGTGTACAAATAATGGTGTTATAAAATAAAATAATTCTCTTAAACTTAGTTGCCCTTTTCAGGCATTGCAAAAGCAGCTCAAGCCGTAGCTATATTTATGATTTTTGTAAGAAGTAGACTGACCGCAATTACCCCACCCGCTGTCCGTATTTACCCGGTAGGCATCGGGTAAATGCGGACAGCAAGGGTTTTGTTTTTTTGAGAAAAAATATAATTATTGATTTGATACTAACAATTTTGTATGTTCATTTTGTAAGGTAAGAACCAAAGTTTAAAAGTAAATAAAGATAGACTTATTAGCTTTAAAACTTTATGTTTTATTGAAGGGTTTCCTTAAGTGTCCGCAATATCCCCACTCCCCCTATCTATAAACTGTATTAAGTATAACCATCGAAATAACAATATGCAAGGACGTATTATTTCGATGAGTATAACTATCACACCGGTTAGATACATGCAATGTATGCTGAACTAGGCTAAAACCTAGGAAATAATAGGTGGTGAATTAAAGTCACAAAGAATTTGTCACTTTCACAATCATTCTCACTAGCCGGTGTTTATGGTAACTGTGTTTAAATCATAGACTTAGGATTTCGCTTAAGTTTAGACGATGGATACGTTTCATGGACGGCCGAAAAACACTTTTATCGAACTCATCCAGTGACAACACCGCCCACGTCATTTCACCGTCCATCATCAACATTTACTTGTTTTATTCAACCTTGACATTGGCAAAATCATCGTCACACCACGATGGAGCCATTAAATTAAAATTGGAATTGGAACACTTTTATCAGCGTTAAAATGAGAAGTCAAATAGCCTCATTTGAAAATTATCCACTCCACAGTATACTAGGCTGGTGGCCATAACAGATTTTCCGTAAATCCCTAGTATATAGAAACATTAATGTTCTGTTCAAAAATGTTTTATTTCTCTCGAAAAAGTTTTAATTATGTAAATGCATTTTACGCCTAGCCATATAGATGGAAAACAATTTTCATTTTGTATGCATTTAAAACAAAAACATAAAATGACAAATAGATAAAATATCCCAATGACATAATTACAAATACAAAATCAATGAAAATGATTTTAAATTATTAGTATTTATATGCCTATAAAAAGATACTAAAAAATGTTAATATTGACATAAAAATTCGTTAATTTCTTTATAACTGAAGACACTTTCGAATCTGTTAAATATGGCTACGTAAGTACAACCTCTAAAATTGGATCCATATTTCTCATTTCAGTAAAAAAAAAACGCTTATAATTAATTAAGAATCTGTCCTGCCTCATTCATGTCGACATAGGAATACTTAAAAATGGAGTAGGCTGATAAAGTATTTATATCTGCGTCAGAAATTAATCAGGACAGCTCTACCAGTGGCCACACCTTTCCATTACCGAAACTATCAGTAGCAGGCTTTGCGGTTTCTGGTCTAAAAACTACTTAAGGTAAAATGGGAATATGAATTTCAACGTTAAAATTCATATTCCCATTTTGCACATATCACATTCTGTTGCCCACAAATTCTAATTCTTTTTAATAGAAAATTATTGTAGTATCTTGAAGTCCTTGTTGAAACGATCTTGGTGTAATTTCAAGTTTTGTCCCCGTTCACCCCTCTGGATCTCTATTCTTTATTATCGTAGAGCTTTGAGTGATTTGATGAACAATAGGAGCTAAATAGGCAGGTGGACCTTACATTTAAAGTAATGCCGTAACAAATCTTTACTTCAACTATACCTTGCCTTGGATTAATAGGTACGTCGAATTGAACTCTCACTAGCGCTAAATTAGTTGAATTATTATTTTGAGGGGAAAAAACATCCACCTAGAACTAAAGAAAAACAGGATTAAAAACGTTTGTAATACAAAAAGAAGTATATTTCGGAGTTTCTTACAATTATATTAAAATAATTTTCTTATATTCATTCTTACATCTTTTTTATATAATTCATTTTAAACATAACATAGCATCACACCTGTATTCACCCACATTTCGCCGATACCGTTATTGGGTCCTATGAATAGGTGGAGAGCCTTTTGTCACAATTCCAGACTTCATGCTGCTACTGAGAATTTCCATACAGAAAACCCCAATAACACTGCCCGACACAGGAGTTGAAGTCAGGGCCTCACGATCATTGATCGACTGATGACGCAGTCAAGTATTTTCAAATAATACAATTACCAGTATGATTGATAATTTGCCAGTTTCAGACATTTTACATGATTGACAATATGTTAAATTACATATAAATGAGTTCACAGAACAGCCTTTAATTTCGTGTCCCATCGCTTGGTTGGCACGTGAAAATGAATTTTCCAATGAACCGTTGAATGTTGAAGAATTGGGTGCAGTAATTAAATGTAGTTCCGCGGAAATACAAACACATGTACTTATATATTTCATCATTTTTATGTCGCGTCTGTATCGCGTCCGCCTATCGTGTGACTATAGTAACATCGGTATCGGCCAAAGATGGCCAAATATTGCGCAAATGGTTTGGAAGCGTTTTTTTTTTGGTATATATTAGGGACTAGTTTCTGCCTGCGGCTTTGCCCGCGTGGATTACAAACCAGTGCATTTTTTCGGGTTAAAAAGCAGCCTACCACATATACAGAGTGAATTTTTCAAATGGGCGTGGATGGCCAAATCCGAAGCTATAAGGAATAGCGAAAAATACTCAAGGGAGACACGAGCCCGATTTTGATGAAAACTAAAACTGCATCATTGGATTTTTGGAAAATCATATTTCATGGCCAGGAATCGAACAAATTGGGTTCGATTCCTGGCTTTCATAGCCATGGATTTTTGAATTCATTCGAATCGAAAAATAAGATTCATTCGAATCGGACATTTTTGTAGATAAGACCTATAAACCCGTAGTACATTATTGTGTGCTATCGTCAATAGATTTTGTAGCGCAGCACGCCTATAAAAATTTTAGTTTCGGGTTACCTACAATGTTGCAATTTATTTATTAACATATAAAAATATTTTCTCGGTTTCTAAAATTACAGTTTTATAAAGTATTTTTTTTAGGATAGATTAGTAGATATCTAATTCTTAGTCAAGGATGACAGAAAAACTGCAGCGTTTTGCTGTAAAATAATCGTTTTTATTTACTTTAAAAGTCCAACAGTCGTACATGCCATACAGGCTATTGGCACATGGTTAGTTTTGATACGAACTCCCTGTTCACGCGATACCAACTCGCTCATGGTGAGTTTGAGTTTGTTTTTTGTTTGTATATAAAATCACTCCAGGGGGTATTACAGTGACAGATCCCCTTTGACACGTCTACGCGAAAACATTTTATGAAGGCTTGTTGACCTATGTGTTTGCCAACAACTGAATATATGGCATATAGCCTCGTGTATGCTATGCGACATTCGAGGAAGAGTAGATTGGGGACACCTCATATCTTTGAGGACGTGTATATTCAGGTAAGTATAATAAAGGTTTGACCTGAACTATCCAAGAAAAAGAAATGTAAAATGAATGTGTACTGAATGAAAACGTTCCAAACCACCGTCCAGCGTCAGATACTTGGTACTTTTTACACAAAATTATCACACAATTATGTTTTTGTTTATGTAAAATGTGTGTACGACTGTACTATTTAAATATACTAAATAAATGTTTCTTTTTTTCTTTTCTTATTCTGTTGAAAACGAATGAAGATATTTTTGCCGTTATCGGTATAAAATCTAGGTAGGTATACTTTTAATATGGGTTTTGGTGCATAAGTACATATTATGTTGTTGTGGACAGGTGTTGCGCATGTCGCGGCCCCAGCAACAGCGGCGCCGGCGCTGTTGGTGGCGGCGGTGGTAAATCATCTCTCCCGCTAATCTGCCTGGTGCCCCGCGACGATGCGCGCTTGTCCGACAAGCCCGGCCGCAGCAAACCGCGCCCGGTCTCAGCTGGCGCCTCCGCGCAAAGTGACTTCCAAATCCTCGATGAGGCCTACATAAAAAAACATTTCAAGCTACCACAGAGAGCACTTTATCTGGACCCCTTTAGGTATGATTATTAAGTTGAGAACATCATCACCAAACGTATGAATGACTATCTTAACAGGGCTTCACCTAACGCAATCCGAGTGCCCACATATATTTCGAGAAAAAGAATGCTCCATTGACATCATGTAAATATACGAAACGTGAGGGAGGGCCAGGATTAGCAGCTTCTGCTACTATACTTGAACCCCGTCATATACTACTACAATGAGCGGTCGTTTATATTTGGCTAACGAATTAGTGATGTATGTAGCTTGTAGTCAACTTACTGGGACATCGAAGAATGTTACCCTCCCCCCTCCCCCTTTTTTAGAAACCATTTCTGCCTATCGCAGTTTCAGTTAATCAGTCAACCTTCTTTGCCAGACGCCCCTTGATCACGTTCCCAATGACTCAAGAAGGTTCCCAGAATTTCAACTTGGCACGCAAGTATAAGGTCAACCAACAGATTCTTGATGGATTCCTGGATCCCGGCGAAGCCATATCTGCACCAAGTGTCTTCGTAAGTATCGGGGTTCTTACGCTTAATTTGGTATTAAGATTTATGTTTACAAATTTGCCTTCACTGTCGCCTTATTTTCAATAGTAGTAATTGAAAGGGTAAGTGTATTTTGGACATTGAGGACTTAAAAGAAGACACAAGCCTATTAAGGGGATTACCGATTATTTACAAAGCAATGCACTTAAATGATTGATACTGATTTTATTTGAGACCTGACGCTGCTGTCTGTATTTATAGGTAAAGTAGGATTTAAAAAAATCATGTCAGTACAAGGTATTTCTAAAATATCAAAAGCCTCATCTTTTAATGCGTGTAACGTGGAAACAAAAAGGCAAGCGGAAAAAAAAATCACTCAATACAGTCTAGGCAGTTATCTGGAAAAGACCACCGCTGCCACCTTGTGATTCATATCGAAATTAGAGTTGTAGTGTAACAAAAGAGAGATGTCGCTATACTAAATAAGGCAAATATAGTTTTAAATATAAAATTAAATTGAAGAACCAATTGAATAATATCACGCATCAGCTTGTATTTTCAATTTATTGTCAACAGCCCTACGCGAAAACTCAAACTGAAAAAGGTAAAACAGTCGATCGCGATGAAGAAATTATATACATTTTACAACTTCCTGATTGGGAATTCAAATGTCCGGTCCACAATGAAACAGTCAGGACACCAAGGTTTGAGACATTTAAATAATTTATACCATCTTTTATCGTGTCGATTATATTTTATTGAAAAATAAATAACAAGATGGCAGTACAATGTGCTGCCATCTAGTTAAATTTCTCTCAACTCTTTAGTCAGTCTCAACTCAAGTCGTTTGACAGTCAATTTTGTATATGATACCGAGTCTTTTGGCTTCCGAATAATGTTAGTGGGGCTAAACTCCATAAAAGACTTATAACACGCAACTACTCATGATATTTTTTACGCCTATAAAGGAAATTTAATTATAACAACAATGACCTAGAATATAGTACGAGTTCTTACTACTAGTAGTTGCCATTGGCAATAAATACTGGAATGGCTGCAGTATTTATTTAGCAGTCCATTTTTTTGCTTAGTAGAGTGCGATTATTATTATATTTTATTTCGGCAAATTAATTATTATATGTAATTAATATTTAAATAATCAGTTTAAATAGTAAATGACGTGTTTCACCGTTATGTTCATTTTACTATTCTATTTTTTTTTTTCTTTCACTGACCTGTTATGTTTCTTTTATAGATTTATATGGCACTCCTGCAAGAAGCCGAAGCATGAAAAGACTAACGAACCGAAAAGAGGAGGTGGACCTATGCACAAGCCAAAACCTTGGCTGCTAAGCAGACACACAGATTTTGATTTAATGTCTCAGTGGTAACATTTACTAGACAACAATTTGGACTTATAAACAGTTTGAATATTGTAAAATCAGAATAAAAATAGTACAATACATATTTTTTTATTGCTAATATTTTAGTTGTATTCAAACATCTAAAATATTATCCACAAGTTCTCCATTTTAATATGATTGCCATAAGGATTGCTACTCCAGTATGAAAAGAAACAAATGTCCAAGTCCCATCTGGCGAGCGTCTGGCCATGCTTTTTTAATTTCGTAATACCTCGTGTTTTTGCTTTCGATGTAAATGGGCTCAGCCTGAAAATCTATCAGAATTCTTTCAGAAGCGAGTGAGCAAAATTTTAAGGGCTGGCCTGTTCTTTGATCAAAGAAAAAGCATTGTCATTCAAAGTGGTAATGCTGCCAGTCTTCTGGGCACGCTACCAGTTGACAGCGATGTGGAGGAGTAGTTTGACACCTAAGTATTCGTTTAGGTCTTTATTTTTGTTTTTTATGAGGTTTTAATAAGTATTTTAATATATTCTAGTTAGTTTTAAGTTCCAAAAAAAACTTAACTTAATAAAATAAAATAAATAGAACATTTAATTACCCTCTCGACACTGGCGGGATCTGGCGGGATAGACTTCATCGAATTATATGTCCGACATATTCTTTCGATGTACGTAACAAAACGCGTGCGATGTGTAGAGCAGTGCAGCGAACGTGATTATAAGTCATAAATATTGATCGATATCATAGACTTAGAATTTCGCTTACGCTAAAAGACCAACAAAGCGTGGAAAAGAGATATTATTTTAATATGAACACTACCCGAGAAAGAAAGAGACAGATGTCAATGTCAGTATGATACAATTTTTTTTGAAGGATCGTTACCTATCCTTACCCTTGCTTTTATGTCAAATATATTTTATTAATTTATAAATTAATCGCGCAATTATTGGCGATAAGTGAAATTTAGGCAGTCATAATGTCATGTTCTTTTGCCAATTGTAACATGACAAAGAGATATAATACAAATAAGTATACGTTTCACAGGTAAATGTAATTTTTTCGTCGTACGTTTTGAAACCATATTTTGTGTACGTACTAGTATTAATTCGCCGAGAAAACAAATTTTACTATAGTATATTACACTCTCTTCCGATACGTGGTAATATTTTGTAGATAAAACAAGAAATAAATAATATTTAGTGTAAATATTAAAATGTATGTTTACGCTAGGGTTGACTGTAGAAATGACTTCACGAATATCGATAAAAAGTCGATAGATTTATATCTGATTATAAAATAACTAGCTTCCGCCCGCTGCTTCGCTTGCGTGTATTACGAACTCGTGCAATTTTTAGCGTGGAGCATAATTCTTTTCCCGAAATAAAAGTAGTCTGCGTTACTCCTTATAACATCAGCCATCTGCCAGTGAAAGCCCCGTCGACATCGGTCTAGCCGTTTCGGAGATTAGCCAGATCAAACAGACGGATAGACAAAAATTAAAAAAAAAAACGTTTTTTTTTGTAGTTTGTTTGTTTTTTGTTTTGTTTTTTAAAAAACGTTGCCCCACATTAAGAATAATTCCTGTATCGTGGGTGCGTTTACAAACACATATATTCACATGCATACAAACACCCAGACCCGAAACAATTATCTGTAGATCATACAAATATTTGTTCCGTGCGGGGATCGAACCCGCGACACTTAGCGCAGAAAGCTATTCGCTTAGCCACTATGCTAACCGTGTCGACAAAACGTGTGACGTGTGTTTTGTGTTAAGTGCCTACCGTATATATTTTCATATGCGTTTAGTAAAAGGCTGTTATTTTGACATTACAAACAGACACTTCAATTTTATTTATTTGTATGAATTGATTTCGCTTCACCGCCCGTGCTAATTAATTATTAAACTAGCTATGGTAATATCATACATTACTTTACCATTATCAGTGCACAAAACTGTGACTAGTGTATAGCACCAGGTTAAATCTTTGTCCCGTATTTATCTGTATAACATCATCTTAAAATTATTATTATATTTTGTAATACCCATTGTATTTTCACAAATAAAATGATTTTATGTGTTTATTAATTTATAATAAGAGGATTTAATTAATAGCGTATGTAACTCTATACTTTAGGGCAAGATTAATCTATCGATACTATACTATATTGACAATGCAAATACACAACCCTATTTTCATCTGACATATCAGTCACTAACACATATGCATATTAATTTTCGGTATCTCCTACAAGCTGTCATTGTTCATCTTGTACATTCTAAATCTATGATCGATATAATAATTAATTATTATATCTAATATAAAATTATTAATTTTAAGATTCTCCATGAATATGTTTTTCTAAATATACAATATTAATTTTACTCCTTGGTAACGACCAATTCGAGATAGGTTTCGATTGAAAATCCCTTTCGTCCATCCATGTTCAATGTAATTTTAATTGACGGAAAGTAGCGGCGCGGCATCGCACGCAGAACGGCGCAGCCGCATTGATTTCACTCATGTAGGACAGCACGTTAGCCAAGTTTACCGAAAATAAAATGTCATCAAAATAGGTTTTATTCTTTAAAATGTAGATAAAATACTGTCCATTAAAAAACTGTCATCATTGCGTACAATACGGAATAAAAAATAATAATACCTAATACATAAAACTATAAAATTGAAGTCGACTACAAAATTGAAATTTTTCAAATTAAATTGAAATAACAGTTTATAAACATTTAAATTAAATTAAATTAAATTAAGCGTATATTTTTACTGAGCCATTTTCGCGATGGCTGACCAGAAATTAATAAGTAAATTAGCAAATGTGTAAGTAATTTAAACCTAGTTTTTTCACCAACCCAATCACCGTTAAAGGAAGGCTAAGGGTCAATTCACACTGAGCAAGCAGCGGCCGGCAGCGGCTTTTAGAGGCAAAACATTACAAATCATTTTGAATCTTATCTATGTGATTAAAAAGTCCATAGTTATTTGAAGACAAAGGAGGGGCAGCGCGGCGCCGGCCGCGAAGCTGCACGAGCCTTCTAGCGCCGCACTGCCCCTTGCGGCGGCGCCGCGCTCTTACGGCCGCTGCCGGCCGCTGCTCTTTCAGTGGGAATTGACCCTAATTGTTTCTAGTACCTAGCTACAATTTTGGCAAGATGGCAAATATCACATTACCTATGTAAACTATATTATTATGCATTATTTCTCTTTTTCTGTATAGTAAACAGACTAATCAATTAATTACATTTTCCTTTGATAGTCCTTTAGCTAAACCCGGATTCGATGCCCTGGGTATGTCGGCTCCTATAATAGTTCAAATGAATCCACAAGGGAAATGGGAGAATTCCAAGCCTGAATGTTTGGACGAGGAACGACTGAGATCCGTTATTCAGCATTTGGTTAAGTCGAAGGCGATATCTGCGGCACAAAGCTATTGCTGTCAATGTGCTTCAGAAAATAAGGTATCGGTTGCCAATTCAGTATACTCTGTCAATCAAATCAATATACTCTGTATCAAGCGAAATCCGGTTGGTGTGACGGGTTAAGTCTATGGAATAGACCTAATCGGTAACTCTCGCGGTCTCTCGCCCAAATCAGAGATTACTTAACATAAAAAAAATGTGCACAAAAAATGTTATTATTTTGTGTTGTATCATTATTAGTAGCCACGGAACAATAAAAATCTGTTATGTGGTAGTAGCTATACCGTACTACCGTACAATGCGTTATCACCTTAGATATTTATCGGATCATACAATAGTTGTATCTATCATTTCAGACCCCAGGAATGCAAACGCAGCCGCAATATGTACCTGTAGTTATGATGCCAATATATCCTGCAAAAGATTGTCCGTTTGACATGGAATGCGAAGTTCAGAAGATGAAGGATGCAGAGAGATCAGATAAAACCAAGCCGATAAAAAAAACAAAGATGACAACGGAAGCAATAGAAGAGGACAAAGACAAGGATAAGATAAAGACAACCAAAAAACGTGGCTTTCAAATGCAACGCCTTACAGACTTTGATTTGCTATCGCAATGGTGAAATCGAATCATAACATTAAAAAAAATAGTAAAGTATTTTGATGTGTATTAATGTTATAAATTATAATATTGTGATATTTAATGTCGTATTTTATTACTTTGTGTCTTACGCCAAGCCACAATTCTTGTTGTAGACAACTAAGGCTAAGAACTCACGAAGCTGTTTTTACCCGCGCCCGCCGCGGTGGAGGAACAGCTGTTTTATACCCAAGGCATGCAGGTCCTGACCCCCCCAAAATCGTACGAGCTCAATCATTACTACTATATATTACACCCCCAACCCCCCAAATCACTTTAATGTTAAATTGACCCCCCCCCCCCAAGTCTTTAGCTGCGGCCGCACCAGATAAGAGTTAAAGAATATTAGGTACACTTGTTTCTGGCACTGGGCACATCTATTGTACCAGATGTGCCCAGTGCCAGTGCCAGTAGCTAGTAAGTTTATATTTACTTGTTGAACATTATGGATTGTTGCACTCACTTCGGCCAGCATATCCTCCTAATGAGGGTGGCGTTGAGTATTGGATCGCTGGGTCTCCAACTATTGTGGTTGAGCCTAGCTACACCAATTATTCTATTATATTAATACTGTTCTTGTGTAGTTTTGTGCACATTGGCTTGCATTGTACTCGCATAGTCTTTACCGTTAAAGATTGTAACGAGTTTGAAACTATTATTTTAAAAGAGTATCCATGGAGTTTCTTGCCGGTCTCTTCTCCATGGACCTACCCCCCTTTCCCCCTATGGAACCGTGCACCTAAAATCACAACGTTTTGAAAGAGCCTGTAAAGGCCTACTCGAAATAAAAATATTTGACTTTGACTTTGACAATTAAGAATTTAAACTGGTCTTGCCCAAAAGCGTATTTCGTACATTCATTAACTTGCTAATTATTGGACTAGGTACTGGGAGTCTGGTTTGTACGCTTTTGAGTGTGTGCTCAGTCCGGCGAAATTGTCGCGTAGGTCTACGAATATTTTTTATAATGAACCACATCACAATCCAACAGGTAAGAATTCATCCATAAAATATACTTATGAAAGATTATTTGTATTAATTACCCTAGGTTTTGTTTCATCGAAATTAACGCAGTAGGTATCGTATTACCCAAATTACAACTTCGTAAAGTTTAGCCCATATTTTTAAATTTTCGCGCCCTTATCTTTTAGTCTGTGACGTCAATTCGCGAGCGTCGCGTGTGCCGAGTAACCGAGTTTCGTTATAAGTACTTAACTACTTCGTTCTATTGTATTACTCGTGGAGTTACTATACGGTCGATAACATAACCACCGTCTATAAACCCTTCAGTCAGTCGACGGAGACGTCTAGACAGGGCAATCGTACGGGGCGTGAGGGGTGACACGCGGGTGAGGCGAGCCCCAGCTGCATACTTTACCGCACTTAGTAGCTTGGGACACGACATTGAGGGCTATCGAGTATTTAATATTTTATATATTTTATTTCAATTTATTATTAATATGCTGTCACTGAACTGGGGGGTTGTTGATGTATCAATTAATTACCTATTTTTTATTTAATTGTTTAGACTTTAGGCAGGAATTTAACGATTTGTTTAATTTTTTTGTAAATTGTCTGTTTTTAGAAGGTTTGTCAAATTGAAAAAAACGTTGCCCCACACTAGGATTTCTCCTGTATCGTGGGTACAGTTTACAAACATACATGTCACATGCACACACAACCAGACCCGAAACAACTATCTGTAGATCATACAAATATTTGTTCCGTGCGGGGATCGAACCCGCGACACGTAGCGCAGAAAGCTAATCACTTAGCCACTGCGCCAACCGTGTCGTCGAATGTCGAATTTGTTCTTTACATTTTGAAGAGAGTTAATTTAATAGAACGCTTGATGTTTTATGATTGAGAGATGATGCAGTACCATCGTTGTTTACACAGGTAGGCTTAATATAATATTGAATAAAACAAATTTTCTGAGATTGACAGTTCGAATCGAAATACTGCACCATTTACCGGGACAGTGAATTACAAAAATATATCAAATGTGCACATAAAATTATTTTTACTTAATCATAGCGGTCTGTCTTTGTCACTCCGTCTTCCCTATACATGCATCTGAAAAAGTTTTTATATGCATGTATGTATACCTAGCGTATCACTGATTAATGTATTGTATCTACTAGTTCTAGTTTACATTAGATTAGCCTTGTATGTCTAGACATTCTTGTTACTTCATTATTTTGTATTCCTTTTTTATGCACTTTGAACTGTTATAAGCCGTTTTTTTTTTTTATTGAAACTCTATAACTTTTATGTTCTATGACTTGTACTGTATTAACTGATTATGTTATGTAACGTTTTGATAAGTTTGTTTTTCTATATACATATATAAATTCATGTTAAATTTAAGATTAAGAATTTTATTTTTTGAAAAGCGTATCCTGACATATTTCAATAGAGTTTCTTGCCGGTCTCTCCTCCATAGGACCTACCCCCTTTTAGATCCGTGCACCTAGAGTCACGACTTTTAATAAGTGCCTGCAAAGACCTAGTTAAAAAAAATTGTCTGAGATTATTTAAATATATATAATACGATATGATATGAAGTGCTGTCGGCTCGAAACAGCAACATACGTGTCTCTTTTTGGTCCGTTGAAAATATTTTTTTTTAATTAGTAATCAGTTGTGTTCCTTCCAGTATTAAACATATAAATCATCTTTGTGGCTAATACTTTAATTGTGGAAAATTTCAAAACAATAAGACAAGAATAAGTGGTGTAAATAAACAAAATCAAGTTGCATGACTTTGATAAAAGTGATAGTGCGAGTGTCGGGTTAGCTTTACAATTTTTACTTCACCCACATCTTTATATAAATTATTATAGTCTCTACTGACACGGGACACATAATTCAACTCTACTAATTGCCGTCTAAGTGGCGGAGTTGTTGAGGTCTCTACCAAGGATACAATTGATTGAACGGTAGCTAGTTCCAGTCCTGGTCGCACACAGTGGAGATTTTGGTATCTTTTGTTTTTGTCGTTTACAATATATTTTTACTGCCAATAATGCCTAACTGTGGAGGTTGTGGTAAATTCCTCACATTGCGTGACACAGTTAAGTGTATTAAATGCCCGGCAACATATCATCGCATTTGTGTAAACCTTTCTGTTTCTGCAAACATCCCACCAATCTGGATATGCTCAGGTTGTAAAGCAAAACAACCTCGGACAGACAACTCCCAAACTCCGGTGAAGGGAACAGAGGACCTCAGCTCATCGTCGGCAGAAGCTGTCTTACATGTCGTCGAGCAACCCACACCACAAGTAGTGGTAAATGCTAACCCGTCTTCAAGCGATATTGCATTAATATACAAGAGGACAACCTTGCAATGGAGATCCGTTGCCTCCGCAACGAGGTAAATGCTTTGAGAGCCGAAGTTCGTGAATTTCGTGAGGAGATGACGGGCAGAGTCGACGCTGTAGAAGTTCGCGTTAACATGATTGAGGAGAAATTCGAGCAAATGGATTTCCCTCGCCTTGCAGAGCTAGAGACGACCGTCGGGGAGCTCAAACTGCAGCTTAATGAGCGGGAGCAAGACTCCTTGCTTAATGACATCCAGCTATCTAGTGTTACGGAGACCAAGGGGGAAAACCCAACCCAGCTACTAAACATCCTCGCTGTAAAATTGGGGGTGCAGCTTGATGAGCGGGATGTGGTCTTTGTGAAGCGCGTAGGGAACGTGCTGCGAGACCGCACCGAAGGAGATGATGCCTCGCGTCCCCGTATCATTGTTGCCCGGTTGGCCAGACGTGATACTCGTGACAGCATATTGAGCGCCGTGCGTGTGCGCCGCAACATAACCACTGCGGACATCCAAGTGCCGGGAGCAACTCGTCGTATTTATATTAATGAGCGCCTGACGAAAACTAACAGGCTTTTGTTCTACATGACGCGCCAGACTGCAAGTCGTTTTGAGTGGAAGTATACGTGGACCAAAGATGGGCGGATACTTGCGCGTAAGGAGGAGGGTAAGCCGGCGGTGCATGTCCGACTAGAAGCCGATATAGAACGGTTTTTCATGAAATAATAAGTTTGTTGCTGATCATTTCCACTAGCACCAGGGTTAAAGACTGTTTTGCACTATTTTTACCTGTTGCAAATTGTAATGATAGGCTTGAATTTTTTTGTATAATATTTGTATCGCTTTGTGTTTTATTTAGGGTTATAATAATTTATACTTGTATGCTATTGTACAAAAAAAAATATTTTTCTATAGTTGTTTTAGTGTTTACTCACATAAAATTTGTATGTTTTCATATTTATAACTATAAAAGCATTTCTTATTTCTTTGTCTGTTAAGTTTTAATATTTCATTGCTTATTTGTAATAATCTATGTAGCCCGCAGTGTTATACGCTCACCATATTCCCGTTTTATGTACGATTGTATTGCCCTTACATTCACGTTTATAATTTTAATATACACACCTATAGATGAGATACAACAAACAATACAATGACATCAAGATTTCTTAAAGTTGGTTTCTTAAAGGCCAGTTCCTTAGGAACTAAACATGACGAGTTTACGGTGGTTATTCAACAGCATGACGTTGACATTATGGCAATTAACGAGACGTGGTTGCGGAACGGCGAAGAAGGGCGTGTGCCCGTTGTTCCTGGATATCGGCTGCGACACATACCGCGTCCATTGTTTGTCAAGGGTGGTCGGGGATGTGTCGGTTTCTATATTAAACGCGGGGTAAACGTCCATATTCACTCACATCCTGTTGATCCATTACATGCTTCGGTGGAACAAATGTGGTTCACACTTAGCGTATGTGGGTCGAAGCTAGCAATAGGTACCGCATATCGCCCTCCTTGGCAGGATGTTGATGTTTTCTTGGATGCCGACACCTGCTCATTAAATACACTAACGCATTGTGATGATACTATTCTGTTAGGCGATTTTAACATTAACATGCTGAATGCGTCTGACTCAAAAACGGATAAGTTACGGACCTTTCTGGATTGTATGAGCTTAAAGCAATTAGTGTGTAGGTGACACACTCTACGGTGCACGGAGACACACTGATAGATATTATATGTACAAATATTAGGGTCCGATCTGTATCCGTAGAAACAATTCCGGAGTTGGGGGCGCACGCGCTGATAACTTGTGAAGTTCACTTTAAGCGAGCTAAAATTCTGCCAACGACCATCTCTTATCGACCCATAAAGGACGTTTCAAAAGAATACTTTAAAAGAAATCTAAAATTATTTAACTGGAGCGACATAACGAAATTACACGACGTTAATGATATGGTCAATAAACTCAACTCACACATAATTGCGTTAATTGATGTCATGCACCGAGGAGAACCTGTGTTATCAGAGAACGTTCTTATCCCTGGATAACTGATACTATCAACTTAATATAAAGAATTGAAGTCACTAGTCACCAAATCCTTATTTTATGAAAAGTCCGCGTATTTAAAACATAATATTAATAATCAGATAAGGGACTCTAAGGCACTATGGAGAAACTTGAAAACTACTCTGCTTCCGCCAAAAAATGACACAGAATTGCCCTCGCATTTTGCCGATGCAGATAAAATATGCGATCATTTCTTAAATGTACCCGGTAGTGACGAAGTCAGTCTTTCAGATTTAACTTACTTTGAGTTTTCGCGATATAACTGCTCATCTTTTATTTTGAAAGCTACAACCATAGTAAGCGAAATTCTAAGTCTATAGCTACAACACAGTCAGAGATACCTAGCAAAGATATTAAGTAGCATAAAGTCAAACGCTGAAGGTTGTGATAATATAAATATAAATATGGTACTACTGACTTTACCATTAACATTAGAAGCCATAACTACAATCGTAAATAAGTCAATTGAAACTTCATCTTACCCTGAGTTGTGAAGTCGCTAAAATCCGCCCATTACCTAAAGTACCCTATGCAATCGATATTAAAGATCTAAGACCCATAAGCATCTTGCCAGTACTATCCAAAGTTTTAGAGAAGGTAGAGTCTTCGCAAGTTGTTGAATTTTTAGAAAAAAATAATATCCTTCCCGATGTGCAGTCCGGGTTTAGACGAGCTCGTAGAACTACCACAGCTCTCTTAGACGTAACAGACAACATCTTATCTGCTCAAGACTCTGGTATGTGTACCCTATTAGTGTTAATTGATTTTTCGCGAGCATTTGATTGTATTAATATTCCCCTTCTACTCTCTAAAATGACTTTTTATGGATTTGACGTAGACACAGTGAAATGGTTCGATAGCTACTTGAGCAGGCGAACACAGTTCGTAGAGATACGACGCACGGAAGGCTCTGCTGTTGTTTCTGCCTATCGTTCAGTTTGCAGAGGCGTACCGCAGGGCTCAATATTAGGACCTATATTATTTATTATGTATTGTGCTGACATAGCTAATAGAATAAAAAAATGTAAATATCATATATACGCCGACGATACACAGATTTACATATCCTTCAACCCACAGGATTATGAAAGAGCTTTAAAAGATCTAAACGAACACCTAGAAAATATTGTAGGATGGTCCAAACTCAATTCACTAGTACCCAACCCAAAGAAAACCAAGTATATGCTTTTTGGCACTAAGTCCCAGTTAAGTGCGTATCTTTACAACAAGCTGACATGGACAAGCAGGCACAACAACCGTGAAGGAAGGAATTGTGTTCAGCAACTTTCTATCCCGCGTCATAAGTCTGCGGTGTATAGAGGTAGCTTTCGGTACGCAGCTACGTAATGTTGGAACAATATACCACCACCTATAAAAAAATCCAACAGTGGCTCGACATTTAAAATTAAATTAAAAGTATTTTTACTCCAACATCAGAGACAGTACGAGAATGTTCGAGCTAGCTCATCCGCTACATAGGTGCAAGTAGGTGTATCAGTTCCGTGCGATTGCGCATTCTTGGCATTGCCCTTGGTATGACTTATAGCATTATTATTATTTCCTTTATTCATTTTTTATTATTATTTCTTTTATTCTTATTTATACATTATCATACCTGATGTTCAAATTCAAATTCAAATTCAAATATATTTTTATTCATGTAAACCATTTACAGGCACTTATGAATAGTCAGGCTCTAGTTGCCACGTTCCAAAGTGTTGATTTCCAATGGAGAAGAACGGGCAAGAAACTCTATTATACTTATTAGTTATAAGTTTCGAGCGTATAGCACTCGTGGGTTGCAGATGAAAACCAGCGTTAGGTGGCAAGTATAGCTGCTACCTAATTTATGCTGAGCTGTGGCCCCTTTGGCACTACGGCAACTTGTTTTTTTTTTTCTTATTTTAATTTTTATTTCAATTATTATTCTGTGCCAATAAACACATTTTCTTTCTTTCTTTCTTTCTTTTTTATAGAAATTTCATAAATAAAATTTTTCGTTCAACATGCCATCCAAATTTCGGACATTTCCGGTGGATTTTTATGTATAATCACATAATTTCAATAAATGTTTTAAAATGCCTATTGTTTTTTAATTAATATTTTGAAAGACATTTTCTTTGAGATTGTGCTGCGACTGTCGCTGTGCCGGTTGTATTCGATCAAAACTAGGTGTGGAATCGCGATATTGGATTTTACATTGCCACATAGTCGATATATACGTTTTATCGATACTTTTCGATGCGAAGTTTATATTAGTACAATACTGGTCGGCCATGTTTTGTCGCGTAGGTATACCCGTGTTTTTTTCGTAGGTAGGGCATTTCCATACGTTTCCTTTTTCTGAGGTAGCGACCAATAGCGGTATTTACGGCAACTAAAGGGAATTGTAGATAGACTGTTGCGGTGGTCGTTGCGCGACATACAGGTTATTGAAACTAGCTAACGTCACAATAGCGAATAGCTCGTTTTTCAGTTCTGTACCCCTAGTGTGAGTTTCTTTAGACAAATTTGATTTACTACATCGAACGCGTTCGGCGCTCCGATTGGTGGAGAGCACGAAACGGACCAATCGGAGCGCCGAACGCGTTCGATGTAGTAAATCGAATTTGTCAAAAGAAACTTACACTAGGGGTACTGATAGACGTATATTTGTATACGTTGTATTGTAAATAAAACGAAAAAAGTGAGCCGTCGCGGGGCACCTGGCAGATATGATCGAAATTATTTTGTGCATTTCCATATTCATTGGTTTTGCCTGAATACTTATGTATATTTTTAATTAGGAATATAATCCTGAATATTTTGTTTTTGATCATGCCAAATTTATTTCCTTTAATAAACCGAATTTCATGCATTTTTTATATTTTTGTTTCATACCAAATCACCACACAGTGTACACTTCGCCTTTTTAGTTGTCCGTCGCCTTTAAAAAAAAGTCCGAGAGTAAACTCGCATTGCTACGACACATTACAATAAGGTATACCTTCTAATCTAAGCAAAACCATTTACTAACACTATGAAATTATTATACAACTATAGAAAACTATAATCTATATGATACAAAAATTATTTTAACTAACAAATTAAAAACTCGAAAATATTAACGCGCCTGTAATGCACCGTATCGCCAAACACGTGAAATTAGACGAGGTCAAGGCCACACAATAACTGCATCTCAGCGATGCAATAACATTTCAAAGAAATTGCAAGTAATACAAAAAATAATCTTACAAAAAAAGTAGCATCTATAACAATGGCATTAAGTACTAAAGTCAAAGGTCTAACGCAACGTGTACTTGTATAAACCGATGACGTGATGTTCGGGTCGCGCGCATGCCATTCCGACGCTTAAGCGAAATTCTAAGTCTATGGATACAACCCGATAGTGTTTAGCGATGTAGGTGTAATTAAAATTTCCGAATGTTGTGTGCGAAACCGTGCAACGCGATTGAGTTAGTAGATGTTAGCGACTTTAGCGTAATGTTTTCTGTGGATAGATGTTAGCAGGTTATTTCAGATCGATGAAATCAGCTAACCGCTATTATGACGTTAGCTCGTTTCAATAACGTTTGCGTTGCGCAATGACCACCGCTAGTTGTTATGGCCTCGTTAATGCTTAATGCACATCCAGAGGCTCTAGTGTAAGTTTCTTTCGACAAACTCGATTTAACGCATCGAACGCGTTCAGCACGGCGTTCCAATTGGTGGAGAGCATGAAACGGACCAATCGGAGCGCTGAACGCGTTCGATGCGTTAATCGAGTTTGTCGAAAGAAACTTACACTAGGGCCTCAGGACGAGCATTTTTGGCGAACATATATCATAAGCTTTTCCTATAGAAGCGGCGCGGCACCGGCGCGGCACTAGCCGCACCGTGGTGTCTAGGCAGGACAAGGTCTTATTACAAATTAAATATTTGTACCTAACCTAACCAAATTAAATTTAATAGTTATAAATTGAAAAATGCGGAAGACGCATGCTCATTCGGCGAAATAATTTTCTCGTGCCTAAAAACATATACAGTCAGCATCAAAAATATGTATACACGCAGCGAAATTCAAACGCTTATTCTTGGACAACTAATGTTAAAATCATAGAATTTAAATGGCCATGTATTTTTATGTATCCACAACTACTGTGTAAAATTGGTCAAGATTTCAATCACTATTTCCTGTAAATATCGTTTTTGAATTAAATAAAGTGTATACATCTTATTGATGCTGACCGTACCTACTGGAATATTACATTATTTTATCATATAATATTTTAAACATTAATTTTATATTTTTGTATCGATTTCTAGAATTACTCATTTTGATTAGTCGATTACGATTCAAATTCGAAAATAAATTGGTTAAAATAATCGTTTCGAATATCTCTTCAAATCTCTTGCAGGCAAAATCTAATATGGCGGCAAATCCTTTAAAACCGAATTGAGTAGTCATATCAAAGAATTTCTAATATTTACCTTTGAAGTGATATTGACGTTGATATATGGACATTTACGTGAACTTTATAGATTTCATAACTGGTTTGTGATATATTATTATCTAAGTTAACAGTAAAATGTATAATACTAGTGAAAATAAAAAATAACAAACGCATGACTCGCGGGAAATTTTTACTTCAGTCATCAAAAACTTTGTTATCACTACTTTATTTATCAAATTTATGGATGATATGAACAACCTAATGAATAAGACATTATTATCACGCCCAGTTTGTGGAGTTTGAATATTGCAAATCCACTTTTTGATATTTTTTAGCACCGTAGCCGTGGCACTCACAATGGCCGTCATCGCATTTGCGCACTCATATATTTTAAAGGTAAACTTTGTAATTTGGGCATAAAATGTTTAAGACTTGCTAACTTAGACACATGAACTGTTTATTAACCCTTAAATGCGCATTGTTGCCAATTGTCTACAAATACTTAGAGCGGATTAAAAAAAAAAAACAATATGCTACGCTCTCTGAACTGAGCTCTGAACGCATCTGTAATGTGACATTTGTCATGGGTGAATTCTGAATTTAAAAAAAATTACGTCGTGGATTTTACCGCCAATTTGAACAGAATAATGAATATCGCCTAAGTGACGAGTTTCGACTGTCGTTATTTTGTGCCTCGTAAAATAATGTTATTTCTCAAACAAAAAAATATCAACGTATTGAAAAAAGGCAAGATTTGATATTTTATTAGAAATAGCTAAATAGTACTATATCCTTGCATGTTTTGAGCTGGAACAGCTATGTTGCCATTTGTCTACATTACGCGTTGACGATATAATTTATATAAATATTGCTATACTATATGCATGATGTTGGTGGTGGGTAATAAAGCTTATTTTTATTTCAACTTTAGCGCCAGCTCTGAAAATATGAGGATTGATCAAATAGAAGCATATTTAGCTGCTTTAGAAGCGGGTGAAATATCAAAAGACGAAGAGGATATTGGTGATGAAAATGATATCGATTATTACCCAATGTCACAGCATTTGATAGATTAACTAGCGGAAGGATTTGAAAGAGGTTTGCCGGAAGAAGAGTTTGACCATGAAAACCCACCTTTAGATGAAAACGAAGTTGTCGGAGATTCAACTTTGGTTGATTATGAAGCACCAGGTACATCTTCATCAACAGAAATAGATTCTAGTTCTGGAGTGGCTCTTTGGAGGTCAAGAAATCGACACCTCTTATGGAAAAATAAACATTTAGAGTGGAATGATGACCGAATCGTCTTTTTGGGAAATACAGCATTACCAACAGAGGTAACATCTCTAGAAACCCCTTTTCAATTTTTCTCTTTATTTATAAATGATGATATAATTTGCAAGATTGTCGCTGAAACAAACTTATATATCACACAAAACAACCTTACTCATTGTGCACCAGTCACAACCGTTGAAATACGTCAGTTTTTTGGTATTCTAATTTTTACCTCAGTTTTTCATTACCCAAACGTTAGAGCATACTGGGGGAGGTATAGTTTTCAACATAGTTGAAATGTGTGTATGTGTTTGATAGGGGTAGTTTGTTAGTGGAAAAGTCAGGAGGGGACGCCTTAGAACAGACATATACGGACCTTGTTAGTGATGTCCTTCAAAAAGGTCAGGTGCGCAGTACCCACAACCGGTGTTCATGTATGAAACGATGCATGAATGTAGATGAAGAAAAAGGGACGTAAGGATCGTAGCACGTGGCGTTCTGTAGTTTCTGCCTACCCCCATGGGAAAAACGCGTGATTTTATGTATGTATGTATGATTTCTTTTAACCTCTAACGCGCAGTGTTGCCATTTGGCTACATTCCATTTTTTCACATAAATAAATAAAAATATTATTATTATACTTTTTTTATTATTTTTCCCCTATTCTATGACCTCAAATCTATGCTATATCTTTTTTTTCAAATCATAACAAAAAAATCGCGCATTTAAGGATTAAAGGCTTTAGTTTCATACGCAATATCATTACGATCATTTAGTATACAATAATTTTCCAAAAATATTTATCGTGACGACTGACGTAAGTTAAAGTGACAGTCCGGCCCATTTTAGGGCTTATCCTGAGCCAGCGGTAACATAAGAGTCAGGCCCATTTTAGACACCACTACGGATTATAAGGTTACTTCCTACATTAACAAAAAAATCTCGTTAGATTTAGCGACAAAGTCGCTAAAGTGGCAACATTATACTTTGCCCGTGGATGGTGCTATAGTTTGATAAACCATAAAGAATTATTTTTTCGTTCAAGTCCGTCAAATAGAGGGAGCTGGCCCATAAAGCCATCAAACCCATTGAGTTATACGAGATATAAGTACAAACCATAAAGATTAGATATTGTTCCGTATTTATTTTCTAGTATGGCAGTCCTCGTTTATCTTCACTATGGTCGATGGCCGACCACGGTGTTTGAAGTCGATGATATCTATAGATTGATGCACATTGCATTATTTTTTTATTTCGGTCACATGTTAATTATGTTTCTATAATAAACATAATGCAGAACCAATGATACTAATAACACTTTAGTTACAAAACTGGTAAGTTGACAATTTATAATTGAGTTGCAGCGGACGTGGGGCATGTACATAGTAGACACTTTTTAAGTTTTCACGCCTTTCAAAATTCCCAGGCAGAGCTATCCAACCCGCGATGCGTTACTGCGCATCCCAATAGTCCTTGTTGCACATATAGGTCAATATTGTAACGATCGCATCAGTCCGAGTTGTAATTATGCAAAGGTCAGACGATTTCGCCATAAATTGTGAGAAATGTTGACCATATTTTTTTTGTAAGGACGGATCCAAATGAATCCTGCGTTTTGTGTGACAAAAAAAAGGTTCTCACGGTGCTAGTCTTGGTTGCGTCGGTTTTTTATGGGAAATGAAGTCCATGTGATATACTTCCTGTACAGATGCACGTATTAGCTTTGCCCGGGGTCCGCGCGTTCATGTTTCGATCGAATTTCGCGTCGGTGTAATATGCTTTTCCTTTGTATCGCATGTGAGGTGGTGTGATGTATGTCATGTATTTTATTGTGTGATTGGTTACTAACATTTTTCTTGAACATATGATTGTGATGGCCTTGATTATGACATTCCCTACAGTTGTTGAGCCTAAGAAATAATCCAATACAATGGCCTTGTGATTTTGTTGTTCCTTGTTCCTTCATGTCTTATCATTGAATTGTCTTCATAAATTGCTATAAATCAATAGATGGTGCACTTCTGTTGTTCAGTATGTATCTATGTATAAGACCCACCCAATGAATATTGATTGAATATCAGTTAATTGTCCCATGCATCTCTCATGACTGTGTTCGTGCTTGTGGTGATCTGAATTTAAAACTATGTATATTTTATATATTTATCTCATTTGAGATGTAAATCATGTAATATTGACTCTTAAGTCATATTTTGAATACTTTATTCCTTAGTGATTCTCTATAATCAGTCAACATCAGTGCGCTCTGAAAGTGGTTTCCAGTATATTAAATTTCATTTGTGTTATTAACTACATTCTAATAGACAAATGTAACTAATTTGTTGATTTTCATTGTTTTCAATTATTTATGTTGTTTATTACTCTTTTTTTATATTTTCTTTATTAGTATAATTTCAAATACAGGATAATTTATAAGAAATTATTGCTTCAGCGACTTAGTATTTGTAGGTTATAATTTTCTGTTAAATTTTCTCTCCTATTAATTTTGTGTATGACACACATAATAATATATTTTTGTGCTTGTACCCATTCAAGAATACCTAATCTTTGTATAAGTACTGATGTTAAGCTACTAAAATGTAGGTTGAGGCTGCTGAGGCGTGTCATCAGGCTGTGCGTTTCCCCATAGAAATATCCAGTGATGGAATTTAGTGAGCTGAGTAGTCGTTAGTTTCATATAATATTTACTCTAATCAATACTCATTCATATAATTGTTGTGTATAGTTCCTTTGTCGGTTTAATTCAGTTCAACTTAAAATAATTTAATCTTTCATTGAACCTGGAAATTGAAATTGGTTTATATCTCATTGTTATGTACTTTTGCGAGTCATTGTCTTAGGGACATTCTTCATGGCAACTTGCCAACTTTTCTCATCATTACTATGATAAAACTGTAATTAATTATTTTGTAAAACTGGTGTCGTCTTTCTCTCATTTTCCATAAAAATGACTGAAGTAGGATATTGATACTTAATATGTGTAGGTAAAGAGAATTGTTCCATCTCATTTCAAATTAAAATCATTTATTTGCGTAAATAAGGTATAGAAGGTTCTTAAAGATAAGTGAATTGATCTCTTATTTTGCCATTAATTTCGGCGTGCAAATTTTACATAATTATTTATTATCTAAAGAAAGAAAAATTGATTAATTTGAATTGTGCATGCATTCAATAAATTAATGTAAGTAAATTGTATTAAATTCATTCTAATTTGTTAACATTCATGACCTACAACTTATAATCTAGGAACTCAAGTAAACTATAAAAGCATTTATCAATTAACATTTTTGTCAGAATACTCTTGAATTAAAAAAATGGGATTGTCATTATGGAACTTTGGTTTTAATTATACAATTTTAGACAAATAATATAACTGTTGTTTGATGTGAGTGTGAGATTTGTCTTGGGTTTATATAGCTTGTTGGTATTATCAGATTGAGAAGCATAGTAGCTTGTTGTTTGCTGAAAAAGACTTATGCTTGAAAACAAATATACAGGCTTTGAAGATATTCAGTATACACCTAAGACCTAGTCTAGTCCATACTTGTATTAAAAATAACCACATTATTGACACTATCTATCTGAATATCTAATTCTGTGCATGATCTGTCAATATAGATTGCAGTGCAACAGGGGTTAGCATCACAATTAAGAATAAATACTAAGCATGTAATGTTTACCTTTATATACATGGTTGACTAGAGTTGGAATCACACATTAATTTCGCTGTCATTATATAGACATGTGTACAACTTAAAGATGAAATTTGTTACAACCAGTCATGGTCATGACAACATAATCTCTTGATTAATTCTTGAATTGAGAGTTTAATAAGGTAATACATCTGTTTGATCACGCTCAGACAGCATGCACTGTGCATTCAAGTTTTGCACATTTGCACTATATTGCTTGAGATTTTGTTTAAAATTGGTAACTGGAACTTGACAGGGTTGGGTTTGCAAAGCTTGGTTTTGTAAAAGTCAGGCTTTCAGGTCATAATAGTACAATTCGTGTTCTCCACTTATTCATTTATCATAACTAAATTTTGCACAGAATAGCTTACTATATTTGGCTTCTGGATTTCGTCATCATTTTGGAGATGACTAAACATAACCTTTCTGCGATTTGTACTAGTAATTTACTGGTACTTAAATATTTAGACGCTTCTTACGATGAGCTGAAGAGGTGAGGTGGCTTAATTTTAACCCATAACCGCACTCTTGTCTGCTGTCATTTCGCATCACATACATTATACATTCTCACAATTTTTGGAGTTTGTTGAGTGGCATTTGCATTAATGAATACTCTTTATTTTTCTTATAAGGCTTACATAGTGGTGACATAGCAATTATGTTGTGAAACATCTGACTTTTACGGAGACAATAATTTGAATTTTAATCCAATCATAACTATAGTTGAAATAGTTTTGTTTATGTGGTGGAGTTTTAGTTAAATTAGTAGTAATGGATGATAAAATTTACAAGATTCGACATAAGCGCAAATTAGCTTGGTCGAAATGGGTGCATTTCGATGTTAACATGAATACTAGGTAAACATTAGAATATATAGTATTATAGTACAAAAATAGTAATTTACTAAATTGCTTACTTGTTCACAGGAATCCTGCTCATGCACATCATATAAATAGGAAGATCAATTGGGTTGTGAGTATCAAAGACATTTTTTATAAAAATATAGGTATTTAAAACTGCGAAATACCTTCCATATTTGTATTATCTGTTTCTATTATTATTGTATTGCATCAAGTATATGTCGCTGGATAGTTGTAAAAAACGGACTATTCTACGACGTTTGCAAAAGCTCCGATGATTGATATAAGGAAATCATTGCACAATCACCCTGCCAAATTTAGTTTATGGGACGGATAACATCTCAAATGCTGATTGGTTCATCTAAGTCGTTTTATATTAAACAAATAATTAATCAGCGCGGCCGGTAGGAAAAGTCTAATAATCCGAACTTTTGCAATGACGGGTTCTGGTGAAAAAGTGTGAAAGTCAGACTTATACCCTTTTTGACAAGGACTCCAAGTCCTCTGATTTTCGTATTAATCCGGTTTTTCCGATTATCCTGCGACATTTACAATCTTACAGATACCACCATCCATTAGAATGGATCCATCATGCTCGCACAGTGCGTGTGACATTTATGAGGGGGCAAACCGTGCCCCTTATGACTTAAACGCAGAGATTAAGACTGAAAATGACCCTATAATTGAGAAACCAGTGACCTCACCAAACAATGTTAGGCAGCAGATCGACGATATTGAGCGTGAAGATTTTGATGAAGAAAACAGGATCCTAAAGCACTGCTCCGGAATGATCGTCGATGGAAAAATAGCCGCAGCCGCTCACTACTCTGGAAATCTGTCCAGTGCTAATTCAAGCCTGGCATCCAGCTCAGAGACTATCTCTAATATATCAAACCTAATCACGCACGATTATAGTCTCCCTGGTTGCAGCAAAGATGCAGACGACTCCAATACAACTATAAAGAATATGATACATTCAAAAAAATATGCTGTGCATGAGCAAAAAGAGGATTTTATGCAGAAACTTTTGAGTAGCAATACTCAGGAAAAGAAAGATTTTCCTAAGGGGAAGTTGTATAAAGGCGACAAGATGGACTGCGAGAATGATGAGGGATGTGATTTGAATGGTGTGAGTGGGCCGTCAGGGAGGACAAGTTCTAACGCGTCGAGCATAGGGAGTTCTAGTTCTGACAGTACTAAGGAGTTTAGCGTACCGTCCACCTCGAACGCTGAGAAGCTACTTGGCCTTGACGACAGCAGGAAAAATGAGCCGGGAAGTTCTAAGTCTTCGGTAAGTATAAACAATTAATGTTTCTGGACTCTTATACTTGCCAGCCTAACTGCCCAAGTTAGTAATGGACGTGGTTATAAGCAGTGGTGGCCTAGTGGACGTTTCACCGACTTACAAATAGTAGGTCGTGTGTTCGTATTCCTTTATATAAGATCCAGGCGGGCGCGCACCAATGGGTTATTAATGGCCTACGTGCGCATTATTCATCACTACTGCTCGGTGAAGGAAACATCGTGAAGAAACCGACATGCCTAAGAATAAAAATTTAAAGGCTTGTGACATTCATCGACGCGCACTGGCCCCGCGTGGTGGATTACAGCAGCGGTCAGATTTGCAACATCGGTACTGAAGCAAAAAGAGCTCTGCTACAACAACTTGATCATGGTAACTATTAACATAATGTCCACTTTAGGTAAACAGCATCGTGCCGGCTTCTACATATATGTCCAGCTCTGAACTGTACACTAGCTTTATTTTTGTAGAAGTGTCTTAAACTTTTAAATCAATATTCTATTAGCCCATACTATTAATTATGTAAAAACTTGTTAAATTACTTGTTTTTTTTTTTGTTTATAATAAAAACCATATTACGCGAAAGTCAGGTAATTAAAGGCACTTATTCGCTGTATCGCATAATATGTACATATCTCACTAGTAACGCGTTAGCTGCGTGTTGTTTTATACGATGATTTCTCACCACGAACACGTAACTTGCGTTTTTTCACATAGCATAGCGAGATTAGCGAGTCAGGGAGTAGCCCTGGTATTGAGGCATGCTTGCTCTTTTCTTTTTATTAGGTTATTATAACTATATATGTATATTATAACAATAACAGTGGTAATTTTTGTCATAATTATTGTATTCTTGTGCCGAGTATAAATAAAACTGTTCTGCTTTTTAGTTCCAAAATGTCAGAGCTGTGACATTTTAAATGATATTGTCTTTTGTTTCAAGTATAACTATGGGGATGGAGACTACGATTCTGATGAAGATGTGACTGAAGAATCGTGGTGCACGTGCCTTTCCTCCCACGAGGTGAATATTAATAATTTTATCATACTGATTTATCTACCCTTTTCTCACATTCCCTCTTCTACTATACTTCTTAAGGGGCTGAAGTGAATATTTGTCATTCTGGACATAACCATATTATAAATAGCGTTATAAATGGATTCTGTTGTGCCAGATTTTCAGTAACAAATTCTTCAGTATAAGATGTTCAACTTGTGTCGTCTCTGTCGCTATCTGTTAGTAGGGCAAATGTTCACTTCATAACACAGAATATAAAAATTTGACATGGTTTTAATGTATACAAAAAAATGCGTATTTCAGGATGATGACGACGATGATGAGCCAGAACCGGAACCGGAAAGACCTTGGGTAATATTTACAGCCTGAAAGTATAAAATACAAAATATAACTCCTGTAAAATAACGTCAACGTCCGCCATTTTGAATGTTCAATATCAATTCTGGTTTCCATTTTCCATTCCAAGGTTTTGTAAATGGAATGAATATTTCATCATACAGTATTAATATTTATGGCTGTCCCATTTGTCAGGTCACTAAACGACGTGTGATGTTAACATGAGTTACAAGTTGAGGGAAAAACAGGGATAAAGGAACTATTGTTTATCAGTGCGATTTTGCTCTCTATTCTGTGTGTTTGCTCAGCAAGCCAAGGAAGATTTTGGCTTTGGAAGCTTAGTGTTAGTACCCAAAAACCATATATTCTTCTGTATAGTTTCAAGATAATTGCCACAGCAATATTGCTCTATGACTTCTAGTCTTAGCTATTATTAAACTTTCGTTGGCGTACTTGAACGCGAGGGGGGAGTGGACATTGCAAGTTGAAATGATAGACAATGGTCCCTTTTTAGCCCGCTTTGCTGGCTTCGGTGGTTGGGTATAAAAAGCTTTTCAGTTCAAATAAGGCACTAACTTCAACGACATCGTTGGCTCGGTGTTTGAGCTCAGTCGAAGGGATTTTTGTATTTGCACTGATCCAATAGTAGTTAGCATAACCTGTTTATTGTAAATTATATTACGCAGTAATTTGTAGTGTTACATTATATAGTGTTAATGAGCTTAGATTTAGTTGAAATGTTATTAGTAAGTAAATCTGCTTCTGGAGTATACTATACTGACTACGTTTCGTTTTTAAGTGCACTTGTTCCACGTAAATCTCTGAAGAATTGGCTAGAAACTTTCTGCAGGTGCTGATCTAGAAAAATGTCTGTATTCATGGTCCCTTTACGGTCTTTACAACAAATTGATTTTCAAATCTCCAATCATTCATACACGACACGTTATTAATCGGAATTACAAATCGTTATTGTGTTACCAAGTCAATAGCCGCGTCCAGACAGGGCTAACAGATTCACGAGGACGCCGCACGGTGGGACAAAATCTGTAATTCTTCTGTTATTTGCCACAATTTTATTCTTCGGTCAGCTAGTACTACTTTTTCCACCTTCTGGACATTTTCTTTAGTCACGACCGTTACCGGTCGTCCCGGGCGGAGGTCATCTTCACAACTCTCGCCCTTGTTGAAATAAGCGATCCTATATTTTGACCATTGCATAGGAAAGCCCAGACTCTTGAAGAATCGATGACATATAGTCAAAAATGTCTTTTGGCGTCTTTCCTTCTTTAACAAAGAACTTAATCACGGGGCGGTGCTCCAAATTTCGAGAATTTCCAGTTTCAGCGGACATTGTGATGTTAATTGTTCGACAGTTAAGTTGTTTACGGGTTCAAAAAAATAAACAGGTTACAATTATATTGCTACTGAGTCCCTCAATTAGTGTTATCGGTAAGGAAATGATTAGTCATCGCTATATACCTTAGGCCACGAACTTATCAGCCGCCCCTCGTACGGGTAAAAAGGATTATTATGTCTATGAAAGCCGGATTACGTCCCACTGTGCGTCGCGCGGTGCACGTTCAGCCAACCTGAAACTTATTCGCGTCGCCTCGAAAGGCATGATTGCATAAACCATGAGCGACTTCAGCCTCCCAAGACATACACAGACAAGTATATACGCAAGCTTTTAAAATGTCTCTACAAAAGTATATTTCAGTATAATAATAAATAAATTTATCTATACATATAAATAAAATTGGAGTGTCTGTTTTTAATATTGAAATAACCGTTTTTTACTACATGCATATGAATATATATACGGTACATACACCAAAATAACATTTTTTACAATTTTTGTCTGTCTGTCTGTCTTTCTGTCTGTCTGTTTGTATAGGCTAATCTCTGAAATGGCTGGACCGATTTTGACGGGACTTTTATTGGCAGGTAGCTGATGTAATAAGGAGTAACTTAGGCTATCTTTATTTTAGAAAAATTCTTTTATTTTAGAAAAAAATAGGGTTAAGTGCATTTGGTCTCACTAAAAAATACATTGTTAAGTTCCGACATCCACGCGAACGAAGTCGCGGGCACAGCTAGTGATAAATATAAATAAATTCAAAATAAATAAATAAATAATCTATACATATAAATAAAATTGAAGTGTCTGTTTGTAATATTGAAATAACCGTTTTTTACTACATGCATATGAATATATATACGGTACATACACCAAAATAACATTTTTTTACAATTTTTGTCTGTCTGTCTGTCTGTTTGTATAGGCTAATCTCTGAAATGACTGGACCGATTTTGACGGGACTTTTATTGGCAGGTAGCTGATGTAATAAGGAGTAACTTAGGCTACGTTTATTTTAGAAAAATTCTTTTATTAAAAAGATAGGGTTAAGTGCATTTGGTCTCACTAAAAAATACATTGTTAAGTTCCGACATCCACGCGAACGAAGTCGCGGGCACAGCTAGTAATAAATAAATTCAACCCATTACTGTCCCACTGCTGGTCAAGGGTCTCTTCTCAGAATGAGAAGGGGTAGGCCTTAGTCCACCACGCTGGCCCGGTGCGGGTTGGCGGACTACACACACCGTCGAGAACTTTATGGACACCTCTCAGGTGTGCAGATTTTCTCACGATGTTTTTCCTTCACCGTAAATGTAAGTGATAATCAAATTTTGATCCGCACATGATTCCCAAAAGTGAGAGGTGCGAGCCGGGTTTGAACGCGGACTCTCCTGCATGGAAAGCAAGCGTTCAACCGCTAGGCTATCACTGCTTTCAATATGACTGTAGCATAAATCTATTCACAATATACATAATTGGACACCTCAGCGTAACTAGTGACAGTGACCATGTATTATTCATCCAACACCAAATGCATAAAAGCATCTATCAATATAGTGTTGTCTCTAATCAATCTTCATCTGAAATTGTCGAGAATAACGGTTTCGTGACCAAAGAAGCTTATGTGAAGTCTTCAGGGTTCCGTATCAAATTGAGGAATTTCAAGAGTTTCAAATTATCAGTTAGTTCGTTACGAAGAAAACATTTTTAGTAAAAATAACTTGGTGCGTGATAAATTTGCTATGATTTATGACAACGGAACCCTACTTGTGCACAAACAATTGAGTTGACAGGATTTGTAAATGTCGCCAGCTATTTTCAGAATAAGATAAAAGTACTTTGTTTTTTTTTTTTTGACTTCGACTTGTGTTTACGATTTACGAAATACGTTTCTATGAGCAAAGAAAAATTACTTAAATAACAGGGAAATTTTATTATATTGCGTAGTTGGTCATATAGCTCGGGTCTAACAGCACCTTGTACTGGGTTGTAAATATTAAACAGGAGAGGTGGCGAAGTTGGGTGAATAGTTTTCTTCAAATATAAACCTTATTTTAATGAATAATAGTGCATTTTTCAATGCTAATGGCCACTCGTTGCTAAACAAAACGCTATTTTCATATGATCGACGCAGCATTACTTACGAATACCTATACAGCTCCAAAAACTTCCAAAAAATATTTAATAGATACGGATTCGTAGGATTCTTTTTGTTCTAACATTGCATATACATAATAACACCTGGTTTGCATTTTCGATTTTTGGCTTTAATATTTTGTCGTGGTATAAAATACAAGATTTTATATATCTAATAAAGTATCTTTGGCGGGCTGCGCTTTCGTTCGTGTGTGCACGCCTGTATTGTAGATAAGAACAGAAGGCTCTGCTCTTGCCAAAGTTACTGTATAGCCGAACAAAGACACAAGTATACCAGATCACAAGATATAATATGGAGTTTTCTCAGAAAATTATGTATGTTTTGGACATAGTTGAACTATATAATAAATCTTTAAATCTTTATATTTACTTCTGCACATTTTTATTTGAAGACATCCAGTATCACTTCTTTAGAACACTTCATTTATATCGGGCGACCTTACATACTTAGGTAGATAAGTACTTTATTGTTCGACGGTACGATGGGCTAAGCAGGATTACATTTACAGCTCATGAGAAAATGTCCTTTGGAATCCAAATATTTAAACAGGGCAATTTTTTTATCACTTTCCAAATTTTCACACGGTGTTCTAGCCATGAATATGAACAACTTTCACTATGGGTCCAACTCTGAAATCACGAGGAAAAAAACCCAGTTAATCTTTTGTATGAAACATGTATTTTTTTTCTCTCTTATCTCTGTATTTAATTTATTGTTAATTTTCAAGCTTTTAATTGAATTGTAGACTCGAATATATATATTTTAGGCCTTAAAACCTTTATGAGCTTACTAAAAATACGCGAATTAAAGTTTTGTCCATAATGTTTCGCGTTGATTATTAAAGAGTATTTTTATAATTCACAGTATTATAGTGTTGCGCTATTTTTCCTTTTTCTATGAGTCGCATATCATTGTTACGTTTAAATTCGCAGAGGAAACGTCGCCATGATCCGCCGCTGCCACAGTCGGCTAAGAAGTTCTGTGGGGACAATTCATCTTCGTCCTCATCGACTTCGGATGGCTGGCTTTCACCTACTACTAGCGGCATTGCCAGTACTAGCGGCATACAAGGCCCGCCGGAAGTGAAGCCGTGGCTTAACAGGTAAGGTTTCACTGCATTTGGTCGAATTTTTCTACAGATTAATGAGAATCTAAATAAAAACTTCGTTATAAAATTTTATACGTATGGTTAAAGAAAGCGAGGTATGGCACTAATGACACGTACCTATTAATTGTTAAATTAATATTTTTTTTATGTTCTATAAATAATAAACTAGCAACATCGTACATTTCAAGGAATCGACCTAAGCGCTCGGGTACTCTGACAAGAATCTAGAAATCGACAATCTATTATTGTACTTAAAAACACAATTCATCCTTCAGATTCCATTCCTGGACTAACGTGGAGAAGATTCAGGCTATCGACGAGCTGATCAACTGCTGCGACCCCAGCCAGGTCCGCCACATGATGAAGGCGATCGAGCCTCTTTTCCAGCGCGACTTTATATCCCTGTTGCCCAAGGAGCTGGCCCTCACTGTCCTGGGCTACCTGCAGCCTAAGGATCTGCTGAGGGCAGCGCAGACCTGCCGTTATTGGAAGTAAGGAAATCTATTTGATTCTTGAAGATCTCACGGCTGCCAATAATAACAAACACATAGGGAAGACAAGTACCTACACTGTACTCTTTTCCGGACTTTATGTTACTTATCATTCGATTTTTACTACCTCATTGGTCTATTGGCCGCAAGCGCGACTGCTAAGCGTGAAGTCTCGGGATCGGTTCCCAGGTCGGGCAAAGTGTTATTGGGTTCTATGGAAATTCTCAATTGCAGCACGGAGTCTGGAACTGTGCCCGGTAGATGGCAGTAGGCTCGCCACCTATTACTTGGGACTCAATAACGGCATCGGCGAAATGTGGGTGTATAAAAGAACACCTCTGCCCAGCGGCGTGCACAGAGTTTTTAGACAGGGTAGGCAGAAAATTTTAAAAGCTTACTTACCAGAAATACCTCCTACATGTTGGTATTGGTTCGTCGTCGTCGATTAAATAATGATGTATGTGTATTGCCACCTGAAATATCTTATAAAAAATATCTATCAGAGTTATGTAGGGTAGGCAGTGTCTTTTTGTCTTTATGAACCGCCCGCTACTGCGTCTGCCTTACCCTTTGGGGAATACCGGCGTGATGCTATATTATTATGTGTAAGCACAATTAAAATGGTAACTTTAAAATTTTAAAATGGTAATGGTTACTGTAGGACGTGGTCTATAAGGTAAATACAAATATGATTTTTACGTGCGTAGAACAACATTAAATTTCAAAGTCTTGAGAACCCCTTCATAATCTTCTTTTTTGTGAACAAATGTTTATCTTATAAAACATGTAGCACGTTGACAGTCACGTTTCGTTAAAGGTGACATTAACGAGCGTCAATGACGAGTAATTGCTACATAAATTACTTGTACCTTGTTCAATGATTTCAATTGACATGTCAAGTTTAATGACAAGCCGTGATAATATAGCGGTTGAACGCTTATCTTCTAAACAGAAAGGTACCTGAATGTGTACCTATGTGTGTTCAGTTCAGTTACTCTGATGTTGTATACTAACCTTGTTACCCGCAATCAAGGGTGTGGCCGACCACTGGACAGTTTCACTTGATTGTTCATGCCCAAGATAATTTAAATAGGGCCATTCTTACGTATATTGCTTACTTTCTATTTAATACGTCGTACAGTCATTCGTAACCGATGTATGCTAGTGGCGGAATGTCGTTTGATGAAGGGGGAGGCCTTCGTTCAGCAGTAGACGCCTTCTGGCTGATGATGACAGTCATTCGACGATTAAATTCTGACACCAACTGATATCACTCGAGTAACTGCCATAACCTAACTGAACCTTACAGATTCCTGGCTGAAGACAACCTACTCTGGAAGGAGCAATGCCGCCGCATTGGCATTACTGCTCTGAAGAAAATGCCCCGTTCCTTACCCCGTTGCGCTAGTCCCTGGAAAACTGCTTACATGCGCCAATACTTGATCGAGAACAATTGGCTCCACAAGCCCGTGAACAACCCAATCGTGTTAAGGGGCCATGATGACCACGTGATCACTTGCCTGCAGTTCTACGGTAACAGGATCCTTAGCGGCAGTGATGATACCACACTGAAAGTTTGGTCGGCTGTCACCGGAAAGGTAAGATGTGTAAAGTATATATATATATTCAAGGTCTTGTTAATTTTATGTCTAAGTAACCTTTCACTGGTAGAAAAGTAGCTAGCCATTTGACTAAATAGTTCCTCATTATTCGAGTTCCATTTGTGACAAACATTCCTCTTTGTAGCATTTCTTAAAACTGTGGCTACAAATGTTTAAAAAAGCAATTTGTAGACTTAAAAATCGTTTTGCTAGCTCAATTTACTATAACATGCTAATACAATACTATATGTACAAATGCTTCTACGTTGATTAATGTAATTGGTGTATTACCGTTTAGATTAACTACAAATAAATAAATAAAAATTTGTCATTTCTGAAACTTTCTGATATAAACTTTCTGTTTGAACATAGATTTGTTTTTCTCTGGCTTCTAATGCCTCATAAATATTTGAATAGTATATTACATATAATGATATCAATGAATATATATGTATATCAAAATGTATTCACAAGTTTTATATAGTATATAATGTTTCAACGTAAAACTTATTAACCGTTATCTGTACAGTGTCTTCGCACCCTAGTGGGTCACTCTGGCGGTGTGTGGTCATCGCAGATGGTGGGTGATCTGGTGATCAGTGGCTCCACGGACCGCACCCTGCGCGTGTGGAACGCCAAGTCAGGGCTCTGCCTGAAAGTCCTCGCTGGCCACACTTCTACTGTGCGCTGCATGCACCTTTACCAAAATAAGTAAGCATTTTAATTCATATGTTACATAAATACCGCTGGGCTGATTTTTCAATAGTTGTTAAACCTCTAAGTCCATACAAAAATTGTTCTAATTTCAAATTAACAGTTAGATAAGTTTTATGTGGGCATTGGAAAATCAGTCTTCAAGTGATCAAAGAATGGTCCTAGTGTAACTTAAATTCTGCCACTGTCCTTGATTTGAGAAGAAACATAATGGAACACATACTATAGTTATCAAGTCATTTTTAACTTACATCTAAGGGCCTATTTCAGCACTTACCATTAAACTGGTTAGATATCTTTTGTGGTGGAATGGGTTTAATTTATGTTATATATTATCTGTTTCAAAAGAGTAAGACAAACTCGACTCGACTTTGAGGCTGTAATTTTTTATCTAACATTATACATATTTTGTTTATTGGAATACTATCGGATACTTTATCAGAAAGTGGTGAAACAGACCCTAAGTATATTGATAAGGTTACGATTTTTATCAACATTAAAATGATGTAAACAACCACACAGTATATTAAAATGATACTGTTGAGCATTTACACATTCGTGCTCGCTAGTTGCTTCGCCACTCGCCTTGCCATAGTTTAGTGTTGAACTGGTGATAACATCCTCCTTAACGGGTTAAAATCCATATCTTTGTAATGGATTGATTTATACTCATTTTTAAAAGACAACAAGTCTTCCCATAATTCTCATAGCCACTTAAAACGCTTCGTGTATCAATTAAATGTTTAATATTATTTAGGCTGTGTTGTTGAGCGTGTACTGGATATAATACAATAATTTCAATTATTTTATACTAATAACTGAAGATCGTTTTAGCTTTAAGCCCTGCTACCACTACTAATTCGTAAAAGCATATTATGATGTAATTATTTTTTCAATATGATTTTTATTTAACTTTATTTGGAGTCCATTTTACTGTGCAGAAATGAAACAAAACGTAGTATTTTTGTCTATGCACTAATTAAATAGTTTTATTAACATAGATTCCAATGTAATCATAACAGTGAGAGAGAAAATATAGACAGTTAAACAAGAACATGGTGCAAATAAATTGCGGTAACTAATGCTACGTCAATTCTTACTTATTAATAGACGCTGAATAAAGTTTTATCGTGAATCACGCGACAATCGCATTCGGCGCCCTATTGAAGAAAGCTCGGACCAATCGGCGCGCACAACGAGTCGTTACATAAAATTTAGATTTTTAAAAGAATCTAACTTTGTTCTGCATTGACTATTATTTTTTGACTTATTATTTATCAGTTTATAAGTAGGGGCAAAATTCTAAATACTTGTATAACACAAACAGACAGATTAAATATTTGCTTGTATTTGTTACAGGGTCGTATCTGGGTCACGCGACGCCACCCTCCGCGTTTGGTCGATCCCTGACGGGCGTTGTCTACGGGTGCTCATCGGCCATCTAGCCGCCGTGCGATGCGTGCAGTACGACGGCAAGCTAGTCGTGTCCGGGGCCTACGATTACTTTGTCAAGGTGTGGAACCCAGAGACCGGAGACTGTCTACACACGCTTGCGGGACACACCAACAGGGTCTACAGCCTGCAGGTGAGATAAGACACAGTTTTGTACTATTACATACTTCTTCCTAGTTGTGTTCTCAAGACCACCACGAAAGTGAAGTTGATGATTGTTCATGTTGAACTGAAGACAGGTACAAGAATGCAAACAGTTATCCGAGTGTATATTGCACCTACCATGCGCAGTATCGATTTTACGGAAGAGTTACAGTCCTCTCAAAGAGATAAGGTTTGCTTCTATGTGGTGACCCAATGTAGAAAGCGTACCGTGTCATCATCGGATAATAGATGACTAAAAGGGTATTGTAAAAAGTGACTCTGATTTTATATCTATAAGTTGGATAACAGCAGCCGCCGCCGATGAAAATAGGCCATTCAGGAATTACAGATGCGTTGTCGACCTAAGACTGAAGTTAGAAAGCCTTGTGAGTCAGTAAATTGACTAGTTGTTTGTAAGCTTCCTCTAGAACATAACTATGCTTACACATAGTTCTTAGTTGATGAGACTCTGCAATTGCATATTATACTTTTCAGTTCGATGGCATCCACGTAGTGAGCGGCTCCCTGGACACTTCAATTCGCGTGTGGGACGTGGAATCTGGACAGCTGAAGCACACCCTCACCGGCCACCAGTCGCTGACCTCTGGCATGGAGCTACACTCCAATATACTGGTGTCAGGCAATGCTGACTCCACAGTCAAGGTGTGGGATATCACTACTGGACACTGTCTGCATACCCTGTCTGGTGAGTTGTTTTCCATTTTTGAAGTGGTCTGCGTCATCATCTACCAAGCTTTCTGTAAGTAGTGTTGGTCATGGATATCATTTTATAATATTGGGTCTCTTCTTTTCTTCTTTATTTGTCAGTAATGAGGTTGGTATCCGGAATGGTAGACATGTTTTTCTTTCATAGTTAATTTATCATAGCACATATGCAGGATCTTTTGCTTACAGGTTTGGCAGAGGTGTATTATTGTATATACACATTTTTTCAATCTCGTTATTGAAAGCCATGTATTAGAGGGCTAACCTATTGACATTTACCATGCAAAAATCCAATCTTTGCTGCTATTGAGATTTTCTAATAGAAAAATCCAATGACACTCAGCAGTAATGTTTGAGACCACTAGAGTTATGTGGCCGTCCAGTCAGTGACACTAATTTATTGTTATAATTAACCTTACAGGACCTAACAAGCACCAGTCGGCCGTAACCTGCCTGCAATCAAGTAACCGTTTCGTGATCACGTCATCGGACGATGGCACCGTCAAGCTATGGGACGTGCGCACGGGAGAGTTCATCCGCAACCTCGTGGAGTTAGGCTCCGGTGGCTCTGGAGGTGTCGTGTGGCGCATACGCGCCTCCGCCACCAAGCTCATCTGCGCCGTCGGCTCCAGGAACGGGACAGAGGAGACCAAACTCCTCGTCCTCGACTTTGACGTGCCCGGAGCTTGTCGCAAGTGTGAGGAATAGCAACGACAGAACCGACGCCTTGTGCGTCGCTACGCCAACCTCTACGCGCCCTGGCATTGTTAAGGTGCTTACGTTTGTGTCTGCGTCGGTCTCTATGATTGCTGCATGTGTCTTGACTATGGTTATGTTTGATATTTGAATCAAGGTAATAAATTAAGGTTAGCGTGAAGATGAATATCATTGTGTGCCCTATGACCATAAAGTTTCGTAAAAACATAGGTCATAGTGGCTCAACTATTCACTCGTACATAAAATGGACAAGATATCATTGCAGCAACATATCTGTGTCTATTGATACCCATATTATTATATTATCAGTAGAAATTACACCTATGACAGTTACTGATCATTACATACATGGCCTGACAAAAACCCGTTTTGTTCTGATAGTCTGCGACTCGGCCCACTCATAGCACCCGATAGCACCATCCTATATAGAATATTATATTCTACATTATATCGGATTTTTTTCAGGTCATGCCGTCAGTTATAGTCATTTAGTAGACAAAGACTTAATTCTACAAAGTTACCTCAGTTCATAGGTTTTAAAATCTATCGCAGTCTTACTGTACTGGTTTATTTGACACTTCATGAACGTCGACATACGTCACTTGCCATTTAAACGTCATTGAATGTCAAATGCAGGGATTAACTAAATCACCGTATATTAAATCTAAATCCAGTTGTTTGAAATCATTAAATTTACTACGCTTCATATCATAATTATAAATTAACAGAGATGCGGCTATGTCGAAATAAGTCTTTCATACGACCAACCAGCACAATGTAGCGACTAGGGCGGTGAGGTTCAGCCGGTACATTACGTTTTAGAGTGAAACAATTGAGCGTCATAGTTTTGGCGCGTTCAAAGAATTATGCGAATCAGCAAACGTGTGATCAGCACCGGCGTTGTGGCAAGTGGATAAATACTACCCACCGGACGGTAAAATGTGCAACATGCAAATGTTTAGTTATTTCTTACTATAGTCTTGCGTAAATCAAGTATCCACGATGTACTCAATAATAATCAATTCAATACCATTACTATAGTTCTAGGTGTTAAAATGTTCAGTAGATAAAAATGGTGGCTACACAACCATCTCGCATTGCCAAATTCCTTAATTTTTTACTCTGTATTCCAAAGAGATGAAAATCGGAATTAGATGTTAAGTTTTTTTTTTATTATTTGTAAGATGCTTCCCCGTGATGGTTATCGTTTTATTTTATTTTTTCTTTTAACTCGGCACTGTATAATTTATTCCTGATGATTATTACATTTTACAGTAATCCAGTTCTAATATTATCTACCCACATAATTGGTTTTAACTTTACTTTAACTATGAATTAATTAATGTGCTTCATTTTATTGTAAAAAAAGAAAACATTTTATTTATATTTGTGATGAAATTATTTATAACAATTTGATAAACCATGAATGGTGGTTTATTTATCTGAAGTGATTTAATGGAGATGTCAGCTCTCCTCGCTGTAAAACAAACACCATCATTGTTAGATCATGAATAAAGTGGTGTATCTGGATTAGTTTTAACTTGTTATCCCATACTGGATTGCTTTATTTTAACTCTTATTGGTTTATTTTAACTCTTAATTTATTTATTTTAACTTTTGGTTTATTTTATCTCTCTGACTTAGGACAGTAGTAATCCTATCTGCCATTAAAAACGGCGAATATACCTATTTACATGTAATTACTTTTTGTTATTGTATTGTATCGTCCTCAAAATTTGTCATTATTTATATATTAACATATAGTGGCATATACTGTGTTGTCCCAAATATCTCATTTTAATGGCCAGCAGTTTTATCGCTTAACTTCTTTAATAGTCACATAAGATAAATGTACGTCTAATAAATATAAACATTAATAAACATTTCAGACTTGTAATGATACCGAATTAAGATTTAAACAATTTAAAAATAATAATTCTTGATGGTGTTAGTATGCGCGTACGCAATTGAGCATTTGCGATTTAAACGTAACATGGCGTAGTGGGTGGCTATAATACACCCGCTGTGCGTGTATTTATTTGTTGTGTATATATACAAATAATAATGTGGTCATTGAAGGTCGCGATTATGTAGCCGCTACTCTTCATAAATGGCTGTAATATTATAAATAATTAAACGAAGACTGAAGCATAGTTATAGTGTAATATTTAAAGTATTAATTTGTAGTTACTCCTGTACTACCGACCATCACACTCAGCTGTATGTCTTTGTTGTCTACACTTCCCTTTATTTGTAAAACATTCAGTTTCTTTTTTGTTATTAGTTTTTAAGCACAGACGCGAATCCGTCGCGACAGTAATCAATGAGAATTTTAATTAGTTACGTCTTATTGTAGTTCTTTTTATTTGTAAATGTAATTATTACATTAAGTATTTTTAAACCAAAATGTTTCCATAGCTGGGGTTAGAAATGAATTAACAATATGTTGTGTTACCCTATTATGTTTACTGTTCGCTTCTTGTATACACTTGCGTTGACAGTTTCATTACATATGTAAGATGTTACGTGAAGTTCTAGTAATGTGATTCATACATACATTTTACATATGCCTTGTTAATTTCCGACTCTATTGCTCAAGTTATAGATCATAGTTTTCATTTCTAACTCCGATGTACCTATGGCATTTTCTTCTTTCAAATCTTATCTATTCTATAATGTACACCAACGAATACTGTCATTTCAATACGGGCGAGTACACGCCGTGTATCTGTTTATTGTTTAGTTCTGGAAATATTGGGCTGATGAAAATAAAATTGGGCAGTTTTGATCACATAAATTGGGTATTTTTATTGTAGCGAGCACACAAGACTGACTATTCGCAACGTTACTTGTATAATATGCTGTATATTTTTGTTCAGTCCCGTTTGAATAATCATGAGTAAGAGATTAAGATTGAGTATATGTTAGTGTTATTCTGTTACACTGTTATTACATCAGATAAGGAGTAGTTACCCAGGAGTATTACAACTGGCGAGAACTAAGGCACGTATTAATAAACAAGTCTCATGTAAGATCTTAAGTATATTTTTGTCGATTCGACATTTACTTAGTGATATTAATACGGGTCTAAAATGTATCTTGTTCTGTGACATTTATATTTGGGAGTTACAATGTACAATGCAACTCGTCAGTAAACATTGTGTGTTCGCTATTCCGCCCGTTCGAACAAATTGACAACACAACTGTATGTATGTAGATGGCGGTACTTGACGGCGATGTTTGGTTGTTATTATTTTCATCTTAATTCTTCTATTACTTTTGCTTTTATGTATAACTATTGATTAATAAATCCAATTGTTTTCAAGTTTTATTTTGTTTACTTTTCGTGTCTGTCTGTTTTTGATTTTTTGTCCGTAACCGTGTTGAGTTTCATTCATATCAGGCATTTTATTTTTTCATGTAGATATTTTAATAATCCATCTATTATAAGAATAATATTATATTATACAAATATATCGATATCCAATTGAAGCGAATTTAACATAGTACTTTAAATAGGCGACGCTTCACAAGCAGTTCAGCGAATCTTCAGAACGACATTTGGTAATTTCGAAATTTTATTTACCTCATAATTTATTTGCTGTCATATCAAAAATCTACAGCTAATCTTTCGGTCAACGGCAATCCTCGTGAGTCTTAAATGTACAAAATGCCTCTGTATCGATAACAAACTACCATAGAATGGCTTAGTGAACTAAGCCATTAGTTAACAGATGTCCGCGACACGATCTGAGCCTGCGCAGCCAATAATAAAAACACGGTATCCGAAAAATAGGCCTGTTGTGAAAATTATATAAGTGAGAAAAGTGGAAATTTTTTAAATCCCTAAATAACAACCGTTATGTCAGGTTTTTAAAGTTTGAATATTTACTTAATTCCTATAACACTACTTCTAGTTTCAGTGCCTTATTTTTCGTATATTATTTGCATTTGTATTTTGCGGTTTCTAAGTCGTGCAAGTAGGTTTGTAAGGAATATAAAAAGGAAGGATGGTGGTTTTTACTCAGGACAGGGAGACGACAGGCTTTAACTAAAAATATATAATTGCCGAATAGATTAATTTGTAGTTTCTTAAACACTATTGTTTTACATCTACTATCTATATTCTATACAAATAAATCAAATTGAAATGTCTGTAATGTTTGACATTACAGACATTTCAATTTGATTTATTTGTAACAGCTTTTTACTAAATGCATATGAAATTATATACGGTACTAATAAAAATAAAATCTGTGTCTGTTTGTTCCGGCTAATCTTCGAAACGGCTGCACCCATTTTGACGGGACTCACTGGCACATGCTATAAGAAGAAACATAGGTTACTTAGATTTTAGAATAAGGGTTACGCGTAAAGAATAAACGGGTTCGTAATCGACGCGGGCGAAGCCGGGGGCTGAAGCAAGTACGCTATAATAAATGTTAGTAATTGTAATAGTAAAATACATCATAAAGATGACTATATATTAAACATATACGTTCCAAACAATATCAAAGTTTGTAGGTTAGACTATATTTTAATTTAAATCACTCCAGATGATTTACTTGAGTTTGCGCCTCATCCAGTGGGTTAGATGGTGATGATAATGTCAGCAGGTCCGCGTAGTCGGGTGAGGTCATTATAGTTCGATATTTGAGTAGCTTCCTTGCCTTCACTTGACGTGTAAGAAGTGTACCTGGGTGTACTAACAGTATTAAATCCAATGTTTTTAGCCTTGATTCGCGCCTCACGATGTAACATCCTGTTCTACCTCGCGAAAAGTTTACTAAAGTGATACCTCCATAATACTGATAATTCTTAAATCGGCGGAAAGGAGATACCTACCTTCTTCTCACAGATATTTTTATTTAGCTCGTAACTAAATAGTTATCTGATACATCCAGGTGTGACAGTCAGCCTCGCTACCAAAATTCATAGTCCAGGCATCACAACTAACATATAGATTTTAAAACCGTATCGGACTAGTGTGCATGGCTACATAAATATAATGCATTAGTACAAAATTATATCGCGCAGTAGGTACACATAATCAAGCCTACCTGAGATTATACTCGACGTGTAAACGAAACGTTAGCGCCATTTAATTCGATATCAACGCACTTATACTGTGTCAACGCCTTCTATTGTAACTTTGGGAGCTCTCCACTACCTAATTATGATGTGGACTTATTTCGATTATCTATAGGTACGAATAAAGAGGTAAAATTTGTTTCCGTGTAGTGGGTAATCTCCGGAACTAATGATCCGATTCTAAAAATTCACTGTAAACAAGTACACGCTATTGTATACACACTCCACAAATCTTGGATCTAGACACCCTAGGTTTGCGTGGGTGCAGTAAAAGACGATCTTCAGCGCTGGCCCTGAGGTAGAGCGAGTGGAGCAGTCGGTCTAGGCGTCAGGTAGTAAGGGGCGCCAAAATGCCAAATGCGAAAAGCTATTTCGAAGCGAAGAGTAAATTTGTTATGGCGCCTTTTGAGAGGCGCGGTACTACACGATTGCTTATGTTATTTGAGCTACTTAATTTAAATTGTGATGTGATGACTTTTGCAATAGTTTTTGAAAAAGTTAGTAATAATTATTAAAATAAACGGAAATACAATTTATGTGATGTGAATGCATCGATCAAAGGGCGCCGAAAGAGAAGTTCCCTTTACTCTGATCAAGGGCTAGGGCCGGCTGGCGATCTTTAGGGCGAAGAGGAACAAGTCTGTCACATTGTTATCAGTATACAAATCTACATGTTAATGTTCTTGTCTGATAATGTACACATTGTTGGTCCAATTTATTCATAAGTCATTTATATTCTAATGAACGCGGGGTATTGGGAGATGGTAATATACTTATTTATATCGTATTCATCTACAATGTAACAATGAAAATAGTTAACAAATGTACGGAAACTGACATTCAACATTGTTCAACAAATATATTGGTATGATGACCATACATTTTGTCACTAGGTATTTAGATGACTTTCCTTGATTGTGTCACTAGTGTACCTAGTGGTCAGAAGCGCGATTGCTGAACGTGAGTTCTTGGGATTCTCGGATCAGGCAATGTGTTATTGCTTTTTTCTGTATGGAAATTCTCATTAGCAGCACGAAATCTGGAGCTGTGCCCGGTAGATGGCAATACACACGCCCCCTATTACATGGGACTGATTAACGGCATCGCCAAAATATGTGCTCACAACGTGAGACTGATATTCTGAAATAGTTTCTACGGTTTTTTACTACAGTCATAACGGTTGCCACTCGATAGTGGCCAAACCCACAATACATTAATTTCGACAATAGCTCAATGCTTCCAAATCAGAGTTAGGAGTAGTAACGACTAGACATGCGCAAAACATTACGGCAAAGTGTAATGTATTATTACATCACATTTCCCTCAGTACCTAATATCAATATATATAATAACAAAAACTAAAAGACATTTGATTGTAAGTTTGATAGACATCAAGACGCGAGGCTATCGCCTGCCTGAACGGCGGGTGACCGCGATGGGGCGGCGGCGTGTCCGTCTGACTCCATCGCGACTCGGGACTAGTCGGGACGTTTCGATGTTGCTCGTATCGTTTTCGTTCATATCCATAGGTGAAAGCGGGTGGGGCGCGTGCTTCACTTAAGTTTTTAACCGACTTCATAAAGGAGGTTCTCAATTCGAATGTATGTTTTTATTGTATGTTTGATACGCGATTGTTCCGCTAATTATGAATATATAAATTTCATCAAAAATGATTCAGCGCTTTTTGAACAAATCAACAAAAACAAAAAATATATGACGTTTTGGTTTGTGGTTCCCTTCAGCAAAAGGTTTTTCTTAATAAGTCAGGTGTTGGCATCTGAAAATCATCATTTCATGATGCTGAGTTGATGATGGATGTCATAGAGCCTCGACGGTAAGGAGTTAGGGAATTAAACTTTTGAGTTTGGGACCACCCGATATATTTTGATGAGTCCCGTATATAACATTTGGTATAGAGGGTCTGATGCTGGAGGCAGGAGATAGATAATGGAACTCTTCCGTAGCTACTAGTTAAGCCTTCGAATTTGGACTCATTTTAAACCGCTAAATGGCCAGACTATCACTGTATTAGCTACAATCGTCTTAATCGTTCCATTTCTCGTAATGCCTTTTTTAAAGTTTGAATATTTACTTAATTCCTATAACACTACTTCTAGTTTCAGTGCCTTATTTTTCGTATATTATTTGCATTTGTATTTTGCGGTTTCTAAGTCGTGCAAGTAGGTTTGTAAGGAATATAAAAAGGAAGGATGGTGGTTTTTACTCAGGACAGGGAGAGGACAGGCTTTAACTAAAAATATATAATTGCCGAATAGATTAATTTGTAGTTTCTTAAACACTATTGTTTTACATCTACTATCTATATTCTATACAAATAAATCAAATTGAAATGTCTGTAATGTCAAAGTAACAGCTTTTTACTAAATGCATATGAAATTATATACGGTACTAATAAAAATAAAATCTGTGTCTGTTTGTTCCGGCTAATCTTCGAAACGGCTGCACCCATTTTGACGGGACTCACTGGCACATGTTATAAGAAGAAACATAGGCTACTTAGATTTTAGAATAAGGGTTACGCGTAAAGAATAAACGGGTTCGTAATCGACGCGGGCGAAGCCGCGGGCTGAAGTAGCTAGTAATTGTAATAGTAAAATACATCATAAAGATGACTATATATTAAACATATACGTTCCAAACAATATCAAAGTTTGTAGGTTGATTTACTTGAGTTTGCGCCTCATCCAGTGGGTTAGATGGTGATGATAATTTCAGCAGGTGCGCGTAGTCGGGTGAGGTCATTATAGTTCGATATTTGAGTAGCTTCCTTGCCTTCACTTGACGTGTAAGAAGTGTACCTGGGTGTACTAACAGTATTAAATCCAATGTTTTTAGCCTTGATTCGCGCCTCACGATGTAACATCCTGTTCTACCTCGCGAAAAGTTTACTAAAGTGATACCTCCATAATACTGATAATTCTTAAATCGGCGGAAAGGAGATACCTACCTTCTTCTCACAGATATTTTTATTTAGCTCGTAACTAAATAGTTATCTGATACATCCAGGTGTGACAGTCAGCCTCGCTACCAAAATTCATAGTCCAGGCATCACAACTAACATATAGATTTTAAAACCGTATCGGACTAGTGTGCATGGCTACATAAATATAATGCATTAGTACAAAATTATATCGCGCAGTAGGTACACATAATCAAGCCTACCTGAGATTATACTCGACGTGTAAACGAAACGTTAGCGCCATTTAATTCGATATCAACGCACTTATACTGTGTCAACGCCTTCTATTGTAACTTTGGGAGCTCTCCACTACCTAATTATGATGTGGACTTATTTCGATTATCTATAGGTACGAATAAAGAGGTAAAATTTGTTTCCGTGTAGTGGGTAATCTCCGGAACTAATGATCCGATTCTAAAAATTCACTGTAAACAAGTACACGCTATTGTATACACACTCCACAAATCTTGGATCTAGACACCCTAGGTTTGCGTGGGTGCAGTAAAAGACGATCTTCAGCGCTGGCCCTGAGGTAGAGCGAGTGGAGCAGTCGGTCTAGGTGTCAGGTAGTAAGGGGCGCCAAAATGCCAAATGCGAAAAGCTATTTCGAAGCGAAGAGTAAATTTGTATTGGCGCCTTTTGAGAGGCGCGGAACTACACGATTGCTTATGTTATTTGAGCTACTTAATTTAAATTTAATATTTGATGACTTTTGCAATAGTTTTTGAAAAAGTTAGTAATAATTATTAAAATAAACGGAAATACAATTTATGTGATGTGAATGCGTCGATCAAAGGGCGCCGAAAGAGAAGTTCCCTTTACTCTGATCAAGGGCTAGGGCCGGCTGGCGATCTTTAGGACGAAGAGGAACAAGTCTGTCACATTGTTATCAGTATACAAATCTACATGTTAATGTTCTTGTCTGATAATGTACACATTGTTGGTCCAATTTATTCATAAGTCATTTATATTCTAATGAACGCGGGGTATTGGGAGATGGTAATATACTTATTTATATCGTATTCATCTACAATGTAACAATGTAAATAGTTTACAAATGTACGGAAACTGACATTCAACATTGTTCAACAATATATTGGTGTGATGACCATACATTTTGTCACTAGGTATTTAGATGACTTTCCTTGATTGTGTCACTAGTGTACCTAGTGGTCAGAAGCGCGATTGCTGAACGTGAGTTCTTGGGATTCTCGGATCAGGCAATGTGGTATTGCTTTTTTCTGTATGGAAAATTCTCATTAGCAGCACGAAATCTGGAGCTGTGCCCGGTAGATGGCAATACACACGCCCCCTATTACATGGGACTGATTAACGGCATCGCCAAAATATGTGCTCACAACGTGAGACTGATATTCTGAAATAGTTTCTACGGTTTTTTACTACAGTCATAACGGTTGCCACTCGATAGTGGCCAGACCCACAATACATTAATTTCGACAATAGCTCAATGCTTCCAAATCAGAGTTAGGATTAGTAACGACTAGACATGCGCAAAACATTACGGCAAAGTGTAATGTATTATTACATCACATTTCCCTCAGTACCTAATATCAATATATATAATAACAAAAACTAAAAGACATTTGATTGTAAGTTTGATAGACATCAAGACGCGAGGCTATCGCCTGCCTGAACGGCGGGTGACCGCGATGGGGCGGCGGCGTGTCCGTCTGACTCCATCGCGACTCGGGACTAGTCGGGACGTTTCGATGTTGCTCGTATCGTTTTCGTTCATATCCATAGGTGAAAGCGGGTGGGGCGCGTGCTTCACTTAAGTTTTTAACCATTAAGCGGAATTCTAAGTCTACGTTTTTAACCGACTTCAAAAAGGTGGTTCTCTATTCGAATGTATGTTTTTTTGTATGTTTGTTACGCGATTGTTCCGCTAATTATGAATATATAAATTTCATCTAAAATGATTCAGCGCTTTTTGAACAAATCAACAAAAACAAAAAATATATGACGTTTTGGTTTGTGGTTCCCTTCAGCAAAAGGTTTTTCTTAATAAGTCAGGTGTTGGCATCTGAAAATCATCATTTCATGATGCTGAGTTGATGATGGATGTCATCGTGCCTCGACGGTAAGGAGTTAGGGAATGAAACTTTTGAGTTTGGGACCACCCGATATATTTTGATGAGTCCCGTATATAACATTTGGTATAGAGGGTCTGATGCTGGAGGCAGGAGATAGATAATGGAACTCTTCCGTAGCTACTAGTTAAGCCTTCGAATTTGGACTCATTTTAAACCGCTAAATGGCCAGACTATCACTGTATTAGCTACAATCGTCTTAATCGTTCCATTTCTCGTAATGCCTTTTCATTATGTGGTTTACCACCCCTATTAAATATTGTAACGGTCCCTTCTTTAACGTACTCAATAAATGTGTATAATCTACCAGTCGCCTCATTGAAAGACCGTACAGTCCCCTACACTTAGAATAGATAATTTACGAAAATTTTACATAACTAAGTTCCTTTTTAAAACGTCTGAAGATTGAAATCAAATCTAGGTAGTTTTATATGTAATATTTAGTGTCTTTGTGCTATAAATTCTAATTTGCTCAACTTATTTTACTATTACTAATATGACCCCCCCCCCCCCCGCTGGCTGCTGCCGCACTTGTATTAGTAGGTAAAACGCAAAAAAATTCAATCCCGTATCATGGAATTCTACTATAAATGCCTGACTTACCTATTTAGTAGAGACAGTAATAGCTTAAGACCGTCAAGTAACGCAGAGTAGACAAAATAGAAAATCTATTTGTTCAACAGACTTCGTCCTTCCGACTTCGGGTTCAGAAAAGCAGATGTCTGCAGTATTGTATGTTTTTAAGTGTATGTATTGTATGTTTCAGAATTTAAAAGAGTAACCATGGAGTTTCTTGCCCGTTCTTCTCCATAGGAAAAAAACACTTTGGAACGTGGCAACAAGTCTGACTATTCATAAGTGACTTTAAATGGTCTACATCAATAAAAATATATTTTATTGTTATTTAAGTAAATCGAACCAAATTTTTATATTTTATTTTTTTCCGTTTTTTCTAATCGGCACGAGCTATCACATCGGAATCGCACATGCCGTATGAGAAACTTTAACCATTCAGCAATGATTGGGATCAAGGCTTCTCAGGACGATCTCAGGTTTGATCACTTTTGAAGGCTTTTCCCATTTTTTGGCTGTCTCTGTCTATCTTAACGATCTCTATCTTGTATTATCACTTGCGTTAACAGTAAAGATGATAAAGATCGTGAGATACTAGCACACCTGAAGTGGGTAAGTTTCCTTTACAAACTCCGATTGGTCCATTCCTAACTCTCCCCTAATGAAAGTGGAACGTGGCCGATGCGTAAAATCGAATTTGTTATAAAAACCTTACTCTAGGCTCTCTGAAAGCTCTAAGACTTCTCGATGGTGTGTGCAGCACTAATCCAAGGCCAGCGTGGTTAACCGCAATTCTGAGAAGACGCCCGACCCACAAAGTAATTAGATAAAAGCATGATATTTCTGTACCTTCAGTGAAAAGTGATACAACTTGACTTATATCAGTTTTAATATTTTCACATTATGTTAAACAGTAAAAAATTAGCTATTTTTTGGTCTAATTGATGTCTTTCTAAGGTAAAAATTGAGCGAGCCGATTTTGGTGCAAAGTGATTTAACTAAGCATTTTTTATATTTACCAATGTGTACAAAAATACACTTAAAGTAATATCAAAATGAACTGAACAAATATTTTAAGTTCATTAATGTATATTAATACGAATGCAAGTAACCCCTATTACACGATCTTAATATTTAGATATAAGTTAGTACAAACTGATATAACTACACTCGTATTAATAAACATTCTATCATTACCTCTATTCATCTTTGTGAAAACCGGAATAATTATATTTAAATCATAATAAAGGTAGATATTTTTATGAAAAAAAAAATGTATATAATGATACAACTCTTTATATATCAATTTATATTCTTTTTTCAAATCAAATTTGATGTGATATCTGATTCTTATTTAATTTGTATCAATAATAGCATAATTTTGGAATAAGTGAATAATGATATGAATACATTTAAATCAAAAATTATCCATTTGAATACATCTTACATACACCTTATGATAAGTGTATTGTGATATAAGTTCTCGGCGACGCAGAAGTCAGTGAATCGCGCTCGCGGCTCGCACCCTACCTCCTCTCGAAGAGTGAAATGCATATACTGGAAATTAGAACGAATGAGCGTCGAAGAAGTTGGTTTTGCAACTATATTCTAGCTAGAGCGTCGTGCTTTCTATAGCAAAACGATGCGTAAGGTAACAGTTATATCATTTTACACAAATTACATATAATATTGTTTAATCATACATAATTTAAATTGTTATACATTTCTAGGAGGTATGTATCGTACCATACAAATTACAAACAATATTAACTATATTATGTAACTTTATTACATAACCGAATTCTAATAAATAAATTGCAAGCATAACGTTCTTGTTATACAGTCGTCAGTGGCAAAACTTTGATCTTGAGAGTGCTTATATTTCAAAGTCAAAGCCAAAGTCAAATATTTTTATTTCGAGTAGGCCTTTACAGGCTCTTTCAAAACGCTGTGATTCTAGGTTCTCGGTTCGAAAGTGGGGGTAGGTCCTATAGAGAAGAGACCGGCAAGAAACTCCATGGATGGTGTAGCTAAAAAATTCGTATTTAGTATTCGTATTTTTTATTTAACACACTGCCAGAATCTTGTTGTATAATTTTATTTTATTAGTATGTTATTTGATTCTATAAATTATTATATTTTCTTTTTCTTTTTATTGCGAATAAATACAATAAAAAATAAATTATTTATTTTGTATTGTATTTATTCGCAATATTCTTATAGTGCAAACAAACGAGGGTTTATCAGTGATCGGGTATTGGTGACTTCATAAACGACTAAACTCCTATAGACCTAAGTTTACTTACACTTCTATTACTATCCAGAACATATGGATAATAACAATAATTTAATGTGATTTTCGATTTGATTTTTTTTCCAAAAACCAGTGTGAACTCGAATTAATAAGATTATGGAGGGTCTTCAGAAAAAAGAGCACAAAGATAGTGTGAAGAAATTAAATCAAGATGAAAATGAGATGAACTTGCTACAGGAAGAATGCCACTGTTTGCGACAAAATAAAAAAGTACGGTCGTGTACATAAAGTGAAGAAGAAATTAATTCTCCACGAATTGTATCATAACTTACTAACAATGTACGTGACGTCGATCCAGATATCCTTTCAGAACATGAATGAAAGTTAAAACTTACGGTAAACAAGTAATATATAAATATGAATAACGTATTTCACTGATCTTGATGGTAATAAGTTTAAGCATGACAAATAAGCACTGATTGATTAGTGTAAAGAACATGCTACCCTATTATTGATACATACAAGTTATCCCCGAAGTCGATATTAAGCTGGAAACGGGTTATGGTAGGCCGTCATAAAAGTTATCAGAAAAATATATAAAAATCTAAGTTATGTATTTTTAAAATAACTATTATGACTTGGCCTATCACCCGTTTCCGGCTTGACCTCGACTTCGAGGACACCTGTATAAGTAAAGAAAGGACTTATTTGATCGATTATTTAAAGGTCAATTTGATTAGTTTAATTTTATATTAAAGTTTTTAAGTTTCATTTAAATAAATATGATTAATAAAAATAAAGAAATTTTGTTATGTTCATTTAAAGTTGGTTATATTTCTATCACACAAATCCTTCTACTTGATCAAATTATTACTGTTTTATTTTATCTGTTTTGCACTTGTATCAATAAACACGTTATATTTTTAAAATGTATCGAAATTAACATCAATTTGTATCATTATTCACATTTTATCTTAAAAACGATCCAGGTGTATAACGATTTAAATTAAATTTGTTTTACCAATTCCTGGTTACAATATAAATTACATTTTTTAATATAAAAATTAACAAAATTTATTTTACAACTTTTTGTTTTCATGACTTATTAATGTAAAAACCTTCAAAATACGAAGCATAAATCATTTAACACCAAGCCAATAAACAATGTGTAAAGTGGTTCAAGTAATTTTAAATTAACTGACACATAAAACAACGTTATTAATCTGTTGTGTTAAGTGATACAACTGGATTTCTTTTTAAATTATAAAAAAACTAAATAAATTAATCTGTTTCTTTTTATACTAAGACATGCACTAAGATATTATTTATCAATGACAGTAATCAGTTCTTACTTTATTGAAGTAGAAAAAGTTTCAGAATTTTTTAAAACTTCAACTTCAATTTTCTCAAAATCATGATTTTTCAGTTACATCACTTTTCACTGAAGGTACAGATTTGTGTTTGACTAACGACCCGCCCGGATTCGCACGGGTGTAATTTACTAATTAAGAAAATATTGACTATTTTATACAAAAATACCATCCAAATTTCCGATATTTCCGGTGGATTTTCCAGAAACAAATCTCTAATACAAACCTTGTCATGATAATTACGAACACAACAATCAGCCGAACTCGAGCCGTTCCCAAGTGATGATCCCAAGTGTTAATTGATTTTTATTTATATAGTTTTTAAGCTTCTTTGGCATTCACTGTTCACTGCTGGTAATAGGCCCTTCCTTCATTTATTGTCAGCTCTGTTTTAATAGATGGAGATCGGAGTCAGGCAGTTTCTTTTTTCGAGTTATTTTTAGAACTTTAGTTTTTATTACTTTTATTCAATTGTTTTTATAACATAGCTCCACACTTGTTTTCCTTTCCTCGTATATCCTGAGTAGGTATTGTACTGGATATTACGCCAAAGTTTATTCTGTGCGGGAATTACCCGCGACACGTAGTTTGTGTTTCTAGTAATTGAAGTGTTACTTCAAGACTCAATAGATTTTACATCTGTTGTATGCCTTTGTGGAATAAACCGACCCTCAAAGTAGGTACCAAATTCAAAACTTTTAACAAAAGAAAGGCGAATTCAACAAAACAGGCAATGAAATGAAACAACAATAATTTGCTCTATTTTCTTGTTATAATATTTATTCAGACAACGGTACACTGTGACAATAACAAACTTAAATTAATGAATTGAGACAGATATTACTACATTAATTTATTCAGATTAACGGTCACTAAGGACTCATTGTGTTCACTCGGATGATCATCTACGGTACACGAATTATCAGTAAACAGCTTTTAATGAAAGATTACACCAATTTCCACAAATTGTACTTAAGATAAACACTGGATGTATCGATATTACTGTGCCACCTAACTGTAGAATACTCGCTTTCAACCCATGTATTAAAAGAAAACTGAAGGGAAACTCCAAAAAAAATCTGATTGTGAAGGTACCAATAAGAATAAGAAGTAAACAACCAACATTGCATCTCAAATATAATATGTAAAGTGAAAAAGCGAGTAAAACAAACTTAGTTTAACGACAGATGTGATCGCTGCTAAAATAACTTATTCATAATTGAAACGGATAATGTACATGTATGGGTTTGTAACGATTACTCTACCGAGATCTACCGTTATGTTGTGGCAACAGCCTAAATAGTAAATATTACTTAATGATACTATAATAATACGTGTTTACCTACATACAAACAAGGTTACACCATAATCAGGAACACAGAGTAGCAAAGAGATGACGAAAATAAATCTTAAGAACAACAACTGAATAAAATAACTGTTTGTGTCTACGCGCGCGGTTTGAACGACGGGTTTGTTAAAGCCAGCGTACAACCGCCCGCATAGATGTGAAGTCTAATAATAATAGTTATATCGTTAACTAACGCGAGCTAACATTTCATTTAATTATAATTTTCATTAAATTAAAATACATATATTATATTTATCTCCGATTGGTTATGTCATCGCAATAACATCGTTGTGGCATTGATTTTGATGGTAACTTTTACACTTTTTACGAAGTAATTTCTTCAAACTTTACATACACATCGGTTGATATATTAATCAGCATCAAAATCTAATATAAGATAGATTAATCAATAATGCATAAAATTAAGAAATTATTCACATAAGTAGCCACAAACGGCGGACGAAAAATTAAAAATATATGATAGTAACAATTACTTATTGGGGTGACAGAACCAGTCTTCAGCGAACTGTAATGATATGCAAGTCATAATATTTTTGTAATAGTAAAAAGCAAGGTAATACTTAGGTACCGATACATTAAGATACCTAACGACAATGCTACTTAATAACTAAACAGTCGCACATTAAACATTGGAATTGTTACAGTAAAATATTTTTGGTTATAATGGACATGCTACTAAAAGTAACTGTTCAATAATTTGAGCCCAACGGCGGCAGTTGCGCTAAATAAAATAAATAATCATAATAATAATCGAAAAGAGCAATTACATCGGAAAATCATAGGTATCTTCAATTAAAAAAAATTATATATATTTATCACAAGTAGTTAAGATTTGTCATGCAGTATAACACATTGTAATGGTCGCCAGTAACGATTAGATTAACTATTATAAAAAAATCATAAATTAACATCTATTCAATATAAATTACAAACCAACCAAAACCGCCTCTGTAGGTGTATAATAATATTACTACAAGGTTTTTTTACTTATCTATCACGAAAATAACACATAGGTACTTATTTATGTAATCCGAAATGTATATTTTTTCCAATACAATAAATTATTGATTAATTGTAAATACAAAATCCACATTGTGATACAAAAAAATATGAACCTTAAAGGATTCAGTTCAAAACAAATGGCACTTGCATGTCTGCATTGTTTACTCAATGGATTTTAGTCATCGTTTATAAAGAAATATAGAATCAATTTTGACGCCGAATAGTCAGCTAACGCTTGCCTGTCAGGGTATTACCACATCGGCCAAATATATAATTTTATGTATATTTTTTCTATATAATAGTCATATGTATTTATTTTTTATATAATAATTTTGAATTTTATTTATTCTAAACTTTTTATATTAAGCACGTTTAGGGGCGGCGGGCAGCAGCGCGTGCGGCGCGACTAGTGGGCACGGTCACCTAGTATCCTGTGCGAGCGAGCGCAGCCGGCCGTTGCCCCCCGCCCCAGCCCCTCATCGCCGCATCCACCCCAACACTTACTGTGGTCAAAAATTTGGAAGGCACTTTCTACTTTTTCAAAAATTTTAAATTTTAATTTATTTTTTGAACACATTAGCCTAGACTTACACAATAGAAAATATGCGTAGTAACATTTACCAAAATTTACGCAATTCATCCGAAACGTATAGGCCCAGTATATAACTTTTTTTTTAATTTTTTACCTAGATTATATTTAATTCCAAAAGGACAGCCAAATAGTTTCAACACTAATCTGAATTGCAGATGTATTAATTTTCCCTCAATTTAATAATTTGGTCTTTTTTATATTCTAGTTCCAAACTTTAACCGAACCGGATATTCCAAATACCAAATAATAGTGAAGTATCAAGGCCACTTGGAGACTTATTATAAAACATGGTCTACATGTTTTGCGACGAGTCCTTGCCGGGCGGGTGCGCGGGCGACGAACGCGAGCGCGGCATGCGCCCGTCGTCCGCTCGTCCGTCCTCCCTACCAACGCGACAAGTGAATACGTGAACGCCAACAATTTCCGCCAACAATATCTAAATCGTGGTACCCTGCGGCAAGAAGGTAACACTAGTAATTTTTATCATCCAAACTATGAAACGAAACTATGCGTCCAGGGAAGGAGTTGGTAAAACAAATTTGTACATATACACCTTAAAAGTCCTAGCGACGGTGGACCCCATTGTCACGGTGCGCGCGCACCGTGACGTCACGGGCTCCTTAGCGCCGAATAACACTGGATCTGATAGCTACGAGTAGTTACATAGCTAATCTAAGTAAATTGAAATGTTTACACTAACTATGCGTAGGTAGTATAGCAGACGAATGACCGATGAACATTCAGTACTTGGCGATTTTAGTGCATCTAAATCTAAAACGGCGGGCCACGCTTCCGCAAGTTAACTGACGAGATAAACAACCGATTCATGTAAAAAATTTGAAAATCGGTACCTATGGATTTTCGTACCTATTTTCACATTTTTTTCATGTTTTTAAAATGGATGAAGTGGAAACGATGATAAAATTATTTAAATAGTCGTTTACTTTCTGGCTTGATATTGATTCAATCGTAAATTAAAAATAATTCTCCATCGAAAATGAATACCTAAAGTAAAACCATTTTTATATGCATGGTTCATAAAATAAATTACTTTTTATTAGTAAGCTTAATAAAATACTACAGTTTCTTCTTGAAGGCTACATTAAATAAATCCATTTTAAAACATAAGCTTAATAAAAAAATCTCAATGATGTAACTAAATCGTTCGTTAATTTAATAAGAGGTAACTTAATCAAGGATTTATGAAGTTAGTGAATAAGTTCTATAGTGTTGCAACACATTTGGACAATGACAAGATAACAATAATCGAGATATGTCTCTTATACGACTCAACTTCACGAGTACTGTCACATTTTATAGTAATATGATGTCGTATACATTATTCCGTGCCGAATATTATAATTAATTATTTATGAATCATTTTACAAAATTAACTTTATTTATCAAACACTCGAAAAGCTAATACCCCACACGTATTGAAAAATTCCCGTCATGAAAAATTAATCTAATAAAAATAAAGGAACTAAAAATGTCAATTGAAACAAACTTTTTAAAAGAAGTTATGACTGAATCGAACCTAATTGTAAATAAAATTTGAATTAAAATATTATAGTATCAAAATATAATGGGATCTGGAAGGCGTTTTCAACGCGTGTGCAAACATTTAAAAATTGACTTGATCCTAAAATATTTTAGAACAAATATTCTGTTGCACCTAGTGTTGCTACACTAAAGAAGTACGTACGATCAGAACCATAAATATCTTATTTTTCACGAAGTCAAACCACGAGAGCGTATAAAATATTTATTATTCTGATTCCTGTATCACTCGGGTGTGGTGTGAAATTGAACGGGTTAACAAGCAGAGGTGGGCGCCGTCGCGAACATCTAATTTAGCCTAACATTTGGAACAATCACTACTGACTAACGATACATCTATATTACATTTGGCGATCACTAATTCTACATGTATGTGAATCGCTGCACGGACAGTGAACAATGAGCTTGGGTGCGGGAACCCGCAAGCGACAACACATATCCACTATAACGGCTAATAGAGAAATTGACATCGATCTGACATGAAACGATAGGATATCTATACTTTAAAGGATTACATCTAACACTAATCCATATTTATCAATTCTTAAATATGTTTTGCTGAATTATAATGAATAGGTATACCGAACAGTCTTTTGAATCGGGCCGAATATATATTATATTTTTTTTTTAAAATTTTGATAATCCCTACGTTCACAGATGGGTCTAGATTGTAATGTATTAGTTAAGCTTACACGTATTTCGAAGTTCTACTTATGATTAGATAATAATAGTGTGGAGAGCGGGTGACGCCGGCGCACTCAGCGACCGACGACACACCCGCGCTTTCCCAAGCATATTAACGAAAAAACTTAAAATATATCAATGGAACACAATACATAATGATCAAAATAATAATAAATCCATAATGTTACAAAAGTCAACTAATAACAAAGCAATGTATTGCACAGCGAGTCCACAATAATTTATTAAATATGATCGTAAATTAATGCCGATTTGAAATATTGATTAAAATAACTTCGCCCGTCGCGGGCCCGTCACGTGATCGTCTCTAAGCTCCCGAGTGGTAACAGCTCCACTTCGTCCTGGAATGTGCAACGGACGCACTGAATCTAAGTCTGCTTATACCGAAACACACAGCACACAATTATGTTACTCCATGTTTGCAATCACATATATCCTTGCATTACAAGTTTTCCTGCATCATGCGAGTGATCGCTTGGATACGGCTGACGATATAAAAACAATATGACAACGTTGTGTCGTATATTTTTATAACCGTCAATATTATGTTTGCTAAAATTCACCGCAGTTTCAACCATCTCGCATAAAACATAAAATATCTACATCTTCTTAATAAAAAATGACGTTAAGGCTTTACTCAGATACTTGTATGAAAGAAAAAAGTCTTATTACAAGCGTGTTTTCGTAGTTTTACGCGAAATTGGAAACGTGTTTTCTAGAGAAATTCGTTAACTCAATATAACAAACAGTCAGCACCATTATACGTGCTTTCAAGCTTTAATGTAAATGCAATATATTCAAACCTACCATAGTTAATGATGCTGACTGTACTGCGGTGATTGAAATTAAAAACGTCGACAATATCGGCTTTATGTTGAAAGAGAGACACTAACGATGCATCAGACGTGAGGTCCACAGAGACAAGAGACCGCGTTACTCTGGTCACTCGTGAAAGTGGTCACAGTAACGGTATTCTGTAGATAGTAGGGACCTCTCGACGTTAGGATTTAATAATAGGTGGAGCTGTTTCCGTTCGGCACGAAATATTTATAAGCGGGCATCGGCGGTGGCGGCACTCCGAGCGGCGGGTGCGCCAGGGCCACGCCCGCGGCCTCCCTTCAGATGTCCGCGCGCCCGTCAGCCGCGTCCAGCTCGGAGGGCGACGAGCCCTGGCCGGGGCCTTTCCTGGCAAGGCCCTGGCCGTTCTTCGGCGGTCCCATCTCAGTGATCTCGGACGATGTATCACGTTCACCGTAGCGGGTATCGGTCGGTGAGGCGAACGGGCGGAAAGGATCGGGGTGTTTGGCAGGCTCGAGAGCATGGCCTGGCGGCGGGGGCGAGCACAGCGGGGACTCGAGCCCAGTGGAGAGAGGAGATGTGAGCTGTGGCGATGACTGCATCGGTGGGCCCAGGTGGGGCGGATGGTCGGGAGGGCGCTGTCCCGCTACCATGTTGCACATCTGGCGGCGCAAGCCGTGGGCCACTGCAGCTACCGCGGCGGCGGCAGCGGCGTTCGGTGACATGCGCCCCTCGCGTCCGTTGCCACACCCGATGTAAGCGTTTTGTACGGCCACACCGTCCTGAAACACGCATACCCCCACATACAATGCTTGCTAATTACACTGACTATTGCGAAGCAATTCTAAAGACTAATATTAGTTTATTCGACATCAGTCTGTGCTAAACGTTTTTATATCACTTTGTTCAAGTCCAATATAAAATATAAAAACGTAAAGACAAGTCACTTTAATACGTTGGTAGTATATGTAAACAAATCTAATGATGATGACCGCCGAGCCAATTATAATTTATGTTCGCAATGGCATATTCGCAACAGCTGCGGATGAAAGGGGTCAACAAGATTAGAGTAATAGAACAACTATAATAAATGTGAATACTGATAAAAAACTAATTAATAATATTATCGGTGTTTATTTGTCACAATCTTACATCATCTCACACTTTTGCTAATGTTTCATTGTGTCAGATGTGAATGCAACACGTTTTTCGTCAGCGCTGACGTAAAATTGTGACGTAAAGTCAAGCCTAGTGTACACTGTGCGAATCGGCTTGCATCGCGCAGTGTGCTACCGGCTTCCGCAACATGTGTAATACTGACCGGTGCGATGGCAGGGTAGCCTGGCAGTTCGAGCTCTTTAAGGTTTGTGGCCTGAGTGGCGCAGGGCGCGTGGGTGTCTCTGAACACAACAGCGCGAATAACTCCGCGAATGTGCTCGTCGGGCCAAACGCCTAGTAAGATCCTTTGCGGTCGCCCCCTTCCCTTTGGTCTTAAATCTGGAAAGTCGCATAATAGTAAAACGTGAACACGTAACGTATTTTGTTATTATTTTTTTTTACTGTAGATTATCCGAAGTAATGATAACAGCGTCGTATAAGATTGTATTAGGTGTACTTATATTATATTACAATTATTTTCGAATAATCTACAGGAAATTGAGCCTTGAACATAATGTGGATGACTTATCAATAATGCGAGAAGTTTGCCTCAAATTGTACGAGGTGTCCAATATGAATTTTATTGCAGATAATACTTTCAGCCGGTTTCTTCAAAACGAAAGATTTCAATAACTCGTATAAAGTATCGAGTAATTTTGTTTATTATGTATATAATGTTGATAATAAAAACTTACGTAAAATAAATGAAGTTTGAAGAATCTGGTTGGTTGTTGTTACGATGATTTGTTTTTATGAGACGAGACAAGAAAACGATAGCCTAATTAAATACACCGGGATCTCATGTGTGTTATCACATGTGAATTTTATTTGCGATTGTTATGACTACACAAATCAATCATAAATAAAAACAATAGTCTAACATGTGTACAGAACGAGCCCGAAGTCTTAAAAATCCTAATTATGAAAAAATCCTTAGTTTACTGCTGCAATACCTATTCACTGTTTATTTGGAGTCACGCAGGAGTTGAAACCGCCTACGAACAATTATAGGATTCATTGATATTTTATTCTACATTTAAATCCTACAGTTCGTACTATATTATAATGGCCACGCCAACAGCTTCGACCATCCGGGGTTGATTAGACAAACTTGTTTTTTTTTTTCTACCAAAACATGAGCTGTTCTCGTAATCAGTGGTGGTCCGAGGTCGTAGGGGTCATGACCCCTCAAAATCGTACAAGTAAAATTGACAAACCTCCTAAAAATAGGCAGTTCACGAATATTTTCAATAAATTATTAAGTTCCTGCTAAAAACGTCTAAATATTGAATTCAAATATAGTTAGTTTTTTTTTTAATTTATAAGATTACATTTTTTTTTCTTTATTGTTAATATGCCCCAAAGTCTTTGGCTGCGGCCTCGCCTGCACGTAATATATGTAGAAGTGTCAATTACGTCGATAAGAAATCGTTTATTCCATTGGCTTTATTGAATGGTACACAAATCTTCTTTCTGCAAATCCTTAACATTGTGAAAAACACGATGAAAACATGGAGATCGCGGAACAATTGGATGAGACTGACTAAAATGAAGTGACCAGTAACAGAAACCGCCATATTCTAATCAAAATAATTTAACATTTTAATTAAATATAATCTCAGTGTATATTTATAATATCGACTCAACTTTACATCCAAAGAGTGCGCACGTTTTCTTGCGTCGTATATCGCATCTATAAAAGGCTCGCATTCAGTTTGAAATAGCCCACTATAGATATTTAATACGTTTACATATTCATAATGTTTCACACAGTCACAAATAATACGGGAAATTATTATTGCGTCCAGCACTCGCATAGCAGATAAGTTCGCAACGCTAAAACATAATTTTTATTATAATTCGCATACACCTTATAATTATACATGTACATTATTCAATACCTATTATAAGAGTATTAACATTTAAAATGCTTTTACAGAATGTCGTATCACAGGTTACTTACAATTTTTCTATATAAAATGATCAAATTTATTTCTGTTTAAAATTAAAGTTTAATAGACGTTGACAGAAAGTCGAAAAACCAGTTACTTTCCGTAACAACTCATGAGATAAGAATGAATTTTGCACTCATACCAATGTGTTCTAAAGTCTAGTAACACATTTATGGATTCAGAGCATTTCATAAATTCAAGTCTTTTTAAAAATCTAATTTTCAAAAGTACTTAACAGTTTTTATAAATCGATTTAATTATTATTTTAAAGCATTACTTTCATGCATCGAACTGTCGAACATAATGGAAGTTTAATTATAAAATTATAAAGTAACCTGCGACAACATTCGCGACGACCGGAGATGTGCCGCTATTATAAAATTGCGTACATCTACAGTTGTCATTAAGCCGAGATCAGACTGGCGGACGCGGCTTGTAGTATAATTTTTTTATAATTAATTTATTGGTCAACATTAAAGACAGTGGGATTTATGAAAAACAGTCCAGACTTCAAGGGGCTTCCGCCATTAATCCTAGCTTTGAAATAAAACAATGGGTTGACATACCTGCGCCGCCGTCAGCGCTCGGGCCCAGCATGTTGTGCACCCTATTCGCATACAGGACGAACGTCGGGTATGGTATATCATATTTTCTCGCTGCCTGAGACAAGGACAGTCCTTCTTTAAGCACGGAGAAGATTGCCTCAGCCATGGTCTCTGGTCGCCAGGATTTCAACGGTCCACGCTCTCGGAATCGTAGGTTGTGGACCAGCGTCTGAGTGTTCCAGCACTTCTGCCACATCGATTGTAGTTGATATTGGTAGCTATCTGTTGAGGGAATAAAGCCCCGAATTATTATTTGATATTTTACAAACTTACAAATGTTTGGGCACTGAGACTTTTATGACACTTTCGTCATTACAATATCTAAATGGGAGGGGGGAACACTTTGGCTTTCGGAAGCCAAGCTTACAACAAGATAAATGGGAGAATACGTGATCCTTTCATCATATTTCCGGGTGTCTATAAGAATTGACGCGAAGACGACCAAATATACATATATATACATAAATTGATCTATTTCTTCTCGACTCATTTAAGATGCACGTAGGTTCATAATTTTGTAAATTAACTTATCTGAAAATAAGATTGTTTATACATTCAATTCTAAACTTCGTGTTTAAGTGTTTGCAGTCCATTGTATTTTTAAAGAAAGCCGTAAAATGCGTAAGGGTTTATAAACACTGATTCGTTCATCGGTCTTAAGCTATTTAAAGAATCAGGATTAATTTCACACTAAATATTAGTTACATTTCGTTTCGAGTTATCGGTTCTGTAATATTAAGCATTTGATTATGCATGAGTTCAGTCTCATTCACGATATCGAAATCATCCTTGAGAGTCGATTAACTAACTCGTCGAGTTATCGACTAATTAGCTTTAATCATTGTAAATTGTATTTTATTTATGCTTATCTGTCCATGTTTTTTTTTCGCGAAGTTCTCTTCAATAATATTTCTGAAGAGTTTTGTTTTGTTTTCCAGTTCTGATATAATCTCTTTTTATTCCTCGAAAAGTTTTCATCATCTATTTTGAAATATTCTTTTATTCGTTTCTTTGTCTGAATCAAGTATTGGTTTTTTAGGTTTCGTCTGTGTTTGTATTTTATAGAGGATCCTAAAGACAACATTTTAGGTCCTTCGTTCTCTTTATCGACTTTAGAACATACCAATAGCTTTCATATTTTCTGCAACAGTTCGGATACTTTTTCTTGAACGCAGAACCCTAAACCGACACATGTTTACCAAGTAAGGAATATACAATAAAGCTGACTTAAAGTGGTAAAAGTCAATTTACTTCTAGAGTCATTCACTAGTAATACCTAACGTAACACTCTTTCAAAAGCTTTTATTGATGACATGATACATGTGCATGCGCAGTTGAAAAAGTAATCCCCTTGTTCATATTAGAGTTTTAAACCTCTATTATCTGAGAGAACGTTAAATGTTCTTTAAATCTCTTTTCATATAAATGAAAGTGACAATAAAAGTAATATTTACGAAGAATTTATATCGACAATTTGTATGAATAAGGAGAGTACCTTTATAAAATGCAAAATATTATATGCTACTAGCAAAAAAGGGGCACATACATTAACCTTTCATGGGCATACTAAAATTGAGTTAGTAATAGCCCTGAAAAGTTACAAAAAAAAAACACTAAATACTGACCTCATGGAGAAACCTGTTACTACAAAGAAAAAAAAATTAGAGGGAAATCAATAAAAAAATAATTATTACTAAGTATAGACTTTATGTAAAAATAAAAAAGTACAGTCTTTTTTTCTTAGGACGGCTAAACAACTAGTACATTGTGATGGGAATATTTTCCAGGCTTTCTTTATAATTATAACCTAAAAGAATATTCAAAACTACAATCTTAATAAATAGTACATAACCTTATAAGTCTCCTCTTACTTACTACTCCTACTTACTTGTACAGTCAGCATCAAAAAGACATATAATACTTATGAAATTCAAAAGCGATTTTTAGAGGAAATAGTAATTAAAATCTTGACCAATTTTACAAATGGTATCTGCGGATACATGATTTTTTTCCTGTATTCAAAATATTTGATTTCTCATAAAATAAAAAATATATACTTAAACAATCAATGTAAAAACAAAAAATATGTTTTTTTTAAGTGCTGATTCGTAAAAGAGTAAACTTCAAAACGTAACATGTAACCTTCTTAGGTTTTTAGGAATGTCAGTCATATCTCATAGAAAGACGTCAAAATATCGAAATCATACAAGCTTTCATTTGGCGCACCTTTTTTTTTTTCATGTGGCCTTATATTTTATACATGCTTGCTTGAATAACAGAAACAAGTTATTTCAGAAATACATCAATAAATTCAGTTCTCATTTACATATATCGAGAATATAATGCTCAAACCCAATAAGTATAAAATTGTTACTTTGTTTCAGTCATCAGTTTTGGTTAAACGTGGTCACTTTAGTGGGTACCTCTAGTAATTTTCTTTCTATTACTAATTCCGCTTTTTGGATTAGACCAATGGAAAGAGCGTAAAAATGCATTAAGATGGACTAATAAAACGATTTTTGATTTTATAGCACTTATTGGATTTTAACATTATACCCTCGATATGTCTATTCACAAAACTACCTAAGGACGGGTGTAAAACAGAGGCCTATATAAAATTATTTTGTGATGATTCATACAAATGTAAACCACACTTCTGTTTACCTATCCAGTAGTTTCAAACTAATAGTAATAAATTATTTTTCTAAAGTCCGCAATGTATTGCTAGAGTTTTCCGATATACTGGCGGCCAAATAAAAGGGGGAAAAGGTGTTTATTGTTCTTTTTTTTTCGTTTCATGTTGATAAAGTTCTCGACTTCGGTTATCTGGTGCAGGTACCTACTGTGTTCATTATTTTGTTTTGTGTTTTATCGTGGACATGACATGATTTTTACATGCTCAGACCTACTTGCGATTGATAATGGATTTAATTACTTTACTTATTATAATAAGGATGCCTATGTTTTACCCTTTTATTATTTTTGATCTGCAATCTGTCTCCAACAATATATGTATTCAGATATGTCATTTGAAGAGGTTAAACCACTGTCTTAGCTCTCCAAATTACATCCACTTGCTTTAATTTGTTTTAATAAGAACAGCAGTGGCCCTGGCTGTTTTTATTAAAGCAGTACATCAGGTCTTTTGAGTCTTTTTATTGAATAATTTGTCAGGAACATCTGAGATAGTGGGTTGGGATGTTTTGTAAGATCCTTATATTGGTCTGTGTAGCGTGTAGCTTCTTCTAGAATAGTTGGCACTTCAAGACATATAGAGTCACGCGAGAGCCGCGGTGCTGTACTCCAAATATTAATATTCATATAACGGTATATACATAAATTACCTGTGCACACAGTATTTAAGAATTATTGTTGTTAAAATAAAATAAAAAATTGACTACTGAATGATTTATTACGCATCAATAATAAAAAAAGACGTGATAATTACAACAATTCTGAATATAACGCATTATTCATGCTAATTGACAACTTGGTTAACCGTTCAGTTCTTCTAACTATTTCTAACTGGACAATAATTTGAGACAAATACGTATAATAATCTATTTTATACTCATAAAATGTATGACGTGTATGGTAAAAACACTAGACCGCAGCGCAGGTGTGTTTGTGTGTAACAATGCAAGAAAAAGTCAGAATGCGAGCGTGCGTTTAATTTATATTTAGCGATAAAACATAATTGTGTATTACATTGAAAAATATTTATGCGGTAAAAAAATTCTTTTGTTTCCTGTCATGAGTGGCATTCGGTAATTATGAGGGATATACAAATGTTTCGACCATGTTTTCGGTTGGTTTGCTGCCAGTTGGGAGTTTCACTTTCGGTAAGAAAAGAGTTATAATGCTATTGGTGCATAATATATTCTGTATCAGAAACTGCGGAGTCCCTAAGGTGGATAGTATTATAATCATGGCTATCTATAATCACAACGGAACTTTAAATTTACGAATGATAGAACTGAGACTGTTTTCAAAAACATGTTTTTAGCATATTTAAATAATGCAAACGTATGCATCGGTTATCTCTTTAGTAAATGCATTTGTTAAGCATGTTTATTGAAAACCTATCTGATAATACGGAGTCCATAAACTTTGTTCAATGATGAGCAAAAACACGAGCGCATCATAGCTTTTACATTCCAAGTATTTCAGTAGAGAACTAAATAAAGTTTTCACAAAGAAACAACAGTTTTTATTGAATAGCTACGGAGCCGTGGAGGGAAATAATAAACTTAGCATTTTAAATAACGCTCCAAAAGAATCTGAATTATTTTTTGAAGTAATTAAAATATCGCGTTGCACCCGTTTTATTGGCCGCCAGTGTATTTATTATAGCTATTTACAGTTAACACTTGAAACACTAAGTATATGATTTTCTGTTATCTATGCGAAATCTAAAAACATATCTTGATCATTTACAGAAAGTTGCTTATAAAGTAGCCTGACGATAAATATTCGTACTTACTATTAATTAAATTTATAATTGTGAGTATCACGATTAAATTGCCTTATTATTTTTAAAGATATTTATTGAGCAAAAGAGTAATAATCTAGAGATTTAAATAAGGACACAATGTGAAAATTTGTGTTTTGGACAACACATGTTTTTATTCATGCAGTCTACATGAATAAAAAATTATCTTAACGAGCACTTCAGTTTAGGGTTTGCAACCTGAAGAAGATAACCGTTGTAAATTAAATGCGGAAGGTAGAGACAGACTGGGTGAGACTGTGGCGCTTCTGGGGAGAGATATCTGTGTCTAACATTACTAATTGATTGAAATAGAATAATCTTTTAACTGTCAAAATATAGTCTAGTCACCTAGAATTGACCTAACAAGTACTAAGGCCAGTGACCTCACTAGAAAGCTATTGCTAACATACCTAAACCATACACGTATAAATAATTATAATTATTCATCAAAAAATATCTACGCCAATCTAATTGATAAATAATATTTATTGGTACTTAATAACCGACTTGTGACCAGCTATTGACAAATTAAATTACCATGTCAAAGTGAAGACGGTATCTGTTGATTAATGTCTGAAAATTGAGGCTTCATAATATATTATCTGCATTCTTAGGTTATACCCATCGTTTTTAAAAGAAAATTACACACTTCGTCAATTCGTTGACATACCATTTAAGGTTTGCGGGTAAATGTCAAAACGTCTTAATTATTTATGCGGGTATTCTGATACGTGTATAGTGTATACGTCTACAGGTGTGAACGGACCCTTATTTTATGATAATACCAACATAATATTATATATCACTACATATTATGAAATAAAGTCCCCCAACGCGTATGTCTGTCTCTCAGTTCGCGATAAATTAAAAAACTACTGAACTGATTTTCATGCGATTCTCACCAATAGACAGAGTGATTCATAAGGAAGGTTTAGGTGTAGAATTCGTTAAGGTTTTGTGTAAATTGGTTGTAATATGACGATGACAGTTAAAAATGTCGGAAAAAATCTTGCCGACTGCGAGCTTTACTGGCGTGCGCCGAGTAAATGCTCGACGTAACAGACTGACACGACACCACGACAGAAAAAAAATGAAGGCGCATACGCTCTGCTATCAGTGCGAAGCCGGGGCGGGTCGCTAGTGTTTAAAATATGTCGTAAATTGTAATGTGAGTGGGGACGGTTACTTTATGATCGTCTATGATCCGAGGGCGTTTTCTTGTAAACATTGTGTAATTGTTTATGTACACGCAACGCCTCATACCCATCCAAAGTAGTATATTACTTAAACTCTACTTAAACAATAAAAATGAAGTGGTTCATGCCCGTCTTTTAATTGACTGACAGGATTCGATAGATTTTTGGTAAAGATATAACTCTTCTTTCTCGTTACTGCTGAAACGATATTCAATATTATTATTCTAAGCGCGTTATGAACAAAATCGTTATAACTTATTGGCCTAATCGAGCCGACAAGTAAAAATATAGTTACTATCACAAAAAAATATGTTTTAATTAAGTACAAATATTTGTATTATAAGTAAGCCACGGTGGCCACGTCATTTAATGAAAATATATAATTATATGACAGTTTTCCGATTTGATATCGCAATATATTCTTAAATATGTATATCAAAGCGATAATAAAACTATTAGATAATTATTATTTTCAAATAAAAGAACATATATTTTAATTATATAATTGACGGTAATTTGACAAAAATCTAGGAAATTACTAAGTCATCGCACATAGCAGATATTTTATTGATCAATCGACTTTTGATGTTATAACTAATATGGCAGTGCCGATAAATAAATCTATAATTTATTAAAATACTTACAAAAAGAAAGTTCACTCGTTTAAAAAAAAAACAATGTACGATGACTTGAAATCAATAATTCTAGCTATAACAATCAGTCTATAATTTCTTGATTATAAATGTACAATGAAGTAAAAAGGTGGGATACTCTTACAAACTAGTAAATTAAGTGTAATCAATAAGCTTATACATGGCAATGTTGAAAAAGAAACAATTTTTTTATAAAAACAATACAAATGTACAATCACTTTATCGGCTAAAATTGTGCGGAGTAAATATACTTAAACGAGTAAATATACAAGCCTTTAGCCTTTTCATCCGATCATCGAAAAGAGTGCGATGCTCAGATGTCTGGTGATAATGACTGTCGGATTAAAAGACCATGTTACTATAGATAGCTTTAGAAATGAATGCTTGCATCCAACTCAGGCCCAATCCTAATTATGTACGTATGACAAACTTGACATTTGCTGTCGCCAATAAAAATACAATTCCTACTTTTACTAACACCTTGCAACGCTAATATATGGAATAATGCATTCTAAAATAAATGAATAACGAAACGAAATTAATTCCATATGGAATTCCAAAAGGAATGCACTGTTTTTCGGTCACTGTGGCAGATTTTTCTTACATAATCAAGCTGCTGATTGTAATGAGATTGGCTGAGTATGACATCTATAGATAGTATTTCTAACCACACTCTTTCAAAATAACCAATCGATTTGACTTTACTGTCAAACAAGCAAATCAGATACGTTAATTTGGACGGACGATGGGCTGACAACCTGTTACTGGCCAGTGCAGCGCAATCAACTTTTATTTCACCGTATTGTGCCAAATATGGTTTGGCGCAAATTGCAACTCTGCTTAACCCGTTGGAGAATAGCGCGATATTAAATACGTACTAACAATATTTCAATAACTAAGTACCTACTTGCGTTAATCATGAACGATGATATGGTGAGAAAATCTGCAGACCTGATAGAGACTCATGAAATTCTCCAAGGTCTCTGAAGTCAGCCAACCCGCACCATGCCATTGTAGTTAACTAAAGCTTCAACCCGAGTAGAAATATTATCATATTATTATAAATAATGCAGGAAACATAATTTACAGATAAACGTTGACGGGAAAATTTTGTCGATTTACTTATTCAAGAAAAATATGTAATTTTAATAACTTCTTACCGACAAACACCTGTCAATTACGACGACGTTTTCGAAATAAAAATTGTTTCATAATCACATTTAATTATGAATCGAGACACATTAATTAGCTATTGATCGACAAACATTTAAATACGGCTTTAAATTACTTAATTCTGTGTGAAAAATATTCAACGATCTCGTTTGCCGAAAGAGTAAAATAACGTGCGTGTGTAGAGGTTATTTTTTATTTATGAATAAATTATATTTCATGACATTAATACAAACGATTATAGATTAATGTTTGCACATTATAAGCTCTTTAGGTACTGTACAGATGACTAAAAGTTTTGTGCATAAATTATGTGTTTTACTTGTGTAAAAATAAAAAAGAAGAAAAACAGAAGTTGGACGTGTGTTCTGTACCTAAAACTAACTCATCAACAATTAAACAAAATTTCTAAGTTCTTTTCCGGGTCAGCAGATAAACTAAAATTAAATCGAAATTACGGTTTGTTGGATCCTAAATAAAAATATAGATGGCGCCACCTGTTGCTACTTCAGTAAAACTATCATGCCTCATCGTCCGGGTTAAACTCAGTCTTAACTTTCGCGTTTTTATTTGTATGCGACCCTTCGTAGTACAATGATACAATAGAATGCTTCTTACAGAAGGCCCACCACCACCTAAAGCCTGTTAGACCTATGAATGAGAAAGCCGGGTCTCTTATCCTTCTCAACTTTTCAACATAAGGCAGTATTTCTTTTAAATTCTTTTTAGTGCGTCTATTGTAAGGAGAGACGTTGGTTTCGCAACAGAAGTCTAACACAGCCATCTCTTCGCTGGCCAATAAGCCTGCTTCGTCTAAGACGGCCATGCGTTTAGATTTTCCTAATATATTGTCGTATAAGGTTCCTTTAGGTATGCCATAGTGAGTAGCCGCTTGCGTGAACCTCATTCTCTGGGTGACCACGGCTTGGATGGCTTCCTGCAGCTGACTTTGTGTCCACGTCGGTGACTTCAACTTGCGTGTGTTTAGACCGTGGTAATCTGACAGGGTAGGGGAATAACACACATTTTCAAATATACAGAAATCCGTATTAATTTGATGTAGCAGCAGTTAAAAACACTATAGTCCTTACGAGTAACTTAGATTAGTTATGATTAACGAGCTTACTTCCGACTCTATTTCTGTCCCTGTCATTTGCTTGAAAAAGAAAAAAAGATTGAGCTTAGTGACATCAAGCTGTCAATTGAATCCGTCACGATTTTTTATTAATAAGACGGTATCAGTTTTATAAATGCATGCAGATTGCCGACCGCAATGATTGACCAGTCCGCGAGGTAAAACCGTAACGACACTTCGATCATTTTTCTATTACATTATGAACAATAAAATACTTATGAACATAATATACTATAAAACATTTTCATTATTACTTTATAAACAGTAAAATATACAATAGTCGTTTCTGAAGATTGAAAATGCTTGCAGAGATTGACCAGATTAAAGTTGTTTTACATCCATTTTTTCCGAACAAAAGGCGTGTGGAATTTTTGTTTTCAGGTTTGTGATTCGACTGCGAATGAGTTATTTGGGGAAAAAATCTGTAAAGGACGTATTTTCAGTCTTTGAGGTGACATGCTGTTTGTTGTGATGTTGAGGACAACACAAGGGGAGTTCGTGTGCTCTGTTGTGGTGATTGAACAATGGCTCTAATTGTTCGAGCGTATTTGGTCTGTCTATGTATTTTACAACACAACCAAATAATCGAGTCAGCCTTTGAACCTGCTTTTCGTACCACGTTTTGCGACCACTCAATGGATGAATAGAGTGTAAGATATTCTTTATTTATTTGCATACCTACATGAAAAGAGATAACTCCCAATTGTTATGTTTCAAAAGTTCCTTCTAATAAAATAAAAAAGTAAATATTAGCAGGTGATTATAGTTCTTCCTGATCCCAGCAAGGCTAAGAATAAACCATGTCATCGGTAACACTGCTCCGTACCGTATAACTTTAAGGGCACGTAACATAATTAACACATAAACAACGACACAATCACAAGAGAAACTAAGGAAAACAAGTAACACTTATGATCACAATGTTAGAAACTACAACGCCAGTTTTTATACTATTAAACTATAAATTTCACTGGCACAATACATACGGCCATCATAATCAACAATGTTGTACAGCTAATATAATAGTGTTTCTATAATACTCTCTCACGTTATAATGACAGCCATAGAATAAGAAGTTATTATCAATGAGAAATATTTGCAATAAATACATACAGACTATGTTTTGCGATATATTATTGTATTATAATTCAAGGGAACTAAACAACGCAACGGTATAATCTTATATTCATACCAGTTTTTTGTAGTTAGAGTCACTATCGATATGCAATTTTACTAAATAAACATTTTCGAATACTGCATCGTCATAATACGGATTTCAGAACAAAATAAAAATACACAAACGGCATGCAATTACAATAAAGTCTACGGAAAACAGCAAAACAATTAAATTTAATCAAAATCAATCAAACAAATTTACGAAAAATGATAAGAATTCCATAATACGTTCCATATTCCATCCTACGTAGATTTGATTGACACCTAAAGTACGGCAAAAACTTAATGTGAAATGTTTTATTACTGCAGTTACATTTTAACTGGATCCAATATTTGCTTCCGACGCTCTTACATCGTTTAAGCGTCAACCATTCAATATATCGGTATTTTCCCTTCAACTATCTTAAAAAAGTTTCGCTTTCCGACATCAAGTCAATCATTTTAGTGATTTAAAAAAATATTTTTTACATACTAAAAGCATCGAAATAATAAATTTCCTGAAAAAAAATGCCTGAATTTTCGTCAATGACTTTTATCTGAGGAATAACTTTTGTGATTTGCCAGCTATTTTATAGAAAATATGTCAAACCGCCATATTTATTCATCAAATAAAAGTTGTCTGACAATTGAAAAATCGGCCCTCAGTGAGTTAAAATACTAGTTGTTGGGGTGGCTAACCTGCGATTGCTGCAGATGTAGAGGCTCCAAGCCAAGCCTGGGAGTTTTCAATCATCTTGGCCTGTGGACAAAAAACACAATTAATACATGATGTGTGCAGCGTGGTGGGGTAAGCCCTAACCTTTTTAATCCTTAAAAGCAGGAAGGCCCTCCCCCAGCAGTGGAACAGTAATGGTATAGTATTATTTATTATTAATACATTTCGTAGGCATCCCAAATAATTGAGTAATGATTAGACGAGAAAAAAATAACGCTATTATTTTTCTACATCATGATTCGCTAATTTGGGTAAGGCAGATCTTGATAATTAACAACTATGACGGCAATACGGTTACATGTAAACACACAATAGAGATGACACGGTTGGCGCAGTGGTTGAGCGATCGACTACTGCGCTATTTGTCGCGGGTGCGCTTCCCGCACGGAACAAATATTTCTATAATCTACAGATAGCTGTTTCGGGTCTGGGTACCAATCACAAATCATATTAACATTCACAAAGTGTTTAGTAACTGATGAACTTTTATATTTTTCTTGGCTTTTCTTCCAGCTTGAAAAACAATAGCTTCATCGGCCAACTTCAAACGCAATGTATTTGCGATTTAGCTCCGTGAGCAGTATTACAATAATATACACCCATAATGTTTGCATTTAATAATAGGCAGTAACAACAGGTATACTAAGATGGTTGCTAAGTTACCTATTTATTACCATCGCGAAACGACATTATCTAGGCAAATTGGTACCTAGACAGAAAATAATTTCAAAGTATAGTAATATCAACACTAACTTCATTGTCTCTGTAGTCAAGATACATTGACAACAAATTGCCATCTTGTATACTGCGGAAACTTATAAAACTCTATTTATGTCTTTATTAAGTAAAAATTGCGAGGAAAATGTTATTATGTACACTTTGTAGATTTTTTGTGAAATATATTGTGAATTTATACGGTTAAATTAATTCTCATTTTAACTCTCATTTTAATTGTGACTGTCTTTTTACAAAGAGCTTGACAGATGCATGCATGATGGCGTCCAGCAATGTTCTGTTATATGAATATTTTCCTTTTTTTTTATATCATCCACCAATTACACTCGTCACACGCGTATGTGCCACCAGTTTTGTTTTTAATATGTCGTGTCACTTTTCTGCGTGAAAAAGTTGGTAAACGAGTTTGGTGACGACAACTTGTGGCCAGGGATGTCACGCGCAGTAAAAATATCATTTTGAAATAAAAATAGGTTTACGCTTATGGGGCGAACCGCCTACGTTAGACTAGTCTACTTATCAGTGTAAAAACGGTTATATTAAGAGTAACCTTACTTGTTATTTATATTTTTTATGTTATTGAGCCGAACCCTGAAATCAAGCTTGGGAAATTTCGGGATGAGGAAAGTCATTTACGCCATTAAATGGTACAAACATCAGAAAGAATTCGACCTCAATCTCTTTTCATTCATTTAAGTAATGGATACCGCACAAAGTATATAAATCGGCGTTCTAAATCTTACGTCGACAGTTACAACTAACGTTTAACAAGTCGGCTTCATTACCGTACAATAATAATAACGGTCAGATGAAAAAGAACAATTCGTCAGTTAATTTACAATTTCCCATCTCGTACAGGAAGTTTACGATTGCACATTTTATCGATCGCTACTGTAGATCACGCGTCGGACGCGCCGCCCGCGCCACAGCGCGAGCGTACGTTTATTTACGTCCACCCTGTAATTGTTGGAGCAAAGAGCGGCATTTCTTTGTGCCCAGCGCTACAACTAAACATTATCGAAGTTTTAATTGTGAACGCAGACAAAAGCCGGCCATTTTACGGCAGCAATAACGGAACGCAGTCCAATCTACAAATAAAATCTTTTATTAAGTTAGCCGGGCGACGACGGCCGCGCCGCTAGTCATGTTTACGAAACGCACACGTGCCCTAAGTACCGGTTGAAACGTTCCGATGTATTGTTTGTTTACCCGAATAAAACACTAAAATCCAATTCAATAACAAAGAATTAAAGATCCCGAAATAAAATTTATTGCCAGTGTACGATAAAATAGATTTATGTAGGCGAGGGCGGGCGTGGGGGACGGGGTACCGGGTGCTCAGGGTACAGGGGGAACGCGACCGCCTCGCCGATAATATTATTAGGTACACTCGGTCAACTAAATTACAATCTGTTAAAATTTTATAGGTTGTTATTGCATTTGATTAAAGACAAGACTGTAACGTAGGAAGAAATCGGTCGGCGAGCGCGTGCCACACTATGTCATATTAATAAATGTTTATGAAGTAGTTTGGACGTGTGTAAGTAAGAAGGTTACGATCCATGTATCGCGTGAACTCGGAGTCCTACGTCACAGATCGACGCAAACAGCTGATTATTTGACGAGGGTAAGGGGAGCGTAATCGACTGTCGTCTGTAAGCTTATCTTAATAAGCTCACATTAAGGATTTCACGTCACTTGTCAGTTCAAATTAAATATCCGATTTTCATTAAAGAAATTGTTTCAGTTTAAAATTTCGCCACATGTGAATATTTGACACTGATTTGTGTGCTTTTTGTCAAAGAGATTTTATTGATACAGTCTTACTTTTTTTTTTCGTTTTTTAAATACAGGTTGGTCCTTTTAGCTCCACTTAAAAAAGAGGGTAGAGATTTATTTATAAATTCACAAAAATTAAGACCCGTCCAACAACTTACTTAATATTACTTTCATGACAATTGTATTATAACATTTTATGCCATACTTGTGCGAAACTAGTTAGGTTGCAGGCTATATAGAAATCGAGTGTCATGTTTTACTGAGGACTACACATCAGAATTGGCAGGATGGTTACCAAACACGGTCGGATAACCGATGACAAGTGAGTAAATGTTACGCATCAAATACCTTTGGCTTTAGTATCAAACAGTATATCGTCGCCTTAGTGAAGGGAGCTATTCCACACTAAACTGGTTCCAAGATAAAGGCAACTGAAATAAAATAAGTGCCTAAAAAAAATATGTTGTATCTCCTCTATTTGTATCCCGATTTCCACATTTTTTTGTGAGAAGGTAATAATTAATGTGTTGAAATTAAGGAAGTTAGATTTAAGTGCGCTCTTTTTTCGATTTAAGTCGAGTATGGTGGTATTCATAACTCAATTCGATAGAGGAGGAGATACCCATACCTATCAGGGTGTACTGGAAACTTTCGCGGTTAGGGTAGCTTTTGATCGAACGTTGATAACAATAGTGGATTACATTTCAGTTTTGTTCATCGTGGCAGTTGATTCAAGGTGCTATCAAGCAAGTAGGCAAGCTATCAAGGTGCTTGTCAGACAGGTCACAGGTCCTACAACTTTAAGAGACCTATCCTAACATCTTATTGACCGCTTTCGATTAAGCCCAGCATATTTGGATCCCGAAAACTTCTCACTTTACAACAATCACCCTATGTGTCCATTAAAGCCCCCACTGGAAAGAAAGCCACTGAGACTAGGATTTGAATGGGCTGCCATAGTGCCCGGTATATATTCGACTCTCTTTTTTCCTAACCTCTAATGTCCCACACTTGGCAAATGCCTCCTCCATCACCTTCCTTCGACTCTATAAAGTATTTATGTACAGCAATACTCCTGAATCATTTCATTAGTTTTCACGTTTAACTATCCACTACTTACCGGCGCGGGCGCAGGGGTACAATACAAAAACTATCTAGTCCGTTTATTTTAAACCTTGTTCTTATTTCAATATAGAAACTGCGATATAATGTCAGCATAATGTTTTATTATAAAATAAAGTGTAACAGTCGGTAGATTATTCAAGCAGGGTTCAAGCCGAAATGTTATTATATGGGGGTATCACTTAGTAGACGCTTAGGTTATTAATAGGTGGGAGGTAGAGGGTGGCACCAAACGGCGTACTTATGCAAACTAAATAAAAAATTCATATTTTGTAAATAACAACGGCAGACGGGCGAGCATATCGTCGATCAATAATGTAAATGTCGACAGTGTACAGGCCCTGCAATTTTGATGATGATTCTTCTTCATTGGTATGTTTTTTAGACGCGATATAGGGTTCCGTAGAGAATAAGGAATATTAATTTCCGTCTGTGTATAAGTGTGAGTGTCCGCGTATTTTCAAACATGATGTTTGAAAAATCTGTGATTCAAAATCTACCTATTTGCTAAATAAGTCATTAAATTTTTCTAGCTCGTAATTTTCATCATGATTTGGAACCCAGGTGCTACGGAGCAACTTAATAAATCTTAATAATTTGCACAATATCGCGTCGTGTATCCGTAACCAAAGCGCACCGGATTATGGGCGCCATCTATTGACGTCATTGCCAAACTCAATCACTAGCTATCGGATTCAGGCGCATACTTTGACAAGTATTCGCCTGGTTCGGAACTCTGTTGCATTCAGGGTAATATATTGGCCCTGTCATGTTAAACAAGATATTTTACGGTTAAATTCAAAGGTTTCTATTTGAACTAGGCTTTTGCAAGCTCTTTCAAAATGTTGATAAAGAAGTGTGTTATCTCATACTGTACTCTACCTACGTGTATTTTTCTATTGTACAGGAATGCAATATATTTCTTACATTTTTATTTAATGCAGAATATCTAAAGCTATCCTAACAGGTTGAAACAGACATAAAGCTTCGAGGAATTTCAATTAAATCCAATTACTAGGCTCGCATATTTGCGTAAAACACAAAAATCTAGCACCATCTGCGCGGATAACTTCCTAGATAGCAAATGAGTGCAATCCAGCGCATTAGTCGGTCATTATTTATGTTATTCCGGCGGCTGTTCAGCGTGGCGCCCCTCTAATCGAAACTTTGCGTACGAAACGCAATAATAAACTTCCGCGGTGCCGCGCAATTACCGTCTACGTATGTATACGTACGCGTAATAAGTCCGCGTCAGCCGGCCCTTGCGTGCGATTTACGTGAAAATTAATTTCACTGTTTTATGATCTAGGTACTCAGCCTATCGCATGCTATGGCTGGACTTCCTCTCTTGGGCGATTCTTGTCACAACGTATATGGAGCAAACTATCTCAGTATAATATTGTTAAATTGTGTCACTCGCTGCAAATTACCATAGGGATTTGCGAAGAAAGGCCTCTCCCGAGATGCATGTGGCTGGAGTGTGTCCACGGATTTAGGTTAAAAATCTGTGAATACGTTCCGCGCTCCATATCGTCACTAGTCTCGACTCAAGAACTCACCTGCTGCGGCAATTAATAATAAAATGAGGCTCCTTCTTTATTTTGTTCTCCATAAGGATAAGGAGCAGTCTTATATAAATAACGATTATACAACCATATTTTTGGTTAGGTAAATTCTTATACTATTCTGATCACATTTGGTCTTAAATCCCGATCTTATTTGGAATTCTAACTTGTCTAAATTATTTGATGCTATCTTAAACAACTGTCCTTCGAATTGATTTCAATTTACTGTAATAATGCTTATGCTATTACTCCGCTAATACAGGATGATTCATTTGTTCCGAGATACAGTTGGCAAAGAATGGATGGCGGTGGAAGGGCGCGTGACTGGTGGAGAGGGGGGGTGAGGGCGACGCTCCGAGGGGCGAAGGATAAAACTAATCACACATCCTCTTCATAGAGCGAAGTGTGGGTTCACTGTGATAGATGACAGCGGGAAACCAGTAAAAATTACCGAAGAGATGCATGTTATGTTGATACATACGTGTTATGTTGATGGTCAGATGGACAGTTTTTTTGTATATTTAACTTGACGGATTAACGTTACGCATATATTTTGTAAGCAGTATAAATTCAACCCATTACTGTCCCACTGCTGGGCAAGGGTCTCTTCTCAGAATGAGAAGGGGTAGGCCTTAGTCCACTACGCTGGCCCGGTGCGGGTTGGCGGACTACACACACCGTCGAGAACTTTATAGGGCTCTCTCAGGTGTGCAGGTTTCCTCACGATGTTTTTCCTTCACCGTAAATACAAGTGATAATCAAATTCTGATCCGCACTTGATTCCGAAAAGTCAGAGGTGCGGGCCGGGTTTGAACGCGGAACCTCCTGCATGGAAGGCAAGCGTTCAACCGCTTGGCTATCACTTTACTTTAGCATTTGTAAGTAGTACCTAAGTATTTTCATCTATATAGCAAATATTATGCATCGTTTACGCACAACATAAAGAAACTTGAAGATATTTTAAAATAAAAAAACAGCAACCCACTACTGCATAATTAATTACCCATCCCTATTATTTAAAAGCGGGCAGTGTTGAGCTTTCCTCACTACACTGAAACCCCACCTCAGTCGCTTCTGCATTATCCATTTCCACATTACTGTCTTTTTGTTCCACGTTTGATTGTTTAAACGTGCGTCGATGCGCTATCCAGTGGTTATTATTTCCACTCCTCTCACTTGAAATGGCCTCAGTCGATTGTGGAAAAATGCTCCTCTTATTGTTCTTTCAGTAACAATAAGAGCCTTCATTTTATATGTTTACAGCGTCTGAAGGCTTGATAGGCACTTTACCTCTCTATTACACATACGCTCCATTGTTCGTGTCCGCGCTTTTCGTGTTATATTTTTTTTTAACTTTTTTATTTCGAAACATTTTTACTTTACCTTTTAAGGTGCGTTAACTAAGTTCTGCGGTTTATTGAAAATTATTGCACGGTTTTGAATGAAAAGTGAGATGTAGGATTTGAACTCGTACTTAGTTTAAAAAATAAGATGAGATTTGGTCTTTAGGGGTTAACTGTATTATCATACCGTACCTACTTTTTCCTATGAACATATATATTCTCTATTTGATATCGAGATTGAGCCCTCGATATGGCGTTACTTAGTAGAAACAAACGGATTTTACTTGTTTTGTGTCTTGAAACAATAAAAATGTTAGTCATTAATTAACAGGAAACCGATGTAACAAAAAAAAGACAAAAAATATACGTTATTTTTCTGCAACCGTCTGTTGTTAATTATTACAGAAAGAACAAGTAATTTCCAATAAGTTATTGTTATAAGGGAAAGTGAAACCGCAAGTCCTATAAAATTCAGCGCACCCTGTATTACGTTGGCAATACATATTTGTAACTCTAGCTCTAGGTACGTATATAGAGTAGTATAAACCGCTGTCGTCAAATTATTACTTTACGACCGAGATACACAATTTTCCGCTATTAATATTATGATAGCAGTAGGTACTAAGTGAATAGAATATATTATTAAATAATTTGGATACAATGAGACTATTTAGTACGCTAACCGACCGGTTGATTTCGTAAAATATGGTACGCCAAGAATATTTACTATAATTTTACTTTGTATATAATTTTACAATAAGATTGTTGGTAACAATTTTTCTTCATAGCGTATTATTGTAAGTAGTGGTGTGTGGTTGAAATTGCAGGGTTTAGCTCCATGTCGATAACAATGACAGTAATTTTTTATCGACTCTTTACTCCTTTGTTATCGTCATAAATATAGAACAGGAATGTTCAAATACCTATTTATGAATGAAAATTGTTCAACTAATGCTCTAACGACTTTATCTTTCTTTCAGAAGATAGAATGTTTATATAAGATAACCTTAAACGAGAGCTCCACAAACAGTGAATATTTAATAACAAGCCCTCATATATTATCACTAAAACAAACAAAATAACAAATTATAATGATTGGAACAAACTAAAAGTTTTAATTCTTAGCATTAATTACTGGAAACAAACGTATTCCTACGTACCGTCGTTGTTTGTTTAAAACATTAGTATATATGCTTATGTTAAACGGCAGGAAATTTATTTGACTTAGGCGTAGTTTCAGTGTTGGCGACGATGTAAGCAAGACAAACATGTTAATTTTCACCCTCTCGTTTCACCCCCATTTCACCCCCGAGTTCTGGGTAGGGCTACCAGATATCTTTGTAATACGTCATGAATTTGTATGTAGAACGTTTTTATCGTGGGTAGTCTCGCAACTACCCACGATAATATAAATACATTATGGTTGAATGAATTAAGAGGAGTTCAAAAAGAGATTTAAATTTAGAATACGATGACGTCTTTTACTTAGGTAGTGAACAATTGTGCATCGACGTTTATGAACGATGCTTCTATGTTTAATAAGACAAACAAAAAAAAAAATGAATGTTCCAATAATTTAGTAGGCAATGGCGCCGCACCGCGTCCTTCATTGAAAAGTATCAAGGTGTTACAATGAGTCGACACTGCTTTCAGTTGCTGTGAACCATAATGTTAATTATGTGTATTGTTTTTAAGCTATTCTTTATTTTTAGTAGTGCAATTCCGTCGGCGAATTTTTGATACAAACCAAACCTATTGCCCTTAGTAGTTGAATTTTCTTTTTAATGACAAAAACAAATAATTGATGCACATAAAAGACATCTAATAAAATAAAAAAATCTAAAAGACTAAAAGCTCTCAATCGTATCCCGAAGTGGAAAATCATGGTGCAGAATGTTACACCTCTGCCTAACCCTTCGGGCAATATAGGCGTGATAATGTGTTGTTCTATTTCTTTCATCATGAGTAAGTGTAAGCTCACTAGATAAAAAAAATCACATAGCGGATTTAATGGAGTATGCTGGCAGGAGATGCTATGAGACTTGGTGATCGTTCAAAAACGTTCTCTAAATGGCACATGGGATTAAAAAAACAGTAGAAAGTTCGTCGAGAAAAAGATGAGGCAAATAAATATCAAAATAAGGTATTACAACCCTGGGTAAATACAAATTCCAACACGGCCCGTTAGAGGGCGCTCTTTATTATTTACCACCAAGTTTGACGAACATTTATTTTTAATTTACAAACGGCTCTTGCGCCGCTCAAAATGATAGGTAGCACCCGAATTACAAAGTTGTTATGTTATTAACGAATGCCAAAACTGCCTTCCTTGCTTACTATTAGGATACACTAATGAATAATTAACTTTGAATTTTCGACATTTAAGAATAGATAGTTATTGGACAAAAGTGGCAGGTTATGTGTTTCGTTTAACACGAAAAGTTTTTTTTTTTGTCGACGTCCGCAATTAGGTACTTGCATAATAAAATTGTATGTGAGTTTGTTATTAGAAGTCTTGCCTTCTGCTTTGACAAACGGTGTTGATCTAGTATAATTGCTAATCTGTGCCGAACGAAACGAGAAAATAGAAGTCACATGACAAGCTAAGCTAGAAAACTAGTGAATGATATTTGACTAGTTTCTATTCCGAAAAATGAATGCGTTTTAAACCGTTGTGTGTTCACCGTGTGGTATACATTTTTGGTGTTTACTCCTTTACGACACACGACCGTGAAAACATTAAAACGCGTCGTTCACAACACACGAACCTCCTTAACCCTAATTAGCTGGACGAAAGCGAAAATGCGCGGTAAAAAAAGAAGTGAGTTTTATAATTCGGGAAGCTAGTTACCCGCACGTCGAGCGAGCCTCTTTCCTTTTGTTTTTTAATTAGTTGCCGCTTAAACTTTTGCGCATTTTGCGCTGTTCATTTTGTTTTCAACAGTTATTTTTTCCCGACCCCTTTCTATTGCGTTTTGAGGGACAGTTCGTATTAAGCTTCGGTGAGTTGATGAGTGTTCACGAAAACAATTTATTAGAGCTTCGTTTAAATTTCGTTAACTGTAGGGTTGACATGCTGATTTGAAGTTATAGCACAATATACATAGGGAAACAGTGCTCATTCCATATTAATTTACGAAGCACGAACAGGGGGAGAATAATCGAGTCGTAATGATTTAACGTTACACGCCATTTGCTTAAGGAAAACAGGAATAAAATAAGATGATTTTATCATAACAAGAGGAAGACGAGGCGCCAGTTTCGCTTAAATTATTAAAACAAAACAATAGACACAGTGACTTTCATACGCAGTACTAATGTAGTAAATTAATTACAAACAGGGCGCGGAAACTCGGGCCGCCATCTTAACAGGCGATTAGTAATTGTGTTATCGTTCAATTTGTGCCATTAGTTGTCGGGTCTGGCCGTCGACGAATGAAATTTCGATTTATTTAACGTCCGACCTTCTTTAGTATTAATATTATTATCGTTGACACGGTGTTATTAAAATCTCGTTACCAGGTATGGGTAAAGTTTCTATTTAGTTAATTTGTATCGCATTCCCCACATTAAAATCTAATACTAGGTACTTTCACCAAATTGTACCTAGTCATAAGATAGTTTTTTATAAATCAATATCAAAGACAAATTCCTTTTGGAACCCTGCAGTTCCTTCTTTTGTATTAGCGCTCCTTAAATTTCATCATTTGGAACTTGTGCAAATCGTGACGCGTGATCTACCATCCACGGGCATCGCGTGTAGACAGCGCCTATTAAGCGGAGCCGCGGACTCAAGAGGTGTCGCCACTCGCGGAGGCGTCGGCAACGCACAATACGTCTCGCCTCGCGTCCCAACAATATACCCATGTTTACATTCCCGGCGTATTTCCTTTGAACTCGCATGTGGGGCCGAGGAAACGTAAAATAAACAGAACTTTCTCGTAATGTTTAATTAAATTAATCAGTTGGTTGATTAGTCGATGGTTCGCCGGCGTTGGCGTAAACAAAGCGCGTCGGCGGCATGGTCGGGCTTTGATCTAGCGACTCACTCTCATCTCCCACTATTGTTATATATTTGTGAGGTTCCCGACGCCGCGCGCCGCCAGCTGCCGGCGCCTCGCGCTCCTGTGCCATAGGGATGACACGCGCGCGTATTTTTGCATTTTAATTGACATCAGATTATTCGTTAAAGATGGTGCGTGAAGGACTTTGAGCTTACGCCCGTGTAGTACTGCAATAGTTTAGTTCATTTTATAAAGTGCTAAAAGTTTTGGTACTCTTGAAGACTTGTGCAGTTGATTTGGACATGCGCAAATATACTTTCCTGCCTATGAACAAACACCACAAAAGCAATTACATAATAGACAAGGTAGTATGAACATACATCCAACAGATAGCCATGCACAAATCAACTCCAACTCAAACGAAGCTATTTCCTATATTGGCCAGCATTAGATTGTTCGAGAGCCTAAAATTACGATACTGATATCCAACTTCGGATAAACTTCGGATAAAGTCTGTTAATCAATAGAGCAGTGATTCCCTAACTCTTCCGGCGTGAGCTCTGACTGAAATAATAAAAACTGGACTGAAATCGCCACGAGTTTCAGCAATACCTCATAAGTCCCACTGAAACATAATAAATACGCTGACTTCTTTAGTGTGATTGTTCATGCTATAGGTAGTGAATAGATTAGCCAGTCACCAAGGTTCTTACCGTAGGTCCGATTTTCCGTCTCCCATTATTCTTCTTCCTCCTTCTTCTCCTTCGAATGGGACTCGTGAAAGAATTCGGTCATGTCAGAAGGCACAAGATTTTACAGTAACAATAACATAGTCTGGATCTCGAACTTTGATAGTTCCGAGGAACTTGTCCACCTATATAACTATGTCGTGATAGGTCTGAACTTATACAAATTAATTAACATATATCATAAGTAGTGTAAGTCTGTGTTTCTCGAAGAGTAAGGCAGAGGTTTACTGCGGTTCCTACATTAAAATTTTCAAAATTCGGGGTGCTGCTATTAATTAGAAAATTCCCAGTCCCAGCAGCCCGAAGTTACGAATTCTGCCCGATAGATGCCAATAGCATCGCCCATGGCCCATGGGATGATACCGACAATTATCTAAATCATCGACTTAATATGGGTGTATCTGTTTAAATCTTGAGGCGTGACGCTATGTTATGTCTAGCGACTGCAATTTTTTGGAAATCATAAATGTTTTGTCTTCCTTGACTTTTTGCAATGTTTCTGAGAAAATGAAAGTGCGAAATATTTTTAAGTGACACCCCTGCACCCATCTGTCGAGCATTGTTTTACTTTCACTAAATAGTACATTGTAAGATGATGTAGCATATCGCAATTTTAATTTGGGCATGTCAAAACTCAGATTTTGGCACGCTTTTGTTGCTGACAATCTTTTGTTTAACAAAGCCAGATTTATAAAAATAGTCTAGATATATAATATTTTTATTCAAAACGATGTGTTGGCAGGTTTGAATACTGAGAGAATTAGCTGATTCCGCGAGTTTACCCGCGTCACACGATATAAGTTTCCCAGAATAAAGAGGGCCTACTAATATGTGTACCTATACCAATATCGCAATTTTAAATATTATACATAAATTATATACTTACCTATTATATTTTAAGTTTATATATTCTTGTTTTTAAATGATAAAACAAGTAATGTGAACTAGAAACAAAGACAACACATAGAGTAAATTATCCAATACCTACAGTAACTAGCATTTGAGAAATATGTTGGACAAAATGTAGATATTATTAGCAGCGCCGGCGCCGGCTGTCCGCCAAACGACAGCTATCTCAATCTAACTGCTCGATGGTTCTCACTTTCGATTGTTTATTGAATTAGTCATGACTTTTTTTTCAAGTAGTCCATGATTGTGAAGTGTTAGCAAATTTCCCGAAGAAGTACCTACTCAAACGCAGCTACTTTTGATAATTGAGGTGTTTTGTTAAATACTCGACCATAATTATTCATTTTCGTCTTCCAATGACGTTTTTTTTTTTTTTCTAAGTAAGTCTTCATTCAACTTTGTTTTTAAAATTTGGCATAATCTAGTTGAGCCAAAAACTAACCCAAACATACTCGGGAGAGTGACAAAAATATATTTAAACTACCGTGTAGATCGTGTATACTCGGATGTGAGTATGTAGTCAACTTTCAAATAGACAGGTCGAGTATATATGCATTAATATTAATATATGAGAAGTACAAACTAGCGAATTTGTTCATAAAACTTAATATCCGCGAAGAAAATATACAATGCACACAAAACAAAAACATCTGGAACGCACATTAATAAAAAATATGTCTATATTTACTCATATGTACCACATAATCAGCCATCACGCCAATAACTGAAATAAGTAATAAAAAGCACCACTTTCAATGGATCCAGTAGCGATGCGAAATTCCGTACGCCGAACGACGTATTGTTGTTACTCGTATTTATAGCTTTAAGGAGCACCCCCCTCAAACCCTGCATGCAATCAGGGTCGTCGATTAACGACTATAAGTTCCTTAAATTATATATTATGAGAATTGACTCCGTAACATGATAGTAGCTGAAAAGAGCCTTTTCCCACACTATTTTAGCCTAGAATTCAACGAACTACACGGAATTGAAGTTACTAGCTTATGTAAAAAAATGCTAGTACCTACATACCTCACTAAGTATTTACTGAACAAAACAAATTGTAGGTAAATAATTAATAAACCAACTTCGTGTTGCATCGCGTCTCACATAAGCCATGAACTTGATACCCCGCATTTGGCACCCCTGCGTTCAAAGCGCGAACGAAATCTAAATTTGAAATACCGATGTTTTCGATCAATTCAGCAATCACAATTATAATAGGACGTCATTCGTTCAGTATCTTGGGCGGTCGCCTTTATTCAAGAATGAATAAGTAAAGATCATGCAACTTTTATGAGTTACGTTCTGTGACAATAGTAGGTTATTTCTTATTTAAAGGCATGCTAGTTCTGCAGCTATGATAACGATAAATAAATAATAAAGTGCAATTCAAACGACCATGACTAAAATAGTTAATTATTCTGTTTCGATTAAATAAAAGCTATCTTGCCCATACATAATTGTTTAGCTGATTAGGTCTGGACATTTTGAGGTAGAAGAGCGTTTGCTGGATTGATTTTCTATCCTTAATGTTTGGACACCGGATTGAATACGATTTTTTAAGACCAAAAGGATTTATATATAACTTCACTCTTAGGTTATATTATAACCGGATACTTTATCCGGAACCGTACGGCAGAAGGAGGAACCACACGGAGGAACCGCACGCCACTGAGGCGTGCGGTTCATAAAGACAAAAAGACACTGCCTTCCCTACATGACTCAGATAAATGTTTATTATAAGATATTTGAGGTGGCAAATCACATACATTATTATTAAACCAAAAAAACGACGAATGAATACCAACATGCAGTAGGGATTAATGGTAAGTAAGCTTTTAAAATTTTTTGCCTACCCTGTCTAAAAACACGCCGCTGACTGGACTATATTATAGATACACCTATCATTGCATTTGACAAACCAAAATACATTTCCAATAAAAAAATAATACTCAAAACTAGTTTAGATTGAAACGTGACACACTTTGGCGTGTTTCCATACTACTCAGTCTTTCAATTTCAATTGAATTGCATAGAAGTTACGTGGTCTTCCATGAATTCACAATCGTTGAATGGACTAGATTCATAATTGGGATTTACATATTAAGAGGCTAACGACTGAAGGTTTTGCTTACCGTTAGAAAATGTAGAAGGGGAGAAGCTAACAACTTCGTAAAATATAACACGTCATAATGCAATATTTAGAGTTTGGATGCTTCTCTGTTAGGGCTTGAAGCTCTGCTAGAACTCCAAACCATATTCATGAGAAGCAAGATATTACCATAACGCACTATACCGAACATACTCAGAATACTAAAAATAACACAGTATCACGCCTGTAATCCCCGAAGGGTTAGGTAGGGGTGTACTATTGTACAATCACATTTCGCCGATGCTGTTATATAGTCTTATTGCCGTCTACCGGGCACAGTTTCAGACTCCGTCCTGCTACTGAGAATGATCACATAGAAAAACCGAATAACAATTCGCCTAACCCGGGAATCGAATCTAGGACCTCTCGCTTAGCAGCCTCGCTTGCAACCACTAAACCAATGAGGCAGTCAGCAGTACCAAAAATTTACGTAAGTATTTGAAAATTTGCAAAACATAAACGTCTTACGAACAATAGTCGTCAATTAGGCTTAAGATACAGCAAACCGATAGCGTTTTTATAAGCACTGTATATCCAATTGTTTGAGTACTAATGTTATTCAAATTAGGACACGCGTGATACAGGAGGTTGCCATCTTCCGGGTAGGGGAGAGTCTCGGCGAGGGCAGCGGACCGGCAAATTGCCGGGAGAACGGACCGAAATAGTAGAAAATATTGCCAGATATGAAACAATGCCGTGTTTGCATAAGTGGCGGATCGAAAATTACTTTTATGAATAAGAGCGAGTGTTTCTTTACTTATGTTTTAGCGATGTACAGGTTATGCTTTTATTTTGACGCTCTAGTTCACTTAGAACCTTTGTTATTATATCTTAGTAAAAATTGTAATAGGTGTTGGTTCCGTATGATTTTAGTCATTTCAGATGAAACCAGCCAGTATCCAATTGGATTTCTCACAGAACTATTTCCAAAAGATCAAACGACTGTTGCTCTGTACATCGATTAAAATTGACACTGAATTTCAGAACGAAATCCTTTAATTTTATCATACTAATTTAATAAGAATCATAATACTGATCTTCCTTATCAGGTTACGGCACCTCTTTCGGCAAAATCAGATGGGTAATGTAACGACTAACGATTGAAAAACGGTGTAATAGTACAAAATTGAAGAATTTCATGCATCCACACGATAATGAAAATGTAATTTACGTAGTTAATGTAAAAAAACGGCAAAAATAAAAAAACAGGGCACCTCGGGTAAGTAGATGGAGGCAAACGAGATATTTGCAGTGTTTTGCATAACTGCGTTAAGTGTAGGGCCGAGAGGCCCGCTGAAGGCACGTACACTCGCCTACTAAAGTGCAATAAAAGCCTTGTAAAAATTGTAATGGCGCTAATAAAGACTTTTTTGTCGTTCAACACTTTTGCCCAGTTCTTTCTGGCTGTTATTTTTAACGTATTATGAATTGCATTTGTAATTCAAAGTGAAAATATGACGGCTGTGCGAAATTAATTGGCACGTATGTTTTTGTGATCGCCTCGTGAATGACGAGTGAACTAAAAAAAAAACTGGGAATGGACAAGTGTCTGTGCGCGACTAAATACAGAACAATTCAGATAAAATTTGTTGTTGCCAACCCTTCTCCAAGTTCACCTGTTTTGTCAAACATTGTTTTTCTATTCGATCATTAATTGATAAATATTTATGTATCATGTTGAAAACATCCACAATAAAATAATATTAAAAATGAACAACAAAGAAAATATAGGTGTCAATTTTAAGTACGTAGGTACACTTCGATAAAGACTAAAGAAAAGATCATAAATGTTTGGGGCAATTAAAATAATTTGTGGTAAAAGAATCAACACAATGAGTGGCGGTAATTAAAGAACAACCGATTGATTCATCTCGGAACTTTGAATTTATGTGTTAGCCACGGAATCATTACAAGTGTGTTTTAAGTGATAATTAATTTGTGAGCGTTAGAATTCCGGGAGCGACTGTACCCACCTGAAGATATCTCAAACATTGTTTCCGTTTGTGAAGTACAAATTGTTGCTATTGTACTCTATTTTCCATAACGTATGGGGGCTATTACGATTGGCGTTTTCTTATAACTGAACGGTACAGTTACGCGCCACCGACGTATTGTGGAAAATTCTTTGAAATGCCTTTTGAATAGAATGTACGTCTATTATAAGAGTAGTATTTGTCGTTGCATCAACCACTTTGCTTGTTACACTTGTTATTTTTACTTTCTACCTTCGGTTTTCCGCGTGGGATTTGTAATAGGATATTCTAATGTCGTTTCCATTTCTGCGAAAGGTTGTTGCATTTATGTACGAATAATCACGTAAAAATGACCTAATTGTAATCTATTCGCATTATATTTAGAAAACATATCACGAAATGCAATAAAAATTTCAGCGTGATTACAAGATTCGTACATACAATCAGTACATTGACGCCTCTCGAATCACCCAAAAACGTGTGACGATAAAAATCACGACAAAGCTGTAACTATGGTTACGAGGATGGGTATAGCGGGCCACCGCAGTGGTCGATGTAAACAATTTCAATCGAATCGTAACAGCTACTGAACAATGAACGTTGGATCACGAAAAAATCATCTTACAAGTTAGTCGTGCGGTGGGCCCACGGTAGTCGTGTAGCCTGGGCCGCGGGGCGGGCCTAGTGCTTCTTATTCCACCGGGCTTGACAACAGACGGGCTGTTTTATGACCTTTTCGGGACCTGATTGCCGACGGCGCTGGATGTCTGCTGCGAGTAGGATTTTATTCGCCAGAATCGGGAAGTATGCATTACAATTATGTTAATGTTTATTGTTGTTAAGTGGACAATTATTTATTATTTCAGCCGGTTTTCCATTTATAGGGCAAGGGCATGTTTTTCCTTACATACATACAAAGTTCGTGCCGCCATCATGTGGGACGAACATCCAATACAAACTCACCGATCCTTAGACATGAATGAACACAGAAACTTGTGAAGAATTTAGCAGGTCATCCAAACCTTTGGTTTGCAATTTTAGATTACCAAATTACGATACTTTTGCAGCCAAACAAGTACCAAGTAAGACTGGACCGTCATGCATAAGTTTAAGCAAAGAACACCTGTGTTGTTTAAGACAATAATTGACAAGACACGCGTTTGGAAATAATAACAGAAGTGAGAAAACAATCGTGTCTGGATACCGAGTGACATCAAAGCTAGAGAAATACGGATCCTATGCAACATAGAATGAAAGAAGAAATAATTGGTATGTAAGATAGTAAAAACAAACAAAGAAGGAAAATATATCGAATATGACTGAAATAATTCAAATCGGGAGTTTAATGTGTAGAGGACAGAGAATATTGTAAATTATAACTACAATTTAATTCATAACATATCTAACATAGCATCACGCCTGTATTCCCCGAAGAGCTTAGTAGAGGGGTCCTGTTATACACCCACATTTCACCGATGCCGTTATTGAGTCCCATGTAATAGGCGGCGAACCTATTGCCATCAACCGGGCACAGTTCCAGACTCAGTGCTGCTTCAGACCCAGGATCTCACGCTCGCTCAATGTGTTATTCTTTTCTATAATTCCCAGGGAAAAGGATAACTAGAACAAATTTCATAGTTGCCATAGTCCTAATATTGCCATATCAAATCAATTCAGATAATCGCAGTAGCTATTGGACACAGGATCCCCACAAATCAGTTCAGAATTACCAATCTCCCCGCATTATATACGTATCACTTTCAGATCCATCCTAAAGGACGATGTAAATTAATACCGTTATTACAGTGTATTATGTCGGATTTGCACGCACACCTCATGTAGCATCATTAACCAATAGGACCAATTACCTGATTTCCTTGCATGAAAGTTCGTGCATTATAAGCTGAACTACCACCACAAAAATCTCTCTTATTTGTCACTCTGCGATATATGAAAGAGGTAGTCTGTTTTGTTGCATTTTTTGCAATCTCATTCGGAATTTTGCCTGCCTACTTTCGGAAGAAATTGGGGCAAAGACCCTAGCACAAACATTTACAAAAATTCATAGTACGCTAAATCGCTATTTTTCACAATTAACATACTCTCAAAAAATTATATGGCTGTATTTTTGTTTAAACAAAACACAAGGGCTATATTTTATAAAATATACAACAGTTTAAATGATAATTTATACTCCATTGTTATTCATTGATGTTATTATATGTATATTTTGCCATTGTTTCAAATCAGAGCATATTTCATGCATTTAATGTTTAATTCCGCGTTACACAAGAAGCTATAACACGCTATTTATTGCAAAATTATTTTAAAACTGAGCGATTGTTTGAATGTTGCAAGATGCAAGGTATATTTCATGAATATGTTATTCACGGGCTGTTCTGGTGTCATTTAAAATTTTAATGCCATCACGCATTTATCGAAGGAATGGCGTTCGTCTTCAAAGATGTTTATTTCTTATGGATAAAAACTTCACAGGTTGGCAGCTTATATTATACAAAAGAAAATGTTTGACGCAAATGGAATTTCTCATGATTTATAAGTTTGCAGCATGTTAAAGCCTTCATAAGATGTCAAAGCTTTCATACATTTGAAAAGATTGTACCTACTTAAGAGTCATGTTAGAAATTCACATAAGTTATAAGAATATTTTCCTAGATCATAGGTTTTCTTTTCGATTCTTATTTTTAATGTTATGGCTCTATTATAATCACTTATCCTAGGTAACCACTAACCATAAACACCTTGTTATGATATTTCGGATAAAAAAAGGTTAATCAGCTTTAAAAGTTTTATCAGGATATTTTTTATTATTGAATTGTGTATCTGTTTCTGTATTTACCTAACAACTCCATAATTTTACAAACTAACCAAATATCTTTTAGTATCGCTTCGAGATCGCTGTGCAGCGTACTCAAACAGCTCGTATTGTTTCGCTTGCTTGTGAAATGTAATTCGTGTGCTGTAAACACACACAAATCTCGCACACACACACGTACAACAGTTATTTATATTTGAGACTCGGAGGTCGCATGTCGTGGGCATGTTGGTACAAATATAGAAACTATACGCGATTTATTATGAATATTAAATTTGGCACAATATAATCGAGGGCGTACGATTGTGTCTCAAGCGTGCGTGTGAGATTTTTCAACACATTGTTTATTGCAGAATGTGAGACGTAGGTACACTTATATTATTTATGAAAATTAAAAAAAAATGCTTTTCTTTATTGACAATAAATGACGATTTAATTCCTAATTAAGTACCGAGGGTCTCAAGGAAAAAAAAGACACTATAAAAACATTGAAATACGCATGAAAGTTTTAATAGCCATGTCAATTGTTTTGTGGTAGCCCAGGAAATACTTTTTTTTAATCGTTGCCCCAAACTAGTATTTATTCCTGTATCGTGGATGCGTTTATAAACACAAATATCTACAAGCAAAACATCGAGACACGGAACTTTCGTAGGTATTTTGTAGGTCATACAAATATTTGTTCCGTGCGGAACTCCAACCCACGACGTAGCGCAGCAGTCGAACGCTCAACCACTACGCCAACAGTGCCGTCAAATTGGTTTAGCTTCGAATAATTCTGTTTTAAGTTGAAAAGCAAACGGTATAAATTCCATAGTTGATATTAGATCTGCTGACTCCTCAAAACTTCTTGAATATCCGTTTAAAGTGTTATGTTAAAATAAATGTATACCTATCTGCACTATTTGCGAAAGTTGGTAAGCAACTATGGGCAGAAAAGTTGCCTAATGACAATATAAGGTGGGAATTTAATAGCGGGTCCATCCATTCTTAGACATAACTAAAATATACGGCTAAACTACAAATAATATATTATCTAAGTATAAAATCTAAAAAATTAATTATACATAGGTACCTACTTTTGTCTAAACGTTTCGTGGTTTCGTAAAAACGTTTAAGTGTTTTTAATCTATAGGTACTAATATTATAAAGAAGTAAAATTTGTTTGTATGTAGGGGGTAATCTCCGGAACTGATGATCCGAATCTGAAAATTCTTTTACTGATATATATGTATATATTCCCGAATACTATAGGCTATAAATTATTTATTATTATGTAGATCACGCGGACGAAGTCGCAGGCTGAAGCTAGTATCTTATATAATAATAGCAATATCTATCTAAACGGGACAACAATATATTGTCAGTGGCTTATTATGGCGCGTTATTACAAAAGTCAGCCATAGAAAATGACATAACACACATGTACCCGGGGGCAATGTGTAGCAACTACTTGCAAATTATGCGCAAACGCAACTTGGTCAACACATTACCCTGCAATGCACCTGGAGCTAATTACCCTTTTGTTAGCTCCGTTAGAAAAACAAGCCGTAATGATAACTTAATAAAACGAAAGCCGATCACATTTAAGTCATTTACTGTTATAAACTTTTTAGTTTGTTTTTTATTGTCTTTATCGAATTATTAAAGACAAAGATACTAGCAATTAAAAGAAATAAAGTAATTACCGTACATCTTTATTACGTACTTTTCAGTATTACAAAATTCAGTGGTGTATAATTAAATGTTCTGAATAATAGGTGGTCTGATATAGCTATTAATTTTATTATTGGAAAAAAATATGTTCTGGCAATATCCCTATTGACACGCATTAAGTAATAGGTGTGTCTCTTGACAATAATAAAACGGTCAAGTACACAAAACCTATGGTGTCCGGGTGCCGTTGTCCGTCTGTGTATTTATGAATTAAATGGAAATTTAGGAGGGTAGGTGCTTATTATCGCCTCTATTAAACACCGAGTCATCTAAACATAACTTTAGTAGTCTACATATTTACGTTTACATACCTAAGTACATATTAGAAAATAAATAAATAAATATTACTCTGTATATATATTATATTGCTGTACCCTTTATGCGGTACCGGTGTACATTTTGAATTATTACAAATTTTAACAACTATTTATCACATTAATGCAATAAAGAACTTTAAACGTTGAACTTATAAAATTGAAAATTAAATAAAGACAAGATATCAAAAATCTTGAAGCAAGACATCTATTTCATTTCTTAAGAAAGCCTTCTCTGGCCGTAAAATCTCATCTTTTCAGTACAGAACATTTCTAAGTATTCGTTAAACAAAAACTATTTTAAGTTTTCACTGCAATTCAATACACAGGAAACATAATAAATACAAAAAAACAAAAAGAAGTTATGACTTATGAATTAATACCCGATGCAACCCGATCCAGCCTATTAGCCGTATTGGTTCGAAAATATTGAATTACTGCTATAAATATACACACAAAAATAATGTTTATATGTAAATATGGCGTAGTGTTGCAGTAACGAGTCTTGCTAAATCACAATATGAAGTTGATTTATATCTCTATACGGTCGGTTTAGCTTCATGGGAGGCCCATAAAAACCCTATACGAAAATGGTTATATACGTACATACATATGGGAGCCGTTTTGTACAATTTAATTGGTCACTTACGTAGTAACAATGCGACATAACGCTTGAAACCCTACCGCGATGTGGTGTAGAAATTGACCTCGAATTTGATATATATTTTTTTGGTTAAGCTCCGTCGGTTTCCTTATAACTGGCAGCGTATGAATGAACATTCGAATTTGGTTTGTTTTTCTGTTTTTGAAAACGGAACCTCACAAGGAATCTATATTTAATAGTTGTCATAAATCAGACAAATATTTTTATTTATTCTGTGCGTGTAACGAACCCCCGACCTTAAGCTCAGAAAGCCTCAGCCCTACAGTTCCTTTAAATCTCAAATATTAGAATTAGACAGTTAAGAACTTCATTTTCAGAACCTCATTGGCGATGTTCTGGTGGCATGGGCTATTACTATACTACAGTATATATGTATTATATATACAATCTATTACAGGCAATTACTATTGATAGTTGATATGCGAGAGGACAATGTACAGATTAATCAAATGATCTTTTTCGCTTCATTGCCAATAAGTGCAAAATGTAATATTACAATGTTCTAAAAATAGTTTATTTGAACTTCCAGTAGTGAAGACTTTGTTTATCGTTTAATGTATGGTGTAAATGGCTTTTAATACGTTATATATTGTATTTTTTACAGCTGTCTCGTTACTGATCTGGTTTGTGCCAGGATATAAATCCAAGGACTGTCCACGGAGAGCGCAATTTAACCATGCCGATTCATAGATCTCCCGTATAAAAAGACCAATATCTGGCTAATACTGTCAACCATACTCGTAGCTCAACTGTCACACTTATACAACCAGTTCCGAGGCACAAATTAATATGATGCAAGCGTAATTAATAGCGATAGCAGTGAACAACAATGACTACAAAATGATATAGCCAAGCATTACATCTCAAGTACCCACATTACTAATTATTCCGATTGTTGAATCCAGTAATGAGTGTTACACGACATATTACATTCTCGTTATACATCGCTGGCCGCGCTTCAATAAACAATGCCCATCGGCGAACCGGAGGAGACAACTAATCGCATTACCGAACTAATCACGACCCGCTCTGAGGAGGAAATTCATTAATATCCTGCACCCAGATCAGAACAGATGAAAAAGTACATGCTCGTCTGTACGGCCGGGTGGAGGCAGACGGACGATAGTCGATTTTTCAATTTTTATTGAGTAAATTCCTAAAGGAAACTAGGATATTTTATGGTGAAGGTTGCGAGCGTTGAACGAGAGTACTTTCGTGTTTACATTTTCGACTTGATAACATTAAGCCGCCCTCTGAATTGCTGGTTCCAGGAATATCGCGTTGAAATGATAACAGGTGAGAAATTTGTTTGAAGATTGAATTGTGAAAAAAACACAGTGTAAAAAGAGTGATGTTTTACGCATATTTTTATTTAAGTCGGGTAGCGCTTTTCTAAAAATTAAAATATATATATTGTAACGTTTTTTTACTTGTGAGAATTTTCCTTTCTGTTTTGGGCATTTAGTTTTAGAAGAAGGACCTAAATACGAATAATTAAAGCACTACAACAATAGAAAGTCCTCTTGCACTTGGTCCACAGATTGATGGAGCTGAAGATAAAAATAGCTTTTAACTAGTTTAAGCTCAAGTTTAATATATTTATTTATGTAGTCATTGGCTAGAGAACTTCAGTGAGAAACTCTCTGCTATAACCTCTCTTGGCCCAACTCCGGATCCAAATAGGCAAATGCACAACATGAGCAAGAACTATGTTGACGAAACGGCGACAGTATGTAGGTGCAGCGTCCAAAACAATACCACATCTACTATTTTGCTCATTGTGCTTATAAATACAGAAGCAGACTGGTAACGCCATCATACGAATCAAAAGAAGTAGTCATTCATCTATACTAATATTATAGAGAGGTAAAATTTGTTTGTATGTAGGGGTTACCCCTTACCTCAAGAACTAATGATCCGAATCTGATAATTCTTTCACCGATAGATATTACGTAGATCAAGCGGACGGAGTCGCGAGCTGAAGCTAGTGTTGTATAAAGACTTTCATCATATACTAATTTTAAATGATTAACTAATATTAAAAGGATTAACAAAAAATCATATTTTTCATTATTTTAATGTTTATTACAATAATTCAGTTCATCTATACTATGTATATTTTCAGTCCCGAACCTCCCAACCATTTCATACGCCTCCCATACAAACCGTCATAGACAGACAGTATAAATATGAATATTAAACTAACGCACTTCATTTACATACAAAGTAATGCAAAGTATAATAATTAAATACGTACTCTTTGTTGTACAAACAATGCACATCTCGAAGTGTGCCACAGTGCGCACGCGACGGTAACAGCGGTCCGAGAAATATATATATATATGTAATATTATTTAATTCTCAACAAGACCGTTATCACGATATGGTAATATAAAAGCTCCAAATAGCTGACGACACATTTGGCGCAGTGGCTAAGCGATTAGCTTTCTGCGCTACGTGTCGTGGGTTCGATCCCCGCACGGTACAAATATTTGTATGTTTCGGGTCTGGTTGTGTATGCATGTGACATGTATGTACAACGTTTTATATACATACTAGCTGTGCCCGCAACTTCGTTCGCGTGGATGTCGGAACTTAACAATGTATTTTTAAGTGAGACCAAACGCCCTTAACCCAATTTTTTCTAAAATAAAAGTAGCCTAAGTTACTCCTTATTACATAAGCTACCTGCCAATAAAAGTCCCGTCAAAATCGGTCCAGCCATTTCAGAGATTAGCCTATACAAACAGACAGACAGACAAAGATTGTAAAAAATGCTATTTTGGTGTATGTACCGTATATATATTCATATGCATCACGTAGTAAAAAACGGTTATTTCAATATTACAAACAGACACTCCAATTTTATTTATATGTATGTATATGTATAGATATATAAAAAAAAAACATATCAGAATTTCTTAAACAGGTACAGAGAATTTTAAAAGGAAATTTATTTATATACATATTGCTATTTTTTATTGAACCCTAAAATATGAAATTCCTATAGAATTACGCAATATATGTACATATATCTCGCATTACGGGTAAATACCAACATCTAGGTAATAAGCTGGGACAAGGATAACGAAATTAATCTGTCTGAACTAAAACGAAAGCAAAATTCTCATTAATTAATTGTCTTCTTTTACTTCCCGATGCGATTAAAAAGGAATCAGTTATTTAATAAAGATAACGGAATACGAATTGCCTTACTGTTATTTTTGTTCTAGATGACATTATTAATTCAATGTTCAATGGTTATTAAGTCAATTATGTGAGTCAGAATGTTCGTCATAAATATACATTTGCAATAGAATAACTGAGTTGAATCTAATTAAATATTTGAATTTTATATTTGATAGCCTAGCTGTGATCAAAAATGACTGCCTCAATAGTCTAGTGGTCGCAAGCGCAGGCCGTGAGGTGCCGGGTTCGATTTCCAGGGTCTAAATGTTATTATGTAGGTATTTCTGTGAAGACATTAACAGTTGTTACTGAGAATTTAATTCATGAAATTAATACCCATTTCTTAACAAATATTGTTTGTTGAAGAATAAAAAAATAATCTATTGATCACACTTGTTTAGTTCAGGGATCAAAACTCAAACCTATGACCCTCCGGTCAGAAAGCCATTCGACTCATTTTTACTCACTGCGCCAATTCCGTCAAATATAATTATAAAAATGTCTGGTATAGTATTTTGTGCTTGTATTTTAATGCACATCGACGTCATTAAAATTAATTATTGTGATTATAATTATTACTTATTAAGCTTTAATATGACTTGAACAATATATGCATTAAATTAATAAAAAGACAATAATTGATAATTAACGTTTTGCTCAAAATACATCGACGGTCAAACTTTTTTATTATTTGTCTTTTTTATATGTAGATCTAATTAACACTTAATCGATCCCCAAGCCGCCTGCCAAGCGTGGGGATTAACAACCCCCCCCCCCTGGGGGAGGCCTTCGTTCAGCAGTGGACGTCTGGCTGATGATGATGACGCTGATGAAAATCTTTTAATGAAAAGTTTCCCGAACTCGATAATTACAAGAAACAGTAACAACGTCAAGCTATACGTCGAAAACAATCGAATTAACATCTACGAACATGAATCACGAATAGGTTAATAAAAAAATATAGTCAAATCGAGTTTTGATTCGGCATCGAGTCGGAAAATCGGTCGGGAAATAATCGAGAGACGAGTATCGAATCGTAACGGAAATTGCGCCATTTGCCGTCATTTTAAAAGGTGTCGAGATGACAGCGAGCGGCGTCCGACGCGACGCCCAAGCAGTTTATTATGCGCCGTTTACATATTAATAAAACGAACATTTATAAAAAATATTCGATTCGAAATGAATTTTTCAGCGAATCGATTAAAATGGCGTCTGCTCCCGATGTCTGTTGGCTTTGAATTATGGGGTTTAATGATGACAATAATGAGGCATTTATTCTTGTATAGTTTTCATATTTTACAAAAAGTAATATTTTACTTTTTATATGGTGCCACGTTATTTTCACATACCAACATAGTATATATATTTAACACACGTAATGCCTATTGCTCGTGCTTTTGGTCAAAAGTGTAGATATAATTCTTTACCGTACTGAGAACTGAAACTAAAAATTACTGAATTTCCAATAACCAGTGATCTGTGAAATCAATTTCAGTTTAGCCTAGTTTCAAACAACCAGGAATTTTAACTCATCATTACGTGATTGGCGTGAGTTCCGTGATACATACCGATGTGACACAATCCATTATTGGAACATGCTAATATGTGACATATGTATTTTCAAAGCGAGGTATTCAAAATAGAATTCAATATCGCACCGTATACGATTTTCGAGTAGATTCTATACTGGATAACTCATGCAGACGCCTATCATCAGAGGATACATAGAGCTTAGCCTTGGCTTCAATAATTGAATCCCCCATCGTAATCAAACCCCAGGTTTTCACCGCTCGACTGGGCGTGAATATTCTGCAGTTTCCATGGCCTTCAGTTATTGTAAAAAACTATATCACAGTTAATTAGAACCTGTGGTTATGCATATTGTGACTTGAACCGGCCCCACAATGGTCCTTAGATCACCACCGTAGCTTCACACGCCTGCATATTGTAATCGGCCACATACTCGTATATATTCGTCTATTGGCGATGTGATGTGGGCCGTGCTTAGTTGTCTTGATCAGTTATGCTTTCACTCGGACAAACTAATATAATAGTGTAGATGAACTATTCAGCTAGTAACAATGTATTGACTGCAAAGTTTGTGGCTATTCAAACAGATAGCTGCTCTACAGTCCGTTGTATTTGTAACAATTAGTACAGTACACACACAGAAGGTACTCATGTTCATTATTAAGTAATACTATACGTGTATACGTGTCAATCTGCTGAAATTTAGATTGAAATCTTATTTGCTGTTATGCGGTATGTATGTATGTATTTGTAAAGTGATTCTATTGACACGTAAAGAAGCGTAAGACGGTTAGTACACACAAAATAGCGAAGTAATGCCAGCGGTAAATGCAAAACATTGGCTCACTCACTCCCTCGAGCGGGGCCGGGGCCGGGATTAGTGCTGTGGAAACGCGAAAGTCCCTCGGCCTGCCGAGCGAGCTTAGAACTCTTTTCGTTACGCGTTTTCGTGCTACAGATGTCATGTGATTGTGGACTAACAGATGACTGGGATTCTTTTAAAAAGATATTTAGCAGAGAATCATTGATACTTTTTATCAAATTGTTTTTCAAAGTGGAATTTTCAAGTGAAAAACTAAAATTGTATTGGCATCACTGTTTTTATATCTGAACTGTATCTGAAATAATATTTGTTTGTAATATTTTGTCAACTTTTTTTTGTCTAAGCTTTAAGTATAAGTTTAAAGCGAGGACTGCGTGTAATCATTTAACCATCGACATACCGGAGTCCGTATTCCGTTGTTTCCAACACTATTCGCGAGCGAACAGGGGGTGAGTGAAAGACCGGGCTATCGTACACTTGATGCTATCATAATGATTATTAACATGTGAAGCTTGGTACCAGGCGGCGACGTACGCCGCGCCCCAGATATGTTTGACATAAGTCAGTTATTTTAATACAAGCAATTAGAGGTTCCCACTGGAAGCCGAAGCCGAAGCCGACGAAGTTTTCGATTAGCAGTCTGCGGTTGTCTTTAAGTGGATTTTAAATTGCTCGCCGAATCGATTGGCGGCTAGATTTGTTGGAAGCGGTTGGGTTGCGCTTTACGTTCCGTGTTGGTTTTTTGGTTAATGTTATGAGCGCCATCACACGCCATTATTTAAGTATATTCGGAAAGTTATTTGGTGGAAACATTTGGTTTTCCCAAAGGAAGGTACAGTGCAAAATAATACAGTAGAACTTGTTTCATTAATATTGTAGAGCGAAGAAAAACGTACTTACATATAAAAAAAAAATACACTCAACTTGTTCTTACGATACATATAGCTTCCGTAAAGTGAATTTTTGTTAATAATATGTTGTTAATTTTTCTAAGAGCTTTCTTGAATGGGGAGGTGGCGATATGAGAAAGTTTGAATTTGGACCGGGCCGACTCGCGGTTCACACTTTAACGGAGTGTCAACATTTTAGCGCACTGGATATTTAGACGTACTAAGAGACTTAAGAGGCAAGTTTGATACAATAGAATATGTACCGACTACTAGCTACGGGGTAAAAGCACAGCGTCATCTATCGGAGTGGAGTGACAACATAAATCCTATTCTATAACATATGTGAGTGGCAGACATCGACCGTTGGGTTTCAGCCTTCCAAGCAATACTACCTCGCCTGGTAGGAGGATCCTCCCTTTTCAATGGAGGAACACCGCACTTCATTCCACCAGATATTGGTACATCTACATTTCATGTTCACCAGATTCTGATAGGTACATAAAAAATCGTATTGCCTTTAATGATGTTTTAGTGGGTTTCAAAAATATTTATAGGCAGATATAATGATAGAGGCTATCACCGATTTTTCAGTTTCATTCTAAATATATTCGACATGGTCGAAATAGTCCTAAAAGTGCCAAAACTTTTATTAAAAGTCAATCAAATTCGCGTTCGACATATCGCCAAAAAATTGGTACACACAACACGAAATTTTCCATACGGATTTTTACCAATATTTCGCGATGCCTACAATATAGCTAGGCCTATAGCTAGCTAAGTCTGAAAGCCAGTTTAGAGCGCAGTACAGGGCTAAAAGGTTCCAGAAAGTAACTGAATTACTTTGGTGCTGCTGAATCTGATGATATGAGGTTAGTGTTATATGACATAATGCATGTGGCATTGATTGTACTTGCTGTGATTGAAACGAGACAAAAGTACCTTTAGAGTGGCGCGCTTCCCTAAATTAAACTGACGTTTAGAATATTTGTTTCGTTTAAAGATATGCGCGAAATTATGAGAAAATTCGAATTCGCGGAAATATTACTTTGTAGTCCATCTGTGGTACTGTAGAGGTTTCATGCATTACGGTACGATCTTTGATATAAACTTTGGTGAGTGATAAAAAAAAAAACAAGTATTTGAAAGGATGTCAATGTGTGACCTCATTCAGTGATGGATCTTGACTAATTCAATTGTATTTATAAGATTTTCGTTGGGTTCGCTCGTTGCGAACAATACAGAGACAAATATTATAATTGCAGTTTCATTCCCGGATCCTATTGTACCTATATAGTCTATCCGTGATAGTACCCTCTTGTCTTAGTCATTTTGTCTCTTTTCCGAAATACATCTAATTAATTTATTCTGCAATCTGGCTGAAGATGAAATGAAGTGTTAAATAATACGTTAAAAGAGACTTGTCATCAGTCCAACAATTAGTTCTACGGAAACATGGCATGTAACGCGTGTACCAAAATAATTTGTACCTAAATCAAATTACTTGGTTGAACAAATGTGAAAGGGGTCCTTGTTCATATAACAATCTATTAATGTTGCAATAGTCTATCTCTAGTTTATTAGATTATCTATGGATTCCACAGCCTCTTAGTCCAGTATCGGCGATCGGCCACTAAGCCGATTTTGGAAACACGATGCAGCGACTAATCCCCGCGCCTTGCACCTTTTGTATTGAACTAGATGATATTAAGACAAAACACTTCTAAAAATAATAATGTATTGCCGATAAATTTCGATGAGTATGTATCAGGGATAAACAAATATTGTTCTATATAATTTTGAGGTTAGAGCAGTAGCTACAGGGCGTTGATTTTCTGATGAACACAATACCGACAACTTAGATAACTGCATTTGGTCAAGCAATTTTGTGCGGGAACCGAATCTGCGATACACAGCGCAGTAGCTATTGCCTTAGTAAATTGAGCTTTTACCAAAAGTTGGCAGTCTACTACTGGGTTTAAGTAAAATTTGACGTTTTAATCGGACGGGTGTACTCATCATGGTGTAGATGAGGCAGCTTGACGAAGTGTTGTCACGGACAGCGTTTGCCCTCAGTAAGTATAGAGAATTACTGAAAACCACTCGCTAGCCCCGCTAACCACCGTGGCCGGCGCAACCGCTCGCCACTCCGCTACTGGTCACCGTGTGAGCAATGACAGGTTGTTATATTGGCAACTCCTGGACATCGAGAATTGTCATCAAGACTATGATTCTTGCGCCATGAAGAGACATACATGATAGCAATTTATAGGATAATTTGTTTAGTAGTCAGTACTAAATAGATACGAGGTCCTCAGTTGAGGGGACGAGAATAAACCATTGTTTAGGTTAGAAGACGTTTAAAATTATGAAATGAGCCCCTAGATTTTTCAATCGTCAGATAACTTTTATCTGATGAATCAGTTTTGCGATTTGACAGCTATTGTATAGAAAATATGTCCAACCGCCATATTTATTCTCTTGATAAAAGTCATCTCACTACTGAAAAATCGGCCCTAAAGAGGTCCAACTACTTCTTACAAATACTAATTTTACACTTAATAATCGATACAATTTCAAAACTACAGACACTATGGGCATAACATTATTTCGAAGCTTATTTGAACCTTCAAAAAGCCAAACCATATTCACACAATAATAAAATACCCTTTTAAATATACCAACCTTTAGACAGAAGTATCTATCTAATAATATAACCGATCAACTAAAATCGCAGACTTGCTAAAATTAACACCCTTTATATTGTAGACCGCGTGCATCGCACACACATATCAAAAATATTAGGACGGGGGGCCACTACTGCGGCGGTCGCTAGCCCTCACGCCGCGCCGCCACTTCAACACGCGTCGCGCCTTAATGAACTTTGTGTCACTATTCCCCAATACAAGTACACTTTTCTTTGCCACTATCGCGGGTAGGACGAACAAAGCGGCGAGTGTGAAGTCGATCGGAAAGGGTTACCTCTCCTGCTCTTATTGTTCGGCTGGCGTGACTCTTTTGCAAAGCCAAATAGGCCGGTGAAACGCACCATATTGGAAGCGATGGCTGAATGTGATGTGAATTTGAATGTAAAGGGAAAATCATTTTTCTCATTTGCAAATATTTTTAGATTCCTATCTTCCTAATATTAAGGACGTTATTATTATTATAATAAAAAGTTTTGATTTTGAAGATGATTTAAATTGGTAAGCTGTAATTTTAAGAATATAATTCAAAGGTTACGCCGTACCATACATACCATCGCCGCGTATTGCGCATAAAGCCTATGTCCTGACCATGTGCAACACCAAAACATTAATTAAATATCCATAATTCCATACTAATTACCAATATACTTCTACCAATCAGTACCGCTATCACGAGTTTTCTTACTATTTACTACATTATAGAGGTGTCATGTTAGCGACTCTAATCCCTAATATAACCAATTTAAGAACTAAAATCGCTTGCATGATAATTTACATTTACTATGAGTGTAAATAGTAAAAAAATTATAATAGAGGTACAGATCTATTAGAGAATAAACCAATTGAAATTCGAACGATATTAGTCAACGTCGGAAGCGAAATTCAATCATTCTCGTTCGAAAACTCTACGTTCTAAAAATTAAATCAGAAATATGCATGCAGTCAGAGAAATCTTATCCAAAGGTAATAAAAAAAAAAAACAAGTCTGCGGGGCTACGAGATTACGAGTATTTATGAAACAAACATTCTGGAAGCCTTAGAAAATTTTATTAGCGCTGGGAAAGGGTTTTCGCATTGGAAATTGGAGTCCGGGTATAGAGTTACCTTTTTTTTTGGGTTTCGTCGAGAGCCTAATGGAGGATAGTGGACTAATTTTTGTGCTAATACTGATGTTATTAGGGCTCGCCTGACCGCAACTCTGTCTATAATTTATGGATGGAATGAACTTTTAGTAAATCACATCATCATTATCATGCATATTTCAAAAATTCATAACATAACAACATATTCCCCGATGGGTTAGCCATAGGTGTAATATTGTACGCCCACATTTCGCCGATGCCGTTATTGAGTCCTTTGTGATATGGGGGCGAGTTTGTGCCATCTACCGCGAACAATTCCAGACTCCGTGCTGCTAATGAGAATTTCCATGCAGAAAAACGAACCCAGAACCACTCGGTTAGCAGTAGTATTTACGACCTAGGCCAATGAGGAAATCCAAAATATTTAGTAAAACCAAAATCTTCTGAAATCATAACTCATAAAATAATAATAAATAAGAAAAGAGAGGAACCTAAAAGTCCTAACGGTAATTCAATTTCGTTTGACTGAAGCACACGGCATAGTATCTAACTATGCGCCATTGCACCATAACAAGTTGTACCTCGAAGCGCGAATTCTAATTACCACAGAATAATATCCACTGTAGGAATCGATCTAACGGCGGTCCGTGACCCCACCCTAGTGCCTAGTGCCTGGTCCACCCACCTCCCCCACAATGCAGGCCGAACTGGGGGTATAACTATACCTAGATTAGAAGTCATTGTTAATGATTTGTTAATATTATGTGTTAGAATTCGCAGTGGAAGTTAGATAAACGTTGCTATTGAGTCAAAAGCAATAAATAAGCTAGTATTTTGAAATAAAACTTAAAATTTGATGACAGTATTTGAAATGCTTTCGACGATTCGATCTGTAAGCAGGTGTAACGGAGTAGAAACCAATTATATGAACGAAGTCGCGGGCTTAAGATAGAGTTTATGATACCGTCAAAGTGCAGATACCCGGCAATACACAGATCACCCATTATAATCTAAGAAAGGTAATTAAAGTAAAAAAATAATAATCTGCAGCTTAACTAGTCAGAACCGTTAAAATGCGAAGAAACGATTTCACCCTTCATCATCACGATCATCTGCAGTTTAACCAATCAATTTGGACACACACGGGTTACGATGGACCGTAACATTTATATTAAATGTCACGCAATTTTTAGTCACCTGTTAGCGATTTCCATTTCTATTTACCGTTTGTTTTACAATCTCCTTGTTTTGCGATAGACGTGACCTAACTAACTTTTAATCTTGCGTTGTTGTCCGAAAATACCATATTCTATCAGGACGATCTGATGCGGGTTACCCGATACACTTTTAATTAAAAATCATTCTGGTGCCAGTCTTAAAGGGATCCATAACTCGTCATACTCTATTTTCCTTTCGCAGGACTTCAAAAGGGCTGGATATTGAAACCTAATTTTCCTTTTAAAAAAGACGTTGCCCCTCACTATATCTCCTGTGACATCGGTATATTTTACAGACGTAAAATTCACATGCACATTGCACAAGGGCCCAGGTGCCGTTTACCTGGAATCTGAATGTGTGCTAATAGAAAATGATTTCAAAATGGATAATTTTACGTCACATCCTGAACCTTCTTAGTAAACGATATCTTCTTTTAAATGTTACTAAATATTTGTTCGACCTCTAAAATCAAGAATTTTTGAGGTCAATAACTAGTTTTCATAGATTGTACCTATCGATGGCGATAGCGACGCGCCCTCAAAGTGTTAGGGGCGAGCGAGCCAATCGCCAATTAGAAAACATTAGAGTTTACACATTCCGAACTCTAAAAGTAGAATATACTTATTTTAGAACATTATTATGTATCTGTCACACTTAAAACAGAATTGAGGACAGGACGGTTCGGAATAAGAACGTCCACGAGTGGCAATACAACTAAAGTAGCCTTTTTTCTTTAGTTATGTCAGCATTAAAATTGCTCATTACATTCTGTCCCGGCAGGAGAAACGCAAAAACGTAAATAAGCGAAAGTCCTTAACAGGGATGAGAAATGATGATCAGATTTATTTTTTTGTAAATGCATACGTTTAGGCCAGGGTTACTATAGTAAGTAAACAAAAATCCCAATAGCAGCACCAGTCCCAAACGCAAATTGCACACTCACAGCAATTCTTTTTTCATACATATTGTAAAGCTACCTAACGACTGGCTTTTGTGGAATAAGAAGGATCATTTCGAAATGATGCCTCCTCCACAAGGCGACCGGTACAAATATTTTATGGCATTGTTTTTGGGCTTACACCGCTTCTTGTATTTCGATCTATATCCGAACTTGGCTGGAATTTTGACATAGACTTGAAACAACGATTTTTTACGGTTAGCTGTGTCCAAGTTGAAACGTTTTCCGAAAGTTATAATATGTTCCAATCTTGAAAATACCCCTCCTACATATTCCATCTCAAAGTCAAAGTCAAAGTCAAAGTCAAATGTTTTTATTTCAACTGGGCCTTTACGGGCGCTTTTAAAACGTTATGATTCTAGTTGCGCGGTTCCAAAAGTGGGTTGGTCCTATGGAGAAGAGACCGGCAAGAAACTCCATGGATACTCTTTTCAAAAAACTGCTTTACATTCTTCTTTAAAACGCAAATTATACAATATAAAAAAAACTAAACACAAAAGAAATAATAAAAAAAAGAAAAACAGTTATACAATAAAAGTATCTAGAATACAAACAAATACAAAAAAAAAATGCGAAATCCCGCTAAACAAGTCGCAGGGTTTAGACAGGACGTGACAGTTACCAGGGAAGCCACATGTGCAGAAGAAAATTAACGCCACACGTCTTTATCGTCAACATAGTCTATAGTCTTATAATATGCTTTTTTTATAAGTACTGACTTAACATGTTTTTTAAACTTGCCATCCGTTAGATCCGTTACTGATTTGGGCAGTTTATTATAAAATCGGATACTATTCCCTAAGAAGGACTTATTTGTTTTGGTTAGTCTAAATTTAGGTACTATTATTTTATGTTTATTTCTAGTATTTATATTGTGATAATCACTGTTTACTTTAAATGATTGGAGGTGTTTACGAACATACATTATATTTTCGAAAATATACAGAGATGGCAACGTAAGAATACTAGTAACTTTAAAAAATTCTCTGAGGGACTCCCGGGATCCCATATCATAAATTGCGCGAACCGCCCTTTTCTGGAGTATAAAAATAGCGTCTACATCCGCCGCTGCCCCCCACAACAGGATCCCATATGACATGATGCTGTGGAAATACGCGAAATAAACCAAGCGGGCAGTGGCTACGTCAGTTAGTTGTCTAATTTTCCTTACTGCAAAAGCAGCAGAACTTAACCTGCTAGACAGGGTCGTAATATGAGCACCCCATTGCAATTTTGAATCAATAGTTATACCTAAAAAAATTGTTTCATTTGTTAAATCGAGCTTGCTGCCCTCGAGCATTACGTTTGATCCAACTTGTGGTACATTTGGCAGAGAAAATTTTAAGCACTTGGTTTTAGTAACATTTAATAGAAGATTGTTAGCCGCAAACCATTTAGAAAGGATGGCTAGTCCATTGTTAACATGTAAAAGATCACGGTCTTTCCTATTGATTTTAAAAATCAATGATGTGTCATCTGCAAACAAAACTATATCGGACAATTCTGTCATCATATAAGGGAGATCATTAATATAGGCAAGGAACAAAAAAGGGCCCAGGATTGAGCCTTGAGGCACACCCACCTTAACCAGGGACCCCTGAGATGTTACTCCATTAATACCTACTTTTTGGAGTCTGTTTGAAAGATACGATAATACAAGCTCAAGGGCTCGTCCACGAATTCCGTAATGACTTAATTTCCGCATGAGCGTATTGTGGTCGACGCAATCAAAAGCCTTAGAGAGATCGCAAAAGATACCAACGGCATCCTGCGAGCCCTCCCAGGCCTCTAAGATGTGGGTGACCAATTTGACACCTGCGTCTGTAGTCGATCTACCTTTCGTGAAGCCAAACTGTCGGTCATGTAGTATCTTATTTTTATTAAAATGTGACATCATTTGGTCAAGCATAATTTTTTCAAATACTTTACTAATCGCGGGAAGAACAGAAATAGGCCTATAATTAGAAGGATTATGCTTGCATCCCGATTTAAAGATTGGAATGACTTTGCTGTGTTTCATTAAATCAGGGAAAGTACCACTATCTATACAAAGGTTAAAGATTTTGGTAAGTATTGGGGTGATATTATCTATGAATGATTCGAGTACTTTAACCGAAATACCCCAGAGATCTTCAGTATTTTTAATATTTAAGCTTTTGAATGATTTTTTAAAGGTGCTAGGTGCAATATGTTGGAAAGCAAAATCTGGTATATCCTTTCTGTAATATTTTTTCAATAGTGACTCAGCTACATAGCTCGACGAGTCAAGTGACTTCGTGACTTCAATAGGTATATTAGTGAAGAAATGATCGAATGTGTTTGCGACTTCAAATTTGTCGGAGACAGTTCTATTCTCAATTTTTAAAGACAATTCATTGTCCCCTCGCTTTATTTGACCAGTTTCTGAATTAATAATCTTCCATACGGCTTTAATTTTATTTTCAGATTTACTTATTTTATGACTAATTAATTTTGCTTTAGCAAGTGTGCATACCCTTTTAAACAATTTGGAATAATTCCTGACGTAAACATGAAAGGATTGGTCAGAGGTAAGAGATTTTTTATTATATAAATTGTAGAGGACATCTCTACTTTTCCTAATACCTTTAGTAGCCCATTCACTAAATTGAGGTTTATTATTTAGTTTCAGTTTCTTTAGGGGACATGACTTATTAAACTCGTGACATATAATGAGAAACAATTTATTATAATCAATATTAGGGTCCTTTGAAGCAAAGTTAGTAGATGACAATTGCAATTGAATACTATCCTGAAGGGTACGCATTTTTTTATTACTAAGTGGTCTATATTCAATGATTTTAGTTCCTAAGGGTTTTTTTTTAGACTTAAAGTTTACAAGTTGACCCTTGTGATCAGATCTTACGCCGCTAATTAACGATATATCGTGTACCTGACAATTAGTAAAAATATTATCGATACAAGAGGAAGAGGTGGCAGAAATCCGCGTAGGTTCCTTTATTGTGTGTGCTAAATTAAAAGATTTAAATAATGCTAAAAGCTTGCATGACTCGGGTGACTTAACTAGAATGTCAATGTTAAAGTCCCCACAAACAAAAATATACTTATTATTTTTAAGAACTTTACTCAATATGTCTTCCATTGTCGTTAAGAAATTACAAAAATTTGATGCAGGCGGTCTGTATACACACATGACGATGTGACTTTCAATTTCTGCACATGCTACCTCACATAAGCGATCAACAGAGTATAAACTGATATCTTTCCGTTCTTTAAAATTTAAACTATTATTACAAAGTATCAAGGTGCCACCTCCATCAGCTGACAATCTGTTGAACGCACTGGCGACTGAGAAGTTATTCACATTAAATTGCATTTTGTCTGGTTTCAACCATGTTTCACATAGACATAAAATATCAATGTTGTACTCATCTAATAGAAGTCTAAATAGAAGAAGTAAATAGAAGTCTAAATGAAATCTAAAATTGATATGTTTTTCTAAGTCTCTAGTTCTAAACAATAAATAACAAATGAAGATCTTATCGTATCGAGTCAGCCATAAATAGTAAATAAGATATTATATAGTAAAGAGGATAGAAGACTTCCATGGAAACATCCACAATTTAAGATTTTTTCTCTTTAACTCCACTTTTATGAATTCTCAAAGCCTTCTTAACTTGGTTTTTCGTTGTAATTAAATACGAAACGAAATACAATTACATATTCATTATTTGCCTGTTAGTATGTCTATGTATGATTAAGTGCACTTTTCTTTAATGAAATATGTTTTTCGTTTCAGTCTACTGATCTACATAAATAAACCCGAGTTAATAGACCTATGAAACTATAGCCTAGACAAAGTAGGGTTAAAACGACAACCGTTTACTGAATGAGTGACTATACCGGACGCCATGCTGCAGCAAGCGTAGTGTATAATAAAATGATGTGTAAGTAGGTACTTTACGCTTTGTTGTTACGATGAAAGCTTAGCTATTACACGCAATAAGACAATTTGTCTTAGCTCGTTACACCTGCGGGAGCAATGTTACCCCAGGCGTGCTTAAACCTAAAGTATTGGCGATGCACCACAAAATATTTAGACAGCAAGAGATCGACTGTCTTCTTACTACTGCTATACAGTTCTCTTTGAATTTTGTCTTCCAAGAATAATTGTCAGCTCGTAATAAACGTTCCCGCCATCGATTTCAGCTCGATCGCTCGATCGCTTTTGGGTATCCCGTGGTTTAGTATATATTTGAATCTTTTATTTTTGGTCGCCATATTTTTGATTACAATCTTTTTTACTTGGCTAAACTTATTATATACAACAAAGACTTCTTCTGTTTCATATTAGATGCTATGGAAATTATTATAATACACTCACCACACATTTTCATTTCACTAGAATAGCCATGGATATTATTTTCTGTTTCATTTTTAATATCTAATTGTGTGACTAATCATGCTTTTATTATGGCTGGCTCAGCAGGTTGTTTGCCAACTAAACTGACAAAGCCTTCAACGGTTCATGCTATAGTACCTTTTATTATCTACCTTACAAAAAAGACAGGAAGACATTAAAGTATTAGTTATTAATAAATTGCGTCAACCACCATTATCACGGGTGTCATTTATTATAACTACAGTGAATTTATAACATTACGGAAATTTGTTTTAGGTGTCTACGTTGTTTTTATATTTAATATATGCATGACGCTTTATTTCTTTTAACTAGTTCAAACATAAGCTTCAAATAAAAATACTATAATGTTTAGAAAAACGGTTCAATCTATAAATTCCGCAAAATAACTCGGCCATCATAGCATTAAATGCTTTCATTCGTTTCGAAGATATCGCCTAACTTCACACGTTGACCTCCAGTACTACAAAAGCGTCAGTCAGCTAATCCTTGGCAAGACATTTTCTGTTCCACCCGTGTCTCTCTTTGTGGACGCAATCAGCGGGCAGTGGCGTACCCACTGCCCAGCAATTATTCAAAATACATCGGGCAATATTAGATAGGTGGGCGGCCGATGCGTTTTGCATTGCGAATCAGTCCGACTTTGTGCGACTCGCCCTGGGGAGCTGTAGTGTTTATGCGTGGATGTCACAGGCAGATTGTGGATTCTGCCTTTTGCTGAATTATCTGAGCGCTTGGGGATTCTAGTTGCTGTCGACTGCCACGTCTGAGTATCACAGGTACATATTGTGGTAATGTGTGCGAATTTACTGCTACGCGATTTATTTTGTCTTTGGGGATCTGACTAGTGGGGAATATGCTTACATTGTAAGTTGTGGGGAAGAAATGTTAGCAACAGGAGTATTTAGTGTAATGATTATGGCAATTTATTGGAAAATCATGTTGAGCCTTAGACCTTTGGAGCTGATGGTCGTTTTTATCGTCGTCATGGTCGTTTTTATCTATTGATTATTATCTACATTTGCATACTTAGTAATGACGATCTATAAATAAGTACCTATGTTCACCAGTCGATGTTTAGACGCTGACGTGACAATAATTATGACATAGCGCTCATATTTGTATCACTAATGTTATAAATATATGAAAAGTAAGATTAAAATACGATAAGTGTCATGTTACTGTGACTTTTAACAAGCGTCAAATAAAATCAACAATATTTTTAACAGTTTACTACGAAAAGTTACAAGCTTTTACTAATATTTTTACGATGATTTGCATATTAATAAAATAGACCGTCCATTAGGGCAGTGGCTTACAGTCTGCACAGACCAGTCTCAAAATTAAAAGTTTTTTTTTTTACTTTTCCAACCACTATGAATAATTCCTATATCTTGGCTGCGTTTACAAACACATATATTCACATACACAAAGACCCAAACCCGAAACAACTATCTGTAAATCATACAAATATTTGTTGCGTGTGGAAATCGAACCGGTGACACGTAGTGCAGCAGTCGATCCCTCAACCACTGCGCCAACCGTGTCATCGAGAGAGTATTGATACTTTGATCAAGAGTTAACTGTCTTAATTCGTTGCAAAACCGTGTCTATTCACTTAGGAAGAAAATACATCTATTACAGTCTACACTGTACAAAATGCGTCTAATAATTGATTGTTACGTAGTAAATGTCATTCAAATAGATAATCAAAATAAAAGTTATTACTAATACCTTAATATCCTTTATTGACGTTCCTACACTTTTTCTCACGAATCAATGGGGCATTAATTAGTATTTATAGTAATCTTATAGGTTTTTATCCTTACAATGTAAACATGGACGTATCATTCATTTGTTACATTCTTGTGTCGCGTCACATTACAGGTATTTTATTGAAAACACTTGAGAAGTGTAAACTATTTGACCATAGTATAGCAGAGTAGAATAGGTACTTACGTAAAATAATGTGACGATTCCGACGACATATCCCAGTTACATAGGTATCACCCTAAGATTAATATTTTTTGCTCATTTCAAAACAATAATACCCATTTTTCGTGTGACATTATTCCAAAACGCCAAACTTTTAGTTGGTATAAAGAAACTGTAACAAAATTGGTTAACATTCTATGAAACTTGCTATTTCGCGTCTGTTTCACCTTTCCAAAGCTAAGTAGATCAAGGTCAGACCCGAAGGTCAAGAGTCCCGTCCCACCCCTCGTGTCCTAATAAACACAGTGCCTCGGATTTTCTACGTCACTACCGGATTATTGTGGCCACGTTACGTTAAATGCCTGAGTTTTATTCTATCGGGTAATATAGTTGCAGAGAGTTATACTACGAGTATATTCAGTTTTAAGGAAAAGATTTAGTCTTTAGAGAATACTTATCTGTTTGAAACCATACTGCTATATAAGAAATATTGGTTTTAGAAAGGATAAGGCACTTATGATTTAACTTAAGTAACTCTATGCTTAACCCGCAAAGGATAACTACCTTGAAGGTAAATTTACACAATATTTCCATGATATAATTAGTCGTGTTTGTGCCAAAGAGACAACATCCTTCTTCCATATCACTGCCTTCTGTTTGACAGCACTATATATTAACAAACATAAACTACCTTCCGATTAACCTAAAGCTATTCCGAAATGAAACAGCTACGTCAGGGAAATGAACCTACGTATGTGTTGATCCCTGTTGACTGACAAACAACTCGTCAAAGGTTTCGGCTATGAATCTAGCTTGCAGCCCTAGGATAGGAAGTTAATTTAGTATGCATCTAGGCAAAGCGGAATCGTTGAATATTGAAGAATACCTATATTATAAGTTTTAGGAAAGCTGCAAACAGGTTGCAGTCAATCAACTCAGTTACAATCCACTGAAGAACGTACCTGCGCTTATGAGTATATTTATCCAGCCCTATCCCAGTGTTGGACAATTGTATGACCAAATTAACTTAATAAATTAAAACTTCTCTGGGATTAAAGCCAATTAAGTCATTTGATAATTTGTAGCCATAACATACTAAATCTACGTAAAACTGTCATAGTATTGATGGCCTAGTCGGCATTCTAGGCGATTGGCTTTCTGTGCAACGTATCACAGGTTCGGGACAAAACGGAACCACGACATCGTTTTAAAAATGAGAAAACACAACTAAGGCATTGTTTATTTGTTCATTTATGTACACACTAGGGAACAAGTAATATAAATGTAAAAACGAAATGTGAGCAGAAAGTATCTACTTATTTATTAAGAAACTTCTTCTAGTAGTCCTGCGACTTTCTTAAAAACGCGATAATACTATGAAAATAGAATAGAGCAAGAACATAAGTACCAAACAACGACAGACTATATGCATCCTTTTCACGCTCATCGGTGTCAAAGGTTTAATTACAGTCGAACAACAAATGGGGGTTCCTAAATCATGTTCTTGCTATTTCATCTTTAAACGCAGAAATCCGATTAAATTTTACTCGATTTGGGAGTAATGACCACATGATCAATCGAGCCTGTGGCAATTAAGCTCAAAGAGGCTACTTAATTAACGTGTCTACTTCTGACCGTACCAAATGGTTAACATATTTGAACGTGCTGAAAATTTCAGGTGCAAAATATTGTCGGTGGAATTTATTTCCGAAAATGTTGTGAAAGCCCTATTAAAATGATGTTGTACATTTATATATTTAGTATGTAGGGTATTGCGGCTTAAATGACGTGCCCCTTTTAATGGATCATGCTTACTTGTAAAAGCTTGGTGCTAAAAGCTGGTTGGATTGCAAAAAAAATATATTTGTACTGTTAATATTTTTAATATATGGGCAATGTCTCCCCTGAGTCTTCTACTTACCTGTGTTATAAGGAGTTTGACGCCAACGTAAAAATATCTATATTTATTCGAAGCTGGTGTTAATTCTTTCTTCCCTTTAATTCCTACCTAAGTATATCGTTTTCTTAAACTACCGCTAAATGTACATTCTCCTATATAAACTATCTAGATTTAAATCAAGGCTTGTTTGGCTAACGATACAAATCAATCGAGTCATTCACCGATAATTGCTTTACAATAGGCGTTATTAGAAACAATGCATTGTTTAAGCTTAAGATTTGTAATGTGAATTTGTATCCGCCATTTCATATGAAATTAATTAAGTTTACTAGCGGGTAGTTCTTTATAATATCAGTGAAGTAACGCAAACCATGTAGGTATCGTGTTTTAAACAATGTACATACATACATTGTATTTTATCAGAAGCTCAGATATCACGTGGCAACTTTCAGGCGTTCCTTCCTAATGTGCCTATTTCCAAAACGAATTCATGCATTTTAATTGCATATCCAATGAAGCCAAGTCCATTTCGTACGGCGAAGAGCTGGGCCTATTACAATATGAATCATTGACGGTACGTTCGGTTTTCCTCCACTCACTATTCTGCTAATATCGGTATTCCCTTTGCAGTTTGTTGCGCTGCCGAACATTATTTGTACACACTAAGCATGAAATGTTGCCAAGCAAACGTGTACGTAGTATTTGCGCGTAGGTTTAGGAAAGGAGGAGGCAGAGTGGTGGTGGAGGCGGCGGTCACCCCTCCCCCGCACCCGCACCACCCGCCGCCCCTTCGGTGCGTGCACGTACGAACCATGAGGAATACCCGCATCGCCCACTGAGGTTTCAATATTCCATACCGAATTGCATTCAATTGCAACATTTTTGGACAAATAGAAACAGAGCTAAGCGACCAAGCCGCTTGGACAAAAATCTTGAAAGGTTTTCAATATTTTCATGTTTGCCTTTGTGGGAATTTAATTTACTGTGAACTTTGAGTGGATTCCAATTCATAAATAAAGTCTTTTGACCGTGTAATAGAAAAATGCTTGTCGGTCGTCGGAATCTACTTATGTTTGAAACGTTTCGTTTGCTTTGGCTTTGAAAGAGGATGGCCGAAATATTGTAGTCTGGAATTCACCACATTCAACGTGTGTTAAATTAAGTCTTTGATTCCATTTCAATTGTTTTATTCTTCGATTGCTTTTTAGGACGTATGCAATTTTCAACACAGACGTAAGACTATTAAGTCTTCAAATAAGATGAGATACAAAGTAGGTACTTTTTATTGAAGCTTTTCCGTCCATTGTAAGAGCAAACTTTACAGTTTAATCGTTAAAGTAAAAATCTATAGGTAGTGGTTTCATAAATTTTACTCAAATTCGTAATCTCAACAGGAACTATTTGAACAAACCAATTAATTATTCTAGCTAATTAATATATGCGTGACTGTCTATGTATATTAAGTGTGGATATATGATATGTGTGGATAAACATGCGTCAGGGTAAAGCTTGATTAGTTTTCTTATGCATCAGAATACATTTAAATACAATTAAAAGATGTTAAACCGATATACGAAGATACGATAATTTTGACGATAAATCCGTAAGAATACTATGAAATAAAAAATAAAAAAAAAAACTCAAAATAACGGGCCTTTGTAGCACAAGCATAAATTAGTGTCAAGTTTCGAGTTATTATTCACTTTGTCTTGTGTCTCGTGTAAAATTAGCCAATCTGCTGTTGGTAAAAGGCTAACTAGGTGCCGTATGTCCTAAGGTGTCATCGTCACTTGTTTATGTTCTTTTCGTTTACACAACAAAAGTAAGTAAGTATAAATTTTTGCCCCAGCTACGCTACAAATTATCAATTTTGTTCAATCGGCACGAGCATAAAAGTAAGTTGTACGTATAGGTACCTACTTCAAATATACTTCTACATATTGTAACTTGTAAAACGTTAAACGGTACTTACATATATGTATATTAAGCCTAATCACTAATTAGATTTGGCTTTGAGGCTTGATTGCTGAGGTTGGACATAGGCACAGTAGGGAACCTATGATCGGCAATAACCGAGTGGCGTTATTCTGTGCACGGCTAATAGTGATCGTAAGGACTGAGACATGAGTGATCACTGACTGGGTGGGTGACACTGTAGTTAATTAGCTACACGGTTTACACGGTTGGCGCAGTGGCTAAGCTATTAGCTTTCTGCGTTACATGCCGTGGGTTCGATCCCCGCACGGAACAAATATTTGTATGATCTACAGATAGTTGTTTCAGATCTGGTTGTGTGTGCATGTGACATGTATGTTTGTAAACTGTACCTACGACACAGGAGAAATCCTAGTGTGGGGCAACGTTTTTTAAAAACAAAACAAACAAAAAGTTCTTGATGTTACTTAGCTTGATTACACCAGCAAACATACGAGTGAATGTTTAATTAAACACAATTATTCTTTAGATCAGTCTAACCTTTACCTAACTGACTTTGGGTTAAAGAACGACCATCCATCGGCAAAGGTTTCCGCGGCAAGTGCAGCTTAAGATAACAATTTGATCGATCTGCGCGTGAGTCACGTGCCATTTCACCTGATATAATCACTTAATTACTTCACAGAAATTCACATGCGATTCATGAGTAGAATAGAATAGTACACAAACTGTCCGACGAATATCACCAGTCCAAATTAATTAATTGAATTGCTTTCATAGCCTTGCACCGCCTCGTCAAGTATTCGATATACACCTATCGGCGGCTGTCATACGAACGCGAAGTGTTTGAGATTTAATTAATTATTAATACCTATTAATTGGTGTCAAGTGCACTTCACTGATATAAACACTAGATTTAAATCATTCCGGGTGGAAATCTTAAATAAGTAATAATAAATTTTAATAAGTACTTATTTTTATTATTTTTAGCTATATTTCATTGAAATATAATTCTGGATGGAGTGTGGTAAATTATATTTTTTGTCAGGCCTACGAGTCGGAGGTTGGATCTTAAGGTCGTAGTCTGGTAACTTGCACGTTTTTAGAGCTTTTATCGGTTTTTTTTTTTTGGGGGGGGAAAATAAACTTCATTTGGTTTGATTTTTTTATATATTATTAATGATTTCTTACAGCGTACAAATTTTTATTTTTAAATTCTTTACCAATTTTTTTATTCAAGTTCTGTACCAACGAAGTAGACGTTGCAAAAAAAATATAGGTGGCTGGTCCAGGTGATTTCGCCGCCTAAGGACATCAGAAACAAAAAAATTAAATAGTTTTTTTTCTGTAAGCTTGTCATTCTGGTTCCTATATAACTGAACAATTTTGTTAAAAAATAACAAACTTCGAAAAAAAAAAGGGATTTTTTTCAATTTGATATCGGGCTTTAAAATGGAAAATAAGGAATGAAAAAAAAAAAACGAAATTTGTAGCTGCGAGAGCTATTGATGAGTAGAATAATAACATACCCAAATTTCAGCCCAATCGGTTGGATAGTTTCTTATTTTTATGTGTCTGTCCCTATAACCGTTGTTTCGAGAAAACGCGAGTTTCTCAAAACAAATTCTCGAATAATAAAAATAAAATTACGCTTAATTTTAGACTCCATCAATAATATATAAAAAAATCAAACCAATTGAATTTTATTTTCCACAAAAAAAATGAATTCCGAAAAATGCTATATAATATGCAAGTTATCAGACTACGACCTTGGCAACAGCATTGCTTGGTACCACTACAGGTACCAATGAGACGACTCAACTTAGTAGCACTTAAAATCGTAATCACGGAGTGCAGAAAAAAGTGAAAAAACGCGGCGAAACAGCCCCATAACTGGTCAGCGATAGAGACCGATTGCATGTAGAATTTCCACTGAACAAATAAAGAAAAACCGGCCTGCCAAGTACAATACCACATAAATATAGCTATAACATGGAAAATATTGAATCGATTTACAAAAAGGGATCAAAAAGTCGACCGGGAAACGTACGATTTCCAGATTCCCGAGTTCCAAACGAATATACGATGTTCACATAGGCATGTTTGGGCCTTTACCAGCATTTATAATACAGATGCCTGTGGAAGCGTGTCTAGTGTTGGAAATGGTCTTCGAATACCAAATATAACAGAGATGTAGTAAAAATTTGCAAGAAAAAACTATTCGTATGTAAAAAACAAATGATGAATGATTTTATCGTATATAATAATTATATAGGTTATTCTGACATAAAAGTCTTATTTCAACACTTAACCAAAAGGCTTCTGAAAATTAGATGCATCTGAAAGTTGCGAACATTCTTCTGAAGTGATTTGCGTTAGATGTTTACAGCAAGAAGCTTAACGCGGCAGAAGCTTGCAGGTTTTACGTAATACCGAGCTGACCGCGTGTGCTAACAGCGTGCGGAATCGTGTTACATTTGCCACAAGAACATACTGCGGACGTCGACGTCTAATTTTCATAACAAAACAAAAGGAACGAACAATGCGACCCAGCGAGATGTAGGGAGTCGCGACTGCGTACCACTACTTAGGTTTGATTGAACGCATAAGAATGTGGGGAGACGCGGCCAACACCGCGCGAACGAAAGAGACAGCGCCGCGAGCGAAAGAGAACAACACATCGCAATTACCTCGTGAGATTGTTGAATAAATTTACATTCAGTTGATTGAAATAATAATGAAATTGCCCCGGCACACAGTACGATCGTACGGGATATTTAAATTAATAATAAAATCATAATATTATACAAATCGCGCACGTGATCCGTACAGCTATTTCTATTATAATTAGGTTGTTTCTAAAAAAAATATCTTCACATTGGTTTGTTTAATACAAATGTTATATATTCAATCAAAATGTGCATTATGTGCGGTATGTGTGTGATATATTTATATTATTTAGGCAGAGTTCTTGAATGACATTTTCAGTGTGCAGGGACCTTTTTAATCGATAGGGAATAAGACAGGCCCTAAAATATATTTTTGAATCAAACTGTCCGACATTAAAGTGCAATCGGTTGCGAAAATAGTAAATAAGAAAAGTAGAATTCATAATAATCATAATTTCTTCAAATAATTTATATATATATAACAGTTTAAAACAAATATTGTGCAAAATATGTTCCGACGCAGCTTGCAATTGTTACAGATGAAAATGGGTTTGCAGGCAATGGGCCAAACCCCCACAAACCATTGTAGAATCGTTTCGTATTCTTGTTATAAAAGCGTGATCGATACGCACAAACGTTTTGTAACGGCTGTTTTTGTTTCAGTCCATGAAATTGTTTCGGATAATATAGTAGTCCTTCACTGGACTAACTGTAGGTGTTGTTAGTATGATAAAGTAGGAGGTTTTTCGAAGCAAAGCCAGCTTTAATTTTTTTTCCTGGCTAGTCAAGAAAATATAACCACTTTAAAAAAATCACGACTGACACGACTGTCAATTGTCTTGCCCTGTCGGTTTTCTTTTGTTTAAATCCTCTATTGCGGTAGTCGTTTCTGACTTAGACAAGTGTCCGCGAGAAAACCTATAAAAATGTAAGGGAAATAATTGTTGTGAAGCCTGGGAAAAGCAATATGGCGTTTTTTATAATGAATCAAAGGATCGACAGTCTTCAATTTATAGCCTCGAGCATGTCTTTTGATGGCTAGTAATAACAAGTTCAATTCATGTCATAAGTATGTATTTTCTTGAGTAAATTAAGCCTTCGTATCCTTCGCTAGTCGTTAAAAATTAGTCTTCATTATTATTTGCTGGATGTTAAAAATGTATCGTTTGTGGTTGGATTCTAACATTTTCCCGTGACGTTTGACAGGCTGTAATTTGTAAATTGACCACTTTTAAACACAATTTCCAAATAATTAGAGGAAGCATTTGTAATGGAATTCAAATACGTCTACTATGAACAGGCTTAAGCCGGAAAATAAGGGTGTAAAAAGCAATAGCATTACTAAAATGTGTATTACCCATACCTTGTTGTTGTCGGATAAATATACGGATTAAAGAGCAAATAACACACGTACAGAATCCTTACTTCCACATGGAATCTCATTCCGAACCTTAACACGCTCGGATTTCAATGTACTCATCCTTGACCTAACCCAATGAGAGGTCAACAGACGTGACCCATCGGACGTATCAGAAACTATCCGAACGGAAAAATCGGGCGGGTCGCCGACGCGGTAAGGCGAGGAGTAGCCATTGAGAATAGGACCACGTGCGTGTTGACAGCCGACCCGACGGGGGGTCAGCGTAAGTCGGTGCAGATGTCGCGGGCCGACCCTGACCTAGCTCAAGTGCTGGGCGGGTCACGTGGTCGGGCGGGCGGCTAAGTTACTCCGGTCGTTCACCTTGAGACGGAGTGGGTAGCGAGAAGTGGCGAGAGCGATTTGTTGCTTTCTTTGCTTATCAATGAACCCTGCCTTCGGGGTTGAAACGTAAGAATTTTGTTGGATTTACAATTTTGAGAGATAATTAGGAAGAATTGTGCTTATTTTAAATTCAAGTGGTAGTCATATCAACCGTATCGTAATTCGAATCGATGCTAGTACAAGTGTTAATTTAATGCATCAAAGAATTTCAGCGGTTACCAATTCTTATTGAATTTCCGTTTCACGTATCGGCAACTAGTAAGTAATTACCAATAATACATATTGATAATATTATTTCATCACGAAAAGTCATTTCCTAATACAACGACATTAATAAGCTGTTTTTACTACAATGTTTGGTGAAGCAATTACGATAGAATTCAAAAAAAAACAACATCAAAATTTACATCTCAACAAGGTGTCACATAATTATACACGCCGATAACACACGCCAATATTTTTTTACAAAGCAATTACCGTATCTATAAGATACAATTTGTTGCAATATATTAGATGTCTTTAAAAGTTTGAACGATCAATGAATTGATATGAATATCCTTAACATACCTATAAGTATTATCTTATAACAACAGTAAGTTATTATATCTATTCATATATATTTTTTATGCGTTCATTCGCGGTAGTCGGGCAGGTGGCATTTATTAAATTATAATACACTTTAACCCGCGAATCTACATTGTATACCGCGTGACATTTATATAAAAATTGATAGTATTTTTTAAATGTCAACATTTTACAATCTTGTATACAGCATGACTAAAAAAGTGACATGAAGAACTTAAATAGATTGAAGCCTCATGTAGCGAAGTATTCAAACGCTCGCGACGCCATAATTATTCTGATAAAGTATAGATTGACTGAAAATATTATCTGACTACTGAACTTTCGATTAAGTTTCAGTAACTTTTGGCTCTGGTAGACAGTTTTATTATAACTGTATGTACTGTAGGAATGTGTCACCACCAAAATATAGATAGTAAGGAAAATAGTGGCCACAATAATTCTATCTCCTGAACTACAAAAAAATCAAATAACATACATGTTTTAGAAAGTTTTTTTTCTTTGGCTTCAAGGTTCACAAATTTTCTCTCTTGAAGCCACTCTTCTGTCCACCCTGTATGTTTTTGCACAGACCAAGTTGAAACGGGCCCTTGGTGGAATTTCACTTAGTATAATAGCTACGAACTGTGTTAATGCTCAATTAATTAATGAACACGTCTCTTAAACACGACAAAGGCCATCAATTATAACTCATTTGAAATTTTTTCATTTCATTTTATATCTTATTGACGGTTGTTAAAGAAATAGCTCGAGTATGACATATACTTAAGTAAAATAATATGATATTTTTTACAAATGTTAAATTCATAGTTTTGTTCTTTAGCAGAAGTAAATTGTTTTACATTAAGTGATATAAGTGATAATGAGGCGCGAGTATTTTTGATTGTTTGAGATAATACAATAAGTTTGGATGTGCTTAAGTATACAGTGGTGTATTTGTGACATCTTATAAATTACTTATTAAATTTAAATTACTTAACCACGATAGTGATTTTCAATTAAATAAGTCAAAATTATTGATAATAATAATAATAAATTCAGCCCATTACTGTCCCACTGCTGGGCAAGGGCCTCTTCTCAGATTGAGAAGGGTAAGGCCTAAGTCCACCACGCTGGCCTGGTACGGGTTGGCGAACTACACACACCATCAAGAACTTTATGGAGCCCTCTCAGGTGTGCAGGTTTCCTCACGATGTTATCCTTCACCGTTAACGCAAATGATAATCAAATTTTGATCCGCACATGATTCCGAAAAGTCTGAGCTGCGGGCTGGGTTTGAACTCGGACCCTCTCGCATGGAAGGCAATCATTCAACCATTAGGCTATCACTGCAATTAAAATTATTGATGTCTAATTATAATTATGTTTTCTCATATTGTCTTCTATAAGTATTAAATTAATTAAAAATTTGTCCTTGAAATTCCTCTTGCCCCATTTTTTACTTTTTGTTCGGACGGCCGCCTAGGATTAATTAAATAGAAAAATACCACAAATAACGGGTCTTCGAGAGAATTTAATGATCTAAAGTGTTATTACATTTTTTCTCCAAGTTTAATATTTAACAAATACTTATAAAAATAAACCATGACTGGCTCTTAGCTAAATTTGCGATTTCCAGAAAAAAAAAAAACTTATTTAATTACTGTAAGAAATAATATGAAGCTCTTTAAGTACGGTAAGGTATCTACTTGTTACTCACTACTTGGGCTGTTACTGGGACACTACGCCCGTATTTTTATTCCCTGCAAGTTTTATTTATAACTAGCTTCCGCTCGCGGCTTCGCCCGCGTGGTTTACGAACCCGTACATTTTTCCGGGATTATAAAGTAGCCTATGTGCTCTTCCAGACTATAATCTATCTCTGTGCCAAATTTCATCCAGATCCGTTCAGCTGTTCTGACGTGAAAGAGTAACAAAGATCCATCCATCCTCACAAACTTTCACATTTATAATATGAGTAGGATGACTCTGTGCAATATATTTCGCGAGCTCCTGGCCAAATAAAATATCCTTTTAAAAAGTTATTAAACACGCTTTAATATTAGCTAGCAATGAATAAACATTATCATGGAAGTAGAATTAAATATGACATATACCGATACACCAGTTGTAACCGTATTCAGCAACTGGTTTTTTATTGGGTTCCAATTGCAATACATCTGTCAATTTATTTAAGTATCTATAGGTATATAATTGTTCAGACGAAACAATTTTGGATGGACGATGGACAATTACATTGCAATATTTCTTCTATTTCACTCATTAGAATAAGGTTTGAAAAATTTTAATAGTAATAAGTAAAATCTAACGTTGAATTTTGTAAAATTTAGATGTAATTTAGGTACCGCACTACAGAATTTAATTAGATTAGATTAAGAGGGGCCGTCATTAATCCACGAACTCATTTTAAACTGCCATCTAAACACTTTCACGACGTAACTCAAATTCACTTTTACCTCTAGGTGGGATTTCATAAGTGACATGCGAACAATACCATATCGGTTAAAGCGCTATTCCAGAGCAAGTGACCGTCCGTTCGTAACAGGTAAATGGGAAGTGTGTGTCCATACGTACAACTGAATGGGGGACATCCGCCTCCTTGCTCGGAGCTGGTTATAAGGATGCGCGCATATCAACGATTACAACGAATATTGGAGTTATATCGGTCACGAAGTCGCGATTGCGTGTTCGAAAATTAAACAATGTTTGCGTCCTTGTCGAACATGCTTTAATTAGTGTCGTTACCCATTATCACATAATAAATAAAAAAAGTAATTGCATTAATTTAGATAGGTTAATAGTAAAGACGTACAATATAGATAAGCCCAACTTCCGATAGCAAGCTCAATAAAGCTCGCTTTTCAACACGCGACAATATCTTTAATGCATCAATGGAAATCGATCCACGCAAAGATAAGTACTTTTACTAATTTCTCAAATGTTACCTCACTTTCAATAACAGCTATGTTGACAATTACGAAACGCTAGTTAATAAACTACGCCGTGCACGATGACAGAGACGTTTAACCGTAACCGATTACGTTGAATAACGGGGTGCTAAAGGAGCATTAATATATCATGACCGCAAGCCCGCCAACATTTTTTATTAAATTAAAAGTCGTCGATTGCCTCTTCCTAACGCGTTGTATACGATTCTTGCGTGCGTCAGATATAATTGATAATTTAGCCGCTAATGTGCGCCGTGTCGAATAGAGAAGAATGACGACCTATATTTTTGGTCAGTAGTCCTATTGTTGCGTGGGATGGGATACATAGATATATAAAAATGGCTTTTTCTTTATTAAAAGTGATGTGTTCCAGATTTCAGTCCTTTGTCTGAAAAAGCATATCCAATAGGTAAAAATAGATTATTGTACACGTATATGGAAATCGAACGCATTTTTAAGGACTCGTTGCTTATCGGGTCTTTGTCTCTCTCTTTAATCATGGTTGCATGCACCTACATATATTAATAAATCATACATTGCAGGAATTACGGAGGATTTTTTTTATTAACTTGTATCATGTATGTCATCGCAATATACACTCTTAAATGAAGGCGGTGATGAAATGGCTTTTTAGTTCCTATAGACTTGAGCCATATTAATACTTTAGTCGCTCAAAGATTTAGGGAATCTGACTTTAATTTCGCTTCCATTCAACACCTAAGCTTCTTATTAACTGCTAAGTTTAATTTATCTCCAAATCAGTGTCTGTAGGAGAATTCTTAATTGAGTCTTAGTATACTTATCTACACACGCCTTTTTCCCATGGGGGTAGGTAGAAACTACGGAGCGCAACGTGCACCGATCCTTACATAACTCTTTAGCTTTATCTACATTCATGCATCGTTTCATACAGGGACTCCGGTGGGTTTTTCATATTTTTTCATTCATATTGGTTGTCATTTCGCGATTTAAAAATATCATCTCAATATAAAATTACAATCGATCATACATATGTTTTAACTTATCAACGTTACTTCAAGATGTTGTAAGTCTTCATCTCGGTCCAGAGCGTCGGTTTGATCGAGATCCGGTCACTACTTTCGTGGTGCGGGGCCGGAGCCGGCGGAACTAAGGATTTCCGGCCCGAGGCTTGCCGGCGCGTTGGCTTCCGACACAACCATGACTCAGGACGTATTGGAGGTTAGTTACGAGTGCATGTATTACTCGGTCCTGCTTCCGGAGGCATGAATGTTTTAAAAATAAATAGTGAGTATTTTTCTTTAGACTTATTGTAACATTATTGCTAAAGGGGTTGTTAGTAATGTTGCTTGTATTACTTATCTACCTCTGTTTATGTGTATGTTACATTTAAAGAAGATACCCATCATCCAGAAAAAATGAGGATATAGCTAATACAATTTAAGATCTACAAAAAGATCAATAAATAAATATGAAATAATTAGATTGTTAGTTTATTATTTAGACGAAAATATAAGATCAATTACTTCCTGATCTGACTAGATCAGGAAGTAATTGATCTATACACAAACAGAGGCGGACGCAATGTGGCCAAAATTAAAAACAATAGACAGCAAAAATCCCGCAAATTATTGGTACTTTTTGGGACTGGCTGACGTTAGTTAGCGTTTGTTCACGCGAAGGTGCGACTAGTGGCAACACTCTGAGGATTTGAGTGACGACCGTCCCACAGTGACAAGGACATATCCGTGCTTTAATTATTGAAAAAGGGAAAGGGGAAAATATCTAAAAAAGAGGTGATTATCCGTTTACGTAAATTTGTTTTGAGAGAAATGTAGTTATCTATTCGGCCAGGTTTATATCCTTCTTTGCAGATTATCCCATCGTTTTTATAGTAGATCTGTATTTAATGGTAATTAACACTTTCAGCACTACTTAGTATATCGCCATCCTTCTCATCCATGAACATATTTAAACGGGCTGTGTCAGATTGAAAGAGCTAAATTCTTGCTAGAGTAGACTTTACATTTACCTACAGCGTGATCAACATGTTTCCCTAGTCGTTATATTTTGATCGGAATTACTCAAAATATAATACAGACAATAAGATTGTTGGTACAAAAAGTTTGACACAGGGGGACTGACAAACAAAGGATTGTCTAGTTTACGTCAGTTAAAAGGTTAAAATAAATTGTAATTAACACAATTTACCAGATAGTTCATAGCTACAGTGTGTAATTGCACAGTGTTTGTAAAAAGTAACTCGTCTTACGGTCGTAAAAGGCAGTGTCTCACCTGTCGATACAGTTGAAAATAATATTCATTTAACAATAATAATTGTACAAGCGATAAAAATGCGTTATGTATTAGATTGATCGATGTGTTGCGAATGTTTACTGTTTTAATGACCATGCAAATTAACATTCTTGCGCATGCTTGTAATTCTTTCGCATTGACTGATTAGTGTAGAAATATACTGTGGCGATCTCATGTTCATCTTCTAAATACTTGTGAAAAACTTAAACCAATCCCAAATAACACATCTAGAACATGAATTAACAAGATCTTACATCTTAGTACAGCATACAAACAGGGCTTATTATAAATATAGATGACCTGTCTACAGCACCCCTCGAGTCGTCAAGAACGACTCTCAAAGCTAATTCCTAGATACTGTAGGCGCCGTTGACGCCTTTCTGTCATCCGGCCACCCGAAAAGCACTTTCCAGGCGCGTTAAGCACTCGACTCGGAGGGAGAGAGTGGGGGCCCCCGTTCCCCTTCATCGCTACACCGCCCGACTTCGAAAAAAGGCGATGCACTTCGTATTGTTCTTTTTGTGTCCACGATCGATCGTTTCAGTGAAGGAGTGAGTTTTTATCTGTTCGGCCCTGCTTCAGTTACTTCACACGTGGTGGGCTAATTGGGGGATGCGTTCGGACCACTCAATTAGAAAATAGACGAGCCACATGAAGTGCGGGGGAGAAGGGGGCAGTGTGAGATTTTTGCGAGGATACGCGATGTGGAACTGAGATAACGATGCGTTGTAACGTCACCGTTTTATTAACTATACCCCCGCGTATAAGTATGAGGTAGACGTTTTCTATCTCTTGCCAATCAAAATATGAGCTATGTTGAATTTCGAACACAGTACAGAAATTGGAAATAATTTGTTAAACATAGATTTACATACATAAGGATTAGGTTACATAATATATAGATTACATAAGGATTTTAAATAGTCAATATATACATACAAATGAATGTGTGGTAGGTGCGAAACACCATGCCACAAAAAATATAATTTTTGACGTTATAGAGGAATAAAAAAAATGTAATTTAAATTTTTAACCAGCGAGATGGAAACGCATTTGTTTTGTTTAGATTAATAATGAAATTATTATTATCAAGCCAATTTGTAATTATATAAAAATTATACCAATTTCGTAAATCATTTGATTACAGCTGTACTGTCATCTTCAAAGGAAACCTTTTTATGTAATGTTATTTACAGTAGATCGTTAATATATATTAAGGAAAAAAGCGGCCCTCGTACACTACCTTGTGGTACGCCATATTACGGATTCTTATTGTTGGGATATAACCTATAAATTTTTATACATCGAAGATTATTACTCAGACATGATTCTTAAATCTGAAGTATGTTCCCTCTAATGCTATGTAATTTGTGTAACATAATCCTATGTCCCACGTAATCAAAAGCTTTGGTCATGTCTATATAAATAGCGCAAACTGGGTTTCTTTTATTTTTTACAAAATAATCTATACTTTTTGAGATAAAATGGAAAAAAATATTGGAATCTTAGCGATTGGTCTATAAATAAATATATTTTGGAAAATTCTTATATGAGGATTTATAGTATCTTTTTTTTTAATTATTTGGAAATATGTCATCATTGATACTCAATTATATGTGCTAATGCGGCTATTATTTCCTTGACGTATTTAATAATCTTTTGTGGACGCGCCACTGTATCCAACAGTATTAGTATTTTTAAGGCTACAGATAATTTTAATGATATTATCAATGAATACAGGTTGCATTAATAGTGAGTTCTATGTAAAATTATGATTATTTAATGTGATATTGATTCTTACATTATTATAGATTTCATAAATAAAAGAATTAATAAATTAATTTACAATGTATAAATTCAGGCGGCAAACACACTTTAATTACTGCTTTCTTACTTTTTTCTTTTTTTTTTAAACTTTCCCCCACACTAGGATTTCTCCTGTATCGTGGGTACACTTTACAAACATATATGTCTCATGCACAAACAACCAGACCCGAAACAACTATTTGTAGATCATACAAATATTTGTTCCGTGCGGGCATCGAACCCGCGACACGTAGCGCAGAAAGCTAATCGCTTAGCCACTGCGCCAACCATGTCATCAATTGGCCTTCGATTTATTTTAGTATATATATTTTTAAAGTATTTTATTTTTCGTGTAATATTTAATCTTTATGCAAAAACAGCCTTTGTTTCTTGCTGCATGTTTTCATTCCATATATGAGATAGCCATTTCATTGCTTTCCTATTTTTTCATAAAAGAGAAAGTCATCTATAAAATTGTCAAAAGCATTTTAACAATGTGAATAAATTTAAATGAACGGCTCGCCAACTCACAGATGTACCTTGATAGGTTTTCGTTGTATTGTAATATACATTAACTATATTGGAAAAAAATATATATCTATGGACATATCTTGGCTTTTTATTTACTTTTCGAAGACTGATTGTTTTGCCACATTCGGCATTACCTTTTACTGTAGTCCTCCTCTAAGTTTCCGCCTCGTTTCGTATTTCTCGAAAAGAAATCAGCTGGGCAAAAAAAAAAATAAGATGTGTAATAAATACTTATAACCCGTTTTAATGAAATTTTCTGTTACACAACCTATCTATCATGTTCCATTTATTAAATAGCTCTTCTCATTTTAAAGTCAGTGTATCTGATTAGCACATTAAGATTGCTATATTTTGATGAAGAGTGTTAAGATATTTAGTTAAAAAATAACTGAGTATTTGCTGTGTCTGTTGGCCAGAAGAATTTGAACCAAAAGGTTCGATTTTGCAGGAAGCAGTCAACTTCTGGGAGCGCATTATTTAGGTTGTTTATGTCACAAATAAGGCCTTCATCTGAGATAATAATCTTTAGATCGTAATTATTTAAGTTCATAACATTTTCTTTACGTATTTATAACGTAGATTAAGATTAGGATCATAAAATTGATTCTAACAGGTTATTGATATTTTCTATTCGACTGTTAAATATACTATTATTTTTCTTCATCTATTTATAAGTTGGAAAAACATTTTTGGTGAATTAAATTAGGGAAATCAAAGGACCCTGTATATTTTAAAAGTTAAAATATATTTTAAAAGTTAAAATATATTTTAAAAGTTAAAATATACACAAAACAACAAATGTATTATTTGCACTTGATATAAAGATGCGTACTCCATTAAAATTATGTGTCAAAAAGTATTTATAAATTATTTGCTAATAAAACTGTATAACAGGAAAAAAGTAAACACAAAACAACTGAACAGGTAGGTAGGTACGCTATCTGTCTATTTCAACTTCAAGGGTTGTAAAAACAGAATTTCAGAGTTCATTCATTTACGTGTAATTGGCAGCGCCTGTTGTGTCTAGGGCTAATGACGTATTAGGCAGGTAGCGTCTGTTAATCCGACATGTTGTAAGCACGAGTGATTGGATAAAGCGGCCTCGTTGCAAGCGTCGGATTTTCTGCGTTTCGTAGCCTTCGAGTCTGTTTTCTGCATTAATTTACAAGATGATACGATTTTTTTGTTTTTCGTCTTGTACCATTTTTTGACCCAGTTTGTTTTTTACTTTGCTTAGATCGAAGGGCCAAAATTGCACAAAGGTTTTTTTCACCACTGCGTCTAAATGAACCATAATCTATAACCTTATGGCACCTATATCTATTTAAAATAGCATCTAAAAAGACCTCAGTAATACTTGGGATATTACTTAAACCAGCGGAATTAGTCTGAAGGTTGCAATGCCGTATCTCATTATATAAAAACTTTTTTCTACAATAACAACATTTGTGATTGGATTTATGTTAATACATTAATCGGACAGAAATTGCGTGGCCGGCGATTGTATGATCGCAGATTCAACTCCACGTGAAATAGTGTGATTAGCTTCATTCACTCCTAATCTAGTATTAAGAAACATTTGGTGTATTCATCATGTCAGCTCGAAGACGTCTTATTCTGGAAATCATGACACGTCATATACATGTTATGTCAATATGTCGATAAACATCAAGCTACCTCTAGGAATAAATACATACATAGGTATATACGTTTGTATTCTAGTTTAAGTCGAATTTTAACGCAGACATAACAGCCCATATTATAGGAAAAATACACAGCATTTAGGGGTTAAGAAAAATACCAACAAGTTTTCTGAACGACACACTGTCAATAGAGTGCATTTTATAAATCCCGTCCTTACCTTTAGAGGCGGTTATTCTTTGGAAACATGAAAAATATTCCTCTTCGGTTCTCTATGAAGTGTAATATAAATTAAAATATCCGTACTTACGCCACATAACGAACCCGTATAGCACGCGATCAACTTACCTGCGAAAGAAAGTAATTTTCAATTATACACAAGAATATCACACTTATTGCTAAGTAAAATATATATAAAGTAGAAAATGTTTTATAACTATAAACTGCAAGATATTTTATAGAAGCAATTATATCTATAAAAATGCACGTCGTATGTTACTATAAACGTAGTTATTGTTTAACTAGTTTTTACATGCGGCTGCGAGTACGTGCAACTTTGGCGTCCATGACCAACATGCATCGAAAACACAAACATGAATGGAGCGATCCCAAAAGGACAAGTGCATTTGGTCTTTCCGACGCCTCTGAGCTTCTCTTCCTTTATTTTACACGATTCGTTTATTCTATCGACGAATTTACTTTTCCGAAAGGAATAAAAGTTTATACATTGGACATTTAGAACGGTTTAAAACTATATGACGATTCTTCGGTTTATTTTTCTGTGGGTTTTTATTATAACATCGCTTAGAGCGGATATTATATGAAAATAACATATCTGTGTGCCGTTAAAATATGAAGTGTAAAAGAAAAATGGCAGCAGTGTTGAACTTTTTGGAGAATATTTTATGATTATCAGGAAGGCAATTTAATGTTTAGTTTTACTAAAACCCTCTGCCGTACATTTAGGATCACGCCATGATGGACAGACACACTTACGTTTTTATTCGTTGTATCACAAAGAAAACGTTATAGTGCGGTGCTCAGTTAGCGTGAATTAATATATTATACATGAATGTAACATGCATGTGTATTCGTAAGTTACGGACGGCGTTCGCTCGGCTGCTCCGTACATTGTTGTTCTCTATTAACTTCACACCATCATTTAATAAATTAAATATGGATATTAATTCAGTGTACTAACAATATTGTGATAGTTTTATTGTTGTATTTAAACAATAACTGTTTTAGACATTGCGTTATTATTTAACGTTTATTAAATTTAAGTGGAATGGAATATTCGGATCTAAGGACCAAACTCATGAAATTTTGTGGAAGTAGCTACTATTGGTGAGATCACTGTTGGAGCTCATAAGCCGCTGAGTAAAAATATACAATCTCTAAAAACAGTAAAAATACTTGTCCGATTACGTATACTAAAACATTTCTTGCACCATTATGTGCTTTCAGCAAATAAGCGTACATTTTAGCAAATTTTTATTAATGCTACCTATAGCAAAAAAAAAACCTGGATTCACTCATACGCTAGAGCAGAAAGTGTGTGCTGGTGACAGTCTTAAATCGGCAGTGTATCACTGAATAGATGATAATTTTAAAATAAATCAACATTTAAATGTAAGTGTAAGGGACCGTCTGTACACACGATTCTTATAAACCCTGTTGAACACTTGCGTTCCAGGAGGGTCCGGGGACAATTCCATTTACTAAACTGCAGTCGAAAGGCAGCCGATCAAAAACTTTTGGACGGAATAACTGTACCAAAGTCGTTTATTGGTTGTGTTCGATTGTAGTTTAGTTACTAGAATCAGTCCCCTCTGAGTGCGATGCCAGCTCGCACCTCTGACTTTTCGAATGCATGTGGTGTTCGGACTCGTGACATAAACTGCACCAGAGAGAGCTCCAAAAAGTTCTTGATGGTAGAAAAATATACAGAAACGTTTAGCAGCTTTTTAAAAATGATCTCATTCTAATAAAATTTAAACAGAAAAAATACCTTAGAAAGACGTTCGATTTTTACAAATTTAACAAACTTATCTGTTAAGTTTCTAATCAAGAGTCTAATTTTGTTTTCTAGTCTACTTTTTGAAACTAAGGTCTCGTTACACCATCGAAATAATATGTCCATTTAACGACATACTATTTCGATGAGTTACACTTATATATGTATTTGACAGACAGATATCAAACATTCCAATAGGTTCCAGTTGTGAACTGCGCTTTGTACGATTTTTCTATTGTAACTCATATCGAATGTGCAATTTCAAATATGTACTAGGAATATTATTGAATTCGGTCCAATAGGTTTGATGATTGGCAGGTTTTAATGGATTTATCAGAGAGGGCCAATATCATCCCATATTCCATATTTTGATGTTGTTTTCGTGACAAAAAAGTTTTTAATTGTTCTTTTTTTTTAAACGTCTTCTCCTTTTTCATTTCTCCTGCATGGGGTACAGTTATAACTCTCACATCACGTTCACCAAGCCCAGTACCTGCTAACCCTACGAATTTGTAGGCCTACAAATTATCATTCCACATAAGGGGTGAATCTGCGACAGGTCTTCGTCACAGCGACGTATTTGTTAGGATAGTAGTCATTAGCTTGTAGGTGCGTATGTCAGCACAAAGAATAATAACTTAAATGTAAGTTAGCTAATTTTTACTCTCTGAATGTTCTATATAAATACCTGTAAAATTATTTGCGCTCTTTTCATTATTAACAAAAAAACTTGTTGTTTAGAAAGAGCAGATCGTCTTAATAAATAATGTTGGTACATATATAAATAAAGGTCAGTGGTTCAGCAACATAGTTGCCAAGTGGATGGCCGTAATAGGGCAATTAATACCCTATAATAATAATTGTTATTGTTTAAAAAAATCCTACAAGTTCGCTCCACGCAAACTCAACCTTGTACGAGCGATCAAGTTTTATTGTTTCGAATTCTTATATAATAAAATAGTATAGGTAGGTATTAGGGCATTGCGAACCGGCCATATTTTAGGAACCGGTTCTTTCGGTTATTTTACTAATTTATTCGAATTTTGTTAGAGTTTAGACAGGATCAAAAATCAAACGGGAAATTTATAATCACAGTTATAATTTAAATTGTTTAAACAGTCTACTAACAGACAGTTTTTTATATTGAATAGTAATATTTTTAGCTCCAGCTAACCAACTCAAAGTTAAGATATATTAAACAAAAATAAAATAACATAATATAGCATCACGCGTATATTCCCCGAAGGGTTAGGCAGAGGCGTACTATTGTACACCAACATTTCGTCGATGCCGTTATTGAGTCCTATGTAATAGGGAGCGAGCCTATTGCCATCTAACGGGTACCGTTCCAGACTCCGTGCTGCTACTGAGAATTTCCATATAGAAAAACTAACTGACTGCGACCGACCGACCCAGCAATCGAACCCAGGACCTAACGTTCAGCAGTCGCACTATATATAGTTGCGACCACTAGACCAATGAGGCAAGGCAGAAAGAAAATGAATCAAATATTGGAAAAAGCAAATAAATCAAATATTAGCACTTTAGGAATAGAAACTGCAATTAAGATTTTTCAATCACTTTTACACGTCTTTTTTAAACTACCTACATGGCGCACAGTGGACGAAAAAACAAGCTTCACATTCATAGGATTTTCGAAAAATTAAATATTATTTTTTACAGTTTAAAGTATACAGACTTATTGAAAACATCAAAAAGTTGAATAACCTAACGGTTATATAATTTTTTTTTTCGAGTAAACACCCTAAAATATGAGTTTGTACATTTCAGATGTATGAAAATGGAATTTGTTTTACTCTTAACTTTTTTCGGCTTGATTTTTCGCCCACTGTGTGGCGTCGGCATTTCATATGACTATCCCTGAGAAGAAACGCCGAAACAAACTCTCTATCGGAACCGGGAATTCCCGGGTCTGGGGCCGAAAAACCGGTTCCGATGCCCTAGTAGTTACAAACACACAATTACTGCCTGTTTTGCTTACTTAAAATTTAAGCACCACACGATCTTAAAAAAAGAAAAAAATTCTTCTTAGTAGTACGGTGTTAATACAATAACGGTTTAAAAAAAATATCACCAACGTGTTGTTTTGCAAAACAAAATTAATGAAACATAAGATCAAATGTATAGACTCCAAATTTTACTGTAAATACTTATTTTATATCCGTTGTATGAAAAAGCACTGCTATGTAAAAACACAAAAGTACCGATAGACTCCCCTAGGCTCATCACCAAAAAAGATATCACGACAGTCAAGCAGCCGTCTATCCAATAACCGGACCAGGATACGCTTTTACTTTTTCGCTTTTAGAATATACTCGTAGGTACCTACTCAATTCGGACAATTTTGGGGGAGGAATACTTCGGCGGGTCTACCGCGTAGCACCGGTGGTAATGAATATCAATTCTGTCAATTAACTTCGGACAAAATTAAGAGCCTTAGGTTAGAGCTACCGCGTATTTGTTTTTCTGATCATGTCGTTCGGAAATGATCGCCTTTCTAAGACCACCAAAGAAGCTGGAAAGACCGAAAGATGGAACTATGAGTATATGGGTAAGTATATCGTATTTCGGTGGTTTTCAGGAAAATCTTACCGGCCGCCTAACATTGGTGTTGGTGGCTAGGGATTTTGATCTTAAATGATGCTCGGAATCGAAAAATTATCCTCGTAGATGATCCCGTAGCTTTCATATTATAAAACAAATTTATTAATCTACTAACATCCTATCATTCTGCCTATCCTTCAATGCTAGATTTAAATTGTCCTTTATTTGCACTACCAATCCGATGCACTCAGTCTTGTTAATTAAACGGCGTTTAAAATTCATTAAAGCACTTAAAATATTCAGTTCCAATAAATATTATATTGAATATATTCTACGCGTTATCTGGCGGAATAGCAACACTAACTTATTCATGCAGCGCTGCCCCACTTCTGTTGCATATTTTAAAAGATATCATCGACATACTTGTAATGATAAAGAAAAATTACTGTAGTAATATTGTTGAGAAAATTGTGGGCTCTAACTCGTGGTTAGTTTGAAAATGATATTCATATTTAGACATTTTCAGCTATATATTATTTCGCTGGAGTCATTCGAGGGTTTAGTTATAAATAGGGTTGTCATCAATCTGAATTTGTAACACAAATAGATTTAACATAATTTATCTTGTTTGTACGCTTCAATTAGTTTAGGTACCTACTTTGTTTTTATAAGACCACCGTATTATGTACAGTAGATACATTACAACATAAACATCCTAAACGGCTGCTTTCTGTTTACCTCCAAAAAGACTACAGATGCCCATTACTATTCCTTTCCCACATAATATATTAGCCTATTTACTGCTATAGTAAAATATGAGGGAATAGTATTCAATGTATTTGGAAAAGCATGAATTACTCATGGGAAATGGTAATGGTATTTGTTGCTATTTCTTCAGTGTGAATTCGGGTCGTCGCCCTCACCGTACCAAGTATGGATATTCGTGGGCGCCCGGCTTTGCTCGTACAATTTATGCATTATGTAAAGTTTGAGAACGGTATGATTAAACGTTTTACAGCTACGACGTGTTTTTATAATAATTTAATAAATTGCGATTGCGCACAACGTTTCTTCTTTAATGGTTGGGGGTGATTATTTTCGGTGTAAAACACTACATAACATCTTTTACTAGGAGGTATAGACAAGCATTGAAAGCTTTGCGATATAACAACTTAAAGTTGTTTGATACTCATTAGTATTCACGCTGTCAAAATTACCCTAGTATTACATTTTACTTTTAAAATATCGTGTATATATACATATATTAGGTACATGCAGTTCTGGTTTTAAGTTCACACCGCATCCATACTAAATATTAAATAAAAATCCTAACAATTTGTTTACGTCAACTGCTAAAGGCAGCATTCCTAAACATTTCAATTTGTCAATTTAAGAAAAAAATTGTATGGAGGCACAAATTTTTCATAATATCTCGAACAAACAGTCAGAAACTTACAAAATATTATTGTGGTTGACGCATAAACAAATGTATTGCGATGTTTAATCAATGTATCTTTGAATCCATTCAGCTGAAATTTGATATGAAAAACTGAATACCAGCTTTCTCGGGGGAATCCGCTCGAAAGGATGCGGAATATGACCTCTTTGTTTTGTTTTCATTATGACGTACAACTATACTGTTAGAGTTTAGTAGAAAAGGATGTGTTGCTCAAGAGTTTATTCCCAATAAACAATGAAACAATGTATTTAACAACGATGGGGAATTAAAAAGTGATTAAATGAGAAATTTTCCCCTTATAAAAGCAAACGAAACTATCTTAAAATGTTTGCAATATTAATTTTAATTTATCGAATCCATCTTTATTATAACTAATAGACGATAAAACAATTACACCATAAAACTGGACGAATCATCGTCCACTAAGGTTAATGATATTTTCTGTTTGAAGATGCGAATGGCGTACGTTTGCCACATTGAAATAATTAGGGGTGCGACAAACCAGGGTGCGCCGCTTACGTCGAATGAAATCGGACACTTAAATTTCGTATTGTTGATAAATGGTTTAATTGTTTTGGCAATTAACCACGTTAGGGGGCGAGAGGTGCCGCTGAGAGGATGGGGTACCCCAGTTGTAATTTGGCTCCGGCGATCGTATTTGTCGCCTAATCTGCCCGACGCGATTAGGCCGTGTTAAATGAGAGAACGCGCTACTTCCGTGTCGCGCACTAAAGAACAAACCAGCAATCCGACTACAAAACCGACGGATTAAATATTCACATTTTTTTGTTACAATATTTTGAATTGGACTGCCAAACAATCGCACTTTGTACGGCGCGGGCACACGCCGCGTTCCCGGCCCGTCCACGCTTCCATTTTAATACCGGGATAGACAGATAGTATTGCAAACATTGGACGGATTTTAGTGTGCGCCCGTGAAAAAGGCGCTAGCGGTCAGTTATCGTAAACTAACAGTGATACCGGTCGCGATAATTGGTCCCGGCAATTAACCCGGCCGCGGCGGCCTGTCCCGCACCCCGGGACAATGGTTTAATTTGACAGGAATTTTTAACCGCTATCGGCACATATCCCGCGGTACGTACGATTGACAATCAGAGTTTAACTATTTGAGGTGAGATAAAAAAAAACTGGTCCCTTTTGAAAGAAACCAGATTTTTATACAGTTCAGGTTTAAATCGTTTGCAGTTCATGCAATAGTTTTATGAAAGATTTGTTAGTTTTTTTTTTATTTATCTACTTCTCTTCTATTACATTGTTCTCTATACTTTTATGGTGTTTATTTGCCCCAACACTTCACTTTACTTAAGGTAAGTTTATATTCTTCCAACAATTAAAGAGCCTCAATCGCTTCAACAAGTGACTAGTATGCTAATACTTAATCGGTTCATATAATAATGATTTCGATAAATACATGAAAACAATTAAATTTAAGATACATATTAAATACGTAACATTTTGATATTCTCCATTGAACAGTAACACAGCGGTCTCACGAACGGATGGCTGCCCAATGTTGTATAACTATCACGGTTTTGTTAACGTTTCGACGTTTTAAATGATATAATAAATTCGTATTATCACCGTTGTTCGGACAAAATTGTTTTCGCACTCGCCGGCTTAATTCATTAACCGACTGGATATACTATGAGCGATAAAATAGCGATACGAGCGCTGGGGTATTACTGAATGTGGCGTACACGGGAGTGTTAACATTTTCTTTTAATATTATTTTCTATTTTAGTGCGGGTGTTGATTAAGGATTATGGGAGAGAATATCTACATCTTAAGTCGCTTTCGGATATTGAAGTTGCTAATAAGACTGAATCTTGAATTCGGCACTTACTTGGGATTAATATTTAAATCTAGGCAGAAGCCCTGCTAAGTAGCATAAACTCTGTTTTGGTTATGTAAAACATTCGTTCATTCTTTATTCAAGAGTAAGTATCTACTAACAAAATAATTCATAACGATTTGTTCACGACACCCTAACTGATTTAAATATGTCTGAGATATTTCCACTATTAAAGGATTATTATCGGTGATCAATTTGATATAATTCTATTACATTGTATTGAGCGCTTGCGGCTTACAATCCGCTTTTTCCGGAGTATCGGCGTTGACAATAATTAGATCATTCTTCGTTCTTGTTCGATTTCATTATAATAAATAGAAACAAGTATTTTTATTTCACTAGCTTCCGCTCGCAGCTTCGTCCGCGTGGATTACGAATTCATGTATTTTTTTCGCGATAAACAGCAGCCTCCATTTTCAATAAATAGGCTATAACGTGCAAGAATAATTTTTCAAATCGGACTTCTATTCGTTATTATATTATACACCCAAAAAAAAATTCATGCACCCAAAAAAATCATTGCGTGGACAACCATGCAATGATTTTTATGGATTGAAATTTTGTATCGATCATACCTTCTAAAGTATTCATTTGAATAATATAGTGTATAGGCCAATTTTAATCTACATTAAGTGCCCAAGTTAATTAACGTATTTATCTGGATAAGGGTCAATACTAAATTTTAGAAACGGATGCGAAAATAACATAATAATTTTTATTAATTGAAAATGTATATCTATTGGTTTACTCGGCGCACGCCAGTAAAGCTCCCAGTCGGCATGATTTTTTCCGACATCTTCAAATATCATCATCATATTTACACAAAACCTTATCGAATTATACACGCTGAATCGCTCTGTCTATTGGTGAAAACCGCATGAAAATCCGTTCAGTAGTTTTTGAGTTTATCGGGAACAGACAGACAGACTGACAGACGCGGCGGGGGACTTTGTTTTATATATATATAGTGATACGAAGGTACGGTGGGTATCATGACTTGCTGTGGAACGGGCAATGGGTTCAATTTCCACAAAAAACAAATATTTGTATGATCTACAAATAGTTGTTATGGATTTGGGTGTGTGTGTATGTGATATTTCATACCTGTAAACTGTACCCACGATACAGGAGAAATACAAATATGAGGCAACATTAATTAAAAAAAAAAGATTCAACCAACATTTCCAATGGCAGTTTCAAGGCAAAGTTTTAATATGTAATATCGCTTCTGTGTGCAAAATGCCTACGCACGTACTCGTAATGACGTAATTAAGTTTGGCCTTAATCGGGAAATGTATAATAACTAATGCATAAGTCTGTGCATAGGATCGCCTATTAAACTAGGGGTTGTTATCCACCTATTCCGTACGCTTGAATTATGTGATGCGTGTTGATGATATTGACTCTTCGAATAGGCACAGGAATTCGTGTGTGTCGGCGATATAATACAGTATTATCATAAAATACTTTTAGCTGACAATTACTACTACTACAAAAATAAATGAATTTGATAAAGATTTTGATCGTGTTTCGAAAAAGCTTGAAATAAAATAAATAACTAATGAAATAAAATTATTAAAATGTTAAGAACAAAAAGATTTTATTTAGAAAAAAAAAGTATTTAGGTACTCTTGACCATCACAAGATTCGAAAATTTACAGGTTTCAGTACTGACCATCGAAAATCAATAGGTATTAAAATTGAACACGATGTTTCTAGCCGTAAATTCAAATTCAAATTCAAAATTCATTTATTCAAAATAGACTACTACTAATGCTTTTTGAACGTCAAACATATTATGGACAGAACTAATACGTAAGAATACTATAATAATAGTAAGAATATAAGTCCTAAGTCTATAAATAAATAATGTATTGTGAATAGAGACGCATATATCGTGGAAACAATAATGACAGTACGAGAAAAAGCTGGGATTAATAACACCGATTCAAAATAAAAATAGTTTCTTTCATCTCAACCATACATAAAATTCATTTTTCTTTTTAATTTAAACCGGGATTTCCCAGAAGACAATATGTATCTATTGAACTACCTGAGTCCTGTAAAGTTACCACGAATACGTACCTAATCGGAAAAAAAAAGTGAAAATACGAGGTATTCATTGTATCAAAATTCATTGGCGAGGCTTTTACGTGGCGCGTAATAAAATGAAATCTATACGAAGTTGTTAAATGTTGTTCCCGACATGCGCGTTGATTGCAACGATATATCAAGAGCGAAAAGCTTCTGCCGTTGACTGTACGCACTTAAATTATGTTCTTTTTTATTAAATATACCTATATTATTTATTAAGGTTTATAATGTTAGCAGTGGAGGGTTAAAAAGTGAAATTTATAAAATTATTACAAAATATTTCAAATTAATTTACGTATTAATAAGTCAGTAAAGTCAATGGTGGTACAGACAAAAGAGGTACTTTTGACTCTTAGGTGTTCAAAAATAAACATGACAGTTCCGAAAAAAATTCTGCCGAAATATAAGTATTTTCAGTTTTAGCACATAATTAAAAATGAGTCGAGTAAAATTGTTCTGAACGTATCTCTGGAAATACTTAAGCTTGAACTCTACCTCAGCGCCAACCTAATACATTATTACAACCCATAAGTGACTACGAACGTCTCCCACTAAATACAGGGATGCTTCTATTCATGGCTACGGCTAAGTATTTAAGACAAATATTTTGGAACTCCATCGGGTAAGATTTTTTTAAGCACCATTTAGGTATTTATTATTAAGTATGGTTTATTTGTCAGTAAGCATCATTCTACATCCTTTTCTTTTTGCAATTAATTCGTACATAGTTTTAAATCGCAGGCTTTTCTGACATAATCGCGTCAAAGAAGACTGTTGCAATAAAATGTCGGTACCCAACATACTTGATGTTTTTTTTTTAAGTTTATGTAAAAGCGAGCAAATACGCATTAACCCAAAAATTTTCCACTCCCAGATTTGGGGCAAACAAAAAACAAATTTAAATAATGTCATCGGGAAATGGTACCACAGGCGGACCGTACCCGATCAAATATTGACCACAGATCAACACGTTACAATTCCGCCACGAAAAACATTTCGCAAACAAAATAATTACGGTAGTAACGTAAGCGGAACCCAAAACCGATGTGTATAGTTCACAAATTAGTTTGGCAACGTGAAAAATTGAATTGAACCGACAATTCGATTGCCGTGTCCCGGCCTGATGTATTAACATTTATTGGTTTACAAATTAAAGATAACCTCTGACTCGCCGTGGCAATATTGTTCGGAAAAATTTTCTCGTTTAAACGCCCGCTAATCGAGCGGCTATGAAACTTTTAATATCAGACCGAGTTTTTTTTATTGTTTATGTATCATTCTGTTTTTACGGTTGCGGGTTATATAAATTGGAATGAGATATTCCTTGAGATATATACATAGATACTCGTACTGTTCATCATAGAAAATAATAACTTTTCACGAGTCATCCAAGGAAATAAAGTTGCTACTATATGGTTTAATATAAAATTAATAAATGAAATTTGTTTTAAAAGCTTCCGTGTTACGTGAAGAACACTTTCCGAATGGATATTTAAATTACAACTTCTAAAAAATCTAACTCCATGAAAATGCCACGTTTTGGCTGCTCTCGTGTAAAATTGTAATCTATCACGGCCGAGCCAATTATGCTGTCATGTAAACACAGGCCTGATGTAAAATTACGACCACTAAACGTCTTTAAAGTTAACAAATCCTTATGAATGACATCTCAATTGGGCTGTCACTGCCAAACGTTTGCCAATGTTTGTGACTTTTATGTAAAACAAGGGAAACGATTAGGTATTTGTTCTCAATATCTGAGAACGCGTAAATGTCGATTAGTGGAGATTCTTTTTATTTTCATTCTTTCGATAAAAGAAGTCATTAAATCAGAATTCATTACAATTTTACGCTGGTCATGTCATTGTTTTACGCTAATCCAAACTAAACTCAGATAAATTAATATATGTACGTGTAATAGAGCGTAAAACTGGAAAACGACGAAACTAAGTAAGTTAAATAAAACTACAAATACGAAATCGATTTCTATAAACAACCAATCGTCTAGCTTAAGCTTAAGAGCGGCATTACGCGACTTTCTGCAAAAATAATGTTCGCTTTCAAGCGACCGGTCGTATCTGCGTGGTTGTTTCATCAGCTACAATCAGTCGGCGCGCCGCCGTTGCGACGGGTGGTCCACGCCACTTTGACAGCCGAAGTTAATTTAATTTCACGTAACTACAAATAAAACACGATACAGTACGGTAACAGTAGTCTAACATCTGTCTACTCATGAGGATAAAAGGCGACTAGAAGGGGCTTTTTGGTTGCCAATTAAAACTTATTCGTTTGGTGGGCGCCTTTTGTAGGAACATGTTCTCCAGGATTTGACAAAATGATTATGCGACAGTATTTGTCTCATTAAAACACTACTTGATCACGTTTATCGATTTTTGTGCAGCATTCTACGCTTTGGCTATTGAAATCGAAGAAATCTTCAGGCTAACGAACACGAACGAACGGTGTCCCAACTTTAGTACCTGCATCCATTCATAGAACAGATCATTAACAAATCATTTTCAGTCATTTTTCTCTTTGAAGTTTTCAACCAATGGACCTGGGGGCGGTGGGCAATTCTCGCGCGCTACGACTTCTGCTCCAGCTTTTGATGTAAAGATATGTCTAATTGAATACTACGAGAGTACAAAAAAATGCCTGCGGGCGATATGTCGATATCGACAATATCTCTAATCGCTCCAGAATTGCCCCTCAGAGACAATTTCGCAATGTAATAGGACAATTAATTTAGTCTAATACCTAAACCTTTTCTTCCAAGTGTGTGCACTTTTATTGCTTACTATAACGGTAGTCTGACTACGGTTTGGGCAAGCTATTCTACACATTTCGTTTTTTCAATGCAGTAACCCCTCTACAGTAACACTTTCTGGTAGTATTTGTTAAGTGTCCATTATAATTACATGGTACTTGTTGCATCTATATAATTTTTTTGTGAACAGAACGCGAAATTTTTATTTTAAACTTTACTAATTTAAGTGTTGGTGTTTTTTTAAACATTAGACAATTTACATGCGGGCGTAACGTGAAATGTCGATGCGTCCATGAACATAGTAAACGTAAGACAAACAGATGCAGTTTTCCCTTCCTCCTTAGAAAATAATTTGTACTTTATTTAGGGGCTGAATGAATGAAACAGATAGTCGGTGTGCGAGCAAGAAAGTATTAGGATCTATGCGTATTAAATCCACTTAACTCATTTATTCGGAATAAATTGTGAGAAGACAGAGTAATGGGTTAACTCATCTAGTGTTAATCGTTGTACTCAATGATAATTAAACATATTTTCAAATATAAATTAAACAATTGTAAAATAAAAAGACAATTCAAGCAGAGTTACTGCAATCATTTTTGTGTCATTAATACAACCGCCAACGTCCCCGACTGTACCTTGATACTTGATAAACGGTTAGTAATTTAAGGTCAACCGCTTGGTAAAATTAAATTTTAAAAATTCATTATAAATTCGTTAAAATTTATATAGGTAAAAAAAAATGGTATTTCCGATTAACACTTTTGTCCTCTCCCACACACTGACGTCCAAGTCCAGCCCAGCAGCGTTATTACAAAAGCTATAAAACATTCTGCTCGCCAACCCCGCTCCAATGACGACTGTCAACTCGAAAAAACGCAATATAGACTCCAATATAGTTGCGATTGTGTGGCCACCACGGAAAAAATCTCGCACCACCCAAAGTGAAAAAGGCACTTGCAATAACGAATTTGAAATCCAATAAACCCGATCTAGTTGCGGGATTCTTCGCTAGTGATGAAAGTGAAAAAAAAAATGAGAATCGCGCCCACCGGCGACCGTGTATCGTGATTTAGACAGAACTTCATTGTACAAGGTGTGACTGTACGAATTTCAATTGTCTTTCTTTCACACCACTTCCAACTTTCATTTTTGTGTAGGTGGCTTAGGAACTCATAATTGGATGTCAGCAGCCAAATAATATAAACCATATTATAATATAGGCAATTGAATTTAGGGAAAACTAACCTACCTACAGGTATAATAATTTTGCATTTTTTTCGCAGGGTATCATCAACTTTATTGGAAACAGTATGTTAGATACATACGATTCAATTATCTATCAACATCATACCACCCTTTTACGAAACGAGAATCTAAAACATTCTAAGCACCGAAACTGAAAAACATAAAACGAACTCCTGTGATGAATGGTCCGTCATACTAATTAGATTCTCTTGTTTCGAAGCGTTTAACTACGAAACATTTTTAAAACCTAAAAGCCTATATCAACCATAATGGGATTTCCATTTGGATCCGTCAAATTGTCATGGAGACATCGGGGTGTAACTAAAGTTATCAATCATTTTTTTTCCTGATTGTAATTGAAAGCCGAATTCAGAAACTTTAATGCATGAGGTACAAAGCGACTTCCTGTGTCAGACTGACCGGCTCTAAATAAATTATTTAGCATCAATTACAGCTCGCAAGTGGACACGCCGTGTGGTTAAGGTTAATCAACGTCCGATATCGAATAGAAACGAATATAGACGAAACTGCAGGATCAAACTTGGGCAAGCATAGTTAGAAGACAACGAGAAACCAGATGAAATTAGCAAAGAATATATATTGCTGCTATAAATTATACTTACATACAGATTTTAATAAAATGAAGAAAAAAATCTAAATTGCTTGCTTTTAATTTTAAATAATATAAACGAAAGAAGTCAAAACCTTCGTTGGAAATATAATATCCAAATGAGGCGAAAAAAAAAAAAATACGAAAATTATCGCCAAAGCAGGGTGTAAAAATAATAAAATTCATATCAGAAATTGTACCAAACACGTACTTAATCCTGTGTCTAAATTGTACGCACTATGCATCCTGATTCGGCCCTGTTCACTACGCATTATCCTGTATACACCGTGTCCCTATTTAAATTGTAAACGATGACAATCCGGTACCCTGTCAAAGACTGATACAACTGCCTATTTGTGCAATGCAGTTTAATCCTATTTCAAGCAGACCATTATTGTATCTTAATTACAGCCGGAGGTCCTCATTGAGCGATGCAGATTCCCCTGTTTTCGTGTTCGCGCAACGTTTCGTTCCGTTGCTCTGATTAATCCTATGTAGCTACAAATAGTAATTTTCCAGGGCTATCAACGAACATGTCTATGTTCGTTCGTCTGGAAAATTACTATTTATTTATTTTTATTTGTTTCATTTATTTCTCCTCACAAAAACATACAATTCGGTACATAAAAACAAATGGTAAGTACATTATGTATGGGTAACATAAAGGGTGAAAAAATCAACTTTTTAAAATCTTGTATTTGTAAGGAGCTGGTGTCTGATATTGGTAGAACCTGTATTACAGATCACCAGGACCCCACCCCTATTTACTTAGAGTACATAATGAAAAGATTTTTATTCACAATTTTGAACAAAGGTGAAAAATGTTTTTATTTTTTTATTTATTTTTTACATATATATATTATCTTTCATGCTATTCGATGTTCTAAACAAGGAAAAAGAAAACAAAGGATGTAATATGCGTTGCGTATATGTATGTGTAAAAGTGTATATGTGAGTATGAGTTGTGTGAATGGGTGTGTACCTATATGTATTTGTGTAAAACCCAGCGTCTAAAGTAGATTTTCAGTAGTTGTATACTCTAATTTTTGCAGCCAGTCTCTGATCACAGACTTACATTTTAATTTTTGTGCTGAGTAAATTGATAGTATTCTATTTATTTTGTTATAGAGATTACTGCTTTGATAGCAGAAGAAGTGGTGGGAGAAGCTTTTGTTAAGTACAGGTTGTTCACAGACAATGTCTTTTCGACGGTTTTTAAAAATTGTATTTGGTTCAAATACAATCAGAGAATGTTGTTTAATGACAGTGTGCAAAACAAAGAGCTGGCGAACAGTCAGTACATCCCACTGTTTATATACATCAGAAATAGGATGGAAAAATGGTAGAAAAAAACTTACTTTAAGTAGGGCTCGTTGCGCTCTTTCGAGTTTTAAAAAGTTTGCAAAAGCAAATTTTTAAATATTGCAATAAGTTTTCGTGTTCTTGCAGCTAACATATGAATGTGAGTATGAAAATTTAACCTTTGATCAATCATGACACCTAGATATTTTATTGAGGTTGTACTTTGGAGCCTAGGACATGAACAACTGTAGTCATCATAATTAGTGCAAGAGTGTGATATTATGTTTTGTGACGAAAGAACAGTAAGACTATCATATTGAATATACAACATGATTATCTAGACCAGTGGTGAGCAAACTTTCTGAATGGGAGGCCAGAAAGTTTAAGAAATTTCAGAGGAGGGCCAGATTTATAGGAAAATTCCATTTTGTGTTGAAACTTTTAATCATATAAAAACATTACAGTATTACACACTTGCACAAATGTTAAAAATTACAATTGTCTTTTATTCGAAAGCCCTGCCCCATGACCCGTAACACAATCATGAACTACGCGGCTAGTCTAGCGGGCTCCTTTACCTATGCGGCTATTATTCTACTAAGTAGAATCTACTGTACACTTCTTGACCGTCAAAATATAATTATCGCGGGGCATATACTATTCATGTCGAAGGACCGTCGGCGGGCCGGATTAAATGCTTTCGCGGGCCGGAGCTGGCCCGCGGGCCGTACTTTGCCCATCACTGATCTAGACTCTTAATTTTTAATGGCCTATCAGATAAAACTTAAGAGCATAGGTAATATGTTCGTCTATCTACATATACATACGAAATAAGAAGGTACACGATTGTATCTAAATATATGGAGCAGTATGAATTTCTTTACGATTTCAGAATTGCTTTTTTAAATCTTTTTTTTTACATAAAAAAAGGGTTTGATCACGCAGTGATCATGCCACTCCAGAATTGTTATCACGATAAAAATGGTCGAGAAAAAAAACAGTTTGCTTTAAAAAATGCGGCAATTATAAATATAAGCTGTAGGATAAGTTTGTATGACATATGATAAGAAAGTACGTGGTTATAATACTTTTGACTTTTGTAATCTGATTCCATTTCCATGGGTCGGGCAAAGTGTTATTGGGTTTTTCTGTATGGACATTTTCAGTAGCAGTACGAAGTCTGGAACTGTGCCCGGTAGATGGCAATAGGCTCGCCACCTATTACATGGGACTCAATAACGGCATCGGTGAAATGTGGGTGTACAATAGTACACCTCTGCCTAATCCTTCGGGGAATACAGGCGTGATGCTATGTGATGTTATGTTTTAGGGTTGTGGGAGCGCTCTTTTTGAATTACTGCACACAGAGCAGACATAACATGTATTTAAACACAGTACCTACTATATTGCAGCTTAATATTGGTAGGTATGTGGCATATATGACGTGCACAGAAATGTCGTCAAGTCACTGGCTAGTCTCCACACAATCGGATCGGATTCTCTCGCGGAACGAATAGAAAACGACCAAGATCAATTAAAACGGCTTCAACGTAAGTACTGTCGCCGCCAAAAGTTTTTCGTGAACTTATTATATTCAACTGCATACCTCCGTGTATTTTGCGTATCTATATAGACGATGTGCTTATTTGTGACGTATATCAAAGATAAAATTTGAGAAAGGACATTTTGAATAGGAAATCAGTTTATTTAAAATTTATTTTTCCGGAAGCTGAATACATTCTTTAAATATTCAATTAATTAATTATATTTTCTTTACAGTAACATGCTCTACTCATCGAACACTCATAGTTCATTTTATGTTGGATTTGTTGAAGTCTTTAACTCCGCGAAATGTAATCCCTACTGTAGTCAATGCAAATAGCTACTTCGTAAGACTGTGGTTAAGGCATATTGTCACTTAAAATTATACGTTATATCTGCCTATCTAGGAAAGCTTATATGCAGCAGTGCAGAACGGTTTTAACTACCAGTTTTCATTCATTTACTACCTATTATCTGAGTTACCTTTATTTAATTACGTGAGATAATTAGCAGCTGACAATTTAGCATTAATTCTGCGTTTCTTTTTCTACCAACATAATGGAACAAACCAGTCGAGCTACAAACTTTTCAAGTCAGGTGTTCGAATTCCAAATGTTTGAAATTAACAGACACTTTGAAAGCGTTAACGCTTGATCTGTCGACTGTACTCGGAGCGCGGAATTAAAAGCTAAACTTCGTTAGCGTCCAGTTTTGTCGTTTGCAATTGGAAGAAACTTGTTACATCGTCTGTATCATTCCAATTCAAAAACGGATCCTACGCTTTGATTGGCTGCTCGGGTTATGAAGAACGAATCACGGGTGCTGTGATTGTTCCCAATTACCTGGACCTGGCCTAGGTACATATGGGACGTATGATTGAAGACGCAAAAAAATCTTAGTTTTTTTTTTAGATTTGAATTGAAATGTGGAAGGTTATGTTTGTGGTCTGCGTTGACGATGGAATGTTCCCAACGAAAGTAAAAGAAAAAAAAGATTCAATAGTTTGTTGGCATAATTAATTAACACTAAACAATGATTCCAATATAAGAAAATAATACAAAGGAAAAGCTATTTGTTATGTAGCGAACTGAGATTTGCTGCGAATTTTCAAGCTTAGTTTCAGTCAATTCAATAATAATCAGATAGTGAAAACTTCATCATCAAAAACAAAACGCACACACCCTGAAGGCTCGAATAACCTCTTCATTCTCTTCAATTAAAGAGACAAATTCGCTAACTGACTGAAAATGCCACTTGATAAAAAACATCCAAACGCATCGCTTCACTCGTTTTTATTTTTAATTCATTGCTGGAATCTTTTTAATCTGTTATTACCGTACGTGCCATCAAGAGCTATCGACAACTGGTGTTGATAGCGTTTGTCGAACATAAAAATACGCCAACACACTACTTGGAACTTTATACAGATTTCAAAAGAACAATATTAACAAGGCTTTCAACTCTCAAAACTAAACAATACCTGTATTCGACACATTAAAAATGTATTTGGTACACGGCACAAACAAAGTTAAATAGTGTAACGCGTATGTTACACGTTTGTCCCAGTCATTAACATTTATCCTGCTATACAAATAGGTGGAAAACTACACAAACTTTGTTGAATAACACGCAGTAACTGGGTAACTTTATTAAATAAAATATCTCGTGGTACTTAGTGTGCCGCCCGCCCAAGGCGTTCAACTTACACAAAACTATTGCATATTTTAGTGGTAAGCGGTGTGTCTAATGATTTATTCAGTTCCACATTCCCAAGTTACGGTTGGCTCTACCTATTGACTGTACATAATGCATGTCATGTAAAACACGGCTATGTAAAATTATATAACGATCACATGTCAATTTCGTGACATTACAACACGCTGTATTTATAAAATGCAATAGCTAAGGCCTTTGAGACGTGATATTTATTCTTAGAATTTATTCTTCCTAAAAAACCAAATCCATCTTCTAATAAAACAAATTAGAAATCCATTATCTAATTTAGTTATTAAACAAACGTTTTATTTTGTTTACATTTTTTATTCAATGAAATACAAGTCCCTCGTTCCAATAGCTGCTGTTCTTTTATTGATTTAAGTTTCAGAACAGACTCGGACTGTGTGTTTGCATTTTCCCACTGAAAAAAGACGGGGTAGGATGTTTACCTACATTGTGAAAGTCGTAACATCATTACTAATGACTGGTGTGTATTACCGTAACAATGATGTGAAAAATATGTGATACCATTAAGAAAGTATCGCAGTTTACTTAATTGGTCAAGGGAAATTAGCGAAATGATCGCTCGTCATAGAATATCTCACATCTTAAATTATGTTTACATAGATAAAGTAATGTATAAGCATCTTTATTAAGTAATATAAAGATCAATTAAACACACTTTACATGAGATATTTTTTGTTTTGTGAAAATTTACTCTTGTCGAGATTGACACAGCTTTTCATTACGAATGTGAGAAAAGTAATAAGTGACAGTTATATGGTAACAACAATGCTACTATACGTACTGTGACTGAACAAGTTCGTATCGAGCCTTTGCTTTTTCTACCTACATGAGTTTTTTTATACGAGGAAGCGACCTGGCAAAATTATGTTTGAAAATAATAATAAATTATTTATAAAGACTTTTTTTTTATATTTTTACATCTTTAATCTGTTTAGTGTTTAGTAGTTAGTGATAATAAGTAGGTTGTATATATATATTATGGAAATCTTACATTTATAAAGATGTATTTTATTATATATAGGTATAGTTAATAAAATAAACATTCCTAATTTATCTAAATGATGAATTTGAAATATTAGTTTAATTTTCTAATTGGTTTTTCTACCATGCAATAATGGACATATCAGAGCATGGCTAATGGAAATTAAATTATTATTATCTAAGCACGTACGTAATCTGGCAGCAAACGTTACGGACATTGGTGGCTGGCTAATCTTTTCTACTACAGGCTACAAGACAATGGAATCAACAAAATAACCTTAATTTTGGACCGAAAAGTGAATCTTAGAAAAAAGATAGAATTCCTTTCTTTAAATCACAAACCGCAAAATTAAACGAGTAAAAAGCATTGATAGTATCATCGTCAGCTTAGCGAGATAGGTGTAAATATGCACTGCATTATTGAGTGGTCGTGAATAAAACGTCCTCAGCCACACAGTTTAATATATTTTCCGTTATATACTTAACCCTGACGAAAGATACAACGACCTAATTATATTAAAGAAGAAATTATATCTTGATACGTTTGAGATTAGGTATCATGTTTGTCAGCCTAGTCATGAACAAGCTATGTCAACAATTAAGGCTAAGCATTTCCTCCGGTAAGATATATTTTGTGAACGTCAAGATCGCGACATAAATGAGCAACGATATCCAGACGAGGCATCAGAACGATGATTTAATGAATCGCGGCCATGGTGGGTGTACGATGACCATCGATATGAGGCCGATAAGGGTGGGCCACTGTTCGGGGGGCCTACCCCGGGGGCTGGGAGGGTTTCCAACAGCATTATCTTGAGAGGGAAGCGGGGCACGTTAGTCGCTTACTTCGTACATTTTGCATGAACAGCGCGTCGTGTGCGCTGCGGGTGAGAGGGAGTGAGGCGAAGGGAGCGGGACAAACGCTGGATCTACATTTAAAGCGCATTGTAAGCAAACGCATTATTAATGTATAAGTTTTAGTTGTCGGAGAGCAGCGGCACGCCCGCCAAGCCCCCGGTCGTTCATGTAACATGTATACTGCGTTCATATTTGATTCCTTTTAATTCCAGACGTCTTTCATCTAGTTAAACGGGCCGCGGATAGTGTACCCAGATTTTGTAGGTTATCATCCTAAGGGGTACTTTTAAACTAATATACCTACATTGATAAAAATATCTAGATACTTATGTGACTAATAAATGAACAAAAATGATGGATCTACAAAAAAAAATAGTCACAGAGTCGGGTTTGATCTATCTAGCCACATCATGCATTTTTCATAATTTGTAAGATTCAAATTGGAATTTTAAATGATTCTGAATTGTTTTTCAAGTTATGTAACCTGCACGAACTCTTTTTTGTTTTATTTATGATGTTCATGTGATTGATGACTCGTGACACTAACATTTATATAGAAATATATAAAAATCTTGTCTCAGCCGACTAAAAGACAAAAATAAATTGACTTGAATTTTACAATGTTTCAAAATAGCTTGAACCGGAACAATTTTTGTTCAGCCTTTCAGAACGTAGAATGGCTATCGAAACATCAGTTCTAAAGCTAGCATGATCTTTAATTTTAAAGATTCAATGACCTATCGCTTGCCTATATTCCGTCCATCGTCGGATAGACTTTTGATTTTGGAACACGAGGCTCGAAGTCTGAACTTTGTCATCTTGAGACAGATTACGCGCCTGCGCGATGTCGCCTTATGAAATATTCACGAGTCCCGCCGATGGTACGGGCGCAACGCTCCTCCAATTCGACAATTTCCCTCCAAGACGGAAATCTTGAACTGCAGACATGATTTTTATAGCCGTTGTGTACTTATCTTTATTCCTACTAATAATAAATGCCATGACTGCGTGCAGCTTTATAAACGAGGATTTGCGTAAACAGTTTTGATGTTGGTACCCGGTTTCATGGTTCTGAGGGCCTTGAGAATGTTACAGTTTTCATTACCACATTGACAGTCATTAGTATACAAAAAAACATAAAACTGTCAGATTAAAACGTCTAGTTCCGTTTAGAATGCGAATATTGACTAAAAAATTAAAATGTAAGTACCAATGGTACTTGAGTGACCGTGTGTCTATCAAAGCCTATTGAAAAAAACATCGCGTATGAGGTATTTCTAACATAAAGCCGCATTTATTCAAGATTTTGGGGGTCACTACATTTAGATACGGAAACGAAATGTTCTGAGAAACGTGTCCACATTAATGAGGATTATCATTTTGGTAGAATAAAATACATATGAAACATGCCTATACACTCTACCAACGTCTTCGTCAAGACACACTAATGGAATTACACAATCAAATTAATTAAGAACTTTGTTTTCGCTTACCAACACAATGTATTGAACATTGTCAAAGTTGAAATACCTCATTATTGAGCAAAAACAATTTGGCAAAATAGAGTAAGTAGGTACTAATATAAAAATAGAGGCTGTATAAAGCGGAGTCGTTGTGAAAAGAGTCTAAGGGAGTGAAATGAATGAAAGCATGGAGTAGCGAGACCCTTTGCAGACGCACGCGGCACACATGAAACTGACATAAGTATCAGTAGTATCAGTACTAACTCCGATATTTTTAGTCGTCGCCCATTGAAATGCTTTGCAACTTTGACATGTCAAAGGTGTGTAGTATGAATTTTTTATATCGATCTTGTAACATTATTTTAAACGATAGTGATGTGCGGTGTTTGAATTTGTATGTACGTATTTAAATATGAATGTCGACGTGCAGCCAGTGGTGAAAAGTCGTTATCAGTCTTATCGTTTTATGCAAAGTGGAGTTAACTTTGAATATTTAAATAGTTGGGCTAATAATCTATTATTCAAATTGTAATATATAACAAAATTATAATGAAATCTACTAATCTGCCGTTCCTAAATCATCCTTCACTTTCACTGCAATAAGCCGTCAAAACACCAGAGAAACCTACAACAAAGATATCGACTAAACACAGAACATTATCGACTTGGCACCCTACACGCGGGGTTAAAAAGGAAAACATTTTGAAACAAACCAGCGCGACTCAAGGCGGCAAAGCCTACCGCACAAAGGCTACACTCCACAATTTTCTGGGAAAAAAATCTCGTGCCGCGAGCGTGAACTAACCCGGAGTGCAATTCAAATGACTCGACCTGCACCTACGTACATAAGTTATTAAAAAAAGTATGCCTCAGCTTGCGGGTTTTAATAAAAATAGTCGTCGCGTCACTCTTTGTCTGAACATCAGAGAACGCGTCATACGTCTATTAGTGTAGAGCGGCCTAAGACGCACAGGTACGGATTTAGAAGTTTACTTTTTTAATTAATCCGGATTAACTTTGGATATAAATAGCTTTACGTACTACATATAATTTTCTGTAATCTTGTATTTAATAACAGTTGCGTAACTGGCGCTCTCAACTTTACTTAATTATAGGGAAAAACTAATGAATGAGGAGCGTGTCACTACGATCACAAAACCTTTTAGAATGCAAATTATTTTATTGTTTAGAAAACTATTACATAACGCACAATTTTCATTGTAGATTACATAAACCTTAAAAGAGTAGAAAAATTTGTTCAAGAATAAATACCCTCCGTTATTTATTTCAAATCAATCGAAGCCAGTGTGAATAATATTGGATATGATGTTACCAAAACAACTAACTTTCGACATTAACATACTTCAATGCATATTAATATTAACGTAACTATAATCAGTCCTAATTTTTCAAAATGTATTTAACTGAACGCAGATCGCAATTTCACTAGCGCTGTAACTGGTGACAGTTACAGTATGTCACTGGCTATTACAGCAGGTCATGACAACAATAGAAAAGCACTCATTAAATAGAACATTTAAATGAACGTCAAAACTGTGACATCATCATATTCGTGCCAGCAAGACACAGGCACAGATAATATAATACTAGGCACAGGGAATATTGTAAATATTCAACATTCCATTTTCAATTAACGTATCTATTTTATTAAAACCTGAAATGAATTCGTATTTATTAATCTTTTGCTCGTATTTATAAAGGCTTATAGGTAATAATATATTTTGTATGGCAAAATCCATTAAACCTACTCGAAAGGTTTTCGGTGATAGCAGGTAAACAGGTTAAACTTCACAAAAATATTTATTAATTTTTTTTTTATAATTATTTAAAAACGAATCCGCTAATTTTCATTTATTTATCACGATCAGTTTTTAAAACGCTTTGTGGAGTCAAAGAAGAATAAAATCACCAATGAAATGTTTTAATTCTTGAAAGAATACTTTACAGAGCGGCACGGTAAGCCATAAACACATTGGACATGTAGTTGAAGGGTAGCAGGCGACTTTCGGCAAAGTGCCGCCTATAGACAGCGCCATGATTAGCTTTATATTAAACAACAACGAAGACACGCTACAGTAAAAAGCCTTATAACAGCACAGGATGGAGAAACACTCCTTTTGATCCGGTTACCCCTCACCAATTATTTATTAGTCGTTAGTTGGATCGCGCGAAGATAATGCTGTTGATTCGGGAAAAAGATTGGCCTAATATCCATCACGCAAACAACACCTTCAGGAACTTTTTTAGCCCTATGGTGTACAAAATTTGAGTGATAATAAAATCATGATCAGCATTTACCAACATTAATTCGACAAGTCAGATTTCCCGCCGCGTTCCAACTAAAGTCCTCCTGCATGGAGGGCAAGCTGGCTTAACCGCACGGCTATCACTGCGTTCAATTGTTGCACAAGTTCCGACAAACCTTGAATCTTATCACGGTAGAACAGTACCAGTCGTATTGTAGTTTACCCGTTCTAAATACGTTCCTGCCCCAAGATCGTGCACGCCGGGGCGATTCCTCTCGCTCGCACACTACATATGAATGAATAGCACTGAGGTCCTTTTCATCAAAGAGCTTCTTTGTGACATTGCTCCGCGAATTACTAACTACATAATATATGTACGGTTCTATGGAACTATCAAACTTTTAGTGTGTTGATGATATGCGGTTGGTATTTGCGTTGGGGATGCGGGTCGGGTGGCTAAATGGAAGTATACTTGGTAAAGTATGCGGGACTGCAGGAGTTCGGAGTTCGACGTCCGCGTTGCATAGATAAACTGAAATGTACTTACATCACGCGTCTTAATATTGTATTAAGTTAATATATCTCAGGAACTTGTTATTATATTATCATTTTGACTTGCTTCACTGTGTTGACTCATTGGTCTAGTTGTCACAAGCGCGACTACTAAGCGTTAGGTCCGGGGTTCGATTCCCGGTTCGGGCAAAGTGTTATTTGATTTTTCTGTATGGGGATTCTCAGTAGCAGCACGAAGTCTGGAACTGAGCTCGGTAGATAGCAATAGGCTCGCCCCCTATTACTTGGGACTCAATTCACTCAATAATGGCATCGGTGAAATGTGGGTGTATAATAGTACACCTCTGCCTAACCCTTTGGGGATACAGGCGTGATGATGTATGGAAAGTGGTTTTATTTACCAAAAAAAATTATGTACCTACCCTATATTCGTGAACTGAATCCATTGAGTAAAGTAGTACTTTAATCTTAAGAAATATACTGGGTCTGTTATTTTGGTTTTGCTGTACCATATAAGAAGACGAATTTTCCTTTTGTACGATGGGTTTTGAGGGAATTTAAATGTTTCTTCGTTACGTACTTAATGTTCAAAAAACCTAATGCATCTGTTTGGGTACGCCGCTCTTATAAATTTTCTATTAACTACAAATTTATTGTGATGTTAGTTTAAACTCCAATTATATTATATGTAGGTATACTAATATCCATCCATAATGTTGTATCGTCCGATCTTTTTATCTATTAAACTTTTTTTTTATAAGAAATGACGTTGCCCCCTCTAGGAATAATTCCCGTATCGTGAGTGCGTTTACAAACACAAATATTCACCTGCACAAATAGCCAGACTCGGAACAACTATCTGTAAGTAAAAAAAAAAAAAAACATTTGTTGCGTGCGGAAATCGAACCCGCGGCACGTAGCGCAGCAGTCGAACGCTCAACCAATGCGCCAACCGTCAATTAATTTGTACAGTCCTTAACACATTCTGTTCCAAGTTCAAATTGTTTGTTTATGTGTGTGGTCAGTGTCGATCTTTGAAAAACAGATCGACAGATTTCGATGCGGGTCTTTTATTTTATTTTGCCGTTAATGAATCAGGTTCGACCCGGGTACGTCTTAAAACTGCGGCCAGACACCGGAGGACGGGCAGCAGCGTCCTCTCACTAATCGGTGAGCCACTGCGATCCCTAAGCCGCCTGCCAAGCTTGGGGATTATGGCAAACCCCCCCTTGGGGGAGGCCTTCGTTCAGCAGTGGACGTCTTCTGGCTGATGATGATGAATCAGGTTTCGCCCGAGGGTTAGCTTACGAGTATCGTCTACATGTCGCGATATTAGATTAAACTCTAATTAAGTTTTGAATATTATTCGCTAAAAAATATTGCTACATACTTACAGAGTAAATTCGTTACCTTCACGCAAGTTAGCGAGAGGATTCATTCCAGATCGCGGGTATACGATGAGCGGCCTTAAATTTCCAAGGTCAATGTAAATAATGTCCGTATTGAGTTGTATTAAGGCAGGATAACACCTTTGGCTGCAATTTTTGAAGAGATTTTCAAGTTTTATTTTTTCACAATAAAAATGGGCAGGGACAAAATCGGTTTAAGGCATTAATTACTATGTATATATATACAATCCTACTAATATTATAAATGTGAAAGTTTGTGAGGATGGATAGATGGATCGATGGATGGATGGATGGATGTTTGTTACTCTTTCACGCAAACCCTACTGAAAAGATCTGGATGAAATTTGGCACATAGATAGATTATAGTCTGGAATAGCACATAGGCGACATTTTATCCCGGGAAAACGCGGGCGGAGCCGCGGGCAGAAGCTAGTGTATATATAAATCCAAATCCATCTACAAGACACAATTCTAAACTCCGACACGCTACTGAGACTTTTCCCGACCCGGGGATCGAATCCAGGACCTCATGCTCTTCAGCGGCGCTTGCATCGACTGGATCAATGAGGACGGATTACATGACAGCCGTAAGACCTAATTTAATATAAATTACGTTTTTTTAAACAACCTATATTTATAAGAAAAAAAAAAGTAAGTAAATTGAGCTATGTTTAGGTACTTACCTGATACATACACCAAAGATGAAGAAACGCAACCATTAAATGAAGACAAAAATGATAACCTCTATCCGTGTAGACATTTCACAAGACAATTTATATGAAAAGAACATTACACCAACTAAATGCGACTTGGTTTTAAGTTGCAACAACGTGAAAAGTACCGAGTTCGCGTCCGTAGCCCAACTCACGCTTGACCGTCCCGCCGCGGTACACAATAAACAATTTGTACTAGCACCGGTACCTACAAGTATCACACAAGCGGTGTGAGCACTCAAGATTTGCATACGAAAAGATAACCCAACGGATGTGCCCCTAATGATAATGTTTTTTCATGGGGGGTCATACAATTTGCAACATTTTTTCATCCGACATAATCTTAACGCGTGCTCTGTATAAATGGAGACAACCATAAACGTTACGACGGCAATGAACCCTGTTACAAAGTAATAAAGTTCAAAATTGCGCGCCATAAACCTCCACACATCACTTAAGATATTAATGAGTGCATCCGTAATAGGCGAAACATACATATGAAATTCAAATTTGTAGCGGGCCGGGAGCTCGCTCTTCTACATATTTTAGTAGGCAGCAGAGTGTGAATTTGAATCTTTTGTTAGCGTTTAGTACGTCAGTTTATACAGGAAAATAATGTTTTATCACAAACGAATATGTTTATCATAGAGCAAGGCGAGAGCTCGCGACCCACGCGACCAATGTCATTACCGCGCTGCTCCCGACTCGATTAAGGAATGAAGATTTATAGTTTCTATAGAAAAAGTAATTAGTGAAAACGAAAGAAACGGGGCGTCGGGAAAAGTCATCGGACATAATTCATAACAAACAGAAATAACGGAAAGCCGGTTCGGCGGGGGTAGGCAATGAATAATTCTCTAACTGCGAGCACCCTCCACACCCCTCGGCGGGCTGGGGTGCGCGAAAAAAGCGCACGACCCCGGCCCAGTTTTATAGTCACGAAAAAATAGGAGGTAGCCAAAATATCTATATACGGCGCATGCAAAAAGTAGAAAAAAATTACAATCCCGCTCGCATGAATAAGTGAGTGGACTTTCATATAGAAAAAAGTAAGGCAACAAAAATAAAAGTGCCGATGGGGGCATGCAACGTCGCTGCGTCGTCGCCGCGCTGCGCCGCACCGCGTCCGCGCCCGCCGCGCACTGGTAATGACACCTGCCTCGCTGCTAATGTTTTTAGTTTCACGCAGCGCCAAAACACCTGTGACATCCTTAACTTGTGGAAACTTTGGTAAGTCAAAGCTCGGCTTAAGTACCACTAAGAACCTTGTACCGAATATATGTTCATGAAATTATTTAAGACAAAGCCCTGTTTCAATATAACAACTGTAACTTTAACATCAAAACTAAAATATGAAGTTAATTAATTATTCTAGGAAAGGTACTTAGTGATGTGCACTGTCTCCACGTACCTAATCATTTTACGCTAAGAATTATTCGATAAATATCTTCGTAGAATATTTCTGTCCCAGGAGAAGCATCAGAAATTGATTTAAGGCTCATTAGTTTCCACAACGCCGTTTATGGAAACACAAAATGTTAAATATTATAACAAAAACGGTTTAACTTTTTCAGGGTCGATCGCAGTCGATCGTGCGTTGTCGCATACGTCCGAACATTCGCGCGCCTTCGCAGCACCGCTTTAATTCAGGATACAGTCACTGACCCCACATTAAAACCGACCGACCTAAAAGGGAGCGAATACAAGTTTTCGAAATTAGCTCGGCCTGTATCGGGCTCTGGCTTTACGCCATGGTATTTAATCACTTTATTAAAGCAATAAACCGAGCCGAGAGGCGAGAACGCCTCGCCAAACAATGCCCACCATGTGATCGCTACAAAAATGTATCGAGTCATAATCGAAGCACAATGTCACTTACATTCTGATGTAATTAACTTAATGTGAAGACATTGAACGTGTCGTACGAGTCCGAAGCGAGTTCTGTATGTATTCATACAAATACTTGCGGCACAATGCTTAATTAAAAAGTTCATTTTAATGATTAATAATGAAGGCGTGAACGTTAAATTGTCACGTACGGACTTTGAATCAAAGTTTTACTAGTCTTTTTAGTCGTATGCATGCGCCTATTAGCTTTAACATCAAAGGAGGACCAACAATACAGAATTTATATTCCCCCTTTGCGAAATACCTTTAGCTATAGAAATTACGGCGTTATTATTGTGTTCAGCTGAACACAAGCGTTACATATTTAAAAATTGTTTGCCGATGGTTTACAGCACCCTTATGTAACTAAATATTCATGCAAATTGACTGAATATTAAATATATATTTATTTATATTAAGGCCTAGGTGTAAGTGGTTTTATTAAACTGCGGAAATTATGTAATTCCTCCATGTTATTGAATTTCAGAGGTTAGGTGACAGTCGTTTCATGATAAATTATTAACTTAATTAGTTACACTGTGAGATGACAAAATATATAATATTATACTTACGATTTAAAAAATTCTTATTAATTATTATCCAAAATTCCACAGTGCCTGAAGACAAAGGTCTTCAACCAGTGTGTGTTGCCAGTGATGACATATGGCACTGAGACCTGGTCGTCAACTGTTGGCCTCTTAGAGAGGCTCAGAATCACACAGCGGGCAATGGAGAGAGCTATGCTCGGAGTCTCTTTGCGCGATAAAATCCGGAACGAGGATATTCGCCAAAGAACCAAGGTCACCGACATAGCTCTCAGGATTTGCAAGCTGAAGTGGCAATGGGCAGGCCACATCGCTCGAAGAACGGACAACCGATGGGGAAGAAAGTTTTTCGAGTAGAGACCACGAACCGGAAGACGCAGCATAGGAAGGCCTCCTACTAGGTGGACCGACGCCATTGTGAAAGTCGCGGGCAACCGATGGATGCAAGTGGCGGAATGTCGTTCGATGTGGTGGTCTAAGGGGGAGGCCTTCGTTCAGCAGTGGACGTCTTCTGGCTGCTGATGATGACGATGATGATGATACTTACGATTATTATGTTCTTCACAAGATACAAGTATATTATATTACCTACTTAGATGATTGATCGTTTTGCAACAGCAAAACAACATACTACAAATTGCAATTTTAAATTATTACTAAAGATGTATAGGACACTCCCTATCAGTGAAGTGTAGCAGAAAATTATATATTATCTATGCGATGACAAGTTGCCCGCCTCAAAAGTATAGATACATAGAGTAAGTACTATAATTTTAAACGTTATTCGTCACGCGTGCATGCTTCGTGACAGTTCGACAGTTTGGTCCCTAATGATGAATAAGCTGTTAGTAAGCTGCAGAATTTGGTAGAAGGAACTGCTAGCTTTCTTAAAAATGTTGTGGGCAATTGTCACATTCAAATTCTAGGGTACTTATTTACGATTCTGAGGTATATTGTCGTTTTTAGCACTGACAGGCATAACGTCCAACAAACAGTGCATCATACGTTACCAAATACGTAGTGCATTCGATAATATTAATAAATACTAACGTTTCCAATCATATTCAACCGGTTCTGCCGACGTTAGTTATTTCTTTTTGCGTCGACACTGTTCATACTGCCACATCCGAGATGAAAGAAAATGCAAGTGCTCTCAATTTAATGAATGCTTAATAAACAATTTCCAGTGCATTAAATTATAAAGAAAAGTAAATAGTTGCTGTGACGTGATATTTATGTGAAAGCAACCGGCAATAACTGAAGTCACTCGAGCGTCGTGTTGTTTTTCTGCCTCATCGGTCTTTAAGTGTTAACAAACGCAAAATATATTGTATTATTATTCCTACTAGGTGCACGTGAGGATGTTAAAATCCCTAATGAGCAATATTACACAACAAACAGAAATCATGTATTTTGAAATAAAAGTATGGCCTGATTATAAAAACCGATACATGCCTCAAATTTGGCTGAGACTGTGAAAATCATCAATAGATCCCATCAATGGTATACGACAGCCTTACAGTAACAGTATGAAAATCATAGTGTGAAACATTTAAAGCATTCATATCGGAAACGTTGGGTAAAAAACACCATGTTACAGTTGAAACAAACTTCCCTTTTCACACTAGCTGCACGCGATGCCCGTATTAAAGGACAGACGCGGAGCCACACAAAGAGCACCATTGTTGGCGACAGAAACAGTTTTTAAATTTTACACCTTTATAATAACCGTGTTTGAATCGTTTAAAGCTGAGGGCGACAACTATTAGTCTTTGTGTTTAATTAGATAGGTACCTATCGAAGTACACTGACGACAGGACAATTTTACACTAAGTATTCACCACACTTAATGATTGTCCTTTCAATAATTAAGTTAGTTTGTTGCACCCGAAGGTGTTTGACTAATTTGCATATTTGAGTAGCATTCACACCTATCAATTGCAAAGGCCTCAGACAAAGGGGAAATTTACTTTGCTTTAAATGGCTAGGAAAATTATGGGGAAAAACCGCTTAACCACACTTTTTTTTTTTTATAAATAGTTTTACTGGTCGTAATTCTTTCTATGATTTCTTAAAGTTTTTAATAAATTTTAGTGACATGGTAGTCTCAAATCTCATCCGTCCAACATGTGGGTTTATTCACCAAATGTTGTCCCAGTAAACACGCGGGTACAAGGGTTTTTATCTAGCTATTTCAGTGACGGACTTTAAAATTTCAGCCAGTTCTGTTGAAGCAAGTTGAAGGAAATAATTTGCTAAGTCACCGGCTCGGATGGGACATGTCGCGATTGGCGTTGTGGTGATTTTATTTAACCTTCATTTTACATCGTTTTTTGGGGATTTAGGCTTTCAATCTGATGTAATCTTTATGGAACTTTGAAACATGAATATTACAGGGTAGTTTTGTGAAAAGTCGTCCGCCTGATCAGCAGCCTAATTACCAATGTAGCAATCTGTTTGCGACAGGCGTTGATCGCGCGATATTTTCTGTCAAACGTCATTTTTGTGTCACATGTATTGGCAAACAGTAAGGCTGCTGTCGTGAGGCTGTGGCGTTGCTGTCGCTATTTTTACGTAACTAGGCCGACATGTATAGCTCTGCTAAACCGATCTGTACGTACATTTTTTAACATGGCGAGCTTATACCAAATATAAGATCTATCTGCCAAGGCTACATACATTAAATACTACAAGAAGTCGATTTCAAGATATCTATGATTCTCCACAGAAACTCGTAGCAGATTTTCTCAGTTCTTTAACAGTAAATCAGTGAGATAAAAGATCAAAACACTTAGTATTGTTCGCACTTCCATAATAGAACAATTGATATGTCAATTAAAGCGTGCGTAAACATTTTTTTTTAAATATTTTATTATGTTTCCATGCATTTTTCCCGTGCGAGAAAACCTTATATTATTCTATAATTTGTGTAAGTACAATTTACGTTAACAACTAAGTATGCTGAATGGTGTTTTGCTGCCATAACGTGTGGCTTTTACATGTTATGACATGTCTTGAGTTACTTTTATTGTTACTTTACTAGTTATTTAGTTTGCTGTAAATTACACGTTTATTCGTAGCGTCTATGTACTCCTTACATTGTAATACATTTAATAATATTTGCATCATTACTTAGGTATGCATTTTATATCGTAGATAAAAGCAGTAGGTATATTTGTTTATCAATGTATGTTTTTTTTTTATTATCTTTATTTATATTTAAGGGTTTTTATCCGACACGGACATGTCAACCTGTGAAATGAAATGAATGAAAACTGTTCAAACAAGAAAAAAAAAACACATAGTTCCGATCCAAAGTGTTCATATTTAAATACAAGGAGTGCTATTTTTTAATGAAAAGGATGCATTTGTTTCCTATTTTTTATTATTTTTCAAGGCCCACACAATATTCGCTCGCGATCCACCAGTGAGTCGCGACCCATACTTTGGGAACCTGCCCACACAATTATTGCTTTAAGTTCAGGGGTGACTCAAACACTTAAGCTTACGTAACCACGCTAGGGCTGTCAACAGCAATAAACGCGACTGCATGTAATTACTATTGTAACAAAAAAGCCGCAATTCTGCACAATGAAAGAAACGTCGCCTATCTACAGCATTAGCAGTAATTTATCGACCAAGAAAACACACAGCCCTATAAAATAGTCGTTATATTGCATTCATCATACATTTTTTTTTCGTTCCGTTTCCAACTAGTCTTTGAAAAGGTTAATGATTCGATTCGATTGTAATTCCCTGGTTTAGGGTACCGTTAGAAGAAAAACTGGCGAGAAAAACATTTTTTACGTAATCCATTGGGTTATACAATCCGTGGCTTTAGTGTACTTTAACTTCGAACGAATAAATATTGTGTTATTTACGGAGTCATGAAATTTATCGACTTTTTATTTAAAAAAGGATTTTATTTTATTTTTTAAGAACTCATCGGGCTGCGCCAGTGTTTTTCTGGAAATAAATTTGTGAGATGTAATATGTTTCTGACACAGGAAGAAAGTAAGATGGTAGTAGATAACTTATAGAAGCCAAAGGTTTCGTTACTGCGTAAGTGCCCAACAATGGGATAAAGTATTGCCAAGTAGATGAGGCCCAACGTATGAGTGGGTACCTATCCTGAGTTATGCACACGGAAAGTTCTCATCGGAGCTGTGCTCTATGCAAGGTTTAGTTCTTATAAATAAATTATGCCATGTGATCTAAACATTATGGCGTAGGTAAAAACAGTTGTTAGTACGAACGTACCTACATTTAATACATTTGAATTTTATGACTAGAACCAGGACTGGATGCAATGAGCTCTTCGTGTGAGGTTCTAATACCAATTCTACCAGTGGCAGAAACAGACACTAAAGAATACAATAATTGCTCATGAGTTCGTATCTTTTTGCTCGTATTATTATTTTGAAGTACTTAAAGATTTATGTCTGTGATCAATAATTATATCTGATGCCTTATTTCTTTGAAATATCTTTCCAGTATAGATGCAGATCTACACAACTTATTCTTATCAACAATTATAAGGCCGCGAAGCGGGGCCGTCATCGCGTGCACGCCTCGGAAATGATGAACAAATACAACAGGGCCCTTTTAATTTTCCACGATCCTCTGTCAGATAGCTTTTATCATCGACACTGACAACCCTGACTCGTAATTTAGGCTGGAAAGTTTTCTAAGCATCAATCGCGGCTTGCAATATAGGGCTGCTACGTGATGGCGAAGAAGATTGCTGAACATTTTGTGTATGTATATTTTATGTTTATTTTGTAGTTTTCATATTTTAGGAGTTTCCAATACAAGTCATGTTATTTAAAGTGATTTGTTTAAGATAATTATATAAAAAATATTTAAACCTTGAGTGTCTTTTCTATTTCTACACATTTGGATTAAAGAGTAGGAAAAAGCAACGTTATACACGTTACTTTTTCAATTAAGTAAATGTTTTTGTCCCAATGCCCAGTTTAACTTACAGAAATATTTAAACCCCCAACGTTACCAATTACTATAAAGAATCTACTCAATAAGTGTACATTAAAAGCCTCAATCACGTACCCAAACAAGAAGCCACAAAACCGCAAAGCATTGTCATAAAAAGTGGGGCATACTCGAAGTACGAAATCGGAGAGCACGTTGCAGCCCACGTCATTAAACCCGGCGACAGGCAGACACCTCTGAAGAATGCACTCTTAATAAGTCATCAGCTAAGTAGCGCACCCCAGTAGGTGGAGTGGGGAGGGTGGAGGACGCGCAGCGCGCCGTTCGCACAAAAATGACACAAAGTATAAAATCTGCATGGAGTAATGGGAGTAGCCTCTGAGAGGCTCGCAGTGTATAAAGATCAAAGGTGCATTGGCTTTTCTGTTCGCTTTCGTTGAAATTTTTCTGTAATACTATATAATAGTGACGCCTAATGAATATTAGTTTTCACGGAAATCTTTTGTAACTGCCCATTATAAAATATGTTAAAATGAAATTAATACAGGGTTATCTCCATTCCGTAACTATTACAATTTTATTGTATATTACGGCACCAACTTAAACATTTAACATTTATTAACAAAAACATAGAATATACACCTATACAAACACAAAAACTTACCTGAACAAAATAAAGACATAAAGGTATAATACACATATTTGACATTAACATTCCACATTTACCTACACGATCGGGGACAGGCATTCACAAAACAAAACTCGGGGTTCAAAAAAGTTTAACAAAAATATAAATATGTAAAGAGTAGCAAGAAACAGTATAACAACGAATCCCTCATCGCCTCCCCACTCAGTGACACTATTTATTGTTACGTAGACACCGTGACATAATATGAGTAGTTGGTGAGATAACTCATTGTTCCCTTTAGTGGGTATTACTTGTGTGCCAGACAGTGTGGTTATGAGGGAATGCTCCCTACCACTTCAAATAATATCACTGTGTAGTGAAATTGTGGCGAGCTTTCGCTGGCCATGCCGACAGGAAATCAATACAACCATGATGAATTTCTACTTCCAGAATTTAAAATTTGAATTCTTTGTTGACATTATAAAGATAATAACTACGTCTAGAAATGAAACTACCCACACTCGTTGATGCTGAAAACTGTGCAAGTGATGCGGAATAATGATTCTAAAACAAAATAACAAAGTACTAGAAGTCAGAAAAGAAAATAACAATAATGTATTGTAGGTATTGATCTTTGTATTTTGCCAAAACAGCCCATAAATACACTTAAATGATAAACAACCATGCTAAGTATACATTGGTCTAGGGAACATAGGACAACATCAACGAATACGTTTGTAACTTACCAGCTACGATCAAAGATGAGCATGAAAGATAAGAAAACAAACATTTTATTTATCTTTCCATATTTTACAAAAGAATAGCTGAATAACACGACTTATCGTAAACATATACAATAAAATTAAACTAACTGATTTGCACGTAACAATTCATCACGCAGACAGCCATCACCGCACGCAAATATATCATATAAATACTCTATTAATTACAGTAATTTTTCACTCGTTTCTTAAAATAGTTTATATATCGTTAATTAGCTACTTATTAGCTCAATAATATAACTTAAATACAAAATGGTTTATTAGTTTTTGCGATCGCATGCAACGATTCACCCTCCACCGCAACAGTACTCGACAGCGGAAAAAAATAATTGCACCTCATTTGAGCTCCGTATTAATGTAATTTAATGAAACTACTATCCAAGTACATTGATGTAACAAAACTAATTGGGATCAGAGGAACGACGATCGATACAGTGAAAGGTAACCGAGAAGGATGAATAGAATTCTTTGATACGAAATGATTACCAATTCAAAACTGTAGATCAAGCAGTGGGCCTTAATTAGAAGGTTCTATTGAGAAGAGGGTTTGGAGTAGAAAAAAAATATTGAATTTGTATCGGGGAGTCACTTGTACTGACGCTATGGCTTGATTGCCAGTACCCTCTTCACGTTGCGCCCTTCCTGACGATGTGATTCCAACTAATATAAAGAACCAACTTCTAATGGATAATACAGTAGATACCTTCTGTTTTTTGTTTTTTCAAGCGTGTCACACCTGTCTTTGTCGTATTCGGCTGTTTTATTATATCTGGATAGAAATCATCCTGCAAAATAGTATAGTCTCCTTTGAAGGCATTCTCGGATGAATACTGGACTTATTTTGTTTTGAATACGATTATACGTGTGTATACGAAACTGTGATGTGAGTGCAACGATCAATATAATCTGGAAATTACAGAGATGGGTCTAAATTTTATTTTTAGAATGAATTATATGCAAAATTTAGTTTATTTGTGGAATATTTACTAAAGCACCGTCGAAGATAGGGAAAAACTGTTTCAATTTTTTTTTCTCTTCAATTGCAACTAAACAAAACTGACAAATAAAGAGTAAAAAAGGGTACTGAACTGTTTTCTTTTTACCTATTTATATATACATAAATAAATGCTGAATTATTGTGGGAATGATAATTATTAGTGTGGGCTAAATTATTTGGACCACTGATATGCTAATAGCTTTATAGAATCAATTAATTTAATTTGGACCCGTATAGAGATGTACCTATAGTATGAAATTATGGAAAATCAGATTGATGTAAATCCTTCAGCAACAAATCAAATTAATTATCTATAATTTCGATTCGTACGTACAAAATTCTTGATATTACTAATGTTATGTAACCACATAATTTTACAAATTTGAGTTATCATAATGGGAAATAGATTTGTTATTAAACCATTAACCGCTCTTAATTTCATTAATTCTCACGATAACTGATGCATGCTTGCACTCTGTTGCGACAGGTTAGCTCAAATAGTTATGGCACTTTCTTCAAAAGGCTATTCCACCCTATATTTGTCTCACATAAACCCTTACATCATTACAATCTGTCTGGACTTTAAAATAGACTTTGACCCCTGAGTTTGTTTCGGCGTTTCTTCTCAGGGATAGTCATAGGAAATGCCGCGCCATCTAGTTTAAAAAAGACGTGTAAAAGTGATTGAAATATTCTAATTGCAAAATAAATAATTTCATTTCATTTCATTTCATTGTGTTGTGTACTTATATAAGTTTTTTTGTAAGTAAAGATAAATTATAATAATTATAGGCTTTTGTAAAACGATTAATCGGAGTTTTTTTTTATTTATGATCAAAGTATTTATTCGAACGTTTCAAGAATATCGGATTGTATTGTACAGAAATTTGTATAATGAGCCAATGACACAATGGAACAGAAATAAGCACGTGTCTCCAACCTCATTAATACCGTTCGAATAATGGAAAATAAATAATAAATATATTTTTTAATTAAGCCACTAACCGACAATACGGCCGCGTTGCCTATCGTATAATTTATTAATTACAAGTATAATTAACCTATAGTTTGATTAGGGCTAAATAATTTATTAGAGTAATTTGGGCGGCTATAAAGAAAATTTGATGGGGGCCTGACGTCATTAACGATAATTCGATAAAGTTCGTAAAGTAAACTTATCGAAAACCAGCTCTCCTATAATTTAGATTTTAGATGTTCACTTTAAATATATATACCTAATAAAATATAATAAGAAAATAAAATCTTATTTTTGAACACCAGCCAGAAAGGATACCTTCTGCCTGTGTGTTGATAGTTGAAATACATATTTAAATTAATTACTAATGCATACCTTATGTCTGCAAATAAAGAACCAATATGCCATAATAGTGAAAATAATTACTTATCCGCGCTGCGGACCCCAATCATACTTTTGAATATTTTAATATATCCTCATTCATTTTATTCGAACTGGCGATCACCGATGTCGTTAGAAACATAATGGGTATCCTTCACCGATACAAGAACATGAAACATTAATCGGCAAGCAATACTTTTTTTAATTGGTTCCCGACGTACCATCTCCCCTACTCCCTGGGGGCGGCAGTCAAAATATATAGTATTATTTTGAACATTCGGCGGGCGGCAGCCAGTTTCCCTCTCGCTCCAATTTCTTGCTCCTTTTTCTTTTAATTCCGCGTATTTTTATTTGCTATGATAAATTGTAACTGCGGCGTGCCGAAAGGGGGTTATAACCCCCCGTTCGCTTTTGTTTCGGTAATTTTTTATGTCTGGTGTAGAGCTTAATTGCGTGGCGCTAGGCGGAAGCGTATTGTGCAGATGTGGGTCACAGAGCCGGCTTCAGACGGACCCCCTGACCTCTTTACCTTGCAACATCACTATCGAACATTGATGTGTTTGATGGTAGACATGATTGAGGATTTGTCTATTTCGCATTATTATTATTTTTTTTACCTCCTTCTATCTTCAACTTTCAAAACTAATTTGAAACTTACTACTTGTATGTAAACGCGTTAAATATTGTAATAAGGACGAGTATTGCTACAAACCGATTCTTGCCGTCTTTGCCGCCCAAATTTGTTACAGTCAGTAAACTTCTCAATAATAACTAAACATTTATTGTAAACCCACTCCCATTCCTATTAACCCGTTGAATACAGACGTATTCCGCGTATTTTGTTCACGCATGTAAATGTTTTATTACTACAACAATGTTCTCATTTATGCGGAATAGATGCGCATACGTTCATTATATGGTGTTACGTGTGAAAAGTAAACAATATAATACCGAGCAGGATATTATGATCGAGTAACAAAACTATATGTGGTGAATGGGCTATGTGATACTGCCACGCGATGCCGCGGATATGATAAATTGACTCCTCCAAGACATTGTAATACTTACCCTTTGTTTAGTTTTGTAACCAACTGCTCAACTTTGTATTTTTTATGGAAACTTGTAGTTGTATTTTGAGGGACATTCGATTCGGTTAATCGTAGACTATATCTGGGTTTCTAGAAGTTTACATTTTCATGTGGTAACTAGCTTCGTTCAAATTTTTATATCAAAGGTAAATTTTTCTCAGAAAGCTTTAAGAATCAAAGAACCAATTTAAATTTTTAAACGTCGTACCTATTTTTTTTTTTTTTAACAAAACGAAGTTCTTTTTTACTTGTGTATTTAGACCACCGGGGTCGAACTTTACTAACTATCTAAACAAAAATATAACCTTACTTACTTTATACTTTATTCATAATAATATGTAGCCATCTACTTCATTTGGGTAGTTAATTTAGGGTTGGAAATGGCTTTTAAATCACTATTATTCATAGAGCGACAGCAGATATTCTAATGGATTAATTAATTGGAAGTGCATTTTCAGTGTGGCGTTGAATATATTGTACCAAATAATCAGATTGACGTAATAGAAGTAGATGTTAAAATATGCGTTTACGGAGCACACAATTAGAATATCTGATGGACTTTCTGCTATCTGGTCTCACGTAAAGTAATTATTTCAAGGGCAGATCGGCCTGTGGGTTCGACACAATTGAGTTACTTACGAAGCAATACAGGCATTAAGGTATTGCTCGTACTAACGCCGTGTGTTGAGCAAACCGCGGCAATTAACGGGAAGAGTGATTTCAGTGTAGTGCAAAGCTGAAATTAATATAGCGATAAAAAAAACATTTATAATTTAGAAGAACTAGGGAACACAGAAATGTATGTGAATCACTGGTTTAACAATAACAATTATTCAGTTTGATTGTGACAACTTGATTTCAGGATTACCTTGGATTCTCTAATGTGCCTACCGCATAAGTAAGAACCGAGAGGCCGTGTATGTCCTGATAAAAATATAGTAGGTATGTTTATGTTTTTTTATTATTATTTATAATTACCGTATAACGCCAATTAGGATCTAAGTGATCAATGTTGTGTCTAACCCGTTAAACGCGTAGGTGCGCTGTGAGGGGCGCAAGCGGGCGCGGGCGCTGCCCCACCGGCGCAGAGCGGCGCGACGCTCGCCGTAACCCCATTAAAACTGCTTCGGACCCCGCTAGCGTCCCTCTTCATGAAATATTAAAAATTCAATTGCGCTTCTCTTTATTTTAACCCCCACCCCTGCGTCGCCCGCCACGCGTTCCCGTACAATATAAAATGAAATATGTATCCGAAAAAATAACGTTCACCTATTATTTATAATTTGAGTTACACGTTACTGCGCCCGGATCCCCCTACCCCACCTCACCTTCTCTCGTCAAGGTTATCTTTTTGTTATCGTATGCGGAATAGATGTTTGAACATGGCTCCAAAAACTTCGAAATACTTGCGTACAGACGCCTTTTTACAGTGAGACCAGATAGTCGAAGGAAACTCTCAGAATTATATATCTACACTTTTTATTTTCATTAAGCGCTTGTGATTTTCTTGAAATCTTATTACGATATAAAGGTATGGTTTGAAAAAAAAATGAAAGCATAAAAGAGTTTACGTGAAATTTTATAAAACATTTTGACGCAATAAAAGGTAGAGTTGGTCTGCTCAATGGCAACGTTTAGTTCTACGTGTCGACTATTAAAAAGTTTCCACGTCAAAGTTCACCGTTTTGAACTGCGAAAAAATTTAAAAACGGCTTCTATGTGCCAGCGTTAATAAGCAACGCATTTGTATCGAAAACTTTATAACCATATTAATATCCGTTTCAGTAATATTTAATTACCAACTTCACTAGATAATGAAGTATAGCGTACGTGATGACTTTATTTTTGAAATACGGTCGGTCTATGGGCAGGCAGCTTGCAAACACACTTTAGTTCTGTATTGTGCATTTTTTCGAAAGTAGGTATATAGTTTATGTCAAAGTTTGAAACGAGAATGGATCGAGTGAAGTATGCTTATCCGATAGATATAGGGAAGACTTTAAAATTTAAACCGTAGAATACAGTGGGTATTTATTCAAATAATGCCTTTTTGACGTATAGAATAAGTACTGAAAAAGTAACATAACATCACGCCTGAACAAAGCGTTAGGCAGAGGTGTACTATGTACCTCCACATTTCACCGATGCCGTAATTGAATCCCGCGTAACAGGGGGCGAGCCTATTGCCATCTACTGGGCATAGTTCCAGACTCTGCTGCTACTGAGAAAACCGTACAAGAACACACAATAACACTGCCCGACCCAAAAATCGAATCCAGAACCTCATGCTAAGCAGTGGCGCTTGCAACCTCTAGCCCAATGAGGCAGTCAAAAAATAATGTAGTCATAAATATTATAACAAAGAAAACAGAACATGTTACCAAAAAGGAATGGTTCTTATTTAAAAAATGGGCGCGCGATTTGTGTTCCGTTGCACTTGGTGGCTCTCCACGGCCGCAACAAAGGTGACGCCTGCCCTATCTATACTTGCCCCCGCAGCCACTCTGCCGCGAGACACTTTTATGCGCGAATGTCCAATATTGTTACTACTAATGTACAGACGCGGTTAATTATTTTTCAGATAGTGACGAGAACTTAATGTGAATATGATTCGATTTGCCGTTTAAATCAAATTTAACACTGTCGTGCAAAAGCGCTGCTAACTACGCACTAATGTGAAATGTTTTGCCAATTTGATTAAGAGCAATAGTATTAATATACTTCACATTGAGTTTTGTTTTACAATGTAACCATATACTCGTTACCGGCGTAACAACTTATTAAGTACTCTCATCGTTTTTGTATTCCCGAACGCCTGGTCTATATAAACGCTGAAAAATCCGAAACTCTTGTCCAACAATGATAATGTGTATCGTATAACTTAACATCCAAATATTTAAACAAGTCCGTTCTAAAGCCAGCGAGCCATTCGCCATAACACGAAGCCAACTTTCGCGCCGAACTTCGCTCGATCCGAAATCGACGTTCTCTTTTTGAAGTTTTTTCGACGCGGTACGCTGCCGTGTTTTGTTTTACCCCGTTTGTCATTGTCGTTTGTGTGAGTAATGTGTTAATAGGTACCCCCTCAGCTCGCGCTTTTTACTGCTTTTAAGTTTAAGCGTTTGTTTGTGCGACGACGAAAATCAAAATGGCCGCTAGACCTCTCAGTTCTGTTACGACGGGAAAGTGCGACAAAGCAGATGCGAATCATATTTTTGTGCTTTACTATTATTACTTTGTAAGCGGTTTTTTTTTTTTATGCGTTTGCTCTGGCTCATAGTCTAATCTACATAATATTTATTTTAAGTTACTTTGCAATTCTTTTTTAATACAGTTATGGTAAATTATAACAATTAATCTATATATAGATATAAAAATGAATTACTGTTCGTTAGTCTCGCTAAAACTCGAGAACGGCTGAACCGATTTGACTAATTTTGGTTTTGAAAGTCCAGGGAAGGTTTATATGGTGAGGATTTTTTTGTAGTGTAGTGTAGTTCCTAATGCGGACGAAGTCGCGCGGTTCACCTAGTTATGTATAAGTATTACTTGAACTAAGCTCTTAAATTAAAGAAGAATTAGGTATTATTATACGATCTGTAAAGTGAATATCTATTTATAGATACTCCACATCCATTCTATAATAAGTATTCAAATTCAATAATAAAATGGTAATTCGAGCATAAACGAAAAATCATTTTTTTTTTATTTATGTATAATGTTATGTATTTACACGCATGTATACATAACGTTACGCTTTTTCCCATGGGGGTAGGCAAAAACTACGAAACGCTATGTGCTACGATGCATACTTTAACTCAATTCAGTACTAAGAAAACTACGACTTAGTAAGGCATAGCATAAAATTGTTTTTATTTTAAACTAGCAGCCCGCCCCGGCTTCGCACGGGTGCACTTATGAAGAAAATGAGACCAAATCTTCCCTTTACAGTACGACCATGTAATGAAATAAAATGACAATTGATAATTTCGACCATAATTTATATGGAGATTTTTTAACCCATTTTTTTTTTTCTTTTCCGTAAAATTTTTCAATCTTTTTCTTTCATACAAACCTTGTCCTGACAATTACAAACACAACAAAAAAAGAATTAGCCAAATAGGTGCAGCCGTTCTGAAGTTATGCGCTTACATACATTTTTGCCAATTTATTTTTATTTATATAGATAAATCTATCTCAGGTACTTTGAATACATTAATAGGACTCTAGTTACTAGTTATATACAACAGCGATTTTACACTTTAGATTATATCTATATGTACATTATATAGGTAATTACATACAAACAATAATTATTGAAAAATCCAAGTCTAGAAAATAGCTTCATTTTATCGTCAAATTTCATAAACTAGTTTTTTGTTCGTTACTAAGATGACAATTTAAGAAGTTATTTGAACAGCAACGATAATAGACGATAAACAGGAAAAATAGACGTAATATTTTACACGGCGGCGCGAGACGGGTTAAATACTGCACGTTAAATTACGTGCGAATCGTGCACTTTCAAATTGCATTGTAAATTATTCAAGAACTGAGACAGATGATCTAACAAGTACCTACTTTATACAATATAATGTATTTCCAAGTAAACGTAACAATCAACGCTTGAAAACGCTCATTGTATTGCGTGCATGTGTGTGTAACACACACGCGCATATAACCACACACACACACGAAACATAAAAATACTCACACTCATTGTTTTACTGCTATGAAATCGTTCGGAATTCTAAACAGGTTGGATTTTATTGTGCCGAACTTACCTGAAAAAGAAGAAAAAAAATATTACAATCACTAATAACGAAAGGAGTACGAAACGATTGGTTATTTATAAATCTACACGAACAATTACGAGCGGTAATGTAGACGGTCTAGTAACCAGCTACAATGCAGTAAATGTGAAACATTTTATTTAAAATTATTTGTTGTATTTGAACGCCTGCGCAGTAAAGAGTTGTATTTGAGTTGCGTTCGAAGTCGAAATTGTAAACAGTTCGTACTTTGGTAGCGCTGAGACAGAATCCTTCGAAGCCACGATTTGAGATGCAGACATAAGTACAACGAGCTCCAAAAACACATTCGAAATACCACCGAGGAATGTCACTACACCGACAGAGATGTACCGGCCAGCTACCTCGGCGTCGAGCCATCATTTTGCTAAATACCTTACATATTCCGATTCTAGTGCGATCTGCGGTGGGATTTTCGAGATTTTCAGTTAGCCCGTGGAGCCGGGGCCTTGTTAAGAATCCATCCACCGAAATTTGAATTTGTGCTAGTTACCATGGGTATTCCGCTCAATAGTTAATTCTCCCACACTGACAGATGTAGCCGTGATGTTATTTGCGTTTGGTTCTGTCGACCACTTTTTTCTGTGTTTAAATGGGTTCATTTTCCAATTGCTCGGTCTCCGTGCATAATATAAGTAGAATTTGATTTCCTTAAAGCTTTAACATTTAACATATTAGTAAAGTTCATTTCAATTTGTATGATATTAATTATTACAAGTTAAAAACCTTTAAACTTTTCCAACAAATTAATAGTGAAATGGCTCCAATTATACCACTTAAAAAAGTAATTTTTGATGTAAAAATAAATTCTAAATTTAATAGACTTAACTGTATAAGTGGGCCTTAATAAGGGTGATTAAGAAATAAATATTCTTTATACATTGAGATGTTTATGAGAAACATATACAGTAGTGAAATAGGAAGTTTATTCTATTTCGTATACTTTACAACTTATAATATGTTAATGAACAAATTTATACTTAGCAGCTGGTTTTAGTTGGTTTTATTTCACAGTTTCATTGAAAAATGGTTGATAAAAGAAATAAAATTACATATTGATGAGAGCCAATTTTTTTTTATTGCGTATTTGTTCGATTGATAACTCCTTATTGTCTCCTTATTCCTATTGCCATTTCCACGATCCAAAGTCAACCTCCAGGTTGCTACTGAAAATTCACCATGGGCTTATTTCCTAATCTGGTTTTCAAATTCAATAATTCATACCTCTAGACGAAAAAGAAAATTGTAATTATTGTATTAGCACTAGGTATATTATAGTTATCTTCGAATCGCTAGTCGCGGATATTGCAAAGCTGCAATAACCTCTTACATAATATGAAGCATTAGGTATTATATGAACATGTAATGATAAGTGAAACATTGGAAATAATAAATATTCCTTGTAGATATAACCAGAGGTGTGTCGTACACCACTGTAAGTACCTACTGTACATTCTTGTATCTCATTCCACATTCATATGTAACCGATGCCGTTGTAGAGTAGGTATATGTTTATCCTTCTAATAAAGTAGTATTTTTTCATCCGAGCTCGAGTTTAATTCCAAATTTAATTCTGAGGCCCTAGTGTAAGTTTATTTTGACAAATTCGATTTAACGCATCGAACGCGTTTGGAGCTCCGATTGGTGGAGAGCACGAAACGGACCAATCGGAGCGCCGAACGCGTTCGATGCGTTAAATCGAGTTTGTCGAAAGAAACTTACACTAGGGCCTCTGGTCTAACATACCGTAACTGAGTCCCATATAATACGGAGCGAGCCTACTGCCATCTAGCGGGCAGAATTGCAAACTTCAGGTTCCCACACTACACTGCTCGACCCGGAAAATGAGACCAGGTCCTCACGGCCAGCTGCCGCTTCCGAGGACTACACCAATAAGGCAGTTAATGATTATTATCAGGCCTAGATAACGATAGCGTGACCGCTTCACTATTATTCAAGTATTTAGCTATGTATAAATTATTGTTATAGACAGTGATCGTGTTTATAATTATTATTAAGTACAATTAGATTACAGATAACTTGAGTTATCGTTGTTAGTAACTATATTCTGAAATATTCAATATTTAATACTCTGGAAGACCTTCACTGTACAATTTACGTTTAGATATTTTAATTAAGTATGTATGTAGATAATAGGAAATGAATATAATCCATATTGACAGCAAAAAGAAGTAAATGGCTGGCAAGAAATGACATAAGATAAAACAATGTGTTTTAAAAAACAATGCGTTGCTATATTTTCATAAGTACACAGAAGTACGACACAAAAATATTTTCTGGTACCTAATTTATTCTAGGTACATATAAACTAATAACGTATAAATTAGGAAAATATATTACGAGAAAAATATTAGGATGACAATAAACGTTATTTAACAGTAAAGTGTACGAATTGTACCAAGTAACATCTCATACCTATTCATTCATATCCAAAACAATTAATCAATAAAAGAAAGAAAAAAGAAAATTGCAACAATCACACCTAAGCAAACCGGTCGAAAAAAAAATGCCACAAAAAACAAAAAAGAAACAGAAAACACGCAATCTTCCGCCGCCTATACCACAGAACAAAAGGCGACAGCGGGCTTTTATATTTGGACAATAGCCTCTTGATATCCTTACAGAGTAACTGACGTTGTTAGGCGGGCTGTACATGGGCGCCGGAAATGACGCGTCTATCACAATCTTCATAAACGCACAGCCGAATGTTCGAATTGATGCGTCTGCGAGCAGCCTAAGCTGTGCATTGTGCTTCTTTCAGGTGGGCGTCCCAGTGATGGGCACTGCGTAATCGAATAAAGTCGTATCCCAGGATACACATTTACCGTAAATGGAGGTATGTAGGTATTTACCGTTTTTAGTTCAGATACATTTTAAGAAAAATTATTTAGCAATCAATTAACCAAGAGAGATGAAGTTGAAAAAAAAATTGACTATAAAAAAAATTGTAAGCCATAGACACCTACATTAATTAGAAACATGTACCGTACCTTATACCAAACCAAATAAATCAATGTCAAAATGGTAATCTGTCACTAACTGGCCATTGATGGACGTAAATAACTTAGATTTTAACAACATTTTAAACCCATTAAATGCCCCAACGATATGAAAATTAAGGAAAACCCAATTTGAATATAAACTAGCCATACATAAGTACTCTTACCGTAGTATATTTAGTGACATCACGGCCATAAAGGCGTACAAAAAAGATGGTTTTGTAAGGGAGCGGGCATAAACAACGGCGAGTATGACAGGAGGGCTATGCATACACTATGACCCCGTGGTGCATTATTTCCACACGTAATACTAAAATTGTCTAAGCATGGCCCCGCTGCCTAAACCCGTGCACACAGAGACAATACGCACACAGACGCGTCTCACCCCATGCCACTTGTATACAGCGGGATCGCAAACTTCTAAACAATAAATTATTTTTCAATTATTTTAGGAATAATCCTATTTATTTAACAAGGTGAGAAATTTTCGTTCGAAACGTAACACTAAAGCTTTTTTTTTGTTTTGTGTTTAACATATCGTTATTTGACTAAAGTCATCTAACAAATAAAACAACGTCAAAAATAAAGCGCAACGTTTATGTGAAGCGTAAAAATGAGTAGTCAGATTTTTAACAGCTCCATTGACGCATGCGATTTTTTTATATTTTGCCCACTGTAAAAAAGAGTTGCCTTACCTGGGACTGTAGTGCGGTGTTTATAATGTATGTGTTCCCCAAAATAAAAATAACGTGTTTGTCTTTTGGAAACAGGCTACGAATACCGAATTTGTTTGAAATTTCTCGGCTTGTATTTTGGAGCAGCCTGTGTGTCAGGGAGGCGCGCTGGGCGTCTATTTGTTTTGCCATAGCTTTGTCGAGCTCGGGACATGCAGGTCATTAATTGTTGTGAACGCCGGCTCCTAATCGATAGCGCACCACGTTCGATTCTAGTTTATATTAGTGTTATTTGCGCTAAATGTGCCTACCTAACCACAAACTGCGCTAAATATATAATGAAGCGTCATCCGTGATACGTATGTGTCTGATTTATAATTATCCAGTTGTTACCGTTAATGTATGAGATTGTGATGTATTTAGAATGTCTACTCTAAAATATCTAGTTAGTTGCCCTTTGATATGAATGTCTCATAAACACTTCAAACGTAGTTTTATGATTTTGTACGACACTAACAAAAATAATACTATTAAGTGAATTTACAAAATGTGAACTATAATAATTTGTTGCGTATTAAATGCAATTAACACTGCCGCCGTCGACTCTTGAAATGAATAACGTTACGCTACCGACTAGGTGTTGAAGCAGCCATCTTGGGAAGTGCACCAATTATGGCCCTATCAAAAATAATGGCTTCGACGCGCTCTCGAACTCTTCACTTTAAAAACCTGTATTCACGAGAATTTTATCCGTAGATTGATGGTACTATGCCATTTTAGGCTGGAAATGAATGGGATGTTCGTTCTTGCTTGCAGGAAAGGTAACTGGCGCATTTACTGTATGAAAGTATGAAGTATATGGTGTTTTAGTGACAGTTTTATAAAAAAAAAGTGGCTGGTGTCTGTAAGAAGTCAAAATAATATTGTCTATCCTGAAAATATCCACTGTTAAATACGAGCCCTTACAACCAACGTAATGGAGGTTCATAGAAACGGTTGTTATCATCTCCGCAATCCTCCTTTAAAAAGAGATAACGCCATTGCTGCGGTAATCCGACACCTGTTTCGGTCATCACAACAACAGAATAGAACTAGTAACTGAAAAAAATGCAGCATATTTTTTTTTTACTTCCAAATCCAGACTTTGTCCCCAAGCCATGTTTATTTAATTCGATCGAGCGAGCGTTGCTTACCGCGCTCAGTAATCATTATATGTCAACAAAATTCTTTCTATTGTACCGTGGACGTATTTGGAAAACTTTTATAGTTCCATGTAACTCGTTCATGCGTTATTGTTATGAATTTGTTTGTTAAGATTTCAAAACTTGTCTCCATAATATGCGATTTTCTGTTAAAATGTAAACTCTCATTGTTCATAGTTGTTTTGCTGTAACTTGATCGTGTGTACACTGTTTTTGTTGAACATTTGAGCCTATTTGTCTCTGAATAAGAACGTACTTGGAGTATAAATATTACAATAATTAATTGAAGATTGGAAGAGATAGGTTAAACGAAAAGAGTCTGCGATCTAGGCATTGATCCCTATTATGAACATAGCTAACGTTTTCTCCACGGCCTGAGCAATATTAAAATGAGAGCTCGACAACAGAAGAACATTCCAATAAAGTTAAACATACACAAATAAAAATATTTCTAGTTAAGATACCAGGTTTTATTGATATCTTTCTTCTATACTACTTTCTTCTTCTACTTTCTACTAAATATCTCTATCTGAATACGAAGTTCAACACAAGACCAATAAATGTCTCGTAAAATCAATCCCCTGAATCAATTTCGCTGCGTACAGATGTTTAGTAGTTTTCCCATCCAAAGCACTAGTCAAGCGGATAGCCGTCGCCGACCCAATGAGGCTTTCATAACAAAATTGCACAGATGCACATTGGTAGGCCGTGGCGCTCCAAGGGTTTTCGACAATTTCCGCTGCGACAGCGGTCGACGGTGCGAAAATTGAATCTGAACGCGTTTGCAGGGTTGGGTCGAAGTACCGGCGGCGGCGGGTTAAGTTTGGTTTGAGACCTGTAACGACTAACAGAGACAGCCGCAGTGATGACAGTGGATTGGTGTTAATGATAACTCATTTACCCTAACGGGTTCGAGTAAATTGCTCGGTTTGATAGATCCCGTCTCTTGAATTCATAGACAAGATGACAAGACGGGAATGGCCACTTTTTTAACATTTTCTTTGGATCAAGTAATTTTATATAAATGAATATGATTCGTATTTTTTTAAAATTTAAGGTTTGGTATGGATTGGCTAGAAGAAATTGCCTAGTGCGGTAAAGCCGCACATTTTACTTTTATTTAAAGAGGTATTTGGTTATGGTATAGCAGTGGAATCAGTTTAGAGACATGTAGTGGCTTATTATTAATTGATTTATTTCATTAGCACCAGTGCCATAATGATTGACAACCCTATTTAACCATGATGAATGTAGGGTTACCCTCTATTGTGCTGTTTCCCAGCAGGCCTTGCACGCCCAACCCTGATAAACTAATAAAATTGTCGAATTGTGAAAACAAAACGTTATAAAAATGAGAGAAAGATATCGAGTATTTCGTCATTTGGCCAGTGACATTCCATTTCAATCTGTATGACCCGAGTCTGGCGAAAATTCTACAAAAATACTTAACAGCATCATTCAACAAACACTTGAAAAACCACCGAATTGAATTGAATGGCACGAAAGTAAGTTGATTTAAACTCAGTAATGGGCACAAATACTCCGTAAAACTTTATCAATCATAACAAAAATGTAATTCATTGTATTGCAGACTGTTATTTTTCTTAGTTGCCCCAATTAAATAATATTAATCGTTGTTATTACAATGGCGAACAGTCACCTTGATAAAATATGTTTCTTGTATAAAAGATTGCGTGATACTGGCTTGCGTCTGCGCCGATAAAGTTAACAATAAAACATTTAAACGAAACATTATAATAGTCGATCTATTCTAGTTTTGTTCTGACATTCATTATAATTATGTTAATTGGAGTTTTTATTTTATTTCATTCCGTGATGTTTTCTGTCTTCATTTCTATTTATTTCGTGGTCACGATACGAATAAATAAGAACTACAGTGACGAAAGGTAAAAGATTCTTTAGCATTACTATTTATTAAAGGCTAAAACTGATACTGTTCTTCTCTATCCGTTAGGAGCAGCGTTAACAGCAGCAGAGTTGAATTACAAACGAAACAAAAAAGTCTTTTTAAAGAACTAACTTTGTTACGCAACACGTTTCGTTTTAAAATAGGAACAAATAAAGAAGATTTTTTATTGATTTATCAGTAAATAACCAAACCACATTTATAATATAAACCGAAATATATTAAAAGCATCAACAAAATATTAATCGATAAATCAAAACAAATGTTTATAGCTAAACTCGCAACGAACACTGTGTTCTGAATTAAATATACACGATATATCCATTTTGTCATAGTCAAGTATTACAAATAGGCGGTCAGGGTTCTCACTGACCAGAAGTGTCTCTATGGTTCATTAGAAGATGTTATAAATTTTGACGTTTGGAACCTATTTTGGATTTTAATTTATGTCTCTATTGTCACAGGTTATCAGAATTATGTCATCATTTAAGATTTTCTGTTAACCAGTAAAATACTCATACACTGAAGTTTGCCTATGGACACCCGCAACACCGGAGGAGTTACAAGTGCGTTGCCGGCCTTTTAGAAAGGAGTACGCTCTTTTCTTGAAGGTTTGAAGGTCGTATTGGTCCGGAAGTACCGCAGGCGACAGGCGCAGTGTGTGAATAGTCAGTACCGACAGTACAGAACAGACAGTGTCCACAACGTTCAGCAACCACAGAGACGCCTAACTCGAGCAGCGGCTGCAACAAGCTAATTTGAACAGGCAATGTTTGGTTTACTGGCGTACACCTATGATCAAGGCGACAAGTAAAGCCACATAAATAAAGGAAAGTTATGACGATACAGTTTGGCCATTCGCCATAATTCGTTGGACCCTTGAGCTAAACCTACGTATGAAACATGGAAAAATTGGTATTATGACTTGACTTATACAATTTATTACCAATATCTATGTACGTACTTCTTCAGTCGAGTTGGCACGAGATATCACATGGTAATCAGTCATTAGTGGAAGGATTAGGCAGTCAGTAGCCTGACGACCTCAGGTTTCGTTACTCGTGGAGGCTTTTTCCTTCAGCGTATACAATAATTTCACCTTATATAGTATTCGTTTAGCTTATATGAAGATGATCTAGTGAAGTCTCGGCATTGACCTTTCCTGTCAGTCCGATTAATATTTTTTATTGTTTTTGTAACATAATTCTTTATGTTCATAAAAACTATAAGATTAAAAACTAGAAGATCATATATACATATAATGTTTTATTAAAATTTATCAGAATTAATTTATATAGATACCTCAGAACAACGTATACAAAGTCACCTGAAAATATTTTCTTTGAAACTTTCTATCAGCCCTACGCTCGGTGGGCGGGTAGCGAATCTAAATTCATGAGTACGGACGTGATTAGAACGAGGGTAGCTTTACCATGCGTATATATACAGAGTATATACATATATATATATTTATATATACTTTAGTTGGCTAAAACACGTTTGGTCCACGCGTTTAATTGTTTAGCGCAAATGCTAGACTATTTTAATTAGTTGTTTAATATGCTAGTTAGAAAACCGTTCGGTTTAAGCGATAATTACGGATAGAGGTGTTTTGATTGATTATGGCGATTAAAGCACCTCGTTATTCTCTCATGGGGGGGTGTAGTACCTACAGAAAGCTGTTATTTGTTTCATACATTTGTGGCGGAATGTGATTCGTTTTGGGGTATCAGAAAAGATGCTATTTCGTATTTATTAGGTACCTATATTAAAATACTAGTAATACTAGACTAAAATGTGTTATAATTATAGGTCTTAAGACCTATAATTATAACACATTTTAGTCTTATTATAGTAGATTTAGTCGTGCGACTAAATCGCAGGGCTTGCTCCGAACGACTGTTTATAGCCGCGTAATGTTTTCGCATGGCCAATCTGAATTATGTGCTAATATTTAACGGTAACTGGCGGCCGTGGCGTCTATTACACATTCACGCCTCTATCGCCTGGACACAAGATTTTAGATGCGATATATTGCCTATATAATTAAATGCATACTTTAGCTTTCACCATAACAAATATCAGCTTCTTTTGTATTATAAATATCTGGGTCAGGTTCATATTAGTACAATTAGGTAAAGGTGAGTTGTCAACATTTTTCGAATTTCATGTTTTCGATACTTTGTTTAATCTGCACCCCTCAGGCTACTATGGTAGACTAGGGCCTAAATAGTTGCACGGTTACCGTAGTGGCTAAAAGATTGGTTTTCTGCGCTACGAGCCGCGAGTTCGACCCCGGCACGAAACAAATAACTGCCATAATCTACAGATAGTGGTTTCGGTTGGGTGTGTGTGCATGTGATATATTTTTTTGTAAACTGTACGCACGACACAGCACAAAATATAGTGTGAGATAAAGTTAAAACAAAAAGAATCTGCTTTATCCTTGCTCCTTGTGCAACAGCACCTATTGGACTGTTTTCGAAGCGGTGACTGTTACCCTAAGGTGTTCGACGAAAAATTATTATGATGATGTTCTGAGCGGTGGCGGTTTGAGCATCTCTCACGCAACCGTCTCGTTCGCTAACTCGATTTCGATCTCACATCGGTTCTTACATTAGTGTGATGTTGTTTATTTGTATTCCGAGTGTAGCATATACACAGGAAAGTTTTGAGCTGTCTGTAGATATACAAGTTATAGAATGCATGAAGGGTGACTCCCAGTAACAAAACGTAAGAATCTTCTATGACACTAACCAGAAGAAGATTTTTTCAGTTTTTTTTTTCTTCTACGTGTCTCTGTCACATATCATCACGCCTGTATTCTCGAAACAGTTAACCAAAGATGTACCTACCGATATAGCTAATAAGTCTCATTAAATACAGTAACATTCCAAATTTCGTGAAGCAACTGAGAATTTCTTAACAAATAATCCCAATAACGCTTTATCCTAAAAAGCGAATGCAGAACTAACAGCGTCAGCTCTCGCTGTTACTAAACCAGTGAGGCAGTCGCCATATTATATTGGCAGTATAAAGCAATAATCTTCTGGCAGGTGTACTGTTGTACAATTTTCTTATACAACCTTATCAAAGTTCGTAATTGTTTTTGAAACGGATACAATGTAAGTGTAGAAGCAAAAAGAGAAGACGTCTTGCCTCGTTGTTAAGTTACATGACTGTAGTATAGACATACTACCCAGTAAGTGGATTTGCTTGGTTTTTAAGCTACTACTTGGAGTACCCAGACTAGGAAAATAGCTGATCTCGACACAAAAACCGACTGCGCTTACCTCAAATTAGATTAGATATATTTAGGAGAATCGTTAACTGTATGTGTATCAAAATCCTACTTCCTATCCTATCCTACTAATATTATAAATGTGAAAGTTTGTGAGGATGGATGGATTGGATGGATATTTGTTATTCAATCACGCCAGAACGGCTGAACGGATCCGGATGAAATTTGGCACAGAGATAGATTATAGTCTGGAAAAGCACAAAGGCACAAAATTATTCCCGAAAAATGTATGGTTTCGTAAACTACGCGGTCGAAGCCGCGGGCGGAAGCTAGTCTTTAATAATTTACCCCAGAAACTGAAAAACTAACGGTACGGCTGCCTGGAAGAGATCACTGATTGCGGTAAGGCGGCCCACTGTACATGTTAATTGTAATTTTTATGTATATTATGCTTTTGTTTGTGTCGTGTGCAATAAAGCGTACACGTATATCTATCTATTAAACATTATTTAAATGCAAAAAATTAAACATTTTAATAATGAATTAACTACCAGATAAAGAACTGCTGATAGTTAATAGTCTTAAGCAGATACCGATGATTAGCACGTCATGCATGACAGAATATGTTAGAACATTTCATTATTTATAACACATTTGTACCATATTCTTGCAAATAAATTGTTTGATTTCATTTAGAATGGCCTTTCTCAATGACTTAAATACCGTTGTACTGAAGTGAAAATAGAAAAATTATAGTTTTTTTTATTTTTTTTATTTAACCCTTACTTTCCCTCGGCTGGGCAAAGGCCTCCCCGAAGTTCTAGATAGCTCTTTCCTACGCCACCTCGAACTAGTTCTTCTGATCCGCGCCTGGGTCGTCTTTCTAGGCCTAGCGGCGTCACCAACCGTCGTGCATAAACTATAAAAAAAACACCAACACGCGTGTAAACGCCTACCTTGTTTATTATGTGAAACAAGTTTATACCTAAATGCTACGACTTTAAAACTTAAATGACACCATTTATGACGTGGTCGCTCTATCTCGAGTAATTGGCGGGCAATTCGCCCGATTAAACGTAATTCTAGTGCGGATGTGTGCCAATTATGTGCGGATACGACTGATCCGCGGTAATGTCTTACAGCGACCTATTTGTTGCGCACGCGCTGATGACAATCGTTGCTATGGTGATAGAGGTCAGAGGTGTTGAAGGCCATGTAAGGAGAGATGACTGTAATGTTTGAAATGTTGTTGTACCTTATTAAAATGTTCGTTAAAAATCACCGACGTTGAGGTTAAATCATGAAAAAAAATACAATCAAATTCATCGCCTATATCTTTACTCAGCTGCTTCAAACAAATATATATTTTTTATCGAGAGACTTGCCAAATGCAACGACTACATATTTAGCCAACATCATTATGTGAAATCTTTATGGTAATACTGTTATCTCGTAAATAAAATACTACTTATCCCAATTTCTCAAACCTGTTTTGGTCACCTTATCTCCTCCCAAAATGAGTAGTTGCACCCAAAACTAGTGAATTGTATACACGACACCAATCCAACGTCAATCATGTTACGTCGACGTTATTCGTGTAACGCCGACGTTACTTAACGACGTCGGCTCGTACATGCTTGGCGCGATTGAACATCTACGAGCTACAAGGCTACGCGCGTAGTCTCGTACCTGCTACGACACTACGCAGATAGGCGCTACCTTTCGTGTTTATTTTTTTCGAATTTGGGGTAAACGTTTGTGCGAGCTTTGGTTTATTAGTTAAGTTAACTTCTTATACATATTAGAAAGGACATTTTAATTGATAGGTATTGTATTCAAATAAAAATATTTTTTTTCTGGTATTTTTTTTCATAAGAACTATTTATAAAGCTTTTAAACTTTAATAGTCACGACTTAATGTCGCCTTAGGGTAAGTACCGACCAAGTTAAGTTTTTAGTTTAACTATCCTTCGTCAATAAACTACGTACTAGCATTATTCCTAGAACTTCGGTTTGCGGTCATTTGCAACTTTATAGTTAGCAGGAAATGTGTGGGCGAGGCCCAGCGGAAACATTTTCCTTAAAAAAAGAAACTTTTGTTTAAACTTTAGTGTTAAGTAAACGACAAGTTGATGGTTGACATCATTAGCGATTTTAAAGAGTTATTTTATCAACAATTGTATGACAAAAAATCTTTCTGTTTGCGCAAACGACGCTTGCCCATATAAAAGAAGGAAATTAAAAAGCTTTTACAATCATAATTAAAATTCGGCAGTATTACGACATTATTAACAAATAGGCAACAAATCGGATGTCACCTCTAAACATCGTTTATCTTGCCAAACGAAATAATACAACAAAAAATCGTTAACAAAACGAGTGCATACTAAATATAAGCGATATTAAAGTCAAATGGTTAACAATAAACACTTCAGTACACTGCTATACAAGTTACATTCAACGAAGGATCAGCAAAGCTATTGTAACATAACCATAGCAAATAGAGATGAGCCGGTGTTATCGATATTTGCCCCTCCCGCATGGCTCTGATTGCCATAGCATTGTACCATGAATCCGAAATACGGCCTAAAAGTGAATTAGGAGCAAGTCAGGCACGCACCTGGCGACTGGAAACGCTTAAATCTAGACAATAGTCGCCCCTATCGATGTTGGAACCACCCTATGTATTGAATGTACTTAATGTCTGCTTGTTTAGGTTTGGGGCGATTTTAAGCAATAAACGCAAAAATATACAGCGGGAAGGTGTCGCGGCAGATCTAAATGGAGATGGCGGGACGAGTATGACTAATTAAATAAAGAATGTTCCACACTGGTCGTAGACCGAAAGATCTGGAAATCACGGGGGGAGCCTTGGAGCCTTTACCCAGATTTGGAATGATGCAGGCTAAGAGTAACAGTAACGCAAAAAATTGTTCATTCACCATTTATTAATTTTTGGGGTTCTACACCTAAATCATATAAAAGAACACTTAACCAATTTAAGGGTTCTTTTTTTCGGTGTTTATCCGTCTGTCCATCATACTAAAGCTTTATAAAATAGTTATAGGACGTAGGTCACCATAACGAATTGTAAGTAGGTAAAATATTTTTTTCATAATACATTTTTTATCTTCGCCTTATTATGGGGTGGATCCGAACCAATCGGAGTTTTAAAGTTAAATAAAACGTGAAATGGTATGTTTGGATAAATTCAACCCGTTTGAAATTTAATTCAAGTAGGTAACATATTTATATAAATAAGTTTTGTAGAATTTTGAAATTAAAGACAAAATTTTAAACAATAAAAAAGAACTAAGTTCAATTTATTAAAATAAAGGCTAAATGTAAAAAGAATTACACTTATCAGTTGGATTAAATTGTGTAAAAATTAGAAAATAGTATCTTTAAGTCATTTAATCTCAACTGTCAATCTACACTTCATGCATCAAAACAGCGGGAACACAAAACAAAGCAGGCCAGCTGACCTTATCGTCTGCGCCTAATACCTTTATGGGGTGGCGGAGGTGCCTCCATAAAACTGTTCTCAAATCAGTAGGAGCGGGCGAAGCGAGCGCAGGGGGTGGACAAAGCGAACCTAATCAGGCGCATTTGTTCGACAAACTGGACTCCCGAACCTCCCTGTTCCCCCTCTGTTGATGCGGATAATTAACAGGACACATCTATCGTCAAGGCGATACAATACTCGCTTTATAGATTTCTCTATTTTTAACAGGATGATTTTGTTAGCTTTAATGTGCGCCTAGGATACAAGGTTGACAATAGTATGAATGGCATACCGGCTTTCAAAGATTTTTCTTTTGTTTTTATCGTTTATCGAGCTTTGTCCTATTAGCTTATTCAATATACTGCTTTTGCCATTTCTTTTTTGTTTTAGTTTTTAAACTTCGTACGCTTGATTCACAGACTTTATGAACTATGTGATTACTCGTACCACTTTACATTGTTTCACTCTGTACAGTTGATTCCCTTTATTACTTGACCCCTCTAGAAATAGTATCACTTTGGACTTTATCTCAGTAAAAATTACAAGCTTTTATTTAACTTGCAATGTTTGTTAGTTTGTTTAGGTCAAATCTTGCAAGCTGAGAACTACTTCCTCTTATCCTACAAAGTTGAAATTTTACAAGTTGGTTCAGTTCTGATGACAATGCATTTTCATGGTAAGGATGACCTGATGCTACACCAAGGATTGGCTCCAGACAAAGGAACTCCTCAACGGTCAATAACATAGACACGATCTGCATGTATTTTGTATTTATTATCTAATGAGTATTTTGCTGCATAATAAAAAATAAGCCAATGTCCTTCTACAGATAGCAGGCTACCTTCTTGTTAAAATTTCATTACGATCGTTTCAGTGGTTTAGTCATGATGAGATAATTGCGTTCACTGCACACACTGCAGTGTCGTCTAGTGACGAATTATAGCAAAATGAATGGCGCGAAAATATTTTCCGTGTTCAAATATATGAAATTCCCGGTATAGAAGTTGATGCCCTGCAGCGCCATCTACTGGCAAGTTAAAGCAAAATGGAAATAGATGATGCCTTAGATGTGCATATTTTATGCTGATCGGTCAAACGGTGTTGGGGTTTATCATATATACCAACATCCATTTTATAAATAGGTATGTACCGATAGAAGAAGATAAACTTGTCGTGAGATTTTTCTGTGTAAATTTCTTTTATAAAAAATATATAAATTACTACTTAGAATATACTGAATTATCACGATCAATTTCTATATTCATCTATTTTATTAAAAGATGGTTTGATCTTTCACCCTTCCTGTCTGCGATCCATCATCGGACCACGAGACCACATTTACATAACCGTATTATGCGAAATTAACTATTAGAAGCCGCGACATATAACAATTATTAGAAGAATTTTAAACGTAGTGTACTAAAATAAAGATTATAATTAAAAGCTTAAAAATATGCTATTGGATTGCATCAATGAGTTAACAAGTCATTCAATACGATCGTTAAAAACTTGAATAAAGTAACAATAGCAATAAAATACTATTTATTGTACATAACTATTAATTGAACAACTTAAAACTCTATTAAGAAGATCACATTTGAAACATCAAATACAATGGCATTGTAAATGCCGATTGAAATTGCTTGTACATAGTAAAATCGGTGCACCACTAAATACTATCCAGCCACCTAGGACTGAGGTTTCAGCGTACAATATGAGCATCTCGAGGCTTGGCTTGAGTTTGAGTAATTTGAACGCTATTCGGAATATGTTATTTGATGTGTAGCAAGTAATGCGTAATATAATAGGTCCAATTATATTATTGGCCTATTCTGCACAATGGGGAATTGGACCGCAGGGGATATATTCTGAGCTTACAATTTAACACACTTTTCGGTTATTAACGTCTCAGAGTACATCTATGGGGATATCTAAATGGTCAAACTACCGTACTACCAGTATACCTACTCATACTATATTATCTACGTATAGTTTAATATGACCATTATCACTATTCATTTGATCAGATGGACCGTTTAATTAGGTTTTAGGCCTAAAACCTAATTAAACTGACGGTCCACCTGATCAAATGATTGATGCTATTTTGAAGCCTCTAATGCTAGTAGATGACTAAATATATGTACAAGCGACACGCTATATGTATATATTTATTTGCCTTCATTATTCTACTACGTTGGCCGATGACTGCACAAAAGCAATCAATTAAAACTAGATGAGAAAGAGATGTAAGTCGCGAGATAGAGGTTAACCAGATCTCGGAAATCTATTTGAAAATAATGTTGCTAAATGCACAGTGCGGTCCTTTATTTGAATCATACATTTAAATGCAAAATGCAAACATTTAATTAATTTGTTACTATTTTACTCAGTGTAATCATCTAACATGTTTACGATATTTCAAACATTTTTTTGCAAAATTCTAACAGGTACGGTTTAATCACTCGTGTGCGCTATAAAAACTTAAAAGAAAAAGACTAACCGCACAGATCGATCTCTCGTGCCGCCCGATGTCGCCCATCACCGAAGTTCCGTTCGCCCCAAGAAAATCAAAAGTATTATTTACGAAGTGGGGCGCGCGAGACGTATCATAAAATTCACAATAAATAATTCAGAGGCACCATTACGCCGGGCCCGCCGGATCCCAAAGAGGAAAACTACGCCTTTTAATATTTAAACACAGACGTTATATGTATTGCAATTTTCATTAATGATTAATAAGGACTTTAGGTACAGGGACGAACCCGACCGTGGGTCAGTGGCGATTAACTAATGAAAACTGTTTACTACTTCATTATTTGGAATTTTCCCTTCAATGTTTCTTACTTAATTGTTTTACAACCATTTAGGAGTGGTATTTCTAGCTGGATATCCAACCTAGGGCATCATCCTTTGCAGCAGCGTTTGTTAAGATCATCCATACCATTAAAAAAATAGGAACAAATAATATTAAACATTCGCAAAACACCTGAATCTAGATTAACATCCTTGAGGCATAATTAATTCCAACTGCCTATTTAAATCTAGATTAAACTTTAATAACGCACACAGGCGCTACTAGCACAAGGCACTTGACCTGGCAGCTTTCGCGACTTTCTCCATACATAAATAACGTCAAACGGCAAGCTAGTATAAGCTTGTTAATCAAAAGGGGGCTAATGCGGCGAGCATCCATTTTGTATGAAAAGCAGAGAAACCGTCTACTAGGTGTATTTATTGCATTGTGAAACAGCGGTCTCATGCATCGTTCTACAGCACACCTGTTTGGATTGAGTCCCGTTAATGTTGGAAGTATATGTTCATTAGAATTTCAATTTATTTACTATAATGTTTGTTTATATTGCTGTATCAATTTTATTCATTCTATCTATCACAGCGTGTATAAGAGAAGACTAAAAACAGTAATAAACTATAACTAATATATAACAGCAATAATAAACATCACGTAACGTAAAGCTCCACCTAAATATCAAATAGATAAGTTGTTCTAATTAACATGATTGTTTACGCTGATGAGAATACTGTTTCAAACAATTCACTTAACTCGAAGGTCCTTTTAACAAACCACGCGGGCGCTCAGTCAGTCGTTATCGGCTTGTCGATAGCTCAAACTTTACACACGGACAAACAATGGAAACTTCGCATAGACGCCACAATCGACAACAATGAGACCGCACTGATGTCCACTACAGATGACGTTGCCTTTGTCCACAGACATCTATTCGTTAGAGTTTAAAGGTTTTAGAAACCAAAATGTGAATTTTAAACGGCTTGATATCGCTTTACATCCAGCTTCCCATCACTGTAACTGGATCTGCGTGCACAATTGCTCTTCGTAAGCAATTGTGGAATTGGATGGATGTTTGAGGATGCTGAACATATGAATGACACCTATGACTCATAGCAACCTCGCACCGCGAAGACCTCTGAACCAAAGTCTCATGAAAATTAATATTCAGTGACTAATTTAGGAGATAGTAACCTCGAATACTCGGATAATGATTTGTGGGTTGAATCTGGTGCACGCAACGCGAGAGCGCTCGACTCATCCACTGTGAATAGTTTATTTTGCTGACAACTAATGTGTGCAATGAATGTTTAACACTTGTTTATTATACTTTGTTGTTCTATGAAAATAATAGTTTAATCGTATTGTGTGTAGGGAACGGGTTTTGTAATACGATAAGTTTTTGGTACTTTTGTTCCAAACTTTGCAATAATTTATTCATATGTAGAAAGTTTTGCCTCGACTATACGGAACGTGTCTACTTAAACTAAAATTAACTCGAACATAGAGGGTAAATTAGTATTTCGCATCGTGTAAGGTTCGCTGATTGATCATCATTGAACCTTACGCATTAAGATAACGCCTCAATCGTCCGGAATAATCTCCTTCAATATTGATATTTAATACTCTAATGAAACTTCTAGTTCTGAAACTAATAAGGTGAAGTGAACAAAAAATCCGTAGCGATCATACACGCTACGGCATAACTTAGCCTTTGACTAACATACTTCAGCTAAGTTAGCCCGGAATTCATGAAATGTAAAACTGATGCATCAGAAATTAAGAGTACGATTTCAGTAATTAATATTAAAACATCGAGAACTTTATATGTAGATGCTTTTGAACATGAAGTAAGTTGTGAGTGATGCTAGCTCATAACGAAACTAGATGTGTCTATAGCAACTTTTGCTTAATATATTTGAATTAATTCTGTTAATACTCGTATTACTTTGCTGAAATATAAGTTTGTGTAGTTCTATAGACAGGGCTTAAGAGATTGGATTATAGAGAATTAATTTTCACAATCTTCTTTACCGCAAAATAGCATCGTTTTGGCGAAATTCTATGGAAGATAATATACCTCCCTGTACAGTCAGCATCAAAAAGATGTATATAAGTAGTGAAATTCTAAAGCGAGTTTTAGAAGAAATAGTGATTGCAATCTTGAACAATTTCATACATAGTATATGCGGATATACAAAAATACATGGTCATTTAAATTTTATGATTTTAACCAATACCTTTCCAAGAATAAGCGTTTGAATTTCGCTACGTGTATACATCTTTTTGATGCTGACTGTACTTACTGCTACTAACAGTTTTTTCAATGTTTCGCGCAAAGGTTGCATGAAGTTCTGCCTATTTTTTACAGCAACAAAGACGATCCATGCAGACAGACTTATAAATCTACGACATATCTACACAAATGTTCTACAGTTCCAGATTTTAAATATATACTACCTACATTTGTTTATATTGTGCACATAGATCACGAAACACTAGAACCATCTACCAACTCTTGATTAGAAACAGGTGCTCCGGTCTGCTAGCAAACATTCCGATCCACTTCGTTTCCGCTCAATACCACCAGTTATTGGAACATTAAATTACATTTTGTAGCAAAGAGCTTAAGGTGGACGGGCAGAATTATTGTTAATTGAAATTTAATTGAGTCTTTCATAGAACTGCTTAAAACTTTCGATCACGTATGTGAATATACCCAACCTGCGAATGGCAAACGCGAGTATCTACTGCAGATTTATACTACATAATTATTAAACGATTGAAAACAGAAGACGAAAGATGATAGGGCATCTTATACGACTGGCAAATTCATTAAAAACGTATTTGTAAGAAAGCTAGAAGGAACGAGAGGGAGAGGAAGACCAAGGATAAGTAGGTACATGAGCCAAATTAAGGAAAAGCTTATTGTCATGTCGTATAAAGAGGTCAAGGAGATTGCACTGGAGAGAGAAAAATGGAAAGAACTTCACAAGACAAGAGTAAGGCTCTAGAAGAATTATAAGACTGCTGAAATGACTCAAGAAGTATGACGGAATGAGAAGAAGATTCTAATTTAACAGCGCCCATTATTTTTTGTGGTCGTATTTTGCCACCATAAATTGGTCTAAATAAGCCAAAAAAAAAACCGAAGAAACATTAAATTAATAATTATAACATAGCATCACGCCTGTATTCTCCGAAGGGTTAGACAGAGTTATACTATTGTACACCCACATTTCGCCGATGCTGTTATTGAGTCCCATGTAATAGGGGGCGAGCCTATTGCCATCTTCCGGGCACAGTTTCAGACTCCGTGCTGCTACTGAGAATTTCAATACAGAAAAACCCAATAACACTTTGCCCGACCCGGGAATCGAACCCAGGACCTCACGTTCAGCAGTCGCGCTTACGACCACTAGACCAATGAGGCAGTCAGCATTAATAATTATTTCACTTAAAATTTATTAAAGTGCGTTACGGCTTTATTAGTTTCGGAGATATATTATAATTTTGATATGACCAACAGAGAGGCAGACATTGAAATCTCAACTCGTCAACTACCTATATAACTTAACACTAATACGTTTACACTTTGTCAATGGTAACTGCACAGTTGTGGTGTCCAAGATGCAAGATTCCTTAACACATTCTCACACAACGCTACTTAAAAGACAATTCACAGTCGGAAGCCAGGATATATTCTCACTGTATATTTTTGTGACAGGTCACAGCAGGGGAGTTTAGGGTTGAAACAAAAACAATCTAAACGAGCTATAAGACCGATTAATGAATAAAAACATTTTTGGATGTCAACGAAATTAGCTGTCAATCAGAAACACGTGACACGTGTCGTTTCATTCACACAGAGATTTATTTTTTTGTAATTTTATTTGATCTCACTGTACATTTTTTAACTGGATTTCCAGTTTTGATGACATAGATTGTAAAAAGTGGTAGTTTAATAAATAATTCGTAACATGTATACTTCAAATAATTGAAAGGACAGATATAACGTAAAAGGGGACGCCCTAGAAGCACTTATATGGACCTTATTGGTGATGTTCTTCAAAAAGGCCAGGTTCCGCCGTTCATGTACGAGACGATGCATGTTCATGTAGATGAAGCAAAAAGGGTTATGTATTGATCGTAGCACGTGGCGTTCCGTTGCTTCTGCCTACTCCCATGGGAAAATGGCGTGACTTTATGGATATATGTAATGTATGTATACATAAGTCAGATAGTCGATCCGCATGAAATACTGATATTTAATTACTTAGATCGATGGCCAACCTAAATTCGTTAGTGAATGCAACGTATACGTTTGGGTCGAATACTATACTATTCGATACACACTGAAACCGCAGTGCACCCCGCCTCCAATCGAACTACAAACGCAACGATATCTTCACCTCACCGGATAAACGCAAACAACGCCATATATGAAGTATTGTGCACGCAAACATTAAGAGGGGGTGCATTTTGCAATTCAGATTCCTATATTGCCTATAGACATCCGTACCGAGGTAGTGTGCAAACCATTGTAAAGGTGGACACTGACTAGGAACGCGTGAAACGTAATTTGAATTCAGAATTACATTACCTTAATTTAAATTAAATACAAAGGCCGTGTGGTTCCTGAACAACATCTCTGCACCTTGGGGTTGTCATGAGAGACAGCAGTGTCTATAAAACCGTCATTTCTGTATTGTATTTTTAAATAGGAGAAATAAATGCCATGCATTGCTCATACCATTTTTGTAACCGAAAATATAACCTGCCGTCACAAACTAGAGATTAAATCGGGACGCTTATGACCAGCAGTTGATTTCTACTTTGAACTATTTTTTTTACAATACAACAATGAAGGTAGTTTTTTTTAAACATTGCCCCGCATTCATATTTTTCCTTTATGTATACGGTTCCTATCATACATCTCACATACACAACTAAAACATTGAACGTTGAACATTTATCTGTTGGTCGCACACGATACGTATCGAAGAAAGCCGCTTAGCCATTGCAACAACCGTGCCGAGAAGATATGAAGGTACAGAATTTGTAACAAAATTAGGCATAGTAGCGTCTGTAGCATCCGAATTTGAACTATATTATCCCATGTGAAGATTAAAATCTGTTTACACCCTTATTCACCAATAAACGGACAGAGATATTAATCTTTTCTAGTACCAAAACGAGTCGGACAGGTCAGGTCATCAAATCTAGTAGATTCTACATCTACGTAGAAAGATAGTGAGTGATTTCAGTATATTTTGATAGTGTAAACCTTTCAATGTAATGAAAGTTTCGAAGCGGCCCAAGTTGGTAAAGGTTCACTATCATGACACCTAACGAATTGCAGACACCAAGAGTTGCGAACTTATATGTTCTGTTTCAATTATTTATTACTAGCTGCCGCGCGCGGCTTCGCCCGCGTGGTTTACGAACCCGTACATTTTCCCGGGATAAAAAGCCTATGTGCTATTTCAGACTATAATCTATCTCTGTGCCAAATTTCATCCAGACAGAGGCACGGTTAGCGCAGTGTGTTGAGAGATCGACTGCTGCTCTAGGTGTCGCGGGTTCGATTCCCGCACGGAACAAATATTTGTATGATCTACAGATACTTGTTTCGGGTCTGGTTGTGTGTGTATGTGACATGTATGTTTGTAAACTGTACCCACGACACAGGAGAAATCCTAGTGTGGGGCAATGTAAAAAAAAAAAAAAAAAAAAAAAAAAAAAAAAAAAAAAAAAAAAAAAAAAAAAAAAAAAAAAAAGAAAAAGAAAAAAAAAAAGATCCGTTGAGCCGTTCTGGCGTGAAAGAGTAACAAAGATCCATCCATCCATCCTTCCATCTATCCTCACAAACTTTCACATTTATAATATTAAAAAGTAGGATAGGATAGGACTGTGTGTATATTGTTTTCCTACTGGGTCCAACTATAGCTAAGAACCAACCAAGAGACACCATAAATACAAAAAAAATCATCAAAATTGATCAAGCCGTTTAGGGGAAGAATTACGAACACACGCACACCGGAATTTTATTTATAAAGATAATAGAAAATGATAGATAATATTTCACAATTAATATTCACAATTCTACATGAAAATCAAATATCACTTAATTTTACGTGCTTATTTATCATCTGCCAATATTCAAAACGTAAGCTAAGTGACTTTTAAACGTAATATTTGGAACTGTAGTCATAAGCGCATTAGTGCTTATGGTCTAATACTGATTTGATGCTCAGTGAGTCAGTTACAGGAAAATGTGATTAACAGTGCTAAAAAATACCCACCGTCAATGATTGGCCATCTTTGAAGTACAATGTATCATTTCAAAATCAAAAGTTAAATAAATTTGTTCCAGTGCCTAACCTTAAACGCCAACTTTATAATAAATACATTCAAACATGTACAGTTGTACCTACCAACAATATAACTCCGGCATCCCAAATCATGCTCTCTAGATCCATCATGTTTATCCATGTATGAAGTCCACTAAAATTTAACAGGCTCGTAATTCGAGCCTCTGAACGGCGAGCCGACGGCACAAGCATGAACAAATCAAGTTTGCTTCCCGTATCCCTTGATAATTTGTTCTAATTGAAATTCAAGTCATTGACATGGCGATCGGACGTAATCGAATTCCTAGAAGCACGAACTGTGTTGCGTTGGGCGTATGGTTCTGAGGCATCAAAATTGTATAGGATACGACTGTTTGATATGAAGTGTCCTTTATATCATTTTCTGTTAGAAATCGCTTTGAGGAGAAACTATTTGACAGATTTTAAATGGGACTTTGACTAAGATAATTTGTTGGTCCACATGAAATTTTAGGATAGGAAACAAGCAAGCAAATTATAAACGCAAACGAGTGTGATTGTGTTTGTAATGTCTGTATCCGTGAAAAAACTGGTGGATCGATTTTAACGAGAGACCGTATATGGGTTTTTTGAAGACGCGAAATGAGTCCTCTGTCCTCTGCCGGCAAAGTACATGAAAAGTATGTTGAATTTATTTCATTTCAAAATTAATACAATTTTATATCTATAGCTTCAAGAGCTGAACCAGGGTTCAGCTCTTGAAGCTATAGGTACCTACATATGTGTTTGCTTTTGTAACTGTCTCGCTTATTCCCTAAAGGTTATGCAGAGATATACACCAATACAATATTCACCAATGACAGTATTTGGTCCCTCATGTGTTTGGAGGAGTCTATGGTCCTTTATGAAGGGTGATCTTGATGAACTTGAGAATCGAACACGTTCCTAACTTATCATATTTTCAAAATATGCCACTCTCTTGTGCGATAATGAAAAGATTAGGTCCATGAGATTGCAATCTTAAGATATTGGTTAGGTATACGGGATGGAAAAAATAAATGATCAAAGTTTTATACTTTCATCTTGGATGGTATTTTGGGAATTACTGGACGACGATCTTAATTGACACAAAAGATGGAACTATTATTTTTCTGGATATATTTTATAAGTTTTACTGGCATTATTTTCATTTAGTAGACGACATAGATTTAATACAAGTAATCGTCTTCTCCTCGTACATTAAAAAAATAATAGCATGCTACCACTTATCATTCCCACCCTGTATGCCATTAACTAACCACTTCCCCGACACTAACGCAATATAGGATGACGTCATGCCTACGTTACACAACAATCTTGTGTATTTCCTTGGAAGTGACATCTTAATCACAGTCTATTGAAGTACGGTATGTATATCTAACTCCATTTACACTCGTTCCACTATACTTATTTCAAGTAACTTATGTATTACAGTGACACAGTAAACATAACATAAATAGTGTAATAATAAAAAAAGGAAAGAAAAATGAACAGTCTTACATCGCTATAAAGCTTATTTTAAAACCCTTAGCTGCTCTAAACACTGTAATATTGAAATAATAATCGTAGTACAATCCACAGGTGTGAAAACACTGATATTTTAACAATTTAACTATTTCGATAGCGCTTGGAATTGAATGTGCGCGTAAATGGAATAGTTAGCGATACTGAAGCTGAACCATATAATCTTTAATTTTGTTAAATTCAATCATAATGGTCAATTAACCTCATTAATATTCGTTAAATCGTATCTCTTAGTAAATGTTGGAAATACAAAACCGATACTAATAAAAAGAATAATCGTAAAAATTGACATTAACAAGAACGGCATTTTGGCTCTTTTATAAAATTAATCTCGCCAAGACGAGCCAAGCGAAGCGCAAGGGCACTACCTACCTTTTCTCGAAGTGTTTCGTCGTTTTTTTGAACCCTCATAGAGTTGGTTTCCGATGTACCAAATAGTTCATATTCTCAGGATATGATGTCAATAATAGATTAAACATACAAAGTCTCATTTTATTGATATGACACACTGATGATCATCAAAATGTTTGGCTGCTTCCTGAAGTGCTAGAAAGCTGAAATTTGGTATGTAATCTAAGTTTAGTATACAACCAACAAAAAAATTCATAAACTTATAACTTTCGCCCCCCATCCCCTATAATGGGGGGGGGTGGGGTGGAAGTTATATAGCCAATCATATAGCCATACATTTTTACTGATATGTAGAATTTGTGAAGTTAGGGTCGGTAGAGTTAGGCCGTGTAGATTCAGAAGCTTGGCTCTACAAGAGATCTGATATCTTTGTCACAGGGCAAACCTTATATGGTCGTCTTGGCAACATTTTACATGAAATGTTTTTGGTGGGTATAATAATCCAGCACACAGTCCCAAGCTAGCTAGCTTGGATCTGTGTGTTGTAGCTTGGCCCAGCTGGGCTAGATTATTCTAGACTGGACAGAACGAAAACGGTTAGGTTAGATTAGGTCAATATTAAGAAATCTAACCTCCCGCCTAACACACCTCGGCGGGGGGCCTTGGGAGTCGAAAGCGCGCAGAGTGGGGACTCTGCGCGCTCTCACTTAGCGACCCCCGAGTAGACGGCGACACGGTGTGGTCCGTGTCGCACAGCACCCAGCGAGGGTAACGGGGGACCTCTCTACAGTCTCCCCCGGGACATGCATGAAAAAAAAAAGCAAACGGCCTCTTTGATTTCTCAATATTGAGACACCAACAGCCTTCCACCATTAGTAACGAGAGCTGCGACTTCCATCTTGCAGGTAACTCAAACCCTTTTACAGCTGAGCTTTAAAATTGTTCGTAAAAGCTTTGTCTATTTCAATTTTACCTAGTTTGAAGACTTTAATAACTCTAGTGTTACATAATGTATAATTGAAGGGAATCTTGAAGAAATTAGCTAAGAAAGGTTTTCTTTTTAAACAGTTAACGTCAACTCTCATTTACGGTCTACCACATGAAGACACTCAAGAAAAGTAGAACCAATTTCTTGCAAAATGCTCTGGCATTAAACTTAGAGCAACTTTGGCACCGGGAATGCGGGTAGGTGTCACCGCCGGACTGACAGGTTGGTTTGTTCATAGACATAGGTAAAACTTATACCTGAAACAGAATCAGATATAGTGAATATATACCTTTAATTTGGACACCAGCCTCAATAATTTATTCCTGTTACATAAGAACCTAAATTTTCTTAGATTCTCCAAGGTCAGTAAACTAAACTTAGCTTTCGTATCATTTAGCCAGTAAATTTATTTTGTTCTCCTCAAAATTGTTACAGATGTCCCGCAAAAATCAATTATATTTTTGTAAAACAAATCTCCCCAAATTTAGCCCGAAAGTAGTTGCGGTGATAGCGGTCGCAGCGGGATCGCGGGCTGTCACCAGCCACTAACAGGTTGCTAGATTTGCCCACTATTTTTACGTGTCCCGCACTAGTGACGCGCCATGTCACACCTGTTGTGTGTCGCACTTACAATAGTGAAGTTAAACGTTTTGTTTGGTTTTTTGCGTGCCTGACGCTTTTGTGGGAAATAGATACCATGAAAAACCTTGAATGTGTAATTTTGAAAGCATTGAAGAGTTAGAAAGGAAGGACGGACGATAAGACATTTTTTTATGGGAACGAATGTGGATGAGCATCCTCTTCTGCGCTAAACACAAGGTACAACGATTACAAGTCATAAACCAAGGCATATGAATTTGACTTCGTGACCAGTGGTCAGCGTGACCGTTTAGGAGCACGTGTTTCAACAAGGACATTTGAGGAAAATAATATAAAAAAAGTATCATAACACCACGAAAAAGGTAAAAAGAAGTTATCCGCTACGCACAAAACTCGACAAGGCAGCATCACTAAAGCCGAACGCACACAGGCGGTGATACCGAATGATCCGGCATCGCGTACACCGCCCAATTAAACAGTTTTTACTCCTCCACACATTTGTACCGAATAATGTTGGCTGTGTTTACGCGATGGCCCATGAATAGACTGACCGCGCATTTTGCGGTACCTACATGTATATTAGTTTTTGAAACTAAGTGTGATTGAAATAAATTTCACAGTGAGAGCTTTAGGACATATTTGTTTCGAAATTTAAATTGCGAAATCAATGACGATGTATCCACTGGGTTTATTAAATTTAGTATTTGGTATTTTGTCACTGAATTAAATTGTTATTGGAATTATGTTACCTTTTAGTCGAAATCTATACTATATAAATATATACTATTTTTTTTACTTTCTAACTCGACATAGATTAGAATCATTAAAAGATAACGATGCACCTATACCCACATGTGTCAGTTACATTTTTCACTTTTTATTTTATAGAGTAGTGTAGTTATTCGAATTTTTAGAAATTATACAGAAATAATTTAATTTTGAAATGATTGAACTAATATAATTAACTGGCAATATACTGGCAGCAATTTCCACTCAGTTATCGAAATCAGAGCCAACTTCCCCACAATTGAGGAATCAACAAAACAAGCATATTAAGGAACAGGCAAGAAAACGATAAGCACTGATCAATAATTCAGTTATTCTAGTTAATGTTGGACTATCGTCAAAGGTAGTTCAACTCATCATTTAACTAAAACTCATAATTTATCAGTTCCAAAACGTCAACACTCAATCATGTAATCTGTTATCAGCTTTATATAAAACACGTGGTTAATATGCTCATCTGATCAACAATTTAAATGTAATCTACTAAAACCGCTGGCTAAAGCACGACGCACACCAATTTTAATCAGTCCGTCACCAGTTCATCAATACGTCAGTTAAAAACGATGATATGATGAATTAAATTCTGCACAAAACTGGTATGATCGAAATATAACTGAGGTTGGGATTCAATTAAAATATCAGCTAGTCTGTACTCGCCTGATGAACGAAACTCAAAATATGTGACGACGATTTATTAACATCGTGTGAATTTATTATAAAGCTTTTTACGGTAACTTTGGTGGTTTTATCGCTTCGGTTTTGTTCAGTGTCGTGTCAGTACACTTATCACCTTTCTAAAGGTAAATTAAATTCAATACTCCTTTAACTTCTGTTGGTTTATGGATAAAAAACAAATCTCCTCCGGGTATGCATATGCGATTTGCATGCCCATGCAAGGCTTGAGTCTCTGAAGTTTTTGTCATAATATGGATATAATTTTGCATGATATATTGGCACGGTTGGCGCGCTACGTCTCTTTCTCGGAACAAATATTTTTATGATCTACAGTTGTTTCGAGTCTAGGTGTGTTTGCATGTGACATGTATGTTTGTAAACGGTACCAAGGATCAGGAAAAATCCGAGTGTAGGACAACAAACAGAAACATATTAAACCAAAATCATTAACATAAGAACCTCCGCGAACTAAGACCATTTCGTAACGTCTCTATTAAATTCGTATTCGATATTGCGTTTACGCAGTGAGTGATGTGCATACAACATGTTGTCGACAAACATGTCGGCGGACTGTTTTTACTCATTATACTGACAAATTTATTGCCTTACGCATCAGTAAACAAGAGTGTTAAGCTTAAGGTTCGATCACATTGTTTCTGCAGTTGATATCACGTTCTGGATCAGCGGGATTTTATTAATTTATAAGGCATGGTGGTAAAGATATAAAAAATTAAAGGCGCGCCATATTGATTTGGATTACTTTTTGTGAGAGAATGGATAACTACATAGATACTTTAAATTATTTTTAAGGCTGAAGTAAACTGGCCACGGTGATTGCTAATTGTTTATGTGAAAGAGAAAGTGAATTAATTATTTTTGAAATATTGGGTACCTACTACTACGCAAAAGTTACGAGGAGAGTTCAATGCATTGTATGAATGTAGGTATTATCCGAAGGACATACATGAAAGGCATACGATTTTTGGGAAACTTTATTTTATATTTTAGCACTTAAAGATTTTTTGTTTATATCTACTAGTAGCGATGTTTGGATGATTAAAAATACAATTGGTATCGTTTACTTACGGAATAGGAGGAGTCGTTCGAAGATGTGCCCAAAATGCGTCGGTCAAAAATGTGTTTTCACCGTTTTGACTATACATAATCGATTTTTTCTCCTGATTAGCGTGGGTAGGACTTTTGACTTCAGTGAATAAACGTCATGGAATGTTTTTCTATCATTAGAAATGTTTACATCTTTTGTTTGATTTGAGAGATGAAAATAGCTCCAAAATGCGAAAGCATTCTACTGCTTAAAGTCTATCAAGCGTATTAATGATTAATCATGAGTTTTAGTTTAACATGGAACTCGATGGTTAGTTATGGAATTTTCAGGCCATTTTTGGATAGCTGTGTTAAACCTCGGATAAATTATTCATCTAAGTAGCTACTTCCAATTACATACTTATTTACCATGGCCATTGTTAAATCAGAACTTTGTAGGGAAGTAGGCGTTTAATATTTCTGATAACTTCAGGTTAGATGGGCGAGATTCAGTAATAAATCTTACATGTCAATACAACGAAACTAATGAAATTGCAAAGGCTCATGAAATGAACTTCAAAGGACTTACGAGTTATTAGTTGATTTTTCAATGCTTCTGAGGATTGAAGCGGGCTTCATTATTTTCTTGGACAAAAATCTATTGAAGCCAAGAACCGGTAGCCCGATCTCTCGCCTCAGGTGTGTAGATAGACGAATAACTGACAAACGGGTGGATGGAAAGCGTAAAGGATTTTACATTTTATAAGCTTCTGATTCCCCGGAATTTTTGGAACTGTATTCTCACGGATTACTTTGGATCCGGGTCTTGATTACGCAAGACATATCAGACAGCTACAGCGACCATAAAGGGTGCATCCTTTTCTGGCTACTATATTTTTTCATAAGAACATAGGAAATGGGATGATTATAAGCGATAAGATCAGTCTGAATTTTCTTTCGTATTCAGGGAGCCGGACTAGTGAAGGTCAGATAAATAACTTTTGTACTCGTTAGTACCCAATGCTTAAAATACGTTCGACCATAGACCAAAAAACATTTCATTAATAAAAAAATCCAATATAAACTCATTTCCCGTCGATTGAACCTCTCAGTACAAAGCAATAATTAATTAGTAGTTTTCTATTACTCTCGACCGAGGAAGTAAATCGAGGCTTTTAATAATATTACAGTTTCGACTAGAATTACATTGAATGAAAAGCAACATTGGCGTTCTGTATTATCATAACAGAAACTTAGTATGAATGAAACAGATACTTCATCTATATATATCGTTAAGGACTCATCCGATTTTCTTAACTTTTGTACTAGTCGAATAGGGGTGGAATGAAATGAAATGACTTTGTCTATTAAAGTCAAAAGCGTAGACGCACTTTAATAGTCAAGTTTCCGCGTTGACCGAAAGTAGCTAACACAATTTCCACCGGTAGAGATCGACGTAGAAAAATATGCATTTAAGATTTGCCACACAACAAATTCGCGTGGCAAAATTTCAGTTCGAGCGTCCACCCTACGTATCTGGCATGCAAAAAAGGAACATGATAAATTGTCGTTAATAATACGAAAAACATGCATTTTTTTTAAAGTAAAACAAACGAACAGAGTTTGTATAAATATAACGCGCGTTTTTCATTCGACCGCCTAAAAAATACAGAAGAATTCATAAAAAAATTCAATAATTCATAGCGTCAAAGCTTGTCGCTGTCCATTCGTCGGAATTTGAGGCACAAGGATATTTGGATTGAAACATATTGATAAAAATTCTGTCGTATTTTATTTACGCGGCTACAATAACAATTGGCTGCTTCATTTTCAGATTCAAATAAATCTTGATATCAATTGCTATCGAGAAAGCTCGAATAATTCATTTGACGTGACAAAACTCATTTTATTCGATGTTATAAAAGAAATTTATAGAATTTAATCAGTCAGTGACTCCTCGAGGCACCATTATCGCATTTATTAACACTGTTTATATAAAATATCGCGTGCGCAAAACCGGGTAAGACGACTCAACCAATGCGATATTAACACAGCGAAAAAAAAAACGCGAAACAATCTAAGAGATTTTATTGTTCCGCGAAATTTATTGCACACAATAAAACGTAGTATAAATGAATTATTAACTATCGTTATATTAATAATTCATACGTTATAATGTTACGATAGCGGAAAAGTTATTTTAATTTTTTTCCACTGAGTGGAAGTTACGCGCTCTCTGCGTACAGTCGAGCACTAGAGTGGCCCTAATTAAAACTAATGTAAAATAAATTCAATTACTTATGTGCGTATCGTATGCGGTATCCTCATTTCCTAATAAGTAAAACTTATAGCAAGTTGTTTTAAGTCAAGTGGAAATATGACTAATTTATGCAGGCATTTATACCATAACATTGTTAGTAACTATCCCGGCGATCGCAGTCATTAGACGTAATAATTTCTTAACATTTTAATTAAAATACTGTATCCGATACACGGTATTTCTTGAAAATTCATCGCAGGAATAATTATTTAATTAAACTTTTTATACTTTAATTTCTATAATAAAATACTGTTGCAAGTCGTCTTTGATGATGCACTTCTATAAACCAGGAAGTTAAACAAAAAACAGTTTCTAACAAACTCTTAAATAACAAGCTCACTTCTGCGAGTGTAATTCACAAAAAGTTATGTTAGAAAAAAACATGTTTGATCCCACGGTGCGCGGTGTTGTGAACCCGAGTCTGAGGGGCGGGGCACCTCGTATAATGTTTAGCTGCTTGAGACATTGTAAAATTTACAAGTGACAGCTTAGTTGCAACGCAGACAGCGTAAATTAACCCTTTCAGCCTTCAAACGATGGTTACATCCATCGATTACGAATTATGCAATCGTACGTCGAAGTCGGTGACAGCTGACTGTGGGGATCGATGTGACAATTTCTAATACTGCGTACTTTTTGTAATGATTAAACGATCGAAGAATGACGCAATAATACTAGGCTAAATAATTTAAACCTTTTTACCTTGTATAGTTACGATTATGTGAAGAAATTGACAACAAAATGTTTTAGTTATTTCGTTTTTTGTCGAAGCGTTTGCAGGCGGCAATATGTTATTAAGTTTAAGGCTCGATATAATGATAACCTGCTGTATCTACTTGATCACCATTAAACCAGCTTCTACGATAAGCAGCTGATGAACCTACAATTGAGCATGTGTAGTTATTTCAAACTAAGAAAAAATATCTATGCTTTCGTTAGCAAGGGCAAAAAATTCTTGAACGGTAAACAAGTAAACGGTATTTATACTTTTTAACAAAACATCGTTATCATAGCAGGAAAGCGTAGAGTAGAAACACGTAACTCCAGTTAGCCACAATACAGGGGTCACTTGTCCAAAAAAAATAGGGTTCCCCGTTTTTCCAGGCGTGAATATAAAGTTTTTAAAACCAAAATATGGCTTCGGTATGCATTAGTCGTACGTACAAAAAGTCTGACGGGCGTGCATTTCCTGAGCACCCTGTATGGTGTTCCATTAGACGGAAATCGGAATACACGCTCAGAAGGTGAGGCCCGCCAAAAAAGCTCGCGCACCGTCCAACGAATAAAAATAAAATTTCGTTGCGAGTATTGATTTAATACGCACGTGGAGCCGCACCAGGACGGGGGGTGACGCAAAAAATAAAATTAAAAAATATGCATAATAAAAATTTGGTCGATAACGATGCGTCCCTCGCGACAGAGTCGAGCCGACGTAGTAAATGCGTGGGGGTGGGGATCGATTATTTTAGAAATTACACCTCCGTAGCTTTATTTAGGAATGCAGCTTGATACGATTTTGGGATTTTGTGCATTTCAAAACAAAAATTGAAGTGTGACATGACGTTTATTGAATTTAAAATACCAATACGGTGATTTTAACATATTCTTATGTTTATGTAGGTTTTGTTTTACAGGACCAAAGTGAGACTAGTACAAAATATGTTAATAATAATTCACTTCGCGACACTGAAAATTATTAATAATTCCTGGATAATTCACAAGGTCTAACCAAAAAGTACAGGACTCGCTCCTCTAAGAATAAAATACGAGTTGATTTACATTCACTTCTGATGTCCATACTCTCCATTAAGGCCTTTCCTACGATTTTTACCCAGGTATCGTAAGCAGAGCCGATAATTCCACAAATGCAGGTACCTACTACAATTATACATTATTCATGAACAATATTACTAAGGACCAAAAGATAAAAATTTAAATAAAAAATTATCAATAACTACATCACAAGTGAGGAATGGAGCAATTTCCGATCACTTGTCAGTTGTTTGTCTTCTCGTGTGAATGGGTCCTAAGTGATGACGTGTGACGTCACAGGAAGCGGCGAGCGCCATATTAGTGGCTCTGATGAGTGTGTGGGCCAGTTCCGTTTGACCCACAGTTTGGGTATGCTGCACACTGTAGCAGTTGCAAGACATAAGTGGTTGAGAACCTTTATCATACACTAAGTTCTCAATAACAAAAAGATGAAAATGTGTTTCTCCGCAGATATATGTTTTTACAGTTTCTATTTATAAAAATTGAGGATACATTGACAAAATGAAAATCATCATCATTATATCTCAGATACCTGCCTACCCTTATTACCCCTATCATTGCGACACGAGATAGTTATTCGAACTCAGTCAAAAGACTAGAAAACTTTAATGACCTCTTACCACCATTCTTACAAAAGCGCAATCATCAAACCGATGGCACGTGACGTGCGCATGCGATTCGTCCGGAAACTTGCGTTACTCCATAATGGTCGTACTCCTTTATTTTCAAGTATTAAATAAGTGCTCTAATAGACGCATCCGCGGCTTGTTCCTGTCGTCGCATAAAGTCAAATTGGCGCTTGTGCGAGAATTGAAGAAAACGGTATTGTCAAGGCCGCCTTGTGATTACCAATTTGTCTGTTTTTATATGCGTCAATGTTTGATTTGCGAGTTCCGCTTGCATCTTGGCGGAAACGTTTTGATTGTAATAGTAGATTGATGCAGTTAGCTGATTGAAAATGTGGCAAGCCTGTTCTATATCAAATGATCTGTGGACTAAAAGAAACAAGGAGTCCCAGTAAATCAAAGTCAAACATTATATTTCACAGACACTGAAAGCATCGGGATTCTAGTTCTAGAGGCATCGCGACAGACTGGTGGTAGGACGACCAGCCAATTGTGACTCATACCGAGAGCATTAGCAGAAAATTGAGTATAAAGAGGAAAGCCTGTACAGTTTGCTCGGCAACCCTCAAGCTACATGAAGACGCAGATCTGTCAGTAACTCTACGGCAGTCAATCAAATTATTATTATGGTACTGACAGTGGAGACAACTGTAAGTGCCTGTATCCTGATATTGTCCACTAGTTTTTATTTTTGCAATTGAGACGATATTTGTCAGGTTCAGATTAGCTGGCTAGACGCCCTTGATGTGCCATGTTGCTGGGCATTATTATAGACCGAATGTGAATATGAAGAATATCAGGCTAGTCGGATACACTTTCTCATAGCATTTCATGTAACCTAGTTGCTTTACCATGTGTTCTCTGGTATCTTCCTTAATAGCTTAATTTTATATTAAAGGTACGGTGGCCAGTTTCTACGGTTTAAGGATGTTCAGAAAAGACACGAAGAAATGTGGTATCGGCAAACGTTGGTTGTAGACCTTCCAACATGGCGACGTCTTGTGCAAGAAAACATATAAAAATTTGATAAGAACAGTACGGATCTGGATGACGAAATTATTGATTAGCTGTAAAATCGACCGGTTTTAGTTGTGGATGGTACCCTGACGTGTCCGTAGTGATCAAATATAAGTATATAATTTCATATACCTATATAAATTGGCGTTTTGGTGGAAGAATAAATGAAGTTTATATTCCAATTTTCCCCTTGCTATTACTTGTAATTACTAACTATACAATTGATGACATAAGACTGTATTCAAACATGCGGGATATGGTGCGATAGGTGATAATTTTACTTAATACAACAAAATGTTTGTTTGTATTCTAATACCTGCGTAAATGACCAGCCAAACGATTATGTATTTTACTGCTATTACCGTCTTTCTTTACCACGTTCAGAAACTATTATCGAATTTAGCCATTATGTCGTAGTATCAGCCATAGTAGCCATAATATCAGGTCGCTGTAATCACTGGCCAAAATAATATTTTTTCTAATAGATTTAAAATTAAATTTATATAAACACTCTTACTCGACTTTGACGTTTTAAAGATTTTTCCTCTTCACCAGTTTTATAGCATTGCCAATATCGCTTAAAGACGCACCAGTAGATATATCGCGCTAGAAAATAGTTCGTATCGCGCTGTAAGGTGTGGACACGCCTTTGCGGTGTAAGAAAGGCTTAATAGTTCGCCAATTATCGATGGATGACAGGTGGCACCACCTCCACATTTCTCAGGGTAGTTTTGAGGTAATTACTGCAGTGTGATTTTATTATGAACCTATTGGGTTTCCACAAAACGATTCCCCGTACAGAGCGATAGGCAGTTATTTTGTAAGAATTCTTTTTTATCGCTTGGGTTGGGATTATTGAAGGGCTCGTAGCTACATAGCTACCGCACGGATGTCTGTACTTGGATGGGTTACCGTTTTTTACATATCGAAACCTCTCCGTGTCTCGGAAAGCGGGTGTCATACGAATACCAATACCAATACGATAATACCAATACGGGTGTCAGTAGCCCAAAAAGTTTGACCCAGACTTACCTCAAGAATCAGATCAGACAGCAGAAGCTCCGTGTAAAATACTGGTCTTCAGCCATAACCAGTTAGACTGCACCCGAACCCCGTAGTTGGGAAAAGGCTATGTAGATAGAAGTAAGAACATGCTCCCCTCCATATTCATTTTTTATTTACAAAAAGCAATACGTGATAGCTTTTGAAAAAGGATATTTCCACCCACAATATGCGCTTCAACAGGGAATGTGAAAAGTTAAAATAAAAAACGAAATTATACCTTGTATCCGTCCGTTTCATACAATATATAGTACTCACGTAAATGCCATGATTTTATAATATATAGTCTTACTCTACGATGCAAGTCACAATATAAGCGCTTCCAAGGAAATAAACTTTCACGAAAATACTTTCCACATCCTTCGGCTTATATGTCAACGATGAAAACTTGCATTATAGAATAAAAAAGAATGTCGCGTGTGTTAGGGCTGGTGCACATACATGCGACAAATGTACGGTAAAACAAATGAACAGAAAAATAGAATGCGAATCGATTTAAAAAAAAAAGTAGGTAGATTTTAATTGAATTTTATTTCAATCGGGAGATGGCGGCAGCCGTGAATTCATGACAATGCATTATACGATTTGCGGTCTGTCCGTCAAAATTATGTCTTACTAGACACCGGCCACCTATCAATTAATAGAAGATGACAAGCCGATTGGTGCAGTGTCTGCGTTCGCTGTTCTGGGTTAGATTCACGGATATAACTATTTCAAGGGCAAATTAAAGGAAACAACTTTGTGATTTAAAAAATAACAGCTTCTATAATAGTCTGCCTAACTAGATTGCTATAATACCTAACAAATAATCATATGAAAGCTATCGTAATCGGTCTATAACCAGGGCCATTAAAGATAATTTTATAAACGTACATGCAACGTCCTTTCTTGAAATGAATAAATGATTTTTCTATTAAGTACTAGGAATTGCGATGCCATATGACATTTTTACGATCAATTATATGACAACACGTCATTCTAAGTGATTTCTTTTTGCATATTTAACTACTCTCGGTAAGTACATGTATATTATTGTAACATTTAATTTAGCGAGGTGTAATGCAACAAAATTACGAGGTATAATGTCCGGGTCAATTGGTACCCACCCTTAAGGTAAAGCCATATTGATTTTACTTTCTGGTTATGAGTAGTTTGTATAATATTTGGTGATTCTTTTTTAATGTATCGTGTTGTTTCGTTTTGAGAATTGAAACAATGTGATGTAACCTAATAATAATCTGAATAAGAAAATATTCTATCGTTGTATACAGAATGAAAGATTTCATAACAATATAAAACAGGGCCTGTTTTACCAGTTGCTGATAAAGCGTCTGATAGTAATCAAGCAAGTGAAATATCAGGTAAGTTAAAAACAGCTACTAGATTTAATCATCTCATGCTATTATACATGCGAAACTCTGCCTGTCTGTTTGTTACCACATCACGATTAAACCACTGAACCGATCGTTATGAAATTTTACAAAGAGGTAGCCTGGGTCTTCGAGGACATTGGCTTATTTTTACTAATTAGAACGAAGCCACGAGCAACAGTTAGTTGTTAATAAATCTGAGAGTATAAGAGCAAGATTTACTATCAAAACTTGAAACGGAAATAAAATAAATGCATTTTTAAGTTTCATTCTTATTGACGACACGACTGGCGCAGTGGCAAAGCGATTAGCATTATGTGTTACGCGATGCGGGTTCGATTCCCGCACGGAAGAAATATTTCTATGATCTACAGATACTTGTTTGGGCCTGAGTGTGTGTGCATGTGACATGTATACTTTAAACTGAACCCACATATACACATACAGGGATAGGATAGTGTGGGGCAACGTTTTTATACAAAATTACCTGTCTTTTTAACGACATCATATCACAAACACGTCAGTGGCCTAAAGCCCATATTCAAAACGATAGTTTCGCGCTGGTGACGCAAAACCACAAGCCAAACCAAAAAGACATTATCATCTCATCAAACCAATCAAAACACATTGCATGATTATCTATAGATCAATATTCTGATATAAATTATGAGGAGCGTGTGTGTAATGCACATAGCCTGCGATAGGCTTCGATTATTGAAAATAGCTTGCAATAACCGTTTGTTGTTTCAAGAATTATAGTTTCTTAGAACACCCCGATTGGCTCCCTATTTTAATGTCGAGAAAATACATACAACGGCCTGTAAACATCCAGTGTTGGCAGTGGGGTTGAACCATTATGAATTAAGGTTGGTGTAATCAGACATGGGGCTTATTCTTGAAGTACTTCTACCAATAGTACTGTAAACAGTGTTGCTAACTTTATCACTTCATCGGTACATGAATGCCGGTTGGCGCGGTGGATGAGCGATCGTCTGCTGTGCTACGTGTCGCGGGTTCAATTCCCGCACGGAACAAATATTTAAGCATGTGGCATTGTGACTATATGTGTGTGTGTGTCAACGCACGTAGTAAACGCAATCAGGATACAAGAATTAACCGTAACGTAGAATATCTGATACGATTCTAACAGCACGGTCTGCAGTGGTTAATAGATAAGTTTTCGTTGCTACGTATAGTAGGTTTGATTCCTCCACGTAACAAATATTTGTCTTACCTAGATAGTTGTATCAGGTCTGAGGGTATGTGATTTGTATGTCACGATTACGATTACGATTCAGGAGAAATTCTAAAAGTAAGGTCGATTATATCGAAGATTTTTGTAAAGGTTACTTTTAGAATTTTTCCTGTATCGTTAGATTTTTTTACTTATTTATATTTACTTACGAATTATTCATATTATGTAGATATTAGACGTATTTAAATAAAGGTTTTTTTTACATTTAGTAGTAGTGTTCTGGCCGGTTCGTCCAACGAATTAGTAAGCTGACCCTATTCTTAACACTGATAATGCATTCATACAACTGTGTTCTAATTTTCTTGCTAATAAGTTATAAACTGAAATAATGAAGTATTCGGAGAATAATTGGTTATACCGCTGTACAGAGGCGTTAAAATACATTGTTTACTGTAATACCTTTTATTAGGTTGCATTTGTCTGTACAGCTGACTTTCGAATATCATCATATTTATGTGAGGGTTATTTACCCACGAAATGCAGAAATACTAATAGCTTTTAACTGGAAGAAGATTAGGGAAGATCAGGGATTATATTAAGATAGAAGATAGTTCTTTTTAGATGTTCTTTTTTATTTTCTAAAATATACTAATTTATGGAGCCGTTTCTATACTTTATGACGGTATGATTTGTACGATTATAAAAAAATCACACTTCATTTTTAACTGCAAAACGCATTGCTAATATTACTATGTTTAGGCATTTTACTCTTTCGCTTCATTTTCTAATTTAAATTAATAACAAACTAATCCATGAAGCCGAACGAGAGACATACGCATAATGCGATTTATTGCATAACCAACAAAAGCAATTGACCCAGAAACATCCCCGCGAATAAAAACCCGTTAACCCTCATATGATCGTGCGAATGGGTCCTGATCGATAATCCTAAGTCGTCCCCAACAGCTGAGCTAACTGTGCGCAGTGCTCGCTGCTCGCCGCCTGCGCACTGAGCTCAATCGAACGCACTGCGCAGAAACAACATGGCCGTCAACCCTACGAATTCACATTAATTCTGCGCCCCCACGCATTGTACTCGCACCCGTTTTAATTATATACAACAGGCAGTTATAATACAAAGTTTTTAAGTTTAAGCAATATTTGGGGACGGGAGCTGCGTCCTTTTTTAGAACAATTTTTGATTTATTGTAATTTTTAGTAAATGAATTATTCTCATAACCAAATTAAAAAGTTACTGTATTGTAAGATATATATGAGACTAGCGGAGCCGACAGACGTTATCCTGCCCCAAGCTGTTTTAGAACTCGATCGCAGCGCCACCTACCAGTTCCAATTGTGTGTTGAAACCATCCAGGAACCCATTGAAATATACACACAAAATTTCATCCAAATGAAATTATTTATTATCAAAATCGGTCCAGCCTTTTAGGAGTGAGGTGACAAACACACGTACAGAAGTATTATATACATATATTAAGATGTATAAAGTGCTTCGTATCATAGGATTTATTCAAAAAGAAAATATATGAAATTCCTAACTGACAAAAATTGAATTAAAACGCTTACTTTTGACTGCCTCATTGGTTTTAGTGGTCGTAAGCGCGACTGCTGAGCGTGAGGTCCTGGGTTCGATTCCGGGTCGGGCGAAAAGCTTTTGAGTTCTGTATGTCAATTCACAATGCCCAGTAAATGGTATTAGACTGGGCGAGTCTTTTGCCATTTACTGGGCATAGTTCCAGATCTATTACATGGGACTTAAAAACGGCATCGACGAAATGTGGGTGTACAATAGTACACCTCTGCCTAACCCTTTGGGGAATACAGACGGGATGCTATGCTATTATTATGTTTTTGTTATTTTGGGAAATTATTATAAGATAACAAATTCTATCTCACAGATATTCTGAAAGGATTGCCCCACACTAGGAATAATTCCTGTATCGTGGGTGCGTTTACAAACACATATATTCACATACACAAACGCCCAGACCCGAAACAATTATCTGTAGATCATACAAATATTTGTTCCGTGCGGGGATCGAACACGCGACATTTAGCGCAGAAAGCTAACTGCGCCAACCGTGTCGTCAAAATTATTAAACAATACAGTTTTCTGTAGATAATTTTGATTTGAGATTGAGAACCGGTAAACAATAAAATACGAAATAATTCAGACCACGATTCGGTATACGCAGAAAAATGCGCTAGAGAGCAAAATATTTTTTAAAAAACATCCTGGTTGTAATACCTACTTACCTCTGTTCCCAAATGAAAAGGTTAAAGATTTTTATTGAAAACTAGCGACCTGCCCCGGCTTCGTACGGGTGCAATTCATGTAACAACAGAACTGTCAATCTGGCCGTCACATTTTTTTATTGAGATTTTCATACAGAAATACCATCCATATTTCCGACTTTTCCTAAATTTTTATACTTACAAACCTTGTCCTGACAATTACAAACACAACAAAAAAAGAATTAGCCAAATAGGTGCAGCCGTTTTGATGTTACAGAGTACATTTTTGGCAATTGATTTTTATTTATATATAGACTCCATATCGCATTTCTTCGAACCTGCAAACTAGGTCTTGCTCTAACTATACGCAAATATAAGCTTATAACTTTCTACTAGAAAGGCGTATATGGCCGCAATATTTTAAAATAAACTGAGTGATTAAGTAAACACTAAAAGTCTTGCAAAAAGCTCTGAAGTACTTATACGATTTAAAAGTACACAGTGTAGTGTCTTAATTATGTCATTTCTATGTTAATCACATTTATATGCGATGTATGACAGGCTGGCGGCGCGCGCCGGTTGAAAAGTCCCCCCTCTCATTAAATTAGTCCAGTGGTTGGAGCACTATGCCTTTACTTGAGTTACGCACTGATTGATGTAAGTGTGAAACTCGCTCTCTCAACCCGCGTATGAATTAGCGAACATTGCCTGAATGCCTTCTATAGAGGCAATAAACACGGAAAGGAGAAATAGTGTTGGGCTTGTGGCAAAATTTTATTTGCGCTAACAGTAACCGTGGTAAGCGCGGGTTACGTACTTAATATCATAGTCAAATTTTAATTTTATTATACATGAATAAGTAAAGATGAAAAGGTACAAAAAGGTTTTAGATATAATGATTCCATGTTACAGCAAACCAATGCACTTAGACCGGACGATAAGAAAGAAGGCAGCTTGAAAATAATCCTTGCTCCAAAGGAAATTAATACATCGCTAATAAGCGACACTGATTCATTGATATCATTGATTTCATTAATACTGTACTATTTGATTCTTCATGAGAATATTCCGTTCATTTTCAAAACAAAACTGGTTTTATAGGATAAAGTCCTATAAAATTATTAACATGTTATTTAAAGTCAACTAAAAACAGGACACTACATATCCAATAACTTTCAGTTAATTAACTTAATTAACTTTAATTGCTAATAAAACAAGGTATCGGTATCCATTTTACTAAATTTTACCGTTTAACTTCGTCGTTATTAAGTAGGTACAACCAATCAATAAAGTGGTAACCGATGAATAAATTATCTATTATTTACTTTCAGTTGACTAATCAATGGCCGGATAAACATCGGATAATTTATTGATCTGATAAGTTCATAGAAAACTTGTTTTAAATTGAATTTTTTCATTTCAAATTAACAACTAGATAACTTTCATTCCGGCATTCAATGATCGGACCTAAGTTATATAATTACAGTTACTCATAAGTAACTTCACTTTTGATTACAATATACCTACAAAAGCGGCCCATCTATGCGATTCTCCAGCGACTAGAGACCATTTAAAAATCGAGATATATTTATATAAAACAAAATAAGCGGATATCTTTACTATAAACACTCGAAATTATTTCGATTTTTGAAAATATTTCTGTACTGTACAGAGAATTCGCTCCCTGGTACCAATGGTGTAGGTCGTTTTCACGGCGTAGCATAGTACACACTCTATGATATGCCTTTATAATTGATCTCAATTAATATATTTAATATACATATATGTATATTCTACATTCTAGACTGTCTCATTAGTCTAGTGGTCGCAAGCACGACTGTTCAGAGTGAGATCCTGGATTCAATTCGTGGCTCAGGCGAAAATTCTCAGTTGCAGCTCGGAGTTTGGAACTGTGCCCGGTAGATGGCAATAGACTCGCAATTACACATCTACACCACTGCCTAAACCTTCGGGGAATACAGGCATGATGCTATGCTATATAATATATAATGATATATGTATATTCAGTCAGTAAAAGGTCACTCGATACGAGAATTATTCAACAAATTAGCAGTATGTAAACACTGTATCAAGTTTTCTATTAATGTAATGGCTTCATAATTATGTAAAGAAAACCTTGGCTGAAATGAGGACAACCTGATTTTTAATGACCAAAATTTCGGACGTATCATTTTACCATCAAAACTACTTCGTAGCATACCCGGACCTTTTCTGACTAAGTAAAGATTGGAGGGTTGTTTTTCTGAAGAAATCTGTTTTAAACCCACGTCAAAACTCGCTCTGTAATATAATAGATGACTAGCTTCAGCTCGCGACTTTGTCCGCGTGATCTACATATATAATTTATAGCTTATATTACTCGGGGATAACATAGCTATCTATCGGTGAAAGAATTTTCAAATTCGATCGAATTTTCAATTCTGATCATTCATTACGAAGATTACCCCTATATAAAAACAAATTTTACCACTTTATAATATTAGTATAGATTAAAAAGTCAAGCATAGACATTGATCTCCTCCTTATCAATACAGGATCAAGTCCTTTTTCCTAACAAATCAAACACACGCCTAATAATGACTAATATTTGTGAATTTGTGTACATCGAGAGCAAACCTAGAGGACCCCTCGACATTCAGCAGATTTGACGGTCAACTGTATAGGCAGAAAAATATCAATGCTCATTGAAACTTTAGTACGTTTATCAGATAGCCGAAGGCCGAATACCGAGAGCCGAATGCTGAAGGCCCAATCGTATTAGCAAATCCGTCGTGCCTCCCGTACGATAGCTTCTGTTTAACTCAAATGAATCAATAACATCAGTCTAAAGCCACAGCGTTACCGCAAAATCTGTTTCCCAATCGCTTCCTTTCCTGGACAGAATGACAAAGTCAACGATTAGAAAATAATAGAATATGTATGTAATAATTGAAGGTACTGTAAAATACATATTATATGCGGGATAGGCATGGCAACAAGTCGCTCAAAAGAGAGAATACTGGAAGAAAAAAGGGGAGGCCATTATCCAGCAGCGGGACACAATAAAGGCGAAAAAAAAAAAAACAGCTTTAGCATGGTAGTTTACGTAGTTCAAAATCAGACTATCATTTGAAGAAAACAATGAAGGGTACCCTTGGAACAAGACGTAAATTAATTACCGTCTCATATCAATGCAAAAGTATCTCAAGCCAACTGCACATGTTAAAAAACTCATGCATTAAAAGATACTACTTCGACGTTCCAAGAAAACTCCCAAGTAAAATCAGGATCGCTACGCAATTCATAATATGTATAAGGTAGCCAGCAAAGAATAAATTACTAGATAAAGACATCAAAGTCTTGCACTACATAACGACTAAACATGGCAGGTAATAGTGAGCGTGAACGTCGCTCGTTTAGACGTCCCCAACACAAATATATAAAACGATAATGCTATATAATTGAGGCACTCGCGTCTCGCAATACATTTATTCAAACGCGTCGTCGGAACGCGACAAATTATCACGCGCGCCGACAAAGGGTGCCATGACGTCACACGACTAAAAACATTCCCAGTGCGCCATTAAAAGGGAGAGATCTAGCACTTTTATCGTGCTAACCCAAAGCTTTGCTGTACTCAATGATGCAGTAAAGCAGTGCGCTAAATTGAGGGACAATCCAACCGGCTTGCAGGCGCATAATTTTTTGGGTACCGCAAGCCAAAGCGTTATATTCAAATTATCGCTGTGCCCTCGAACAAACAGATAATTAGCGAAATTGATTGAACATTGACCCTTGAAGATGTTGGTATCTACAATTATGAAGACTGAACGCTGACAATTTCATTGTAGAGTTCTTAAACTTTTAGCTTATAACATTTTAGCCATTGTTATAAGAAATAAGAAAGTCTAGTCCAAAAGTAAGGATACAATATAGAGTAAGTGCATTTGAGTTTCAAGTGGCATTGGGCAGAGTGTGGTGACGGTAGGTGTAGATGCCTGGCGGAATTGAGTGTGGGTTGGCAGTGGCATTTCAGACGGCATAGAGAGCTAGGAGACCGATAGCAAGTTGGGTCGAGGACTAAGACCTGGACAAGATTGGGTATTTTGGGACTTTTGTTGGCTGGACAAAAGCTAAGCCTGATGATGATGATTATAATGATGAAGTAGATATTCCAAATTTCGTAGTTTCAAAAATCATATGTACCTATTTTATGGACACTTAGATAAACTTAACTCCCTTGTTAATAACATATTACGACATACACTAAATAAAATACGGAACCTATTTAAATATACTAGAAATTGCACAGAATAATTTTCACGCATCTGAAAGGGCGGTTACACACGACACTAGTGTTAGGTGTTATTAAAAGATATGCGACGTCGCTCGCGTAGTACAACATAAGTACAGTCAGACTGGTGTAAAATAAAAGCCTCACACGGAGACCAGTGAAAGGGGTAATCGCGGCAGTGCGGAAAAACATAGCTAGCAAAAGAAACTTAAAAGATTCACGCCATACGTTTTATAAACAACTCATTTTTAACCACATAATTATCCTATTCATTGAGGTTTAATTTAGCACCGCTTTAAATTCAAATATGGTTCGGTTCAACGAAAATCGAACGATTTAATATGAAGTGGTAAAAAGTCCGGGTTTAACAAACAATAATAAAATATTCCAATCAGCTCAGATGTGGGCATTGTACAATTAACAATGTATGTACTACTTACGTTAATTTAATATACCTATACGATTCAAGCTGAACGAAGTTTCATGTTCCGTTCGAAAATGAAAATACTTACCTTTGATGCGGTAGATTTGTGATATTGCTGGTGCGTATAAAATACATACCTGGAAACAAAATAACATCAAATGAAAAATGTAATATTTAACAATGAAAAACATGAGCAGGTTAAACAAAGTTTAACTTTACATTCACATAAAGGGTGGTTAACAGCTAAATAATAAATAACAAAAATTGATACATTTTGGTTTTTATTTCGTTTGCACTCAAAGAATGGCCAGCTTGCCTGCTGGAGTTGGGCTGGGCTCTATGTAATTAGACCAATTTAAATCTTAATTAATATTAATTGTCCGACGGCGGAACGAATCTGTCGTATAAGTACGGCCGTGGAAAAAAGTCTTAATGAACATCTTACATTTTATTTAATTAACGGCGCTAAAGTTGAGAGGGAAATTTAAAATTTCGAATGCGAACGCATAGTTCCAACGGTCGGCGCGTCGCCTTTGCGAGTTTGAAGCGTTCTCGAGGGCACACGTCGAGTTGTGCGACGTCGGCGCGCTCTAAGATTTTTTCACTCGACTGTACAGTAAAATAATACGTACTTTTATCCTCGCCGTACTCATTGTTGTCGCTTCAATACAATGCGATGCCCCTAGTACTCTTAATACGGATGTTAACATTTATTATTCTATTAAATTATCCAGTTGCTTCTGTATCAAGTTTATTTTGTAATGCCGTTCTTGATCAATGGAAGATTTTACGTTCATACATTGACTTATAGAGGGAACTGTTCGGATTCTTTACAAATTTTGAACTGATATTGACCTTTGGTTAGAGGTTGAGATCATTCTACAATGAGTAATTTAAGTAGGTAAATTCGGAAGCATTATAGTTATTGCAAAGTTCATTAACTTCAAAGATATCGGAATAATATTCAAAGTGATTAAACGGAATATTGGTGGTAAATGAATCTGAAAGTAACAGGCAGTTATAGAATTGTAGCAGAACTTCTCGGGTCGTGCCGCGGCTCGCCATTCCCCTCTATGAAACTATACAAAGTTATTATTTTTAATTTACATCCGTTTCAAGTTATTTTTTTTAATATTCACCTGTTTTAAGTAATGATACTGCTCTTTTAGGGATGCCAAAACAAGAAAATGACAGATCATATTTAAGTATGTCAGTACTCTGCGTACGTTTAATATTTTAAAATGAAGCAGTCAAATACAATAACTAAGAGAAGTTCTTAGTTATTGTATTTAACTTCTTATCATTTACCATCAATATTCCGTTTAATCACTTTGAATATTATTCTGATATCTTTGAAGTTAATGAACTTTGCAATAACTATAATGCTCCCGAATTTACGTACTTAAATTACTCATTGTAGAATGATCTCAACCTCTAACCAAAGGTCAATATCAGTTCAAAATTTGTAAAGAATCCGAACAGCTCCCTCTATAAGTCAATGTATGAACGTAAAATCTCACGTACGCAGTACGCTTTGCAGAAATACGTTACGTTACAGAGGCATTGACACATCATTTAATGAGGATGAGAAAAGAGATACTAAAAAAAACAATAAGATAACACCCACTGAACAATAAAACCTTCGATAAATAGGTCGACAGATCGACAGCCCTGTCTGCATAACAATGTCGGCTTAATGCATTGTATCGCCAACAGATGTCGCGCTTTTTCCACAATAACGGAACGACACTTGCGACTACGACTTGTAAGACGAGACAATGTCGGGCCTACGCACACAGACAATTGTAAGTTACTTGACTGTAGAAGTAATTCACGGTTGTGTTAAAAAGTATTCCATCCAGTCTCAGAATTAAACGAGGGTGGAGATAGAGACAAAACTGTAATTTAGTTAATCATGAGATTTTTGGCAACCCTGAAATCGGTGCATTCGTGGTTTTTAGGAATGTTTGCATATTGTTCTTCGGGATTTGAGACTGTTTAGTTGAATTACGACACAACATTAAATAAGTTAATTGCAACACTATAAAGTAGGTACCTAGGCGTAAATAATACTCCGAAAATAAATAAATACATAAACAGTGAAACAAAAACTACAGTCTGATTTATACAAGCAATCTCATTTCAATTCACAATCGCTTCGCATAGCATCGTAGTGTTGACGGCACCGATACCGCACACAGCGAGACCATTAATTATAATAATTAAAAAATTTTATTCAAGAATAAAATGTTGCAGTTTAAAAATATAGTGTGCGAAAGTGGCACGAGTCCGATACGGAATAATGAGCCGCTTGGAAAATGGACCGCAACGCTCCCGTTGTGGATATAACAAACAATGCATACGAAGAAAATTTAGTCGTAAACAGTGTTCTAAGCGCGACTAAGTGCGACGTTAATTATTAGTTTAAGTATTCATAAAAATGTTCGTTTACGCCGACCCCCGAGGCGGAAGCCGGCAAAAAGTTTTATTTCAACTTTATTGTAGCGCGCCGCAGCTGGCGTTTCGGCGGCGCGAACGACTCGCGACTTATTGATGCGACTGGTTGTCAGATGACTTGCGACTAAACGGACGCACAGTACGCCGTTAACTGAATATCAGGGAAGATATGGATAATCAGCACTGCGTGATACGCCGGATTCATTTTGTTGGAACTAGTATTGAAACGTTCGAAACATATTAACTTTTCAAAAATTATTGATGTCTATAATATGTGTTGCACTGGATATAAATAAATTATTACTGTTCATTCTTTATTTCGATTAATTAAGTTTAGATACACAATAATCGAAGTTACACAGTCTTGAGTACGTAGAAAGCTTTATGTACACTCGAGTAATATTTATAATATATCATACGCAGCCGGCCGCTGTCTTGTCTGTCTGTCTGTCAGGGTTCTCGTCGCCATATACGAAACACGACCTAAAGAAATATTTTAATTTGGTGTTCTGAGAACCGAAATTATAAAATTTCAACTGCGACTCCGCTTTTTCTCGCCTATACCTTATTAATATAGCTTTTATTGTGTTTACCATTTTATTTTGTTCATAAAAGTTATTTTACCGAGGTGCCCGAGTCTAAAATACTGTTAAAAGGATAATATTACGAATTCAGCTGAGCTGAACAAGCTTTTGTTAACTTAGACAAAAACAGCTTCTATTATTGTGTCAACATACACGCTCGCAAATATAAAATTGCAACAAAACAAAGCGATATGTTAATAAACAAATAACCCTACGCAGTGTTTTCATCACTCATTCTTAGTAACATCATTAAACCGCTAAAACGTACGGAACAGTTTTAATTTTGTTAACAAAAATAAACAAATTCAACAAAGCAATTGTAAATCAACTTCCAAGAAAATGAGAGAGTTATGTGTATAACATTTCTTCTTTTTTTTCGTGCAAAACGCGAAGGAAGTTAAACGCAATATATTTTAATACGTTTTTTTCTCTGAACGTACAACGGTTGACAGGAACCGACTATAAATAAAAATACATACACGTCGCACTGAATTATACCATCTGTCAAGCCATTTTTGATGTTATTTGTATGAAAATAGATATTACAATGTCATATTAGATGTCATAAGAAATATGCATAAGGTAGCGAAGCGTAGTACGTTATGTCAAAAAATTTCAGAAGAGTAGTGTTATCGGTGTTATCACACTTCTTAAGTACAGTATTGGATACTACTGCGCATGTACTTCCTATTGGAACTTTAGAATTAATGTGAGCTAGCTCGAAATACCTGTAACTTCTGATTTTGCTATAAACTGGCTTTAAAAAGTATACTTTTTTGTAGACTTTCTTGCTCATTTCCTACAAACTGCATTTTTTTAATTAGGGCACTTTCTTTCCGAGCGTGCGGTATGTTCCTCTAACCATGGATCACATTTCCCCAAGCCTCTTTAAAGGTAAACACCCTAATCTTCAGAAAAAGACATAGACAGTCCCGTGATCCGCAAATATCATTTCCAAACTTTTCTCTGGCCGATCTTTTTTATCAAATCGATCGTTGTTAGTTCTCATCTTGTCTAAAAACTAAAACAGATTTATAAGCGTATCCGTGTTGTCACCTGTGACCCATCTTTAGTTGGAGCCTAACTTAAGCTAAACTCACACGACAAGTGCTTGCTTATCTTGCTAGAGTACACGGCTTGACTTCAATAGACGGCCTGTTTGAATGTGAACGCCTTGGAACAATCGGTATGGTTCTAAACAGGCATCAAGCGCTTGTCGTAAGCACTCAGACTAAGATAGCAATGAAAGGTATTTCAATAAAAAATACATTTAGTTCGTTCAGTTCTTCTTCTGTCATGTCGATACGAGCTTATCCATTGGGAAGATTATCCAGTCAGCAACGGTGGTATGGAGGCTGACTGTCCAGGATACGTCCGACGATCTCAGGTATTGTTCTCATGGAGACTCTTTCCTTGCACTCCAATTTAGTTATACAGCTATAATCCTGCTCTTGCGATTGATGTTCACCATAGTTAAGATCGCAGGAGACTCGAGAAAGGATTGACTAATTGTTCCAAATGAACTGCACCCTCCCTCCGCTAAGACACTGGTCGGTCAGTGTTTCACCCGGACAAGGTTCCTGACTTCCGTTACCTACGATAACCTTTACGATTTATACATGACCAAACTGTTCACTTCTGTATACGGGGTTCTGTATCAATGATCTAAATACTGACTCGCTATTCAGTTCAACATCAATGTCAATATATTCACTATACAAAAGTTTCGCCAACTAGATTTATAATACGTGTGGTATGTATAAAATAAATAAAACACATTACAAATTCGTTGCAACACAGTTTGTATGAACGGAAAACAATAATAATTATAATGTAGATATAAAATAATATAAATAACAACTCGGTAGATTGGATATAACGTTAATTGGTCTATTGTTTAGTAGTGAATGGAACTGCTAAGAACAAGAATGAATGATGCAAAAACGGATGCGATACGCCACTGGCGCGTAGGCCAAACTGTGGCCAAACATTGTAGCAAATATTGGTGATGATTGTATACCACGAAATGACTGTGATCTAGATACAAATGTTAGGGCCAATGTATCTTTCTATAATTATTATGAAGCAAAAAAAGGAAACTTCTAAATCTATTTGAACACGATTGTGACGCTCATCTCTCTATTAGCATTACCAAAAACCAGTGAATAGTGTTTCACTAATCTGTATGCTTGTGATGAAGGTAAAAATATTGAATCTCTTAACGAATATGGAACTAAAAGCAATCGTAAAGAAGATTTTTTAACTAAGTTCAATTTTCTTGTTAATTGAAATAAAGCAGGGGCACGTAAAAACTAACGTTTTGACAAGAAACGTCGGTTTTACGATTGATATACAAGCCTAGTTGATCAGCTGAGCGGACCCTAAAGGATCTCAATTATGACAACCCACAAGTAAATATAGCGTAAATTGTCGACGCACACATTGATAATGCAAGATGCACACTAAGAACACATGAAAGAATAAACAGAAGTTAAACTTCATGCATTGTTCGAAAAAATGTTCACTCACTTACAAGACTTAGCTTAAAAAAGATACCTACCTATTTAAAGTCTCGAAAACTTACATTCCTAATCCCGCCATCATTTAGCACCTCGATAACCTGGTGCGCAATGGCGAATTTCACTATAGAGTCTTTGAGGTCCTCTCAGGTATACAGGTTTCGTCACGATGTTTTCATTCATCGTTACTCGACTGTTCTTGATTAATAAAATCTAGCAAATCAAGCAACTGGCAGCCTCCTAAGAAAATATGACAATCTACGACCGCCGAAATATACATAGTCAACGAAATAAATTGACATAATCCGATCAGTAATTTGATAAGTGTCAATTCCATTTCTCATACTTTTCAAAAAAGCAAGACGTCAAATATTACGATGAAAACCACTCAACAAAACCGAATTTTGTTCACAATTGAGAATGAGTCTTCTGTAGGTCCTAACTATATTGTGCAAAGAGCACAGCCCGCGCGGGCGCGGCAAGCCCGCTTACTTTAAATGAAAACGAGCATACATAGAAAACATCATCAACGCACACAAACAAATCAACATTGTTACGTGCGCAGGAAGGTCGCAACTATTAATAAAATGGAATAAAAATAAAATGTAATTATAATTATTTGCCCGCATTCGTGTTGGCCCGCCATGTCTGTATTGATAGTAATAGTTAGGGGAACAATAAAATATACTTTAATTAGCGACGTCGTCGTACCATTCGGCGGGGCATCGACCCTTAGCGCGAGGCGTCTATAAGAAGGGTACGCGATACGATACGTCGCCGATACGACGTAAACTTAACTATTCTACTAATGTGATGACAAGCTGGTTTTGAGCTTAACTTGCGTGACTTCGGCTGTTGTAACTTTGGTGTTTGCGTAAAGTAAAGGGTGGGGAGATATTTCAGATTAAGTGTTAAAAAGTAGATATATATTCATAGAAAACCACAGAAAGAATTCGTTGAAGTGTAGTATGAAAAAAAAAATAAGTGGTCCTGTAAACATGCACACATTTGCGGTCGGTTTATAATAAATTCTTACCAACATAATATTTAACCCGCATGCACGGTAATATATTTAACGATTTATTAAAATACCTCCATGATGGAAAACGTGTAGCAAGATTATAATCCTAAAAAAACTAACACTCATAAATAAATTATGAGAATCCGTAACGATAACGAAACGACAATCGTTCACTATAAACGGCTTTTCTAGCCGGTATAATACGATGCAACAATGTTGCAATACGAAAAAAAAAAACAATCCGCCACACTTAGCTGTCGAATTTTTTTATTTTTTTATGATTTAATTATTATATGAATTTAAAATTCAGTGACAGACATGTGCCTGTGTGCGACAGGCCCAATTATATAGGCGATTGATGTTAATGCAAAGATGGACGAGTTTTTGCAACTAGGTACATCCATTTTTTGTCACAGTAAACGTTGTTGAGTGTTGTTATTATAAAGCTTCACGCTTGTTTTACTTTGCATCGTGGACAGAATGGTAAACAGATCATTAATTTAGCGGTGACTTGTAAGAAACCACGTGCCACAAATTAACTACATACATAACAAGTAGAACAGGCCATTCTTCTTCTGAAAAACGATTCACGCTTAGGTCGCAATAAAAAGAAAATATAAATGGATAACATAGTCGTCACCAGCTAATTGTAGATCTCATCAATATTTAAGTATCTACCATTCCGGGAGACTGCTGTGACTCTATGCAATGCCTAATGCGACACCAACGGGGAAAAGGTCAACTAATTATTTTCCCCGTATGGGGTGTCCCCTGGGGCAATAATTTGTTTCTACATCGAAAATCTTCGACATAGCAAGCGGTACTGCAAAATATGTCGATAACACTAGCTCTTATTCGTATGACATTTTTACAAAACTTCTCCAAAACAGCTTAAAATCTAGCAGCATAGACCTGGATCTGATATCGGAGACCTGGATAGAGTATCAGCCTTATCCTGAGTACCAATGTAAGATACAGTTGCTCATACATTCCATTTAACAAGAAGTTTGTAGTTTGTGTACTTTCAATAGCCTAATCAGTTTGTTAAACTACTACCAATTACATGACTGATTTGCTAATGACATTAGTATACTAGCCGCCTCTGCCAACTTTTAAGTGAAAAAATAAATTGATTGAATCTTTGTAAGCCATGTAACCAATTACGCTATACCGATTGTAAATTGCTATAAACTTATCACGGTTTAAATACTACTGTAATTTTAATTTTAAAGCTTGTTTTGTAAAGTCGTAAATAAGTAGAAACCTTTAATTTTTATTGGTCCACATGAGTACCTAGCTACAAATATAAATTGAAAATTATAATGTAGCTACCAACGTTCCCATTGTTATTTAGATTGAAAAGACAGGAATCAAACCAGCGTCAAACTTTAATGGCTTTATAATATTAGTTAGGCTTATCGAAGAGTGGCGAATGGCTGTAGGAGCAGACAAGACTTTATTAGCAAACAGTGGATCAGCAGTTGAAGTATGGGATATAGCATAGCAAGTTGAACTGAGAACCTTAAGAAGGAAACATTACTGACTGACTATTTTATAACCTTTCATGTGATAGCTCATTCTATCTTCACAGAAGACAAAACACGAGAACTACTTAATGGTTTTTTTTTTTGGAAGCCTAAATCGAGGTTGACATTGCGGAAGGTGGCGAGATGATGAAGAACTTGATGTCCTCACAAAGCAGTGGCAACAGAGATCAGTGAAATACTTAGGGGGATGGGGAACTTAGCCTTAGAATGGGACACTTAGTGCTCAAACTTTTTGTAATACTTTAAATAAGTATGTCCTCTTGTACATATCTAGCTATACAGAGTGGATTCCAAAATCCAGAAAACATCAATCACTTAACTATACAAACTCAGTTGTTCACCTCATACATCATATTGCCGACGTGGAACGAAACACTCTGTATATATCCAATTATTTATACGTTAATTCGCTTTGAAACGCCCAGACTTCATATCGTGGATCAGTATTCATTACTAATAATACAATACGACTACACATAATTTGCCTATCATTATCCTGTGATGAAAATACTGGTTAATTCAGTCGCTAAGGTACGATTTTGATTTAGGGGACAGTGACATACTAAATTTGTAACTAAGTATGTTTAGCTGTTCTGGTCTCTATCCAATTTTCTATTTGGACTCCATTTCCATGTCGCATGTCATACATTATAGTTCTTTGCTACTAAAGTAAACAGATATTCATTAACATAGCATCACAATTGTATACCCCGAAGGGTTAGACAGAGGAGTACTATTGTACATCCACATTTCACCGATACCTACCGTTATTGCGCCCCTCGTAATAGGGGGCGAGCCTATTGCCAAATACCCGGGACTCGAACCCGAGACCTCACGTTCAGCAGTCGCGTTCTTTAGGCACTCGATGATAAGGCAGTCGGTATTTTAATACATCAAATTTATATACCTAATTAATATTTTCTCGACTGTTCACAATCTCTACTAAGTTAAATAAAAATTACTCCTTATATTTTGATATTTAATTCTTGATTCCTAACCACCCACCACAATGCTCGCGGAGCTGGGAAATATGTAGTTGTAGAATCTCCTTTGGATCGTTCGAATAGGTATCCCTGGGCGACTCCAGTCTAGCCAATGGCGCATAGGACGGGCTACTTTCGGAGTCTACTCGCCAAAAAAAAGTACTGTCTCGAGGACTGTATCTTCGTTCTAACTCCGAAATCGTATAACCCAATCAACAGAACGAATTGGCGCAGAAGCTTCAATTTTTCATTTTAATAGTCCCGAAACTAGATGATTGGAGATTTGTAATTAAGTTTTCCTAAAGCCTAGACTAGTGAAAGAGCTCGCAAACGGATATTGAAAGTTGAACCAGACTTTTTTTAATCAATCCAATCAATATGTCGATAACCAGTCAATCAAATCTCGATTGCAGGAAACGCAGATACACTAACGTATTCAAAAGCTGTACATCGGATTTAAATAAGTACGTATACATATTAAAAGTTTACTTTAAACGCAATTTAAGGTAAAGCTAACTTGAAAGATGGGAACTCGAATTAATATTAAGTTAAAATCTGAGAAGTTTAACTTTATATCATTTTTGTCGACATTATACAATATGGTAATAACAATATTAAAAAAATGTATTTTCATTAAATTCGTTCTTGTCTCGTATGTATATTGGACAAGTTTTGTATTGCCACAAGGATTGCCTTGCTTGAACACATTACACTGCCTGATACTGAACTTCAAGCTGAGATTACTTACTTTTCCAAACCTTTATCCCTGTCTTTTCTTTCAACCACGACCTGAACAGTTCCAAAATGGATACTCATGCCATCACGACGGATGACGAATATCGGATAACGTTCATGTGAAACCATCTCAAAGCTTCCAATTCAATTAACAATATGTAATGTTCTATCTGACCATATTTTTACTAAAGTTTCCTAAAAGTAGGTAAATATTCCATTGAATACGAACAAGAAAATTAAAGTCAAGGAGTAATCCTTTAAAAAGATAAACGATGGTGAAGGGTCTTTATGTTGTTCCAGAGAAGTTAATACAATCCGAGAGAAATAAACCCGTAATATTAATATCTAGAACAAGTTCAAATAACTGATTTCCTCAAATCAACAACACGCTCCAGACTCTAGACATAACTTTAATTAATCGCATTGTATGTACATAACCTTATATTAAAACAGTTGATTTCCTTAGCTCTGTTATAAATGACAATAGGGATTTATTCTCAAACTGGTGACACGAACAAAATTGAATCCTATCACAGAACAATAAGAATCAAATTAGTTATAACAATAAATAAATTTGCGATCTTACAATGATACGAGAGTTCAGTATTCAAAAGTTCGAACGTAATCGGATTGGGACGATTGACATTGATCTTTAATGCGCTGAAATAAGGTCGGAAATTCTTTGATGAAATGTGAGAGTTAGATCAATATGATTGCGGGTGGTAGGGTTCCATTACCAACACGATCAAGTCACACTGTAAGATTTTAGTTCTCACAAACTTTTTATTGAATAGCTTTTTGAAGACGCAGTTATACAGTATTCGTAGAAATTGGAGGTTGAGGGTAGAGAGGTGCTATCGCGGAATAATATTACTTAGTGGCAAGTACTTGCAGCCATACATAATATTATCTTACTTGCGCAATGATATACAGAGAGAGAAAATAAGATGTTCTTAACGTTTATTCCACTCATCGGTTCATTTCAGTTCCTCAGTCAAATGAAAACTATTTACGTCAAAAGAATTGAGACAGACTAACTTACGGGTAGATGGTTTCGTAAAATTTGTAATAAATATTGATGGAATCTATCTGTTAAAAACAATGTTTATTTAGATAATTGTGATCCCAAAAAAATAATGATAATAGATCAACACTAAAGATGACATTATTGGTAGCAACAAAATTTTAAATTTTAAACTTGATGTAATTTTTAACATTCAATCTACCACTTCACATCCGTTCTGTTCTAACTAGCGATTCAGTTTAGCATAAAATTCTTGTTACGTTTTGTTATAACATAAAATTATGACAGTTATTCGTGTTCCTTCAGTCATTACAAATAAAAACGTGCAATTATTTTAAAAACGACGCCATTAATTACGCGAGCGGGCGGTGAATTAAATTTAAATTGTTATAACAAATAGAATTGTGTTCACAAAAATTCGCAACAGTTCCACTGTTGTCTAATGACATTAACAACGATACATCAGTTGTGAAATACAATAAATTAATTAAAAATAAGCGTGTTCGCACAAAAAAAGAACGTCGAGAGAAAAAAACTTATACAGCGCATCGCCAATTGTGACACTAATGACATACAAAAATTTCGAGCTGCCGCGCGTCTACCCGTGTGGAACGATCCGACTCCCACATACCTCATTTGTTATAAGCCACATTATAATCACACATTGTGTTGGATAATAAATAGAAAAAGCGACAATAGAAATAACGAGTCACAAATAGGCATCTAATAATGAAATTGTATTGCATATAAATATATGGTTATATATCGTGTTTCTCGGTTCGGCGGACCGTTTAATAGCCGCTTGTTGTTTATTAGCGATGCTTCCTGGTAATGGGACAGCGTTTGCACCGACTCTCTTTGAAAATGTAGAGTTGTTCCATTATAAGTAGGCACATTTTGATGTTTTGAAGCTGTATATCAAACGTTAGGGAATGAATTGTCCACGTTCTAACGCGTTCTAAGATATGCGCGACTTTGCAGCACAGTCGCTGTCGCGTCGTTCAGTCTGTCGTATCGCGCTAGTGTAGCCCGCCTTTGAGACTCGTACAAATAATACCTACTGTGTAGCGCCACTACAATGCAGGCAGTATAAATAAATGAGATTAGATTAAATTGGGCCGTCGAACACCCGTCGATTTATCGTCTGATGTAGTGAGATGGATCGCATGAAAGTTTAATGTTGCCATGTGCCCATGCTGTCCGAATAATTGCACGGCTAGTAAACAATTATTGTACGGCAATTAATATGGAAATAGAGTACCTACCTCGGGCACTTTAAGTCGCATTAGTAGTTTTTAATTTCACCGTTATTGACAGTAAAACACGAGTAGTTATTAAAATATATTGTTAAAATGTAATAAACACCTTTTCATTGAGATGATTAAATTTCTAATGATGATAGATTAATAGCGATAAAACATGAAAAAAATTCAATTCATATAAGGAAATAAAGACAGTTATTTTAACTTATCAATATACAATAAAGAATACAGGGTACCATTAAGAAATTCTTTATGACGACATAAAAAGGTGAGTTTCACTGGGCTAGACGTGTAAAAATATTAATATTCTTTTTTATTATATATATGGCGGTTTAATTGGATATCGGTGGCCCTTATTTGGTCTAACGCAAGTATGTTGCAAGTACTTGATGGTTTGCAAGTTACGTGACGCGAACCATCGGAAGTCACGCCCAAGTATAAATAAAATAAGCGTTTAAATATATTATATGGGGGAGGGGGAAAACGTGTACAGCTGATGAAGTTATAAGGGCTGTTGCATACGTACGACTGAGGTATGCGATGAATAATAAGAATAAGTACTCATACTTATCAAAAATTTGTGTTCTGCATATATGGTATTCGCTAAAAAGTTGTAAGGATATGGAATGACCAACAACTTCGCACAATATTTTAGATCTTTCAACAGTATCTATTTTTCCTACGAAATACTATCTACGACTGTCATATCTGAGACGCACATATCCATCAAAACCAACCGGCGTACTGATCGCATTCAATCCATACATCCACTCACTGACAGTAAAAGTTAAGATGTCTACAAACTTAAAGCGGATCAATAGTTTGAATACAAACAATGCTGGTTTCCATGCAGACGGTGCCGGGTGGAAAGTACTTGTGCGGCTCTTGTATTTTTAATATCCCCCGCTCCCCCCGTCCCGCTTTAACATAATATAAAATTATAAACGATATGAATCACGATAATGTTCTGTGGGCCTGTGTGCGCGGCCAATTCACAAGTTTACTGGGGCCGGGGCGTACCCCCACGCCTCGAGCCGCCCTCCGCTGCACCCCGACATAGAAACGAGCGAACAGTAGCATAACTTAAGTTAAACAGGAAATCAGACACCGTCTAATATTATATTAATGATTAATGACTTCGTTAAGCTAAGCTTCGTAAGTGTTTTATAGCACACGTGGTACAGTAATACCAAATTAAAATGAGTACAATTATGATTTAATTGTAATATAATTGTAACGTTTAATCAAAATGAATGCGTAAAGAAATAACTACACATCTAATAATACAATTTTAAATTATCTAGAAAACTAACAATACGTAGTTCACCCACTAACCATTTTAATTGATAACAAATGAATCGAACACGGAAGCGTTGACATGCTGATCGGTAGCACACAGTGTCGCGCTCCGCGCCGGCAAAAAGAAAAGTTTTATTTTTATAAGACAAGAAATTTATTATGGCTGATGCTCGTGTCGGTTTCGCGTTTCTTCGAAAATAGAACGTAAAACGTTGTTCGCATCGATCCGAACGTTCGCGTAATTTGGACGGGGTAGTGTACGCGTCCTAATGTTCATATTTAGAACTTTACATTTTTGGCAGTACATTTTGGGGCTTGTTTTTACAACGGGAGAAGGCTCGCCTCACGCGGGCCTGACCATTATTGGCGAATGTGAGTACAACAAAAGTAAACGTCTGGCTCTAACTTTAGGATCACGTAGGTATGCATGGCGGCGTGTTCAGGCAAATACCTATGAAGGGAAGCTGGTATTGTTTCCTACTCATCCAAATGTTGTTTTGTCATATTTTTATCACGATCACTGAGACAATTTGTTTGAAAATTTTTGACCACACGGTTGGCGCAGTGGCTAAGCGATTAGCTTTCTACGCTATTTGTCGCGGGTTCGATTCCCGCACGGAACAAATATTTGTATGATCTACAGATAGTTGTTTCGGGTCTGGTTGTGTACCCACGATACAGAAAAAAATCCTAGTGGGGGGCAACATTTTATTAAAACAAAAAAAAATTGTCGTTTACTGACACACATTATTATTGATTGTGATTTAATACTGTTCGCAATCATAGATTCTGTTAACAGAGTTACATTCACGGGTCGGAAAACTGAGTGGGCTTCACCCAACAAAAAAATCATGTATTGATAGTAAAGTCTTCTTGATACAAACTGATTCACTGACCTTACCAGCGCTATCATCAAAATACGTTAAAAGCGCGACCATGCAATGCATAGTTTGTAGCTAGGGTTGTCCAATATCAGGTAGTCATGCTATTATTAGACGCCCCTTAATTAATATGAATAATGTAACTAAATGATCGTCGCTGCGTTGCCTCGATTTCTACATAAAATACTAAATTAAGAATTCAAAGTAGAATGGGCGTTTTATCCCCAGTATTGGTAAGTACCGAGGCTGGTCATTTTTTTTAATCGAAGTGTCTATTGTCGGCCAGTTTGGAGTCTGGCACGCTCACTAAAATGTCCTACCGATGGTGGGGTTGTATATCGGGTCGTTGAGTTCCCTGTGATATGATAGAACAGGTACCTTATGTGCGGATCCGATCAGCTCTTCTCTACTAAGTTAAAAGGCTAATATTGTTATTACTTTGTATCACCTGCATTAACCTACATTATTCTCACACCACTCGTACCATAATACTGTAGCACCGAAATATCCCTAGTTCTTTTCCTGCGCAAGCTACGACGATTATGACGATTAAAATGAAATATCCCACTTGATATAGTTTTGAAAATGGAACCTATAGAAAGGTGTCCATTGTTCAGAAACTGAAATTACTGGCCAGAATCTTCAATATAAGTACATTAAAAATTAGAATTTACTAACGATCGTTGATTGAAACCAAATTCCAATTTTAAATATTCATGTCTAGCTGTCAAAACTTACGTATGTGAGCATGTAGGTAGCCTAATGTCACTGTTATGGCGCGAACGTAGTGGACTTATGTGACACGATGCTACGTCAGTTATGATGTTACGTTAGAAAACACACTATTCGTAAGTCACGTCACGCAGTCAGTGACGTAGTTGTATTTTTTTTTCTTTTTCACCTAGCCATAGCTGCGATCTAACTTACGCCTCAGATCGTGTGTAAACAATCAATACACGCGAGCTAACGCGCAATAAGTACCGAAAGTGTCAACAGCGTCATAACACGTTAATTGCTAAATTGATTAAAAAGTACTATAAAATGACTTTTTTAGGCCGGGGAATCTCAACGAAAACGAAGGGTCACTGTATGTACTTAGTAATGTTGCCATTATTTGATCCGTTATACATACACATAGTTCATTTACTTATAGATTGAACAACTTCCGGCTTGTATTTCAGAGCCTCCACCCTATAATATTAACGACCCATCCACCACAAACTGTGGTTGCTTAACTTCATCTATTGATCGCCTATGACTTGCCATTCTGCTCCCACCCCGCTCCTTGGCAAAACATTATCACAATATACTATCAGAATTCTAATAATACACCATCAACAAACAAGTCAGGCATGGTGGTCAGTTTTATAATGGTTTCCTGTAAACCCTTCATTCGATTCACTAGTTCAGGTCTAAGAACCAAATAAAGAAGAGCTACATAGTTTTGCACGTGATATTCATTTATTTGGTAGCTGCAACGACTTTTGAATCAAACTTTTATTTTTTAGTGAACCTGTAAATTGTGGATGTTGCATGGAACTAACACACTAAGCAACAATGAACATAATATGTTATATTGTATGCCAGTATGTACAAGATTTCACAAGTCGCAATTTTTATCGATTAGTTACTGAAAATTTATGAAAAGTAATGAAAATGTATAACACCGTGATTCCCACGGGAAACCTCAAAGCGCCCCGTGGCGAATGGTATTTATCACGGTAATGCTCTCTAGTATTGCGATCTCAGCTGACCTAGTAATATCTAGGTACGCAGCAATTCATCTTATTTAATACAAATATATTGAACTACAGCCAAATGTAAAAGTTACTCGGCCATTATGTGAGTGCTCTTTTATTTATTGTTTGTATGTATGTATGAGTACAAATGCGCGCATGTAATGTATAGTCAGTTGCAGAAATTAATATTGTAGACAAAAAGTCGTACAAAAAGTCTAGCGTTACGGTACAGTCGCGTCAAAAACACAACCGATCTTTGAATTTGAAATTATCGCTACACAACAAATTAATATTTTGATCAAACATTCCAAATTTAAAAATACTCAAGGCATTGTATCGCTTTCAAACATAAACCCGAGTATTCCCGACGGCCCCCGAGCGTCGCCGAGCGCCAGCATAATGCCGGTGCAAGCCACAGACATTGTCAGTAATTGCCGGTGCCGCTATAATCGCACTTAATTACAACTATACAACTCACAATCGCGCCCGTTTCAAGTATTCATTATTAATATTAATTCGCGATAAAAACAGGTTTGGTCTCGAAGCCTGATACGAGAGTTCTCATTGCACCGCTTATAACTCAAAACCCGTGTCTTATTTTAAATTTAACTATAGAATAACTTACTTTGTAATTTAAAACAATTAATGACGGCCGTTTTGTTCTCTTATAATAAATATATGTTAGAATTAGCTGTAAAATACAATTGTTTTACGCAAGTCGAGTCAGCAGACATTAACACATTATGTAGCGTGTTTAATTCTTTACCTACCTACGTCTAATTGAATGACATTTAGTATGACGATTTAGATGTATCGATCGTAATTTGGACAATCTCAGCATACTATGTCTAGGTATTGTATTAAATAAATATTGTTTTAAATACTTTTTACAACTCATACCGACGTAAAAACTATACTTAGGTACTTAGAAGGAAACCTTAAAATAAACAATTAACTAAGTCAGCACCGAAACATCTGTGATACTAGTTGCGGAATACTTAGTTATTTTTAATGACATAACTACAGTAAAATAAGATACTGTGAAACAGTACAGACGGACAGACAAAGAAATTACGCGTACCAAATAAAAATTCCATACAACATTTTCATTTTATCATCTAAATCGGCGTTTACGACGGGGAACAATGCCGTGCTCCGAACCAAACAAAAGTGGGACGCAAATAAAGAAAACAATAAAATTAGAATATATAAACACATAAAAACTGGCGTCCAGAATGTTCGCGGTGCGGCGGGCAGCGCATGCGCCCGGCGCCCACCGCACATTACATCAAATAAATTAATATCAACTCCAACTGTACATACGCAAGCGAAGGGTTCGTGTTTATTTGAAATAACTTTTTTTAGTGTATTGTTTGTGTGTACGACGTGTTAGTCGTCCGAACACTTCTCTTTACAACACTATTTTGAGATACGCGTGTACGACGAGCGCTTTCAAAAGACACAAGCAATGCATCATTAGGGGTTTTATTACATTTCTTAACAACACCAAACGGATTTTCAAGTTACGTTCCTAATTTGTACAATATAACAGTTCAAAAGTTATTGCCTCGACTGTACTTAGTCAGTAGGCAAATCAGACATTAGTGAACATAGTATGGATTTAACTGCTGGTACAGTCGCGGAAATAAGTTAATATCGTCCATGGTCGGTACTATCTTAAGTGTTATTTGTCTAATTGAATGCGAAATGGAAAACACAATCCATGACTAATCCAATACGCGTAAATAGTCCTTAAAAGTTGTTGAGAATCGTTGAGTATATTATCTACAAGACAGTCCAGGAGTGAAAGTGATCAGTGATATTCAAAAACAACCGTAATACAATGAAATTAGAATACATTTTCGCGAAATTACGATCGCATAAAGTTTAAGTGGTAACTGCCGTCTGTGTACGGTCGACGCGAAAAGTGCCTGTTTGAGGAAAAAGCTGTAATGAAAACAGTTTTCGCTATGCTATAAAAATCTAGTTCAAAATTGATATAGTAGATTTTCATCTTCTATTACGTCTACTCATTGTTTGTATTATAACGATTATCAGATATAGGTACTTACGTATAAAAAAAATATTCTTTGATCTCTTTTCGTGTTTTAATTTCTCTGTCAAAAATATTTTAGTATTTATTTATTGTCGGCACAAGAGAAAAGCTGACTTTAAATGAAGAAAACTAAATCAAAATAATCAAGATTTGTCAACGAGTTCTACTACGTCGAAATTTGTACACTTCGCCTATAGGTATCGATAAATGAATTTTGATTGTCGTAATGCATCTCAGAAATAACGCACAAAGGGGTCAAGATCTGGACAAGAAGGCTAATTTATTGTGACGATGACTCAATGGACGCTTTTTTCACACAATGTTAATTGGATGTTTATTTCCACATACCTACACGTGCAATCGTTTTCCAACAAAATATTTTGTGCGCACGATTGGTAGGAACGTGTCATAACTTTTGATTTAGTGTTATGGCCTATTTCTTTTATTAAATTGTCTTATGACACATGTGATTGCCAATTTTCGTTTCACATATTATATTGTCGTAAAAATAATTACGGGTTGACATCTTCATCGTAAAGATATATGAATAAACTTAAGTCTTTGATAATTATTAGCGCGCGGGGGCATTGTATCTATTCAGAGTAGGTATGTGTGAATGATAATTTCATTTGCATGCAATTCAATTCACATGTGTATTTTTTATTTCGGAATTATTGCATTTAAATGTGTTATGTGTTGTTGTGAACGACTGTACCTCAGTGAACGGCGCGCTTTGTATACTTGTATCAGATAAAATTATTCAAATGATACGATCTATTGTGTTTCAGCAACAATGATAAATAATAATATTATTACATATGTATTATTGTAAATATTTATGTAAGTAGGTTTACGAGCCTGTGTGCCTTAACTTAGATAGAAGTAAGGTTGATTTGTAAATCACATAGGTATCTGCATATTACGCGATTGTAATAATCTTCAGAAAATTATTATCTTGCGACGGAAACGCAGATGTTTCACACAACATACGTAGGAATATATTGTATTATCTTTATAACTCTATTAGTACCTACTTTAATCACTATACTTAAATGTAATCTATCATAGTAGGTGCTCTAGGTAATCATCATGAAATAAACTGATCATCTAATTACGTCACATTAAAAAAGCAATTCAAATATATTAAGCAGAGGTACAGTTTCATAATTAGACTGAATTGTTTTTCTTGGTCTGCATCCAATACATTTTGTTTTCTCATATTGTTATATAACATTTAAAAATAAAATAATTGAAAGACGCGATATTTAAAAAGACCGAGTATTAGTTTGCAAAGAATGATTCGAATATAAATATGAACCTAATCGACCAATGCTTTATGCTAGTAAGTTGGAATTATCGTAATTTTGAACCTAGTTACAATGCAGGTGTGTTACAAGGGGCGCGCTTATAACGATTAAATTCGTTGCAGAAGTCAATAATTTGAATTAATAGCATACCCACTAACCACTACTGGCAGCTAAAAATAATTTATAAATGTAAATAAAACATCGAGTCTTAGAACGCGAAACGCCAATAGTCCTGCAAAAGTTAAACGAAGAAAATAAAATACGAAATTCAAATGTAATTCCATTTATAAATTGGCACGAATGATCGAGTAACCTCTATTCGTTCGTGCGCATACAATGATATACATTGCAGAATCCCGCGTCCATCTATCAAATGTTGGAACATTTAAATATATTATAAATTACAATTACAAAGTACAATCGAGTCATCGACCTCAGAATATGAAACGTCTAATAGCACGCACACATCGACGAGCCCACGCACATCGACGCAACATATGACTCACAGCTGATTTGAAAACGGTAGGGCAACTTGAAAGTTGGTGAAGTAAAACACTGCCTTTAAGGGAATTCGATAAATAACAATACCATTAAGTAGAACACAACTTTTCATATAAGTATCTCACAAAATAAATCTGCAAGTATTTTAAATTTTTTGCTAAGTTAGAAATCTATCAAAAAGCAACAGACCTCAGTACCAGCACTGATACCTGACAACGAAAATAGTAATTCAATAAAATAAAATAAAAATGTACTTCAAAATTCAAATTAACGTTCCAAAGACGATGCCAAGTTGTCATTCTGCATCGAACAGCCAAGTCATTGTACTCAAATTAATATAAGGCAATAACGTACAAATACAGGATCGCAAATGAAATCGACCTTCGCTACGTAATGGAGTCCACGGAGTATTTTATGGTGTAATCGATGGTACACCGCAAAGCCTCAGGCATGGGAAACTGTAGGGGTGACAAAAAGTGCAAAAGAGCAAATGATTTAGGTACAACTGTTTGTGGTTTCGAGTGATTATTGCTTGATTGTTTGCTCAAAGATGGGTTTTATTTTCTTGAACTAATACAATACAATTCACTTTATTGCACATCAGTAAAATAATATACAAAAATTGAAACCACCTCATTGGCAAGTGCGACTGCTGAGCGTGAGGACCTAGGTTCGATTGCCGGGTCGAGCAAAGTGTTACTGGATTTTTCTGTATGGAAATTCTCATTAGCAGCACGGAGTTTGGAACTGTGCCCGGTAGATGGCAATAGGCTCGCCCCCTATTACATGGGACTCAATAACGGCATCGGTGAAATGTGGGTGCACAATAGCACACTTCTGCCTAACCCTTCAGGGAATACAGGCGTTATTTTATGTTATGGAAACCGAATCGAGATGTAAAAGGGGCGATCTTATCGCACTTGGCGATTTCTGCCAGACAACCTTAGGTTGGACAGAGTAGCAGGTAAAAAGAGAAGGGTAGTTAACGATTTAACATAAAGATACCTACACTACATAAACAACACAATATAAATTCTATACAATCTATCGATACATATAAAAATGAATGTGTGTATGTATGTTCCCTATGGACTCCAAAACGGCTGGAGCGATATTAATGAAATTTTTAGGTAATCTTCAGATTAGCCCAGCGAGTGATCCTGTGAAGTTTGGTAGCGATAGGATCAACAATTTTTTTTGAAAACAAAACCAAAAAAAATAACAATTTTTCTATTGAGACGTCCAGAGATGATGCTTGGAAACATCAATAACGGGGCTAAATGCCTACTGGTAAACTGGACAGTTTTCGGTATGGTAATTCGAGACATCTTTTAATCTTACTATGTATTAATTTATATTCGTAGCGTAGGTATCTGCTTGAATATACCCGTTATTCGTGATCTGCGTAATAAGAGCTAATAAAAGATTACCTCATTGACCCAGTAGTTGTAAACGCGAATACTGAGCGTGAGGTCCTGAGTGCGATTCACGGGCCGGGCGGTGTGATTATTGAGTTTTTTTTTGTATAAAATAATTCCCAAGCAGCCGGGATTTTGACTTTATGGGCTAGATGACAAAAAGTATAGGGACTCAATAACGTTATTAGCAAAATGTGGGTGTACAATAGTACACCTTTGCCTAAACTTCGAGGGAAACATGCATGATGCTGTGTTATAAAAAATGTTTTACTAAAGAAAAAAAAAACGCGTCCTCGATTCAGGATGATAAGCAATGTCTCATAAATTCTTCATCTGTTCTTGACAAATGATCCATTATGCAGCATCTTTACAGACAGCTAGTTAGGGCTTGCACAGAAAGCTCTGTTCATGTGATTGTAAATTTATAAGCTATAGTGCACATATTAGATTTTGAGGACACGGGTGGCGCAGTGGCTAAGCGATTAGCTTTCTGCGTTACGTGACGCGGTTTCGATCCCTGCACGGAACTAATATTTCTATGATCTATAGATAGTTGTTTCGGGTCTGGTTGTGTGTGCATGTGACATGTATGTTTGTAAATTGTACCCACGATACAGCAGAAAAGCTAGTGTGGGGAAAAATTAAAAAAAAATGCAGTTAGCATACTTACATAAAGTATAATAATATATATACACATGACATAAAGTTTTTTACAAAATTATTTTCTTTGGATTTGTCTTTAAAAATAATACCTATTTAGAAAGATTTCATTCATACAACCCTGAAAATATGTTCAATGAACACTTTTGATGCCAACTGACCGATTTTATTCTTACTAATATCATTAAAGGTATTTTGTGTGTCTATTTGTTTGATAAGTATGGGTTCACTACAATTTTTTTAAATCTTTGCCCCTCACTATTTATAATTCCTGTATCGTGGATGCGTTTACAAACACATATATTCACATACACAAAGACCCAGACCCGGAACAACTATTTGTAATTCATACAAATATTTGTTCCGTGCGGGAATCGAACCTGCGACACGTAGCGCAGCAGTCAATTTCTCAACCATTGCACCAACCGTGCCGTCGAACTACTTTAAATACTTAGTAAGTATAACATGCCTTTACCGCCTTACCGACGAATTATGGGATCGTGTGGCGCACCCTGGGCAGTCAGCCTCGATGCCACCAAAGCTGTCTGGCTAATCTTTCCACTATAGCAAGAGGTCTTCCATGTGACTTGACAGACGAATAAGAAGAAGACAATAAGCAATCAATGGAAGAGTTACGTTTCATCTGGCCCGATCGTATTAAGATGCCAGGTAGAATGTATACGCCAATACCTCTAAGTGTAAGTTTCTTTTGACAAATTCGATTTACTACATCGAACGCGTTCGGCGCTTCGATTGGTCTGTTTCGTGCACTCCACCAATTGGAGCGCCGAACGCGTTCGATGTAGTAAATCGAATTTGTCAAAAGAAACTTACACTAGCGGTACTGAAGAATATAATAGAATAAGGCGTTGTGATGTTAAACACGATAATCCGTTTATTTACTTGCTATCAGCAACAATTTAATTATTAAGGAGTAACAGATGCGTGTTAATAGTAGATGTTCTAGCGACTTAAACCCTATAAAAAGTATCTGAGATTTCATGATTAGTCAGTTAGTCAATGAGCAAGCTATTCGCTTTTAAATACATATATGTACATATGAATACCTCGCTGGGAGCAGCTCCCGAATGACCCACAGATGAACCACCGATCGCGGCAGGCGTGTTATAAGACAGCATCACGCCTGTATTCCCTGAAGAGTTAGGCAGAGGTTTACTATTATACCTACATCCATATTTCGCCGATGCCGTTATTAAATCCCATATAATAGGGGGCGAGCCTATTGCCTTCTACCGAGCACACTTTCAGACTCCATGCTGCTACTGAGGATTTCCCATCAGACAAACTCAATAACACTTAGTCTGACCCGGGAATCGACCCCGGGAATTCATGCTCGGTATTCGCGGTTGCGACCACTAGACCAAAGAGGCAATCAGGTTGATTAGGTATATGATTATCACCACAACTGATCTATAACAAAAGAACCTGAATCGATTAGAAGTACCTCTTATTTATATTGTTACACGGAAATCGTAATCCAGTCCAGTGGCGCAGCACTAGTTACCGGTCACCGTATTTTCTTTCACCTCTCTATTTTATGGGACTTGACGTCTAGCGTTTGATTTCCCGCTCAATTCTAATTTAAAATACTAATGTTATAATATAGTATTTGTTGTTAACATAATACCTTATGCTGATAAGGTACGATAGGTATTATTAAACAACTAATAATACCTATAATAGATAAATAATAATGCCTATTGGTTGCGTGCACACAATAGTCCAGTCTATTTAAAATGTCAAGCAACACTGTTGCACAATTTACGTTTTGAATATAAAGGTTTATATAGTATAATAATACCGGTTATTATCGGGTATTTTTATTCAGTATGCACTATACTATCTTTATCATTTTGCTATGGGAAAAACGTTTAAGTGTAATTTAAACGTGAGTATAAAAATTCTTACTCAATTTCTTTAGTTGATTAAACATTGTACGCACTATACGGGATCCAATAAGTATCTTAGGTCGTAACCGGACCACTTACCATAGCAACGACTGTTAGTCAGAGTCCATTTTATAAAATATAGGTAACACAATTTTTTTTTCTTATAATGTAACATCCACGATTACTTGTTTCAAGGCCCAATTATTATTACTCTGTGCCTTATTTTGGCATAATATATGTATAGCTTAAATGTTGGTAGAATTGCAAACAATATCCAAGTCAACCGAGGCTAGCTGTGTTACATAATATAGAAATTAAAATATATGTTATTGTTACTGCAAAGGACAAAGGCCTCGCACCTTGATTCCCAAGGTGTTCTGTTCTGCGCCAAAGATGACAATTCTTTCCCAAAATATGTTTAGAGAATTCATTGCGTTATCTATATATATGTATATATATCTATCTAAGACTCCATTATATTGTTTTATTATGTACCAGCTAATAAAAGAATAATATTTACGGTAAACACCGCGCGCTTCTTGCTGGGGGCCCAGTGATGCGTAACTTTTGTGTAACTATATTAATTATTATCTATTGTTGTTTGTATGTATATGTTGTACAGTCGCCCCCACAAATGTAAACATACACAGCGCTAGATCGACCAAATAAAAGTTATTTCTTACTAGCAGAAACAAATATCTAATTTATACCGAAAAATCTTCTTTGACGTAAGGATATATGAACATTTTGAGAGGGTGTGAGTGGTAACTGGTATTGCAGACAAAGAAGTAAATAAACGGCAACCTTTACAGAAAACTAAAGTTCGGCGGATAGCTTACCTACCTACCTATAACAAAAGGTAAACATTGCTTGTATAACACAATCGTCTGATTGAGTACACGTATTGACCGTAGTTTATATTTATTGAAATCTCGTGATTCCTACTATGATATTTTTAAACAATGGCACTGAGATCTAACAAATTATATTTTTTGTTGTTTGTTGGAATCTTACCTGAGGATACGTTGTTACCTTTAAGAAAAAGAAAACAAGTGATTTTATAACACAGTAGTACTTTTAAAATAAAAGTAAACACTAAAAAAGCTTAAACGCGCAAGAAAACAAAGCGCAAAATAAGTATGATAAAAATCTGCTATTTTTACATATTACACACTACATTGTCTACGTTTTAATTGCATACATACTTCCAAAAATTACAAATACTTAGTCAAAAAGCATCGACAGGCATTACAAAAAGCTATTATAAAGCATATACGCAATACATATTATATACTTTGCAATATAAATTTTGCGTCAATGTATTTAAATATAAACATATATAAAACTAGCTTCCGCCCGCGGCTTCACCCGCGTGGATTAGGCACCCGTGCATTTTTGCGAGTTAAAAAGTAGCCTAAAACCTTCTTCAATAAGTATATAAGTGTAACTCTATCGGTTTTCGCGGCGCACGCCAGTAAAGCTCCCAGTCGGCGTGATTTTTTCCGGCATCTTCAATAATCATCGTCATATTTCAGCCGATTTACACAAAACCAAAAGAAATTATACACTTCAACCTTCCTCATGGATCACTCTGGCTATTGGTGAGCAAGCGTATGAAAATCGGTTCAGTAGTTTTTGAGTTTATCGCGAACAAACCGACGCGGTGGGGGACTTTGTTTTATAACATGTAAGGATAGTAGAGTTGCCAAAAAATCAGCATTGCCATACAGCGTGGCAATGCTGCCAGTCTTCTGGGCACACTGACGGTTGACAGTGATGCGGAGGAGTACTCGTATTTTGACGCGTAGGTAATTTTTTATATTTTTTACAACTTCAGTCTGTGTTTAGTAGTTAGTGTAATCAAATTGTATTGTCCTATGTACAGACCTAATAAAAAAAAAAAGATATATATCATATAAAATATATTTTATTTTACTAGAACCGCTATCGGCGACCGTACATCAGTTTCTATAAGAAAAACTGAGTATACAATGTTCTCGAGATTTAAATAATGATTTCAAGTATACATAATTATACAGATTGTAAGTTAATTGCGGAATTCCTTGTAATACATTAAGGGGAAGCTAGACGCTAGAAGGGGAATGTAACTATTAATAGTTTTAATGAACTATTGTTAAAACGTAGTAGGTATAAATAATAGTTTATAGAATTATGTTGATTTAATTTACTTTTAAGTTCACTTAGCTGCTAAATTGAAAGTAAAGGTTACATAATAAAGGTAATGTCATGTCTATTTAAATTTGAATACGAACTAGCATAAAATCACAAGTTAACTTTTTACTTATTAAATTGATATGTGCATATAACCGCGCGTTGTTAATGCATAGTAATAAACGTTAAAATATTTTGTATTCTAAGAAAATAAATTTCAAATATACTGTGTAGCAATTTATTTGATTGCATAAATTGAGGTGCAATACATAATTTAATGTATCCAGTTTCTTTGCAAGCGAATGCACACGATCTCAAATAGTGTAGTGCAGAAAAAAGTGTAACAATGTAATTTATTTTCAGTTTAGTAAAATTATGAATAATAAAAAAATCATATCTTATTTGATATTCAGCGTTAGTGTTCCATTAAAGTCATTGTTTTGCTTCGTAAAAACTAGATTTCAAATGAACAATAATAAGACACAAGATTGATCTATGTTTATTACTGAATCGCGTTTATAACACGTAGAGATGCATTCTGATTATATCTATTAACATAATTAGATGATATTAGATTAATTAAATTTTAATACAAAAAAGTGGTCGCTCACGCTTGTCCAGCTGAGAGGCACAACATAGTACGCTCTTCGTATGTTCGCATTGATAAAAAGTAAACTTATTAATATGATTCTTCACGGCGCCTGCGCACGGTTTATTGTGTTGCAAAACGTACTTACTGGCATTAAATATAATATGAAAGTTTAATTACGCTATTATATTAATGAAAGAAATGTTCGTATGTCAGTCAGATACAAGTTTAATTTTATTGACATTACTTTGTAGGCACTTAAATGTTAGATATAAACTGTCAGCGGCACCGCCTTTATGACTATATGTATGTAAGGTGGTGTCAACAACCTTTGGAGTTACGTTTCTTTAAAAAATAAAGCTTTGGTATTTTTTATTTATGATATTTCATAGTGAGGCAGTGGATGCAAAGTAAAATAAATGGATGGCATAAGGTGTTAAAAAATTTCCTCGTAAACTTATTTGAGATAGTTGAAATAATGTATTAAAATGTAGATTCAACCTATTACTGAATCGCCCAGTACTGGGCACGGTTGCCTTTTCGGGGCGCTTCTTTTGAATACTAACCTTCTAACCTCCACCGTTAACGCAAGTGTTAACCGAATTCTGTTAACAATTTCTGAACCGTAAATGATGAAAATTCAGAGGTGTGGGTTTAGAGGATAGAAATCGGATCCTTCTGCATGCAAAGCAAGCGTTCTACTAGTACGCTATCAATATCTACGAGTATCACTGCTTGCAATCAATTACAACTGAAAAATCTTTGGTCTAAACGTAACTTTAAATCTGTATCAGCATTTTTTTCCGAGCCTAGTTGACTTAATAAAGCTAAGGTAATTTTACCACAGAATTTAAACCCAACTGCTGCGCGAGTTGGTATAAAATATTAGAAAAATCTTATTACCAGCCGTTCTCATGGCAACAATATTAAATTATTATATTTAACAACGCAGAGAGATACACTGGCGAGCGAAAAAATAGAGTGTGCATTGTTGCAATTTTATTATGACGAAAAAAGTTTACAACTGGATCGGTGCATTGAATATACTGATTAGAATGTAGATAATAGAGAAAATATTTTATAGTCGAGGCGTGCAAACGAAACAATATTTCAATGAAATGCAAGCAAAAAAATGTACGCACACGAAAACAGCAGATAATGATGTAAAAAAAAAACTGTTTTAATTTAATGCAATGATCACTAACTTGTTGGTATAACGGTATGACTAATTTGCAACGTTTTAGGTAAGAATCAAGAATACATAACGTAACGTAAATCATTTAGCGCGAGTTTTATAGATTGATTCATTAAGTACTTAGTTAACGCTGAAATATACTGTAGTAGAAATACAACATTAATTACAGGAGTAAGATACTTATACAACCAATTAATTATATTGTATTATTGTGTTATTGAAAGCTGCCTCTGTTATTGTCAATTTTCGTCGAAGGGAATTCAATCGATGGTCTCCTGAACTGTAGCCAAAACATAGTAGTGCAACAACAATTTAATTGATAAGTTCACCGAGATCAATTTTGTAAATAAAATATACGATCTGATCGACGCGCCGATTTAATTTTATAGCGGTTATTCGTTTATTAGATGGGGCACTTATTGTGGCACGCATTACAATATACAATATTTGTAACACATAGAGTAACATAATGTATTCCCCGAACTTGTTGTACCCACGTGTCGCCAATTCTGTTAAGTCACCCACAATTCCAAACTCCGGGCATCCTAATAACACTGCCCGACCTAGGAATCGAAGCCAGGACCTCATGTTTAGGAGCCCCGCATGCGACCACTAGACCAATGGGACAGTCAAAATATTTATATTAGTCGGCACAATTACTTAACACATTATACACATATGGGGGTGAGGGGTTCGTAGCTATATAGAACCTACTAACCCCGAGGTCAAGCAGCGCTTGAGGCGCTCAGTCCTTGGGGAGTGATCATTTTTCACACATCGAGACCCCTCCGTGCCTCAGAAAGCACGTTAAGCGGTTGGTTCCAGGTGTCATACGAAGACCTATGACAGTCGTTACGGGTCTCAGTAGCTCCAAGTCTGACCACCAGTCTAACCTTAGAGTATCAGTTTCTCCCAGTAATTGGGTGACGGAGGTCAGATGCCAGTCGCTCCGTGTAAATACTGATATTCAGCCGCAACCGGTTAGATTGGAAGCCGACCCCAATGTAGTGTAGAAAAGACTACGAAGATGATTGAACACAGATAAAACAGTTTTGTTTATAAAATTTCATATGCACAATCACAACGAACTTGATTTTCGCACGTAGAGATTAGAAATAATTAAAATGTTCAGAAAAGGTAAAACAAAAAAAGTATTAAATTAATCATAACGCAACTGTGACAAGTCAATTCCAATTACAAAACTGTTTTTATACATATATATTTTAACTTTTACTTAAGAATATTTTTACCAGTTATATTACATTTTGCATTGAAATTTGTTTTGTTATGGCAGTGATGGTGTTTATTTTATTTCTTTAGAACCACGATAAGTTGGCTGCTATCGTTGGTGTATTTAGTCTAGTAACATCGATGACACCGCCCCTTGTCACATCTCTATTTATATTCTTTTGTATAATTTTCGTGTGCAATAAAAATTTTGGATTATCGATATTCGATCGACAAAAAATCTTCTCATACAAAATCGTTTCACATATCTCCAAAGTTTTATCACATTCAAAATTTAATTTGCTAACATGATTATTAGTCAAGCCTACGTTAAAGGTAAACAGGTATAACAAATACTAGTGGATGTGAAACTCTCAGCACTATTGCAAAACTACGCATCATTATGTGATATTTTTATTGGTGACTATAAAACATTATAGGCATTAAGCCAGGTCTACATTTATGTCATCATGTGTAAGACAGTGTAAGCGAAAGTTGCAATAAAATTTAATAATACTGAAAATTATTAATTGGTAATAATTAGATAACTTGCTATTTCAATTAATAATTTCTCTATACAGTATAACATTGAAAAGATGCGACTAATTGAAATGGGAGGTCGGTAAATTTTTACTTTTTAGGTTATTAACTGTTATTTATCTAGAAGCGCCATATTTAAAACCAAAACTCACGCGAGAAATTTTGATAATTATTGACAGGAAGTGACCGTTACTGATGACTAATTTAATTGTTTGTTTCGTAAACATAAACAATACTGCTACAATAAAAATCAATGCTTGATTGTCTTCACTAATTAACTTGCAAAATGATTAAACTAACTTGCAACTGACAAGTAACGGGATCGACTCCCGAAATAGACAAAGTGGCCGTAAACTTTGACACTCTATCTCTGTCAAAGTTCTTATTACTTATATCTCTACAAAAAATTTGTCTCATTTGAAAAACGATAGCACTTAATAAAAGGACTTAATAAAAATCAAACTAAAGCACTTCAAGTAGCAGTCTTACATTGTATCATTGTCAGAAAAGCGCCAAACTACTGTACTGCGAATAATTCAGAAAATTAATTGAAGTATCTTGCAACGTCAAATATAATTAAATCGAAACTGTCAGTGTGGTCACTCAAAACCGGCAAACACCCGCGTCGAGCGTCCGGCATGTCGAGGGTTAATGCAAAACTTGACGCTACATTATCCCCCTGATTGAAAATACCTGTTAAATACACGTCAATGATTTTTAAGGCTCTCCCTTTTGTACCTGGGATTGGATGCAGGCTGATCAAAATGATTACACCTGACAGACACGGACGGTATTCAACAGGGTGTTTATAAGCGATAGCGGCGTTAGTTCTAACTGGTAATTTTGAAAAATATTTGCGCTATTTGTTCAGACCATAGTCAAGAATACTTAGAAAGATTACCTCGAAAGCAATCAAGTTCCTAAAGGGCAAACTTGGACCGAAACGACAAATAGACTGATTAATCTGCATGTAATAAATAAACTGTTTCAAAGTCTGGTATTTCTTAGAGAAGACGTTTCATAGATGTCCAGACTAGTATAGGGTCTAGTACCTACAAGTTATCCTCGATGTGTGAATTCGTATCGTAAAGGCACGCAAATATGATCTTTATAAATTTTTGCTTTACGTAAATCATTTGCAAGTTATTTTGCAAATAAATACCCTAACTCTTCATCATTCTAGAGAAATAAACTTGCAAATCCTTAACACATCGTGTTGGTGTTCATAATTAGTGAGAGGTTAACTCGTGTAAATAAATAAATTGAATGACGCCTTTACTTTTTTTTTACTTATTCTTTTGCCTATTTACAAATTTATTTCGCCTAGAAACTTGATACACGTTTTTGTATTACATATTAGTTGTAACTTTGTTTCGTTTCAAAGCATTCGTTTATAAGGCTGCCTAGATAAGTATAACTTATTTTTTCCAGAACTTTAATAATGAAACCGACAAATATTTTTTACACAGTTTCAAAGCACGTGTCAGATTGTTACGTGGAGTAAGATGACGTGGGTGAAGTAGTTTTTATTATGGTGTTTTCCTTATGGAACCTATCAAGTGCAACCGAGGTTTGAAAAGAAAAAGTAGCTGATTATTTGACTTTCAAAATTTGTTAATATTTAATTAATTAATTTACTTGTGCTTTAGAAACTGTGCCGTTTTTTTCTGTTTTATAAAACGTTGTCCCCCCACCAAGGCCGGATTCAGCTTTCAAGTCAGGGGGGGGTCACATAGTTGAAGTCTAGTCAAGCCAGACATTCGATTACAATAATAAATCTAATTAAAATGAAACATTATTTTTATACAATGTATTTATTTTATTAAATTTATCAATGCGATTAGAAAAATTATGTGACCGACCTAGTGGTCGACCTAGACCCAGCCCAGGGGGTATCATGACCCCAGTGATCCCCCTGGATCCGGCCTTGCCCCCCACACTAGGAATAATTCCTGTATCGTGTGTGCGTTTACAAACATATATAGTCACATATACAAAAACCCAGACCCGAAACCACTATCTGTAGATCATACAAATACTTGTTCCGTTCGGCAATCGAATCCGCGACACGTAGCGCAGCAGTCAATCTCTCAACTACCGCGCCAACCATGCTGTCATGTAAAATCTCTTTCCTACTAAAAAGAGGCTGTTTTTACTGTAAGTTTTGTTCGTTCGTTCCTGTTTCTGATTTTATTTCAACGTCAACGTCTTTTTCTTAAATAGCTTTTGCCTTCGACTTCGTCCTACAGGAATTGTCCAATATATAATTTATAGCCTTATAACACCCAGGGATAATGTATCTATATGTCAGTAAAAGATAGGTAGGAACATTTATATCCACTCCACATACATATATATACTAACAAACTTTACCTCTTTATACTATTAGTATAGATGTAAATTACAACGATTTTCCTAAAGAACTTAAATTTCTGTATGACATTTTCCCATTTGCGCCAATTTTTAATCGGTTATCGATTTTGTGACGTGTGCGATCAAACTTTATTATGCGTACAACCTTCATTTACATAAAATTCGGCCATTTTTAATATAATATACAGTGTCATACTCATCAATATTAAAAATTTTAAGTGTTAACGTCCAATGCGATCTGTTTTATTATAAATGTAGCAGATTATGATAATTTATACTGGAGCGAATCTGCGTCGAACGAATGAAGAGTTGAGATAATCCACACTATTATAAATGCAAAAGTAACTCTGTCCAGCTCAACCTAATATACAAATACACGCAGATAGAGACACGAGCACAAGTAGGTACTTAATAGTTACGAATTCACTGCACATAGTGACATATCATTAATTCGGGCTTTTGGTGGCATGATTATAGATATTTACTTAAATACCTACACTACTCCATAGGTATGTGTCTATTGAAAACGTGTTATATATCTTGTTTTAATTTTACTTAGATATTTTCAACACTTAAATTTATTTAAACCATTTAAAAAAATGTATTGGAAAATAAAATTTAATTATAACTCTTATAAGATCATACCTGGGACGCCATCAATTTTAATCCCGTAAACCAAAACTTATGTGAATCGTGTAAAACATATTAATATTGTTCGTATGTAGCGAGTTGTCCCAATGGGGTAGGCAGAGATTACAAGTGGGTAATGACCTTCTATTTAAAGGTTTTTAACCAAGATTATTTAGAACCGTGCGCCTAGAGTCTCGTCATTTTGAAGTGCCTGAACTTGGTTTACATGAAATAAAGATATATTCTATTCTATTCTATAATCTACATAATGCCACGCATTCAATACCTACGTCATTAGAAATGCAGGTGACGTCACCTATCAATATAAACAATAAACATAAACCAACCTTCATATAGACAACTCTTTAGTAAGCCGTCCAAAACTTCGTGTTATATTTAATCTCTTATTAAACCTTTTAAATATACAGAAACAGAGCATTCTCTGTTTTAATACGCTCAATAAATAATAAAATGGCTGTCTTCATTGTAACTTGAATATAAATTGACTAATTAAACTTAAACGGTTGGTATAAACCAAATACAGAAGCGGGATGGCACAGACAGACATTGTGTAGGTATATTATTCAAAATGGATGCTGAGATAGTATGTGGTGGGTGTTATGTGCGCTTGGAAGATGGTAATATGATCGGTTAGATTTTTTTTCTGATAGTTTATGAAGATATTAGGAATCCACCAGATTACTGTACTACTTCTAAGGACCAGTCCCTTATCGGAATGAGAAGGGTTAAGGCCTACAGGTTGGTGGACTACACATACCTTCGACAGCTTTATGGAACTTTCTCATGTGCCCACTCACCATGGTTTCCTTAATCGAATTTAAAAGTACTGGCTCGGATTGCAATCAAATCCTCTTTCATAGAACACAAGCATTTAGAATTTAGGCTATCAGTACTTCAGTCTAACAAAGCGAAATATTCTCATAAGAATGACCTGTACTTGTATATTTATTTGAATACCTTTCGTAAAGTTTCTAATTACCAACTTGGTAACCCGTTTAGTTTTGTTCTGCGACATATGGAATACAATAAGACATATAAGCTCAAACAGACTCCACAATCTGATCAATAACTATGATCCGACACTGCATAGTTGGTGCCAGCGATCTACAGCAGGCTAGGTGTCGCGGGTTCGTAAAAAAACGTAATGCAACATTAAATAAAAGGTTTGGAATATATAATTATAAGTTTTTGTCTACCTATACATATTTTGACGTAAACGCAGTTCTATAAAGTTGCACACCTTGCGATTATAAGTAGGACCTGTTAAGCTGATTAAATGTAGGTAAAGCGGTTAGCGTTTAGCCTAAGGTAAAATGTATATCGGGATGCAGAAAGTGTCTGTAGTCGCATAAAAAATTGTTACTCTCTACGTATGAGTAACAATTGTCCACGCGATTTTTCTTTTTATTATTATATTATTTGTCTCTCGCAGTTAGCTCAGTGAGCTTCTACTGCTTAACCGGGCAAATGGCGAGACCAGAAGGGCCTCCAGCCGAGCAAATTAAATAATACTAAGCAACACTGCTAAGGGTGTCCCATAGCTACTAAGGGTGTCCAATAGCTGCTACGGGTGTCCCCCCATAGACTCCACGCGATTGTTGATGTTACCTAAATATGGGGAAGTTATACTTTAAATCGATATTATACGACTGTTGATGTATGTTCAATTTTACAAGATAGAATGTATTGCCGTGATTCTTCTTTTAAAATGTATTTATTGTATTGAATATTTTTTCAATATGTCTTAACGTCACTGCCTCTTGCTAAGCGTGAGGTTCTTGTTTCGATTCCCGGGTCAGGCAGTGTTGAATTTTCTGTATGGAAATTCTTAATAGCAACATGAAATCTGGAACTGTGCCCGGTAGATGACAATACGCTGACCTCTATTACATGGTACTTAATAACGATATCGGTGAAATGTGAGTGTTCAATTAGGATTGCCAGGTGTCCGGCTTTTTACAATCGTGTCCGGTCAAATATATACCTACAAGTCCGCCCTCTCCGGCTTTTGGTCAATCCCGCCCCGTCAAAAAATGGCAAAACTATCATAATAGTTCTTCTTTTAAAAACCACTGGTCAGGCTTTCAGAGCAAAATGTGCGGCTAAATATTAATCTGTGTTCGGCTTTTCTATTTTTGGACCAGGCAACCCTACGTTTAATAGTACGCCGCTTTCCAACCCTTTGCAGAATATAGGGTGATGCAATTAATATGCTACGTTATTTTTTTCAATCTGTAGGTACATTTCAAAGTGTAATTTTCCTATATTAAAATATAAATAACTATGTAATATTTATAAAGTTTGTCACAATTTAACAAAAATACTTACATTTGTAAATTAAACAGATACTAAGGTACAATTTCATTTAAAGGTGTACCATATAAATGGCTTTGTGTTCAGAGTAGTACGCAAATGGAGTCATAATGTGCGGGTGAATCATAACTACAAACGTTCTTCTGCTCCGAGTTCATTTCACAGGTGACTGAGACTCAATGGAGAGTTGTGCGTATGATAATTCAATTTATTTAGATCCTATCTGCTCTGTGGCTAGTTGTTATTTTCTTTTACAGTGTAATTGCCCACAGTCCGAAATCTGTATTGGCGTTTTCTATAATTATCGTTTGCTAATAGATATAAACGTTACCTATTAAAATCCATTTAAAGGCTCTTATTTCTCATGAATAGTTGAACGAAGATATGCATTCTCTGAATTCCCATTTAGCTAGATTTCCGCAGATATGCTTCAAAATTACGTATATTTTTGCGAAGCCGTCGGCAAAATTGAAAGACTAAACTTTTGATATACATACATAAGTACATAAAAAAATGAAACTTCTGTTGGATTTTTTTCCTGCCAAGTCAAAAACAAAACCCTCACCCCAAAATCAAAATAATAAACAAAATCAATCAAAACATTATAAAACTAAACTGGCATACCTACAATCTAAGAGTATTTCGGACACGCGTGACATTTCGATACGCCGCATAAACATACCGACACTTATATGAAATCAGCATTATTCGTCCAACCAGACTTGACACAATGCTCTCACTGACTCACAATAGCGAATTATGTATTATTTTAAATTGACGTAATTGAAAAATATGCAGCCGCTCGCGCGCAGCGCTCGAATAAATTGATTCATGTATAATAATAACAATGAGTAAATAATTAAATAGATGGGACTCACGCAATGGAAATTGCCTACGAGCATTATTTAAAAGGAGCGCATTGATTGCAATGTTATAAATGAGATGCAGTAATATGATTACTTGTCTTTTTACTTGCCTTTTGGTGGCGGTTTATACATAGGAGGATAACTTCACCGTTAATTTTACGAAACGAAGGATTATGTGCTAAAACAATAATAATTTTTTGATCGTCGGATTTGTTGCCTTCAAACTTAATTATTAGAAAAATTACTTAGTAAAATATTCATATTCCATAAACTAATCTCAGAACCAGCCTCTCATATTAAGTTTAACAATGCTATCTAGATTGAGCTGACCTAAAAAATCGTTACAGTTCATTTAACATTACGATTCATTGACAACTGTAGTTTGTATCGTTTATAATCTCATGAGTCATATTTAATTGACATAACAACAAATATACCTAACGGTGTACTTGTTTACTCTATGACAGCGCACAGGGCCAACGTACGGTCGCGTCGGTCACTAAAACGAATAAAATGAACGTTATTAACAGCACTACGTTAGAAACATTGTAGGTACACTCGCGAATAAAAACTATACGCAACGTGGGAAATGCTTCACACAAGTTATTCTTTTCTTATACTTAGTTGTAATACGGTGGGCAATAAAGGAAACTAATATGGATACTTAAGTGCAGTATTACAATAATTAGAAAGGCTTAATAGGTTCCAAGTGCAATCTACCGTATATTAACGTTGAATTATTTACAGTTTATTCACTATTTTTAGTGTTGAAGTCGGTTTCAAAAGTCAAAACTAACCTACCCATTATCAAATCTATCAGCCGATTGGTTTTACATATTTTATAACACTGCCATCTATTGACGGAAACGCGAATCAATATAAAGATAAACTTTCTATAAGTTTATTCTAGGATCGGTGAATAAACAAACTTTCCATGTTTATGACGTTTAAGTGCTACTTTGACTACTTTGACGTTGAAGACTGAAAGTCAACAGGTTTGAACATAGACGTGGATAAACCGAAAACATGCTGTATACGCCCATACAACACAGCAGGAACAATTAACGTCGTAATTAAATTTCAACTTTACTGCATTAATTTAAAAGCTATATTTATATGTGCCGTTACTTAAAAAGTTGTCTTATGTTTACAAACGAGTGTTTTATCGAGCTAGTTGAGCTTCTCACTTAATTAGCAACTAACTTTCTTAATATACATAACTGCGTACCTACCTGTATATATGCATATGTCTACTGCTGTTACTAAGATACACTCGATAAATTCTTCGATAGAAATTCTTTTGTCTTGCTTTGCCCACCAGTGGGATGAGGCAGGCTAGCAGTAACAGTACAGGGTTAATAAAGAAATAAACACACTGTATATTGAAATAAAAAAATGAAATCGGTGTAGAACAAAATATATACAAAACATCCATTTTCAAAATAATCCTGTACGTATACTCTTCTGTATTTAATGATTTTAGCATAGAAAATATTTTAAACTTTTATTCCTAAAAGGACCGAAAAAGCAGCTTAAAAGCTAAAACCTCTAGTGCATCTGAACTAACCTACATCCTCAGTATCGATTGTAAACTGGATGTCCCAATTCAAAAGGCTAAAAAAGAGAACTTTATCGGCACACGGTGCCTTGTGAAGCATTTTCGGGTTAACCTTTGAAAAATTTATTGACCCCAATTCCTTGCTTCATTCTACCTCTAGAAATGTCTTAATTGCTATGGCAACACTAATTAACATCTTTGTGCCTAGCTAAAAGAATCGTACTATATTTTGCCACGGTATTCTATTTCATAATCGACAAAATTTTATTAGGTACTTTAGTTTTTTCCCGCGAATTTGTTAGACTGGTATTTAATTTGTTTTATCTCTATACTAGCTCCTTCTGTATTGGTCCGTTGGTGAAAGTTACAAATCCTAAAAAATACTGTGCATAGTTCAAGTCATCTATACCTTGTCTCTTCAACCATCTTAGATTTTATAGGTATCCATATGTTTAAGTTAAATATAATCACAAAACCTCATCACGCCTCTTTTCCCCGAATTTTTGCCCAGAGGTGTACTATTGGACACCCACGTTCAGCAATACCAATATAGTCACATGTGATAAGATTATTACATGTCTATATGGCAATACAAAGTATATGACAATTCAAAACGCAGGGCTGCATCTGAATTTCCATGCAAAACAATCCATTAACACGTTGCTCGACCCGAGAATCGAACCCGACATCATTCTCAGTAGTTGCAGTTGCGACTAGGCAGTCATTATTAGATATTTTTTTAATAATATTTTTATAACAATGTAACGTTAACGCTATTATTTGCTACATATCACAATAAATAGTAGAGTCCTCGTCCCACATGACTAGGCGATGCGTTTGATAAGATACCTATTTATTGTTATACCACTACTTATCTACTTACCCTATAGTGAATACGCCTACGCTTTAGGTTTTAGGTAGGGATGTAAGGGAGCGACACTTCACCTTCTGCTCCAACTGCCAACCTCACCTGCACGCGGTACATCCTGCAGTAACTGACGAGGCTCTGACGACCGGTTGATGGCGGTATAGCCCTTCCTAAATAAGGCACAGCGAAGTCTTCCGGCTACTGATGGGCAGCAGCATCAGTGGTGCGATACGCTATGCCCTGCGATCGCCAACACGCTTGCCCAGCGCGGCGATTATGGGCAAACACCTCTATGATAAGCGCAAAAAAAGATATGGCCCCTAGTTCCGGCCGCCCCGCTATTCCTGACCAAGGTAGCGGCTATGGTAACGGCGGGGCAGGGGGTGCTAAGAATCACCGAGTGATAGGCTACCAAAAACAACTGACCTTGGCTACGTATAATGGACGAACTCTGCGTTTGGACGAACATATGGCACAACTAGAGACGGAACTAAATAACATCAGATGGCACATACTCGGGTTATGTGAAGTCCGAAGAGAGGGGGAGGACAGCGTAACTCTAGAGTCTGGTCACCTCATGTATTTCCGTGAGGGAGACCAACCATCCCAGGGTGGCGTAGGGTTCCTCGTTAACAGAGTCATCGCTGATAGCGTTGAAGAAGTCTCCAGTGTGTCGACTAGGGTAGCGTACCTTATTCTCAGGCTATCTAAGAGATATACCCTGAAGGTAGTCCAGGTCTACGCACCGACCTCGACACACCTGGATGAAGAAGTAGAGGATATGTACGAAGACATATCCAAAGCCCTTCACAACACCACAAAGGCTCACTTCAACGTTGTCATGGGTGACTTTAACGCTAAAGTGGGAGTACAGGCTTGCAGCGAATCGAGACTAGGGCCGCACGGTTTCGGTAGAAGGAACCACAGGGGAGAAATGCTCGTCAACTTTCTCGAGCAGGAGGGGCTATTCTTGATGAACTCCTTCTTCAAGAAAAAACCCCAGAGAAAGTGGACATGGCGTAGCCCCGACGGCGTGACCAAAAATGAGATCGACTTTATCATGACGGACAAAAGGCATATATTTAGGGATGTCTCAGTGATCAATAGGTTTAACACTGGAAGTGACCACAGACTGGTCCGAGGCACCCTAAATATCAATATCCATTTGGAAAGGCGCCGCATGATAGGGTCCACGCTCCGGCCTAACCTGCTTCAAATCAGTGCGGGATCCGAAGCCTTCCAGAAAAATCTGAAAGATCGATTTGCTGCCGTGGAAACTACAGAAGACGTAAACGAGGAGCTCCAAAGGATCATTGGAATCGTGAGAGAAGAGGGCGCTAAATTCTGCATGATGAAGCGTATGGTTAAGAGGTCTGATCTCTCGGATGAGACTTTGCGGCTCATGACAAAAAGGCGAGAAGATACAGAGGCTACATCGTCTCAAGCTTCGGCTCTGAATAAACAAATTACGAAGCTGGTGAGACGCGATTTTAGATGCTCCAATACATGCCGGATTGAAAAGGCCATTGAGCAGAACAGGGGGTCTAAAGTATTCAGACAGCAGCTTGGGAAGAGCCACTTGACGAAGCTCAAAACCTCTGATGGCCGAACTGTCTTGTCAAAGCCACAGATCCTCTCCGAGATTGAAGACTTCTATGGCCGGCTGTATGCTTCTCATGCACCTCGCTCTGAGCCTGACAGTCACGATTCCAGAGCGGTATTAACGCGCCACTTTACCGATGAATTGCCGGAAGTCAGCGTAGACGAAATTGAGATGGCTCTGAAGCAACTTAAAAACGGAAAAGCCTCCGGTGATGACGGGATCACAACCGAGCTTTTGACAGCGGGAGGAGTTCCACTCATAAGGGAACTACAAAAGCTCTTTAATTCTGTCATTCACTGTGGGAGAACTCCGGAGGCGTGGAACAGGAGTATAGTTGTCCTCTTCTTTAAAAAAGGGGACAAAACACAACTGAAAAACTATCGCCCCATTTCACTCCTGAGCCACGTCTATAAGTTGTTCTCACGAGTGATTACAAATCGTCTTGCAAGAAGGTTCGACGAATTCCAGCCTCCTGAACAAGCAGGGTTTCGAAGCGGTTACGGCACCGTAGATCACATCCACACAGTGCGGCAGATTATACAGAAGTCCGAAGAGTATAATCGGCCCCTGTGCCTAACTTTTGTTGACTACGAAAAGGCTTTTGACTCTATCGAGACCTGGGCAGTTCTGGAATCCCTGCAGCGATGCCAAGTGGACTATCGTTACATCGAAATATTGAGATGCCTTTATGAGAACGCTACAATGAGTGTACAAGTGCAGGACCAGCAGTCTAAACCCATCCAATTGCGTAGAGGGGTAAGACAGGGGGACGTCATATCCCCGAAACTGTTTACCAGCGCATTGGAGGATTTGTTCAAGACGCTGGACTGGAAGAGACTTGGCATAAATATAAATGGCGAGTACATCTCACACTTGCGTTTTGCTGATGACATAGTCCTAATGGCGGAGTCGCTGCAGGAGCTACAGATCATGCTAAACGGCTTAGCTGATGCTTCTCAACGAATCGGTCTCCGGATGAATATGGATAAAACCAAGATCATGCTCAATGAGCATATATATCCGGAACCAGTCGTCGTACAAGGTCATCCTATCGAGGTTGTTAAGGAGTATATCTACCTTGGGCAGACAGTGCAGCTAGGTAGAAACAATCTCGAGAAGGAAGCCAAGAGAAGAATTCGGCTGGGTTGGGCAGCGTTCGGTAAATTACGTCGAATCTTTTCATCACCCATACCGCAATGTCTGAAAACTAAAGTTTTCAACCAGTGCGTCCTACCCGTCATGACCTACGGTGCTGAAACGTGGACACTCACGGTGCGACTAGTCCACCAATTCAAAGTCGCTCAGCGAGCTATGGAGCGGGCTATGCTCGGAGTCACTCTGAAGGATAAAATCCGGAACGAGATTATCCGACAGAGGACCGGTGTAATCGACATAGCCCATAGGATTAGTCGGCTGAAGTGGCAGTGGGCTGGTCACATAATCCGAAGAACCGACAATCGTTGGGGTAGGCGAGTTCTTGAGTGGAGACCGCGAGTAGGCAAACGTAGTGTAGGGCGCCCACCAGCCAGATGGAGCGATGACTTGCGTAAGGTGGCTGGTAGAAAGTGGATGCGGAGAGCCGAAGACCGGGCTCAGTGGCGCTTACTAGGAGAGGCCTATGTCCAGCAGTGGACGAATATGGGCTGATGATGATTAGGTTTCTTAGTATACTTTGTACTAGAATGAAATTACATACATAAAATTGAATAAGCGCAACGTCTGCTCGTATGATTACTTTCACAGAACAGATTTTAATGCAGTTTAAAAAGTTATATTTAAATTATGTTATATTTAACATTCACTAAAATCTACAACTAGAAAGGGAACGCCACAAATCTATATTCAGACACTTTAATATAAAACAAAATAAATATTTACCTACCTACAATACATGTCACGTAGCGGAAAATCTAGCAAATGGTCGCTACTTGTTTAATTACGCTTATTGGTGATTACTACATCATTTTGAATAAACCATTAACCCTCAGCGAAAACAACACTAAGCGCTGTTTTGCTTCAAGCGGACTTTTGTCAGTTTAAATGTATATTGACAAGCCTTTTTGACATAAACTGCCTTGGTCCAGTAATCGAAGGTGCGGCTATGGAGCGTGATGTCCTCTTTTTGAGATTTTGTGTTAGAAATTTCTCGTAGACGGCAATAGGCTGGCTCAATATTACATGGAACTACCGCATTGTCGAAATGTGGGTGTACAATGAAGTATACCTACTTCTTCCTAAACTTATGTGGAATACCAGGCGTGATGTTATGTTTATGTCCTTGTTAATATGTCAACTGTACTCGATCCCCGAAGAGTTAGACAGAAGTATAATACTGTAGATCCACATTTTGTCGATACTATTATTATGACTTCGTTCACAGAAAATTCTAACCACACTCCTCAACCAGAGGACATGAACTCCGGACTTCACGTTCAGCAGCCGCGCTTTCGACCTTTAGAACAAAGAGGCAGTAAAAAATAGCTAATGAATATTACATTTATTGAAATAACCTGTTACTTCAGACATCAGAAAAGTATAAGCAACACACCCAAAAAGATCAAAACTACGGATCCAAATTCGGTTAACATCCAACTCGAATTCACATGACAATAATATTTTTTATTGTTATTATAATTTTATTTCATCATCAAAAAAACATGTTAATAACATACGGAACTGCTTATATTGAACATAATTATAGTAGTGGTATCTCGGTCCGATGGTTACGGGTTCTGCGCCGGGCGATACCACGGAAGGGTAAATACCATGTCGGAACATTTTGTTATCGGGATTAGGGTTGGCAAGCCGCAGGCCAAAACAGTTTGACTGTGTCAAAAACTTCTGAATATTAATTGAATTTGCATATAAAATTTTAGGGTTACCAACATTGAGCTCCTAAAATATTTAGTAGTGAAGTTGATTTGATATTTTTAGAATGGTAATCGCTTCAGTCGTTTGTTTTGTCCTAGCTCGTTGATTCACAGCTAGCTTAGCTTGGAAGATTAACAGACATGCATTAGGATCTAGCGCATCACCCGTTGCCAAAAGCCTAGACTGAACGTATCCCTGACTGATATTACCCACAATTTGTTATCACGCTAGATAAAATACAGCGAGAGTGAAATGTAGACCGAATAGAGACCTCTGTGAAAAACGAATCTATTAGAACAGGCTGGAGTTAGATAAACGACGCAGTTCTGCAGAACTTACACTCAGGCTCGTATAAAGTAAAGAGGATTTATTCTATTCAAAATGAAGCAAATATTTTTCAAAAAAAATTAAGTTTCACGAATTTAATTCTTTAACTGTTAACCGAAGCTAATTACCTAAGCATCTATCTGCCTAGATTACAAAAGATGTAGCTTGATAATAGTAGCCAGTAAATATTTAAATGATCATACTCCATCACCGCTAAATTTCCATGAATAGCTGAATCACCAATAAAACTAAGCATATATAAAACCTTAATATTATACCCCTTTGTATAAAACATCTTAACTGTAAATTATACATTTGTGTATCATTATTTATAACGCTAATAATACGAGTAACATTCATAAAGAATAATATAGACATATTATTTTAACTTATAATCCACACGCAAGCAATTATTGTGGCCAGCAAATAACAGTATAAGAATACCTATTATGTTTCTAATTTGAAACCGTCAGCGTAGGTATCTTATAATATTATAATATATAATAGCCGTGCCAACGATTCTGTGACGAACGATTTTTCGTACTTACTTTGAACTCCGAAATCACCCCCTTAAAAGTAGAATTTTAGAAAACTCTTTCTTGAGAAACGCCTACACACATATTACCTACCTTTCAAATTTTTAGGATTTACAATTCGTGAGATTTTGTGATCAGTCAGCAAGTGAGAGTGGTATTTCGCTTTTATATATATACTAGCGACCCGCCCCGGCTTCGCACGGGTAGCAGCATATACGCCTTAATTTTTTTTTCCGTCGTAGTATTGTATCAGCCTTTTACGTCGAGCGCACGCCAGCAAAGCATTCAGTCGGCATGTTTTTTTCCGACCTCGTTAGCTATCATAGTCATATTTAAGGCAATTTATACAAAACCTTAACGAATTATACACCTAAACATTCCTCATGAATCGCTCTGTCTATTAGTGAGAACCGCATGAAAATCCGTTCAGTAGTTTTTGAGTTTATCGCGAACAGAGATACAGACGCGGCGGGGGACTTTGATTTATAATATGTAGTGATAATTAATTACTACATATGTAATGTCGAGATTATAAATATTATATGGGTTTATCATCTCAAGTCTGAACACAATTAGCAAATAATCTTATTATTTTAAGCTATGATTTCAATGACTCAAGTGTGTGTAGCTATGTTGGTGTTGGTATTAGTTATATGAAAGAGTACTCTTGCATTCTCAGTGTTATAAGGTAAATGGTTGTAACATTAGAAATTATCATGATATCTACGTGTTTCATTTGGTGTCTATTGGTAGGTAGGTAGGTAGGCTAGGTAATGTTTACTGCGGTTGTAATGTTTTCAATTTTTATTTTGTACACATCTATTTTGTTTATATTAGGTATTGTATAATCTAACTTTCAATAGTGCAACGATTTTTGAGGACTTTTTGAACATATTTTAATATTAAATTTACACATAAGGTGCGTTGGGTAAGATCGGAAATGGGGTAAGATCTCTCCTCTCGGACCGCCGCCACTGCCATCAACTCTTTTCCTGGTAAGGAAGAGTGTACCTATTTTTTCCAATCCCTAGTAGATATGGAAGAATAAACTTTCAGTACTCAAACCCGCCACCCATAGCGCAGATTGCGAATACCGAGCCTCTACATCAATCGTAACGTCGAATTGACAACTTACCAATTCAGAAAAACTATGAAGATGTCGTAATTTGTTTCCTTTGGGATACGTACGCCAAATAAATACGCAGTCTAACCACAGTTGCTCCAACTCCACCACAATTTATTTTAGAAATGGCGCAAAGTAAATAGTTTGTCAGTCGCTGACTATAAAAACAAAGGGGAGAAGGTCCGGACAAATAAAAAAAGGTTTTGACTTCAAAGACGATGCCATTAAAATTCTCGAACTAAATATTGTCCTCCTGTATTATTTTAAACAAAAAATCTATTATATTTTTAAGAATAAAGTGGAATCCTTTTTGGTTTTATTATTATTTCAAAGTAATATGACAAGTACCGGTTGATTTGACTTGTTTAAGGCGTGTTTACACCGGTCGAGATTTTATACAGCGTTATTTCCGATACTGCCTACACTTAGTTTTAAAAAGTTTATACTATATCTAATAGTTCACTGCCCTTAACGCGTCACCGTGTTCCAGCACCCATATTAAAATGTTACTACATATTTGCAAAATATAGTAATTTGCTGATGTAGAAAATATAGTACATACAAAATAACGTACGAAAACTGCCTCATTAGACTCGTAAACGAAAGCGTGATTGTTGAAATTTCACATAGAGATAGCCTGGGATCTGGCGAAGGACATTGGGCTTATTTTTACTAGTGCGGAAAAACACTAATTGGATACCACGCAGACTAAGTCGCGGGCAACAACTAGTTAGGATACTCTTATCATTATACCTAATTAGTGTCAACGCACTGTAATTTCTGATACTGTATATGAACCGAAGGTTGAGATCAATCATAACAGACCTGTTGTTACTGTTACTGGTAACCTGTCACATCCCCCTGCTGGGTGAAGGCCCCACTTGATTTCCAGACCGTTTTATTCTATACCAAAGATAACCAGTCTTTTCCAAATGTGTCCAGTTCGTCCCATCTCTTTCGCGGTCTACTGAACTGCGTCGCCGTTTTGCTGTGTCAGAGCTACACTGCGTGGTTGCGTGGCCAGCCCAATCCAGACCTGTTGTTAAGGTAACTTTTTACATCATTTCTGATGTAGCTCTCGAATTAAGAGTTACCTTGAATGAAGCCTATCTTGATAGGAAGAAAGGTTGTATATAAAATATAAATATGCATGTGCCTTTTCTCGGTATAAATATGAGAATGAAATTATTAATTAGATACGTAGTTTTGCTTGTAAAAGAACAGGATGTACGACGGTGTGTCAAGACTAGAAAATGCTTTGCATGTGACGACGTTTGCCATGTGTTAAAATGATAACCCTATCAGTAATGAATGATTCAAATATTTATTTCTTTGTACTAGACTACTTGTGTTAAATATATAAGTATTGTGAATTCAACTTGAATATTGCGTAAAAGCAGAATGCATGCCTACACCTCCGTCTATGAGAACAATTTTATGATACTTCTTTTTTAATATTAAAAATCTTGTGAATAACTTCACAAACCATTCATAGTTTATATTTAATAAAAGTAAAAAACAATTTTAAACATTTAGGAACAAAATGACGTATGTTTAAATAGGAGTAAAGATATTCAGTTGGTCCGTCGATGTATTTTTTTCTTTTTAGGTTCGTCCAACTAAACAAACAGAGAAAAAAAGCAAACATGGCCAATGTGATGAGATTTTAAATAACTCACTTTTTAACATAAACATCACGGGTGGATTCAAAAGTCAGGCACAGGAAATTTATCATACTGCCAGTTTACTTATAGTATAGATATAAAGTTATGGCGGAAGTCGTACATAAAGCTTGTTTCTGAAGGGATGGGCAGAGAACAATTTTTGTACAGCCATACATGTCTTATTACTGCTTTTTTACGTGACAAATCGCAATGGTCGCGCTAATTCCCCAAAGGACTACGAAATTATTATTGAACATTTTTTACACTGACTATGAAACCTTTTCCGTTACCTACTCGCCTGTTTTTTTTTTTTGCTTTTGTCGATTTTATATGCCAGCTATCGTGACAGGCCGATATTCTGCCAAGTCTGATACCAATACTTTTGTCAGAGACAGGGAAAATATAATAATATTTCCGTGAACCGGAATATATGAGAGCTGAGTGAGTGATTTATGTGGTTTTCAATTATAAGTGTAATCATATAGATACGAAACTGTAATGGTTATATTGGTAGGTAGTATGTACTGTTTAGTAGGTACATCTGCAATGAGATACAGAATTACACTAATATTTAAAAAGATTGGGTGAAAAATGTAGACTTCTAAATTATACGACCTAAAGTGATAAAAAAACTTCTTTAATTTATCACGAAGAAAGTGATAAGAGAAAAAAGTGATAAAAATCCTAAAATGTCTATTCATGAATTTTTCGTGAAGACAATGCGTATTGGAACTTTATACTAAGACTCGAAGACTGAAATAGATCAAATATATCCGTGTCATTCGTAGAAACAAGAAACATAAAAAAAAACGAAAGAACATAATGTTGATTTAATAATCTATTATAAAAATCTAGTGAAACCATTTATTCAAAACTGTGTACACAAAATTGAACTTTAACTCGAACAGATAAGGGTAGGAATTGTTAAACTCGATCGTAATGTGGATGTAACAAAACTTATAATTATTAGACGTAATGATCGTGCGGACAGAAAACATTAAAACAAAATACAATATTATTATTTGTATACGTATAGAATTCAAAACATCGCCCGCTTTACAATGTATCATGAACAATAGATATTATTGTAATAATAATATACTGGCGACACTTCGACGTAATAAAAGTTGCATTTTGAATGCACTGAGACGATTTATTATTATACATTATAATAATATGATCTGTAAGTAGTGGCTTAGCATCGTGATTCCTATGACCATAATTCTTTAAAATCACACAAGTTAAACGTGGTACGATCGAAGAAAAACATCGCAAAGTGACACCAATCTCAAACCAAAAATAAATTGAGGTAAAAATGTATGTTTTAAGCTTTATTCTCATCAAATCCATTCAACACCGAGTCAAGATATTAAATACGTACTTCATACTGTGACAAGCTACACTTGACCGAACAATCTTGAGATTTCTTCACACAAAGCGGCCAATTGAATAAATTGGTCATGCATACCTAAAAATGTCAATATCCTTTTTATGATTTCATTTAGGTAATTGACGATGAAGGTTCATAAGATGTATACTAAAGACTAAAAATACAGTTAGTCTCGGTTGCCAGTACACAAAAAGTCCATTTCATAAACTCCTGTTCACACAACCCGTCACGGTTACTATCTTATTTCATTAAGTAGAGGACATGTACGCGGACACGTCAAAAATTTAAACTAGCCTGTCTAATAGTACCTATAGGGGACAATCTGCAAATAATAAGTGTTGCTTAAACTTTCACGGTTCATGAACAGTGTGGTTTCTTTTGTTAACTTGAGGGTTAAATGGCGTCGTGTTTTGAATGTAACTATAGGTTAACAATCTGTTAAAGATGACAAATATTGTTATACTGTGACCGCACCGTCACTTAGGTAATATCAAATGAGGATTTTGAGACAGCGGGAAAATCTAAATATAAACACTAGTACCTATTTGTTTATTGAAAATGAAAATTGTAAGATTCAAATTTTCATCCAGTTAAAGGTTGGAAACCTGACGGGATGAGTCGATATAGAGCTTGGGAAGATCTAATACCTCTACACATTGCGGGTGGCATTGAGATGTTGGATTACGCAACTGGCAGCCTGAATATAGTTAACCGCAGGTTAGCAGTTTATAACTGGCTTTGTATTTTGAAATGGATTCATTTCATTTTCGCATAAACTGTATCATGTCACTTATGAAGCGTTAAGAACTCGTCAATTCCGAACTTAAGTAAACCTGAACTAACATATTTTGTCACAATTATTGTTCTTTTTCCGCCCCACGACATCGATATGACATTAATTTAAGAGAGTCTTAGGCTCAGTGAAGCGCAGTAATAACAGTTATCAACCACGGTACAGGAATGAATGACACAGGTCAGAGTCGTTCTGCCCTCAACCGTACACATTGTGCGATGCAGGAGGATGCAATGAAAAAATGAATAGGTATATTAAAACTATAAATTGGGAGAATACTAGATGGTTGTAGATAAGTACGGTAAATAAGTTAAAATAAAGCTAAATAAGTAAAATTCCTAAAGCTTTAAAGCTGAATAAAATCAGAATGTTCCATAGAAACTGTTAAAAAAGTCTATCGTGGTACTCTTGTCAACAGCGTCTACTTTGCAATGTTTCCTAATAGTTTTTCGTTTTAAACGATGAACATCATTTTCTGAATAACTTTTTTCTATTCATCCATCCAGAGGTATATAAATTGAAACGTCTTTGGAACACGACGACACATTGTGGCTTCTATAAATATTAAAAAGTTCATTAGCAGTTCGATTGTTTGACTTGAAAAGTGGCACCGTATCGCAGCGAGTGGTGAACACGGACCCGCACCCCATTATAATAATCTGGGAGAAAACGAGACAGAAACAATATTAGAAAGGAACAATCGTTGCCATTACGTCGAATAAAAAGAAAAGTTATTATATTTTTTATTGGAGGGCCCCTGCCCTCCCGGCCGCCAAGAGGGTTATTTTTATTTTATTTGAAAAGTTTATTTTCCATTTGTTTTAACTTGTATATTCGCGACGCGAGGGTGGAACCGTGGAAGTTCGCCGGCACGCACTCGTCCGCTCAATGAGTCACTAATGCGTACAGTATCATTATATTTTTATATTTAAACTTTTGCTTGAACAACATTAAAATGAGAAAAGTTTGTGGAGTGTTATTGTGATAGAAGTTCACCACGCGGGTGCGCCCGCAATGTTTTTGTTATTAATATTTCATAACGTGCTTCTTGAAGCACTTAAGTATTTTAGAAAGGCTGAAGGCAACTTTTTATGACGAGGGACTTTTCTGTTAATATCAGCCAGACTTTCTTCACGGACAATTTACTGATATAGTAATTACAAGTACCTAGTGTACAGTAAACCGAAACATCTGTCACAATCATAACTCTTAATACTAGCTAGCACAAATAACCAACATTTTCAGCGTATTATTACGTTTCTCATAAACATTGACAGACAGACAAATTTATATTTTTTTTTCTGTATAAAGGCAACGAGCGCCGGGTGGCCCGATTGCGCTTTCATATCGTTTCAAGTGTTAATATTTGTTGGTTTATTTCTTTGCAAACTTCACTGGCAAATTAATTTTATATAACAAATAATTTACTGCCCGCTTTTATACCTTTGAGTCTCGGTGTCAAATTTAATAAAGAAATAAAATAAATATTTCTGGAAAACATGGCTTCCGTGTGTTAATGACAATGTTGAAGCAGCAATCAAGCACCTACAGAAACCAACATGAGTTGATAAGCAAATTAAAATCAGCTGTTTAGGCTGTAAATATATGCGATAGTAAATACGAACAATGTGTACGTAGCTTGTAATTAATTATCCGCTGTTGCTTACAGTGTATTCTAATTAACCGTAGCCACGATGCTATCACATTTGAACTTGTACAAATGAACATAATCACCAATAATGGCTACAGCATCCGCAGATCAGGTTAACACCACCTAATCATGTTGCCGACCACGTAAGACCACTTCACGAGACCCGTCATACACAATACGCAAGGCAAACAAATCTAAACTCGTGTAACGCCTCAGAGAAGTCCTTAATCCGTAAGGCATCGCTTGTGATGTGTGGCCGAGCCCGACCACCAGCAATATTACCACCACGCCATGTTAGCATTACTCTTTAAACCACCAAAGGTAGTCTGTTTGCCACCAAAAACGTGGTAGTCTATATTTTTAACGAACAAACCCGAACACAAGTTACAGCCACACATCGTGGCAGCGTATTGACACACTATCAACACAAATGTTACATAACAATAAGGGCGGGTAAAATGCGTCTAATTGTTATAAAAACACGAGACTGGAGGCGCAGTATGATTTAAAAGTGATATTCTCCACCATAAAGCAGTTTCACAAGGGCATGTGAAATATTTATCTTAATATTATAAGTAAACATTAAGGCTAGCCGACCAGTGCCGTCAAGCGCATGAATAATCTTGATATTTTAGAAACTAATCAGATTTCAATTGTTTTGTTGAAGTTATTTACTTGTTTTTCCATAGTGCATTTATTTGTTTTAGTGATAAAAATATTTATATATCTAATATAGTGATGTGCCGGATATCCGGATCCGTATCCGTATCTGCGGATATCCGAGGGAGAAATAAGATCTGTATCCGTATCCGTTAATTTTTTGGCGAATCTTGATCGGATCTTTTATATTCATAAATTTCATGATGTTTATGAAATTTTAAAGATAGGCAGCAATTAAATACTATTAACTCGATTTCAAATTACTTTTTATTTCTTAAAATCACATTTTTCGGGCATTTATATTGCAAAAATTAAATATTTAAACAATTAAACTATGTTACCAGTAAGTATATCAAGTTATAGGGTAATAATTTAACAATTTTTACAATAACATCAAACAATATTATCGATATGATATGCTAATTAAACTAATTATTATCAAGGTATAGCTAAGTGTTAACATCAGATCAAACAATAACGTGTTTAGAAACATAAAAAAAAATCATTATTAAGTAATGGTAAATTTTACTCCAAAAAGAGTAATTTAGCAGATTTGTCCCTCAAAATCTATTACGATGTGGATCATAAATAATTCCTACTGCACTGACTGCTCAGGACACTTGTTGCAGGTGAAGATAAATATGTGCGAGCCATGTGACTGAGACCTCCAAATTTATTTCTATTAATATACCAATACTTAAATGGATCGTGGTGTCTTGGTAATCGTTTTTCTTTCACATATTCTGTGAGTAAAATAAACAAATCCCGCGCAGTGCAAGTTAAAACACGTCGCATTACTAACGCAAAACGTCAACTGTCGATCCAAGGTCACGCGTACCGGCACCGATATAGTACGAAAGTAGACGTCCGTATCCGTATTCGCGGAACTTGAGGCTAATGATCCGTATCCGTATCCGCGAATATACATTTTTAACAATCCGGCACATCTCTAGTCCAATACTATTAAATGGTCAGCAAAGCGTCCTTATCTTACCTTACATTTCTTAAAATGGTGGTTAGTTAGTTTATAAACGAATATTCGAGATGCACCATGGAATAGCCATCTTCAGTTTCGATTATTGTTTTTATTTTTATATCCATTTATTAACACAAAGTGCTAGACATCACTTGTATTTACCCGTGTTAGTAAATCTAATTACTCTTTATTACTTTAATCACGATGTAAGAGTATTAAAATTTATTGCAATAGGTAGGTGCAGTCAGTCTTATAATTATTATGTTCAATAAACAACAGTGTCACAACACGAACAAGTTATTAGACTTAAGTGAAGAAAATAAAAGATTGTAAATGCGCAATTAATATCAAAAAATACAACGAAGATTAAATAATTTTAAAAGTCTAGGTGAAAACACTTTTTAATATATTAAACTTAATTAAATGTTTAAACAAAGATTTTATTATTTGCAAACAACAAAGGAAAAGATTTATATTGCTCAATAAAAGTTTATATAAATAAAAACGCTTTGATGTGATTTCGCGCTAAAAGCTAGAATACCGCAGTTTTATAATATCTTTTGTGGGCACAGACATCTTAGGAATCGCGTAAACGCTGCTTAATTTTATAGCATGAACGCACGTTTCGGCTTCATTTAAAAGAAATGGAATTAATAAACTCGAAGCATAGTAAAAACGACTAAGTATATGTATGTACAATATTTTAATCACTGTATCCTATCAATATGTAGCGTATCTATCTAAAGTGGAACGGATTTGGCAATGACACAAGTTTAAGCGATATTTTATCACGAAAATAAGGTAATAGGATTCATTTTTTATTTTAACAAACAAAAATGTTCGGCAAGTATCAAGCAGTAGTGGGCGCACTTAGCAGTGTTTCAATTAGGCACAATACATAGTAGTAGATACCGCAGGGCCCTTTCACACCGTGGGCACTGTGTTCTCCCTTTGTTTGACTATACATTTAAATACTATAGCGTAGGTTCGATGCGTCCGGTACAAAAAAAAATAAAAATAAACACCGGCCGGCTCCAATATTTGGAAGCCAGATAATTTATTAGTAAGACCTTATCCCTTTTTGAAAGTTTTCTAACGCGAAGTAATATTAAAAAATGATACATTTTTTATAGATATTGATGTTGTCAACACAGAAAACTTAGTGAAATAATTATCGTGTTCGGGTAGACACTTCATGCATAGGTATCACTCTTACATCGAATCGCTTGATTTCGTTAAAAATATAACACAACCTCGAATGTGAATCAATAAATGGTTAATGCCATCACATTAAGCCGTATATGGTCGGTAGACGACGTAAGTTGCTTTTTAATTTTATTTCACATTTTTAATATCAAAGGGGATGTTTGATACATATCTATAAGCGGAGGGTCTAGACACCCTAAATGGACACTTCACTCTGCATTAACTGTTTAGCTTTAAAGACAAAAATGCATTAGGACAAACGATGGATTAGGCGTAGGGGACAATGGGACTAATGGGACAAAAAATAAACTTCTAGGATATGTAGATATATTATGGAGAATTAATTAAATGTTGGCTAAAGTAGGGATATAAGCAATGCCTACCTTTTTGGAGAGGGATGTATGTCCAGCAAAAGAGGATATGTTGTTAATGTTGAAAACTAGTTGCAATTAAATTCAAATGATAATATTTAAATTGACATATCAAAGGAAAAGCGGTAGAAAGGCATGTCCGATGAAGATAGCGAAATAATTGCTCTATGACATTAAGAAATGTGTTATGTGAAGTAAAAGGAATGGTTATCGTCCAGAGGCCCTAGTGTAAGTTTCTTTTGACGAACTAAATTTGTGGAGAACACAAAACAGACCAATCGGGGCACCGAATCGGAGGGCCTAAGAAGAGGGGCCACTACACAGACTGTGATATTATGACAAAATGTAAAATCAATACTATTTATACTTAGGTATGTATTTGTAAAACTGCAAATAATAATTCAATTTTTCTGTATAACACAAGATACCTCATCCTTATTTGTCAAAAACAGTGGCCAAACAACCCAATTGCTAGTTCAAACGCAAGCCTTAACAGTCACTGCTCATTCGTATAACTATACTGGTTTAGCGCCAGATAAATAACCACTTAGAGAACAATCAGCTTGGACACGGTTCCTAAGTGGGGAATCTGAGGTGGTGTTGAAACCGGTACCACATGACGACCAATTAGATTCGAACCATGGAAGACTCAATTTTTGTTTGTATGCTGAGACAAAACATGCCACCGAGCGAGTGTGTACAGAATGGGAAGTGGGGGCTAGGAGAAGCGGCTTCAAACAGACCAATATTACTAAGGACCTTGAAATGACTGAAATAATAATATCATCCACGGGTTCTTGTAACTGTCATATCGTTAAACTGGGAGCTGACATGGTTGATAAAGACTGACGATGTTTAAAAATATCCTAAAAATCCGTCCGCGTCAAAAGATCTCATACAAAGTTTGAAGTGCGATTTCACTCCCTAAAAGGTAGAATTTTGGTTAAACTTTTCAAGATTAGTCAGTGCATGGTACGTATTATTAACAGAGTTTGCCCAACTCGCATTATATCAAATTATCTCTTCACTAAGTGTGTTCAATAATTTGATGAGATGCAACGGATAGTTCCCCGCGTCCAGTGAGCCCCCACCTCGCCCTGTCTCCAACTTTACAGTCAAATCCAAACTGTACAAACAAAAGGCAGACTAAATCATTCGTAGACAAAACATTCATCTTTTTTATGTTCCTTTGAATTTTTTTATCCAACTAAAAACATGTATAATGGAATTTGAAATCCTTGATATGTTAAAATAGATTTTTTTAATTCGCCATTTGTTTAGTAACATTTTAATGTGGTACCAAGGTTAGAACACGTGCCAAAACAATGTCGCATGATGTATTGCTCTGTGACGAATACAATGACTATATCTTGTGTCTAAACTAGGGATGGGCTAACGTACGGTTTACGTTAGGTTTCGACAGTTTTGATGCCGAACCGAATTATTACGTGCTTGTTTTACTTTAACCATACAGTTTGTAACAATTAAGGAACTGATAAAAGGTAAAGACGATCTTAGACGGCACTGATGAATAATTTGGTATACAGAAAAAGAGAGCTATTAATGGTTTAGATAACGTTACATATCAAAGAAATACGTAAACTCTTAACTAATAACTCTTAAAATCTAAAGCAACTTTCTTTAGATTATACAGTTGGTCAAAATCATTACATGTGGATCCGGGTATGCGATTGATCTAAACACAAGACATGATATTCTAATGTAATAAATCGTAGTGCAAACAAAATTAGAAACTATGTCAATACGAACACGGTGGGCGAGGCAGGTTTTGCATTAATGTTGCTAACATGTGTATGGTTATTGCTCACCGAGTTCATCGAAGTCCAAAGCAGAAATTATATAGATGAACGATTTTAGCTTTACATTTTTTTTTACTTTCAAATAGCTAGAAGTATTACTGAGAAATTTAATTTAAATATCAAATTAAAATTTTAGCCAAGAACTTAATACAGCAAAATATTTTCTTACTAAAAACCCTGAACAAAACTTGCCGCAAGAAATATAAGCAAAAGTTTGTTCTAAGTTAAAAACTCAAGATATTAAATCGAGGTTCTTACACATACACATCTATATGAAACATGTTCAAATAGTAGGCATGTGAGCTCTACCTACCGTGAATTGTCAAAGTCTTATTAAAGTCAATAATTGAGAGCAAACAGACGTACAACATAAGTAGGAGCGGAAACTAGTAGTTATTCGAGTATACGTTGTACAGAAGCGCGAGGACTTTACGTTCTACTTTAATAGTGGCGCAACTGTTGCGCCACGTAAAAAATATTTGGAGATTTTGTCGCAATATTGTTAAATAGTAGTCAAATGAAATAAAATGTATTAACTAACGATGCAGAGAACAATTCATGGGTTTCAATAAAATATAAGAATTATATTATTCATACGCTACTGTTACTGCTTAAAATACTAATATACAACTTAAAATCGCACGGAAATCGCCCAACTGTTGCGATACTACACTAAAAATAAACTTGTTGTTAGAGATTGGGGAACTTTTCTCCGAAAATTTTGTAAACAAAATATATTAGAAAATAAAAATTATTCTACTACTCTTTATTTTGTGATTTTAATTTTCTTATAGTTGAAATAAAGTTAAAATAATCGCTGAATAAAGATACTTAACCCATTTCATAGAAACACGTGTTACCAGCAAACATCTGTGTGTAGGGATGGCACCAGATTAAAAGACCAAAATGAACGAAAACACTTTTTATACAAACAATTATACAAGCGTAATTTTTGAACCTTTGATTGAATTCTAGTAACAATGAGCGTGTGTGTGTGTGACTTAGACAAAAAAAAATACTATTCAAACTTAAGAATCACAATGAATGCATAACTTAACGGTTTATTTTTTCTGTTGTATCTACATATTTCTTAAAAATACATACTACTAATACTAAATTCATACTCGGCAACCCTATCATTGAATTACAACTATAAAACAATTTTTATTTAACGACTATTTCATACCTCGGTTTCGCTTGTTTTCACAAGATATTTTTAAAAGATTTAGATTAATGATGTATGTAATATTCAAATATATTTATAATTGGCAGTGTTATTCGAATATTATATCATTAATTTCTTGGGTAAGACAAAATAATAATTACATTTCATTGGCAGCACCCACCAGTGACTAAGCACAGGTGGACAAATTAAGCCAGTAGATAAGTTAAAATGCTTGTCGATTATATTAAGTAACGGTATTCATAGATGGCACTGGAAAGCAATGTGTAAAGCATGACAGAGTGATATGACAGCTATTCGCTAAAAACAGGGCAAACGTCCCTCTGCCGTTTGTCATGACAGATAGTCAATTCTATCGTTATATTCAAATACACATACAAAAAAAAACCTCTATTTAAAAAAAGTATACATAAGTGCCATGATTTACAGATTCTGGTTATTATACATGTGCATACGCGAAGTAAAGTTACTTTTTCTGTAACTGAGACCGAGTTATTGCAGTCCTGGTTTTCATCAGAACATAGATGTTAGTATTTCTACGTGTGTCAAAAGTAAACACAACAAATTAAAGCTTAATTGATTGCCAGATTCGCAAGAATGACATCCACACAAGCAGTGCAAGTTACTATTTTGTAATAAATTTTATGAAAGTATTTAGATAGAGCACAGTCAGAGATAACAAAAAATATTAACGATCAAACAAACATACTAACTGCTAACATAATAATATTGGGACTTAGAAAAAAACGGGAGCGATGTACATTTTTATTATACTACGCTCATTTAACTGTTATAATTAATGTACGATGTAATAAAGCTAGAGCGTAAAATACGTATAATGTATAGACGGCAGTTAAAAATATGTTTAGTGTTACAATAGCGTTTAAGTGCTGACTAAACAATAGAGTTATCGGGGCCCCATCGCAAGTTGGACGTACATATTCATATAGAAATAGGTACTAATTATTATTTTTGTTAATAAAAAATGTGTTGGAGGTGTTTCTATGGCAATATAATGTTAATCTTAAAAGCGGCAGTAGCTTTAAGGTGAATCGGTGGATTGACAAGCGGGAGGTCGCGACTTTGATTCCCTCTCGTTCCACTAATGATGGAAGAATCAAATTGTGTTTACGGATTGATTATAATTATGTTATCTTCTACTGCTTCCAAAAGAGCAAAGCTTAATGAAACCACTAGCAGACTTGTCATGGATGCAAATGCTGATCAGTAAGCCAGCAGTGGAGTAAAGGAGATGTGTTAAAATGTATGGAGTCCTGGCCGGACTTCAGAACACTATACTGAACAATAAGCAAACACACTTCAATAGTGTTTTTAATTCAATATTTTCTTTTATTGTTTAATACTTAGATATGATAATTAATTTAGTGAAGTTTTGTTAAGTTAGTGCAGAAAGGTCTGATCCTTTTTGAACGTTATTTACAGCAACTCGGAAATAGGGTGTCTTATAAACCCTGATTGTTTTGTTAGATATATGTATAATAGAAGCAGTAGTTTAAAACTCCTCAAATCAATTCACAATTATATTTCGATATACTTAGCTCAATCAAAATTCTTAAAGAAAATTTAAATATACCTGACCCCGCCATACCGACGCACACACGTGTATAAAGCAGAACCGATTCGAACTATACAAATTACTTTATAAAATCTCATAATAATTATAAAAGCTCATAAATATATGAAATTCCCACAGATACATCTTTTTGGTAGCTTCAATAGACATTGCTACTATAAAAATGTCATCTCCATTTCACGGTACATAGTGCGGTACTACTTTGTATGTAATTTTGATCAAACAATAGATAAGAGTTTATTACAAGCGGCCCGCTGTATACATATACATATATGCATAATAAAATGGGGATTAAAATGTTTTTGTACAACTTAATATATTCTGTAATACGGTACAAAGTATAATAGAATAATTAAGCAAAATGTACACAAGAACGCTAAAGTGTTTTCTGCGAATTCTGATTTTGGATGCGACTGTACGAAACTTAATAACTTTTTCAATGTTAAAATACTTTTTATTTTTTTATTCAATGATTTTTAGACGTTTTATATTTCAGGATTCCATGTATTCATTTTGTATTTGTGTGTAAGATTATTTCATTCAGACGTTCTCGTGAATAACATCTCTTACTGATAAATTACCAATTATAATAAAATTATTAGTAAATTGAAAAATCATATTATACGCGTTTAGATGTAGTATGTTAGATGCAGTCGTGTATGTAACATTTACAGTGACTCAACACTTTTGCGATCGTCTGTACAATAAATAAAAATCTTACCTTGTCCTTAGGTCTGACTGATGTCGAAAAATAATAATTTTGTTAGTAAAATTAAATTGTGCGTACCTGCAACAAAAGAAATAATAGTATTATAAAAAATAATATAACTGACAGTTTTGTTAGGTTAGAGATGAATCCTAACATATTTTACAATCTCAAAATCTTGACCACGGACCTAATAAACCCATCTATGAATCGGTTGTCATGACAACGTTGCCAAAATTACCACACTTGAGAACGGACTGGTGATTGAAGTAGATATGTTTGTAAGTAATTTACCTTGGGTTAAACTCCGTTTCTCTCATGCAAGTATCTTGCACGTAATGTGATAGTTGCATGCAGTTTAAATAGTGAAAACAACGTGCATAGAAGTTGCATTTTCAGGCGATCCATTTTAAACTTGCCCAAATGTGACGACTTTAGGAGGTATTCCTTATTAAAGAAGGTAAGTAAACCAACATTATTTCTCGTCAATATAACATACTAGAACAGTCCCTGATCTTAAAATTACCCTGAATCAAGTCCCTCAATCAACTACAATTCCTCAAAAAGTGAAGAATTGGTCCTGGTAGTTGGAAGCTATACAACAAGACTCATGATTTAATTAGAGTACCTATCTACTTGCTTTTATTTTACTAGAGACTACTAGAAACGTGAATGTTTGAAATAATCAACTTCCAACAAATGATAAATAGCCACGCGAATACAAAGATATGACTCCTTCTACATAGAATATACCGCAACAATCAGTGCAGGTTTATTTCTACTATATTGCAGTCAATGTCCTGGTTGTAAGCCATAGGTAATGAATAAATTACAAGAAAATTTACCTCACTTCAAATGTCTATTAAAAGCCACAACAAGGGTTATTACTATGTCAAGAAACTATGTCGCTACTATGTATATTTTCGTAATTCTTCAGAGGGGTTCATAGCTACATAGCTACCGCTCAGATTAGTGAATCTTTGAGGTTATGCGGCGCTTGCTAAAGTGAGTCCTAGGATGGGTGACCGTTTTTACATCGAGACCTTTCCGTGCCACGCAAAGCACATTACGCAGTTGATTAAGGGTTTCAACGAATACCTATGTCAGCGACCCAAAAACTTAGATAACCAGGTTAATCTTTGAGTATCAGGGTCTCCAAGTAATTGGGTGGTGGTCAGATGACAGTTGCTCCGTGTAAAATACTAATATTCAGCCGCAACTGGTTAGACTGGAAACCAACACTGATGTAGTTTAAAACAGGCTAGGCTAGGATTTTTACAAATTAACCACTAATTTTGTAATGGGATTAGACGGGGTTACCCACCACGCTGGTCTATTGTCTAATACAAGTTCGTGGGTATGCAGTAAGCCTTCTTACTTGTCTTATGGTGGCGAGTGTTCTGCCGCTACCGATCAACACCGCCATCTTACATTGATACCGGTTTCTTTTCATTTTAGATCGCTTAGACCAGAAAAAGTGGAAGGAGAGAATGATCTCCGCTTTTGCCCTGCAGTGGGACTCGCTTTGAATAATAATAATAAATTAGAATTAGCACCGATTACTTGTTGGCGAAGAAAGACGTCAACAGCTGAATATAATAAACGGTTTTCGATGGAACTAGCAACGTGGTAATATTGTACTATACGCTATTAACATCTATTAATCCATAAATAAACGCGTTAGTGATATTTTTAACGCTACAGTTGCAATAACATGATTGTTTACAATAAAACTGATTAAATATAATGCATTATTGTTTATATAAATGGCGGTTCAAATTGCGACGTTGCAAATTGTATGATAAGATTTCGTATCGACCAATCGAAGAGCGAAAACGAATTATTTTGACTAATCGATTTTTTTATTGATTTTATTGCACGTGTGTTATATTTTATGATTAGGTTTGATAAGCTGTGATGTGTAACTGCTTACTAAATGTTCCAATTCAATCTACATTAAATGGTGAACGATTTCTGAAACTAGATATTTATATCTACTTATACCTATTAATTATTTTAGTCATACCACAAAACACAGGGGATTTTTTTTTTGGATTTACCTATTTTCTTCTTTTACTATTTAGATAATATAGATTATCAAACTTTATTATGTTTTAAGGTACACAATAAAACTCATATCGACAATAAACTTACAGAATTACTCGAAACATTACGTTATAGTTTACATGAAACAATAAAACGCAAACAGAAAAACGAAAGAAACGAATTACACATTTAATAAAGGAAGGCAGATTTCGTAAAAATCTAACAAACAAAGAATAGGTGTTATTTTTAGATAAAATTAACGCACATTATGAGCGTACGCGCAGCTACCGAACGTGAATCATTTTAATTTGTGGCTCCAGCGTAAGCGGATGGTACGAGCGCCAATGATTTAGAAAAAAAAAAACGCGTTGGACAACACAAGCGAGATTACAGAATAATTCCGACTTTTTATGATACAGAAAGGGAAACTAGCATCTGATGATACGTGATCACAACCTCCCATGAACATCGAACCTAATGATGACGAATGCTTTGCCTAATTAGGACTAAAGTTAGTATAATGGTGTTGACAGGCGAAATAGATAGGACGGTAGTACCGCCTCAGTCGAACTCGGTACATGAAACATACCTACATAATAAGCAGAAACTGTTACTGTCAATATTGTGTTTATCTAGAAAGTAAGAGATGAACTGGGCGTCCGCTTTTGGTGTATCGTTATTTTCTTTTACGTGGTACTAGTATTAGATGGTTTATTTTTATTTTAACTTATTATGAGTATACTTTCATCAATAGTAAAGATTGTAGTCGATGACACAGAACACTGCAATATTGTCTGCTGCTGCAGACGATTTTGCAGTAATCTGCAAATCTGTCTCCAAAACTTAAGGAATAGTCTGTAGTCCTGCAAGCTAGCGTCCAGTAACGTCAAATTAACCCATATTTAATTTACAGTGAATAGGAACGATACATGTTGAAACAAGTCAAGTGATTCAAGTACTTGTTGAAGCGGACTTGTGGCATCCCGCTGACGCTTGGCCCCCACACTGAACCCGGGGTCCACGTCATCGCAATAACAAATATTTTCCACTGATTCTATTGTATATTGTTGGCTTTTTCAATTAAAACATTAGTTTCTTTTAACCTACTTCGAGGGAGAATGGTTCCGCTATACAATGTTCAAGCTTTTCATGTTTAGACACAAATTTGAATTCTTTATGACAAACAAAATAATAGTGTCTTTGGCGTACGGAATATATACATTACAAGAAATATAATATATAGAATATTTTAGAGTATTTTATTAAGACAACGACTCACAATAGTAAATTAAGATTATACTGAAACCTCGTTGGGTTTCAATTTAAAATACATCTGTCAAATTAGATGACATATATTTATAGTTTGTTATATTATATTTATATTTGTTGTTCACTAGTTGGTACCCGGCGCATTGCTGCCGTAGAAGAAATAAATGCTCTCTTTCAAATACATTTTCCGATACGACCCACGCGCCACCTACTGTACTAATTGTACTATGCTTATAACCTTCGCGCAAGTGCAAGAAATAAGTTGACAAAGTTTTATCGCAATCGGATGAGCGGTACGGCAGCGCATAAAATACGAACAAACAAACATTGATTTTTATATATTAGAAGATCATTGTTTTGCTTACAAATAAGAGGTTCAATTTTCACAGAATCGACACTGTTATTGTTGGTTTATCAAACGACGTAAAAATTGCCTAATTTGGCTTTAAGCCAAAAAGCTGACGTCACTAATGCTTGTATCTTTTTCAGATGATTTAATGGTACTTGTGTGTGAACTGTATTAGGTACAGAGTGCATTGAACTGATGTTAAAGGCCAAGCAAAAATATAAACTGCATTTTTTGGTCAGACTTGTAAACATAATTTAGTTTTGATTGAAAGATTTAGAAACACGATCCAAGTAAACAAAATATGTGGTAATGGTACCTATTTGTGGTTTTATTTTTGTTGATAAAAAATAGCTTCAGTTAAGTAATTGTTTGCTGTTTATAAAATCAAGTTTCATGTCTAATCAATTCAACAATAAAATCACATTTGTGTTTGTCCCCGTGAACATGCAACCCGACACTACCTTGCACTTTACTTGATCAGTGAGATAAAAACACAAAAATATATTTTCTTTAGAAAATATTAATAAAGGCATATCATTATTTTTAATCAATCTTATCTCTGATCGATACTACTTTACTTTCTAAACAGATGTAAACGCCCTTATGGAAAAGGGGTTATGCAGAGAAACGACAAGATATGCAAAACAACCGGTCATTCCTTACACTAACCGACTTGACCACATTTTGTATAATCGTACAACTATGTAATAACCGCTGCGTAATTATAATATTATAAATAATAAACGATTTGCATTCAGTTTCCTTCAATTATATTACAACTTAGAATTCCTGGAGAAGGAGCAGGTCTGGCTGGTGAAATCTGTACTAATAGCAATCAGATAAAATATTCAATTTATATACTTAGCTGTGCAATGAAAATATAGTTACGTTTACGATGTTTTTATAAGCCAGGAGATTTTTTACTGAGTGACATTTCTGGCTGTGTAAACGTGTTAGTCTTTGGCAATCACATGTATGTCGTATTTACAGCATTTTTTTTTTGCTATTTAATAAAAGTTTTTATTTTTTTGTTGAATTGGAAATGATCGTTTGCCAATGCTTCTTTTATCTATCCAAGACAATCTCTTAGATGATAGTCGTAATCGATTTTCGAAAGCCTTTATATACCGTAAATTAGTCAAATTATAACATCGGTAACCCTTTAATGAACTTTCGTTATTATGTAGATATCTGTCAAACGCGCGGGCGCAACCGCGTGAAAAAGACAGCTTTTTATAAATGGAAAGCAAATTGACTTGCGTGTTTTGACCACAAATACTTAAATGCTATGCTATGCTATTAAGTAACTATTTAGAATTAATTTCCTTAGCTGAAATAACACAGACTTACCCTTGTAGTTCTTAACAGACTAGCTATCCACAGAACTTGTTAGAAGAGTATAGAGGATTTGTCTTGTAATGACTTCAAAAAAGGTATAATACTATCACGCTCGTTTTGCCTGTAAGGATGGACAGAAATGTACACCATCGTGTTGTCAGTCCCATATATTTCAAGGCGAATCTATTTATGTACACCGAACACGATTCTAAACTCTGCACAGCTTCTGAGAATCTTCATACAGAATAGCCCAATAACATTTTCCCGACCCAGTAATCGAACCGAATCACACTGAGGAGAGTCACGCTGCTACAACTACACCAATGCGCAAGAGCTACGATTAGTAATCTATGTTGAATTAATTCTATGAGGACGGATCTCTCCATATGTGGACGGATGTCGTACAATGCAATGAAGGCTTTATGTCAAGTGGATAGTGAGCAACATAATATTATCTGTATGCATAGATACTGTTTCCAATATCGTTCAATTATTACTAATCCGTTTGCCAAGCGAGGTAAATACAACATCCCCTATAGCTTAGACGACATTCAATAATATTATGATGATTATAGTTTTTGTAATGAAACTATTAACTATGTCTATTTAATGATTTAATGCCATCGGTCTACTGGTTACAAACGTTGGTCGCCTAGTAGGTTCTTCTGTTAGAAATATTCTTATTATTAATCCGGTGTTAGGCATTGTAACCGATAAATGGCAATATACTCGATACCGTGGGATTCAATAACATCATCGCCAAAATATACTTGTACATCAGTACACCTCTGTCTAAGCCTTTGGGAATATAGGCGTGATTTTAAGTTATATTGTATTATTAATTTATATTTATTTATTTTATCCTCTCATTCTATCCATGTCTAGAAAATAAAAACGGCCAGACAATTCTTAAAACCAGCCTTTTTACTCGCATGGACTTGCGTTTGCGCCTAACACTAACAAAAACTATTTGTTTATAAAAACGTATGAGTATAATACTTTATTATGGTCCAGTGGAGCAAAAATGTGTAGCAATTACTAAGTTTTCTAACCGCATTTCATCAGTAGCGATCGTGATAATGTGTCATAAAGACATTGCAAATAATAAGAAGCTATTATTGAAGCTGCTATTGAAATAATTATTGTACGTTTGAACACTTAAAACGGTAAGAAATGTGGGTGTAAGGCCCACTGCGGGTAATATTACCAATTACTAGTGTAATCGTAAAGTGCTATGTAAAGGCTCAGTACAGCTAATTTTAGCGCTGTTTTTGTTTTGAAGTTAAACTTTATTTTTACCCAAAAGGCATGTCAATATTGCGGAGCGTAAAAGGCCCATGTATTAAAAGTGGGCCTATTTTTTTAAGAAGATAAATGAAATACAGTCTTGTCAGTGTAGGAAATAAATCTGTGTTTCTCCATATTAGGACTTGTTTTTATTCAATATAAGATACGATATACGATATATGCATTTATCCACACAATACTTTTGCTTGGTTCACAATTTACAACAGCAGTTTAATGTATTTAATTAATAGAACATGAAAAAAATGGCGCAATTTCCGCCACTTCAGTAACATTCATTTGTTTGTTTCATTTACTATAATTATAAATTAATTCATTCTTCATTCTTTTCTGTCCGTTTTGTAATCTACTGAAAGGAAATCGACTTTGATTATCTTAAATTTCTTACGAAACAGGCATTTTATAATAATATATTCAGCCCACGTCTGTTCGGTAGATCTTATTATTTCAAGACTATAGTAATCTCCAACCCGCACTACGCCAGCGAGATGGAGTAATGCCGTAACCCTTCTCATTCTGAGAAGATAATTTATAATTATTAAATTTAATAGATTTTTATTAAATTTAATAATTTTAGCAGGTAATGAATTCATATTAAAACAGTTAACATTAGAAAAGTATTCACAGTTGTTATTCAGAGTAGCTAAATTAGAAAACAACGTATTCAATTCAGAATGAAAGTTTTCCAAATTCAGCTTTTAATTATTCAGGTCATACTCGGACATCTCGCAAAACTTTGCTACGTAACGAAGTTGCTATGTTTTTTGAATATTATATTAAAATAAACATTTCATAACTTATAATATGCACATAATACCCTACAATGAGCCCTGAAAGTATAATATTTCGTATTTTTTTATTTACATATCAAAGGCTGTTGATAAGAATTAAGTTCATTAGGTTAGTCTACGTTATCGGGTAGAGGTTTTAACGGGTTATTTTCCCAACTCTAGTAAGGTAAAGGGAACCAAAGACATCAACAAACTATTAATACTGCTGCTATTACCTATAGAGCACAGGCTGGAGACTGGTTATAACCGTACGTCTAATTTGTCTCATTAACTTGAGGCACAAATAACTACGTCTTTTGTACTTTTGAACCTTACCAGTTTTCTTATTTCAATAATTTTATTAATTTTTAACACCCCAACAGTCACCGTCTTTCACCGACAGATATTCGATTAAATACGTCTGTTAACCGTGTGTATTCTACTTTGTTTCTGCCCGTCCACCCCGCGATTACTGCGCAAAGTAGTTCGCGCATCGCTGACCACCGTGATAGCAGATCGCGTAATTGCAGCCAGTTAATTATGTCACTGCTATGACGTACCCGTCAATTCATTACAGTTAGGGTTCAACTATCTTCTTCGAAAACTCACGAGGTGCAGGCCGGGTTTGAACTCAGACCCTCCCGCATGGAAGACAAGCGTTCAACCGCTAGGCTATCACAACTATATATAGCACACGATTCAAATAAGAATATGAAGAGAAGAGACCATTCTTAAGTATTAACCAGTATACATTGTCTAATTAAATTTAATTAAAAACACGATTTCTTTATATGTATTGAAAAATAGGTAGGTAAATCATCAACGAGTCCATATTCATGAGGGTCGAACTATCGAATAGTAAGTCGTATCGAAAAGTTGTATTACTAAGTGTCTGTAGTTTGTCGTTGCGTAACGAATTAGCAGGATTGTTTGTATTACGCGTACGTAGTGATTTGCAATTAAAATTTAAAAAATAATTTTAGCGGAACGAGAGTAATCTAACAATTAATCGAACGAAAAACGCGCAGAAGTCTAATAACACAACTTGTAACAAGATTTTGCCACTATAGGATTTAAACAAATTGTGAAAAATATTAGTCTACGGCATACTTGCACGCTTATCTCGCACAGGTGACTGCGTTTACGCGTCCTTTACGCAGTGACAAAAACCCTCGCGATCGCGTCAGCAGTGGGTGGTTTCATACAAAAAAATCAATTTTATAGTGAGCTATTCTATATCGCGTCCGCTTACCACTACATGCCAAGCTTTAAAATTTGCATTCTATCATTACCAGTGCATTCTGCTAACAAGAGCTCGATCACGCATTATGGTGCGATTGTTATTTAATTATATTTAATTTTTATGTCCTAACGTAATTGCCGTGCTTTTTAAACTCTTTTTCAATGCAACCGGATGATGAGAACGTGTCATGTAAAAGGTTGGTGTTCTACTCTAATGTGGGTAATGAGCAAATTCATGTACTCGAGGCTATAATTGCAATAATAGTATGATGTCAATATTGATACAGTCTATTTCTCTTATTTTAAATTAATCAATTTTATACAGCTATAATTTGTATTTTCCTGTATGAATTAAGTAAATAATTACAGCGACAAAAATGTTCTTCAAAATTAACGTTGTACCACTTCAATATAAATAGATATACTGTACTGATCTACTTATATCGGACAATCTACACTATAACCTTTCCACAAAAGTGTCCAAACTAATCGTACGCGTCGGTTAATAAATAACAATATTATAAGGAACCCAGTAGCCGGTCAGTGGCATCGTGGGCCGTGAAGCAATATAGATCTTAATCTCGGCTCCCGCGCCTCGAACACGTGTACCTGCCACGCTAACCCGCCGGCGATCGCTGACACTGCCCGCTGTCAACACTCAATACAGTTTTGACGTCACTTACGTAACTTGGAAGATTAATGTGCGGTCGCAGGGTTAAGTAGAGGGACGTTGTTGAACTGCAAAATTATCGAAAATATATCGATATCGTATTATTTAATTAGGAAATCGTTTCGTGACACGAAATTCACATGTCACGTTTGACTAAATCAAAATTACAGTTTTCAGGATGTTATGTAAATATGCATTGAAAAATAAATACGGCCATCAATGTAAAATCATCAGTGGGCACACCGAATACGGAATGAATGGCAAAAATAAAAGCATATTTTAAAATGTAAATCTTTTGAAAAGCCATTAATCTTCGCAAGGGGAGCCATATTGAGTGTTTATTCTGAATATTGAAGGCGATAATAAGTGCATTTTATTTACAATTCCTTCATTCATTTTTTGGCGAATGGTGAGAGACTAATGTACATATTTCGGCTTATTTATCCGCTTCTGTAATAATTATCTGTTATTTATTAAGATGAAGCGTTTTATCTCGGCGTCTCGTTGTATCTATATAGGAATATATATCATTGTATATATTGAATGAATGTTACATATGTACCTACTATAGCATATTTTGAGACCTCCGCTCCATAAAATTAATTTCAAAGAAAGTTTATAGCTACTTTTGTCTCAAAATTTAATTGAATTGAATTAAAGGTTAATTGAACAGCTTTGAGCTATTTAAGAATTACTTATTGTGTATCATGGCGCAGGGACGAACCGGATCAACTTAATTACTTAACCAGAGAAATAGGTAAGTACCAACTGACATTTAACTATAATATGCGTGGTTGTCTGATTGAATTTCCGCGAGAGCTCTCATTGAACTTTATATAAAATACCAACAAGTATATATAAATAATTTAAAGTACTGAAATGTTAATACGAGGATATTGTTATCGATAATATTTAGGTAGGTACCAATAATTTATTATATTAACAGAGTAGGTAAATGAAGTGAAGCTTTTGGTATAAAAAAAATATTCACGAAGGTTACAGTGCTGAGCGTGAGGCAGGAATTGTGACCGGTAGAGGGCAATACGCTCACCCCCTATTCCATGGGCCTTAAAACCCGCATCGATGAAATATGGGCGTACAGTAAATCTCAGCCTAATTCTTCGGGGAATACAGGCGTACTACTACTACTACTAATACTAGTTCTACTACTACTAATACTAGTTCTCCTACTATTAATAACTGCTGTGTTAGGCAAATAACACACCCTATATTAGTGCTGTCTGGTACCCACCACATTACCTAGTTCTCCTTCCACATCCAGCTTAGTCTCCTGAATATATTCCAGATTATGTTGCTCTGTTTAAAACTCCATACTATTATAATTTTACCCTTTATCATATCTATTTAAAATTATAATGATACGGTTACCGCAATGTTAATGGTAATTATAAACTCAAGCATTTAAAGGTTTTTCGAAATTTAGACGTCATAACGGCGGTACACCTGCTTTTCGATTCAGATAAAATTGTATATATGCAAAATATTATCAGAGATGTTACGATGGGAATACACGGAGTCCGAATGTAGAAACAAAGCTTTAAGATGAAGAAAAAAATATCTTTGAAGTCTTCTGACGTATTCATATAATTTTTTTTTTAATAATTAAAATGCTCTAATCTATCCTTTAGTATGAAGACGGCAATTCAATTCAATATCAAGATTGAAAAATAGGTATCATATATAGATAATGCCAGTAATACGAGGTTAAATGGTGACTGTTTAAATACCTACACTACGATGTATGTTTTATATCAGTTGGCAATAAATAAAAAAAAACTGTGCTAATAAATGTAAATGAATCAATTTAATGATAAATCAATTCTAATTCTTATCACTTCCATATATTTGTCATACTTGGTGTGACACTTTAAATCAACATCTCAAAATCTTGCTGACGCACAAATCACACTCGAATATGAGTAATATTGAGTATGAACCTCTCACGACATAATTATATTACCATAACTTACATACATGACGTAACTTTTTTTAATCTCGTACCGACGACGACGTCGATACATGATCCTATAACGTTTTAAATGTAAATTTTGACTTTAAAAATCTTAAAATGTTTGCCCGTCTCGACACGGATAATGCAAAATATATTCATAAGGGATATTTTAATTATAATTTCACATATATTCAAGTTATTTAATCCTACCGGAGTTGGATCAATCGACACCGGTCCGGCAGTAATATATTGGCAATGTGAATAATTTTAATATTAAAATGTAATTCGATTGACTCGATGAGATATCTACAGAGGAGGACGTGTTGATTGCGTGAGCAATTTTAATGTAGCTGGAGCCTTTTAAAATAATATGTTACGATTATATCAATTTATATTATCTGGACTACGTTTGTGATAAAAATGAGTACAGTTGCCTGTGTTGAGTAGCGTCATATTATCAGCGAGGGTCTTAATGTAAGCAAGACTTGACCTTAACGTAATCATTTTAAATAAACTATGCTTATTAAACTAGGAAAGGATTATGACATCAACGTTTTTATAAATAAGTAGTTTTTTTTTTTTTTTTTTTTCAATCTTCTCTTTCTAGGTATACAAATCCAGCCGAAACATAACAATGGGAAAGTATGGCCCACTTTTAGGTACAGGCCTCTACCTAGAATGAAAAAGATTGAGCATTCCAGCAAGACGGCCTGTTACGGGTTGGTGGACTACCGCCAATTCAGAGCGTGGGCAAGGTTAGAACTCAGAGCTTCCTTAAAGTACCTAATGTCTTTAATTTCAGAACCATAGGTCGCAAAGCCCATGGATGCTTTTAATTGTAAATGGACATGTTTTTCGGCAAGCAGCAGGTAGAACTCAGCAGCTTGTGATATAACTTGTACACACGTGATGTCTTAAGCATTTCCAACAACACCCATAGAGGTTTCATGGGAGTGAGTTATTATTATACGAGCACCATATCCCATCTTCTTCTTCTGTCGAGTCGGCACGAGCCATCACATAGTGCAGGGTTTCTCAAACTGGGATACGCGTACCCTTAGGGGTTCGCCATTTGATGGTAATGGTTCGCGACAAAATTTACGTAATGGCTACTGGATAGCTGGCAAGCGCGTGCGACACAAATTATGGCGCGTACGTGACATAGATAAGAGTAGGTATAGAGTTAGATTAAAATTATCCAGAATTTTTTCCTAAAATAGATTCAATTTGCGCTAAAAAACCAGATCTTCCATCATATTAATAACTTTTTATTTTTTACACTTGCCTTTTACGTAGTACTTACTATTTTCGTTTTTAGTAACTAAAACAAATGGCTGGATTTTATTTTGTTATGTCAAGGTAGAGGGGCCAGAGGTTCGCAGTAGTTTAGGAACTTTAACAGGGTTACGTGGGGCCATAAGTTTGAGAAACCGTGACATAGTGCTCGCTCATACCGTAGTGGAAAGATTAGTCAGTCAGCAATCGTGGTCGATTGCCTAGGGTGCGACAAACGATCATAGGGTTCGTCAGTCGTGGCTCTTTCCAGGCACGCCCATCCCATGACAAATAACTACACTCCTCCTCTGCTATCAATTAGAACTCTTTCTGAGAAGCATACACTGTCGTTTAACAAATTAACAATCCCCGCCTATATTGTCTAACCGTACAATTTGAAAGGAAACTTCTGATCGATTACAGCAAGAAAAATGTGGTAGCGCAACGCCGCCCAGCCCATTCATTGTTAGAAAGCTCGATAGATTGGCTATACCATTTGGGGCAATTAGTGATAAAATAACATACCAACTGTACTTTCCCTGCTAACCCACAATTTGCAGTCATGGCACGAAGACCGGACACAAACGGTTCGGTGCTTTGAACTTAAATGAATTGGTTTCTTTAATGTACGGATTTTAAATTATCGTATTGCGTTTTAATTTTGTTTTATTGATAAGTACCTACTTTGTTGTGGATTACGTTTTCTCATTATTATTTTTTATACTAAAAAAACGTTGCCTTTCGTTGTACGTTTCTCTTTCATGCAAGTGGGTCTAAGTTCGAATCCAACCCGCAGTTCTGGCTTTACAATTTTGATTATCACTTGCGATATACATATGTACAGTTTAATTCTGCTGTGTATAATATGCAATTATATTATATGTATAATAATTTTCTATAGCATTAATTCCGAAGTAACACCAATTACTTTAGTTAGAGATCTTCTTAGTTCGATGGTCAAACTGTACCTACAAAGCATGATTGCAATGAAAATGTTTAACACATAAGACGTTGTTTTTTTGTTTTTCAATAAGTGACGGTTTGGCGATGCAGTTGGCGCAGTGGTTTATGGAAATATTTGTATGATATTTGTTTTGAGCCTGGGTCTTTGTGTATGTGAATATATGTGGTTGTAAATGCACCCACGATACAGGAATTGTTCCTAGTGTGGGGCAACGTTTTATGTAAGAGAGAAGAAAAAAAAATTACATCGATATTTCGGAACAATATATGTCAACCAATTATAAATTTAGCCTTCTTCTTCTTAGCGAGTCGATGGATTTTATATATATATATTAGCCTTGTCACGGCAAGATGACCTGATGTACTAAGATGTAACCAATGGCGAATGGATCGTAAGACATGGAGCGGCCTGTGCCCAGCACTGGAATGATATGGGCTGACAGTGTAAATTTTATTAGAAAACATAGCTTGATCGCCTTAGTCTAATTACTCAGGTCGGGCATCGTTGTTGCAAGATAGGTTCAAGTTTTAACGGACTAATTTATGAGCAACCTGTTAACTAAAACTAATTAATATTACATACATTTTCTACCTGTTGTTTTATGAAGACTATGTGAAGTTATAACAGCATCACGCTTGTATTAGCCGAAGGGTTAGGCACAGGTGTACTTTTGTACTCGCAACATGACAAAAAGTAAAGTGCCATCTATCGGAGTGAAGCTACAACAACAAACCCTGAATCGCACTATGAAAGTTTACAACGATTCTAACAAATATACGAATGTCCGACATCAATCGTTGGGCTTCGGCCCGCCAGGCTAACTACCTTGCCTGGTCGGAGGATCCTCCCTTTTCAATGGAGGAACACCATACCTCGTTCCCCCATACCGTTATTAAGTCCCATGCAATACTGGGCGAGGTTTTATGGTCACCTATCAGGCAGAAATCCAAACTCCGGAAATTTGTACTGACAATTTTCTAAATAAACCTATTTTATATTTTATTATTTGTTGTACATCCGGACTTTCTGTTGTCTTTTTAATATTATTTTAAGCCATAAACAGTCCTTTGTACATAGCCTATTGTTACACCTTTTGATTTTTCCTTTTAATTTATTGCCTATATTATCATGTCATATAAAAAAATATGTAATTTAATCAAATCAATACATTTAAAACATAAAACATGTCGACAAACCGACATAAAGAGCATACCATTATTATAAAATCAAATAACACTGTTCGATACGGGGGTGGAACCCAGGGCTTTGCGCTCAACATCCACGCTTGCGACCAGAACGCGACATAATTTAGATTTTATTTTGTAAACGAGCTGATAATTTGCCTACAAAAATTAAAGTTACTTACTTATTTAACTAAAACTCACTTCTATCTTATATTACACACTAATCAGATTAGAAAAGTAAAAAATATAAAAGCATTACGCATCAAAATACTTCTCCGCATCGCTGTCAACCGGCAGTGTGCCCAGGAGACTGGCAGCGTTACCACGCAATGCTGATTCTTTCGCTTGTAAACTGGATTGGTGTATGCAGCAAAATGCCTCATCTAGAATTTGTGACCCATCAAAACTTCGCAATAATCAATGGTTAAGAAAAACAACGTATGCGTTAAAGCTGCTTATCAAGTCGTAAAAGTCACCTGAGTATGGTACTTAGTTGAACAATGTACTTCTTGTTGTACTAAGTACCATTTTCCCTCATACAGCAAGAGTAACGAGTACCTATGTACAGGCTTCATCGGGACATAAAACGGCCACATTGAGTTGTTCATCGACGACTATCCACAGTAAATGTCATAAGATGATTTCTGAATATAAACTACGTATATCATAGCGTCCTCTCACTAATCGGTGAGCCACTGCGATCCCCAAGCCGCCTGCCAAGCGTGGGGATTATGGCAAACCCCCCCTTGGGGGAGGCTTTCGTTCAGCAGTGGACGTCTTCTGGCTGATGATGATATCACACTTAGACTTTTACGCCTGTATTCCCCGAAGGGTTAGGCAGAGGTGTACTGTGTATCTTAACTTCGCCGATACGATTAGGTCCCATGGAATAGAGACCGAGTTATTTCAGAAAATCAAATCAGAAGCCAGGACCTCACGTAGTTAAGCTTAAGTTACAAACACTGAGCCAATGAAGCAGTTCCTGAGACGTGTAATGTGAATCCCAAGTAGAGCAAAGTTTGCTTTCTTGTCTTGTTCTTGAGCTGCATCAGGCACACCGACAAGAGCAAGGCTCTCGGAAGAAGAATCATTAAACCAGCCGTATTTGGTAATCATATCAATAGGCAGTTACATTTTGAAGTATAAATTCCAGTTTTAGGGGACAGATGCGGGTAATTCTCAAGCGCTTCCATATAAATCTCTATTAGAGAAAGTCTCGTCATGTATTTATAAAAAAAAAAATATCACATACATCTCGATTGCGACCAACCATTTGCATTTCGAGGGTGATAATTATTACGAGATCTTGAAACAAAAGTATAGATACGATAGGCGGTATGCCTAACGAATTTTCGATATAATAATCTCGATTTCGACATGATCTCTAATCACGCGAGAATTATTAAGTAAAGCGATATTATTATTAAGTACAAAACTTATGTAGGTAGTGAGATGATAAGTGAACTAAATCTCTGTACACAGTTTGTTTGTGTACGGCTACCGCGCACGCGCAATTGTTTACTCTCTTCTGTGGAAACTAGACCAATCCTAATCGTGAACGTTTGGTAAATTACAGGATCATTGATTCATACATCTACGTACTAAGTTTACATTAAAAGGGTATCTTCATAATATTAAACTACACATACAATCAAGTTTATTTATATATATATATAAATAAATTGCTCCACAGTAGCTTTTTATTAGGGGTTCAGTAAACAGGCACTCTCATATAAACCCATGTCCCATACTTGGTCCCGAAAAAAAAACTATCTGTAGATCATAAAAATATTTGTTCCGTGTGGGATTCGAACCCGTGACCCATGACGCAGAAACACCAGTCGCTTAAGCACTGCTACATACAGTGACATTATTTTCTCTCACAAGATACACGGACTACTTTATAAGTTTTTATTTTTTAAGTTTTTATATTTACTTTATATATTATTAAGTAAAAAACCTATCCTATGGCTCTTCTGAAACAAACAGTCAGTGCGATAATAAACGGGTCGGGGGGTAGAGTGTGAAATTCTTAGTTCATTGAAAGATGCTGCTACTAAGCATCCCCTCATTATAATCTCACTGTTGGAGCCGATATTCGCTATCATTGCCCGAAATCCGCAAGCCCTGGCCACGGTGACGGTCGCGGGAACCCGCTGGATGCGGGCAGCACAGGACCGGTCGATGTGACAATGCTTGGGGTTAGGGTCGCCAGGCCCAAAAATAGAAAACCTTCAGCCTAATTACCGATGTAGCGAAGGGGTAGATCGCGCGATAACTTCTGTCAAACGTCATTTTTGTGACATATAATGTATTGGCTGACAGTGAGATTGCTGTCGCGTGGCTATCGCGTTGCTGTCGCTTTTTTAGGTAATTAGGCTGCTGGACACAGATTCATATTTAGCCGAACATTTTGCCCTGAAAGCCGGACACTGGTTTTTAAAAGAAAAAAAAAAAAACAATTTTGATACTTCTGGCATCTTTTGGCGGGGCGGGGTTGAGCAAAAGTCTAACAAAAGCCGGACAGGTCGGACTTGTAAGTGTATATTTGGCTGGACATGATTGTCAAAAGCCGGACAGCTAGCAACCCTACTTGGGGGAGGCTTAGGTCCAGCAGTCATCTTTCGGCTGAAATGATGATATGGTCAACTCAACGGTTCCTCAAGGAATTTCCGTTCAAAATGCCAATTCAAATCCAGGAATAAACTGATTATACTGGGAACTTACCTCAGAGTTGGGATAACACTTTGAATGGCCATAAAATGAAAGTCCAGTAAACATTCACTATCTACGATAGTCGGTAGATAGTACAAAATTTGAAATTCGAATTTTGGTGTCATACACTTCGAATGACATTCCTATTCGTTCATTCATTCATTTCGACCTGTTTACGTCGGCTCGGAACTGCACATACGACTGTATAATAGACAAATACAATTGACAATCGTAAAAATATTACAATATATAAAACATAACATAGCATCACGCCCGTGTTCCGCGAAGAGTTAGGCAGAGGTGTACTATTGTACACCCACATTTCGCCGATGCCGTTATTAAGTATCATGTACCTAATAGGGGGCGAACCTATAGTATTGCCATCTACCGGACACTGTTTCAGACTCCTTGCGCTACTCAATTTCCATACAAAAAAGTTCCAATAACACTTTGTTGACCCAGGAATCGAACCCAGGACGTTTAGCAGTCGCGCTTGCGAATACTGGATCAATGAGGCAGTCATTACAATAATCAGCGATAAATGGCCATCGATTAGAAATAAATTCGGAAATAGCGTCGATACTGTTGCACATCGCTTGAAACTATTTTAGTCACGCTATATCTTTGTCTGACAAATATTACTGAAAAGAATAGAAAATACTTAGAACTGTCAAATTAAGTTTGTAGAGTTAGAAAATAGGCAACACCAAAATTATTGGCACTTAATTCACATTGATAACAACCCTTGCTTGTCGACAAAAATGTAACAGAACTAAATACCTTCCAATCCTTTATCATGATCATGAAGAAAAAAGAAATATAGTAAGATTAATTTACTTTCTAAAAATTACAATCAGCACCAACAACTTTCAGAAAAGACAAGGGTTTATTCTATAAAGGACGATACGACAATTTACTATCGATCAAAAAATCGCACATCGATAAGCAAAACTTTAGTACCTACACATTTACAACAAGAATATTATTTTCCTGAAGTTCAGCCTGATGTTGATGTGTGCAAACTAAATATAAGTTTGTTTATACAGATTAATATTCAAGATATCGATAGAGAAGCAATAAAAACTTTGAAAATATTAATAATCGTAACGAGATATTTTATAATGTTCAATTAATATTTATTTGCCCGTGAAATTAAAAATATAATATCGGTTGATATTAAAATTCACGCAATATGCAATTCTGTATTATTTCAACATTAATAAAATTTTATTTATTACCTTTGCCATAGGAGAAATAACACGTTTGTCGTTTATAGGGTAGGAGGTACACATAGAGTTATACTAACTATGATTAAAGAAATTTAAATGTTTTCCGGATGGTGAAACAAAGTGATTCTCATCACTATGATCGTGGCTCAACAAGATCTCTCTGTCCGGTAGACGTAAGATACAGGTCCAGTCGGCAGCTGATCACATTTTTAATCTCGGTATAAAATACATTGTGCATATTATTCGCCCCGCAAACATACGGGTGCAACAATCATTAATATTTTATAATGTAACGGCATCGGCACAACCCTGTTTGTAAAGTCAGTGTTGCATCAAGCAAATCTCATCGCCAAAATATTAATATTTCAATAGGATTTAAAGGCCTAATACAATATTACAGCTTGATACGCATCGATGAAGGAATAAATGAATGAGCGACGAGTTATTCTAGGGCATTTGATTCGAAATTTAAATTTGACTGAATGTCATCCACGGTCGACGATCCTTTCTACTCGATTTTTCAATTCATATTATGCGCAATGTGAGCAGTCTATTTCAATATTGTTTCATGCATGTTGACGTTGAGGTTTACGGCCGAGGTTAAGGGATTCAGAATTCGACCTGAACCGAGTTCATATTAATCGATATTTTTTTATAGTTCATAAACGCTGCCTTTTATATATAAGTAACGGTAGCCGTGTCTCTAGCCGTAACTGAAGCCATGGAATGAGCATTAAATTATTGAAGCAACAATTAATAAAGAAAATATTTATGTGACCGATAAATATTTTTGACACGCTTTTTTATTAATTATTGCTTCTGTTTGTATTCTAAAAGAATGTGCCTATGTAATGTAATTGGAAGCACAAGTCAAGCTGAAATCTCGAATGGAAAACATTAGTTGAGTTTTAAAGCTTAATTAGCCTCCTCATGCTGTCACGATTGCCAGTTAAATTGTGCCCGTTTATCCGATGAAGACCCGATGTTTATATCACGACAGATAGTTTGTTGTCTTGATCTAATACTTTTGCTTTTCCGCTTTTATCACTAATTAGGTAACCTAACTCAGTTAATGCACTTTAACAAGGCGTTACGTCTCAATACTGTTCCATATTAACCGCTGTGTCTACGTTAAACCAATATTACAAATGTAGATAGAAATAACTGTCTTCAAAGACAGTATTTGAAATTAAAACTCACATTAGTATTACATGACGTAAATAAATATTATTTGCCCTACAAATATCAGTTATTATGGGCATATAAAATCCGTTAGGAGTTCGGATGAAAACATCTTCTTCGGATTCGGTTCGGATGAAAACATCTTATTTATTCAAAACGATTCTATCTGCGTAGTAAAATATATACATACAAATGTTTAAGTACTTATACATTTGCAGGAAATATTCATGACAAGTCTCAACAAAAACACGGTTGGGCTTTCTTTGCATTCGATTTTTTTATCACACATCGATCCTTTTGATAAATTCTCTCATACTTTGTAAATACACAGGGCACAACACAAGGAAAATTTCGGAATATTATGATAAGTCCATTACACAATGCAAATGATATCTTTTTACGTTATCGCAGCACATACAACATGCCTTACACAATTTGTCTAGAACAAACTTAGGCGGTACCTTAATACTTTTCATTAAGACTGTACACACATCGGTTATTATCTCTTTAATTAAAAAAAAAACACGGATAACATAAAAGTGTCAGTTCCTATGAATTAAGGTTAAGTTTTTGTTTACTTGTCGATTCTTGTGACCGCTGGTGTGCCAACAACTTTACAATTGAGCACTAACATACAACGTTTGCCAGAAAAAAATAGACCGTTTTCTTTTAATTTAAACGAATTTGTAGGACTTTTTGGTGTCGTAATAATTTTATTTTCATACAATATGTTATCTATTTAATGTTGAATATTAATTAATTTTTTCCTACTATAAATTCTTAATTAATTTTGAATTAATTTACAGACAATGTCTAGAATAAAATTAGAAGAAATATTTTAAAAAATAAACCACGCATTTTTTAAATTTTACGCACCTGTTATTTTAGGGAATAATGTGTAAATTTATTTATGTTTAAAGTAGATCTTGTAGTCGACACCTTATCCTCGTTAAAAGATATTTCAATATGTTTTAAATGTTGAACAATTATTGCAGCGAACAACGATATTTACACATTACGGCTTATTTAAGTCCACATCCAACATCTGAAGATTATATCTTAGTTTAAACAACAGATAATACACGTTGTAATTATTTAATCTTATCTTTGTAATATTTAACCGACTGAGCAAAAGTGGGATTATTATTTTGGCACTTTAAACGATTACGAACGACGGCCAGGAAAAACTATTTAATGCTAACTGCTTATTTTACACTATTATTCATAATATATTTAAAAAAATCTCAGTTCATTAACTTAATTGTAGAAAATATCTAGCGTTTATACATATAATGTAATTCAAGCATACCTACCTAATTTTTATAGGTACTACCTACGTAAATCTTGCAACAACAGTAATTTTATTATTATGACACTATCCCTTGAAATAAAGCGAGGCATAAATGCATTGTATAGAGCTGTAAATTATATAGGCAAGTGAGCAGGCAGTCATTCGGCAAAAATGTCCCCCGGGGTCGTCGACCTCGTGACCTTTATACCCCTGCACCCATTCGAACCCTTTACTCACTGATACCCAACACCATTTTACTAATTGTTTATGCGATCAGTAATTTTATGATAGAAATCATTAATAATGAGATAGTTTCTTTTATCTTTGTAAAAAGTAGTTCCGGTTCTTTTAAACAAAAGCTCAGTGCGTATTTATTACGGTAGCACGTGCGATAATGTTCTGTATTATTTCCAGTATGTATTTGAAGCACTTAAAAACCCGAAAAACATCTTATGAATATGGTGTTCCTAAAAGATCCAAGATCAGAATTGCACACCAGTCTAGGTTTTGCCACAATCATGATACTCAAATGGATTGATGGCTATCGTTTGCTATAACCGCCGGAGAATACTACTGGCCATCCTAACAACATAGTTTCTATTTTGTTTTACTAAACCCACGGTAAGATAAGGCTTGGATTGGATTCAATGACAACACAGACTTCACGCTTAGGCAGTATAGCATAATAATACAAATTCCGTTTATTAGATCAGTCAGTGACCGAAGCTAGGAGCAAAACGGATTAGTCCCATGTCTTCACTGTAGTATGAACATGTATGACTACATATGTATAGCATAGTGATCTCGATGCGCTCAAATCTGCTAAAGTGACCTGAGTGGGGTCACTGTTTGAGTATAACTTAGTTATATTCTAGGTAAGTACTCCTTGTTGTATACGCGGAGGGGTGTCACTCTAGGTATTTAGTTTTTTTTTATGGTAACGAAGGTAATATACTTTCAATATAAATAATTCGAAAATCTAATCATTTAGAATTCATTCGGTATCGTTTTAAAAATCAGATTTATGAATAATTATTCAATGTAATGTGATTATAAAGATATCTATGTATATTTATTCATTATGTATATACATTTTACTAACTACTTATGCTAATGTATTAATTAAACCTTATAAAAATGAAAATGAAAATCTATCCTAAACGAATACTTGGGCGTCAAAGTATTCCTCCACATCGCTGTCAACTGGTAGCGTGCCCAGAAGACTGACAGCATTACCACGTTATACAACTGTATAACGCTATATATATTATTACGATATATATATGAATACAATTGTGAATTGTTAAAACGGAACAGAAAAAACATATCACCACGCATATATTTCCCAAAGTAAGTACACTCGAACTTTACCGATGTCGTAATTATGTCCTATTAATTAGAGTGGACCTACTGCCATCTACCGGCAGCAATACTAAACTACTGAGAATTAGACACAAGAGAAAATTCCAATAACATTACCCGACCTGGGAATCGAATCCAGAATCTCATGCTCAGCAGCGACGAATGTGATCATAACACCAATATCACGGTCAAAGAACTACATTCAAAATAAAAAATCTATATTAATTTTATCTGAAATTTTCAGTTCATGCATTAAAGAGGTGATGGTGACACATAGGTTTACACAAACCCATAGAAATAACAAGTAGGTCGAACAGTCACCACTATAAAACTGCTCACAGCTTACTCATATGGCTAAAATAATGACCAAAAGCACTGAATCACGATCATTAAGAATGTAATTACCACTTTATCTTTATGAGCAAGGTACCTTAAACTATTGTTTCTACGATGCAATATTAACAGTAGAATTGTTCAACATTTATTGGCGTCGCCGACATTTTCAATTTCAGGGTAGAAATGGTAGGTATTATATTTTTTTCAGACTCGGAAATGATGAATATTCGTGATATAATAAGCCTTAGACCTTGGGCCTTCAACATCGCTACCACCATTGCTGACTGACCGGCTAATCTTTCACCAATGGTAGGGGTGATTCCAAAACTCCTTCTGAATGGCAGAAGATGAAATACAATACATAAGTTAATAAGGTTTGTATTTCAATGCTGGTATTGAGCCTCCTATTCCAGTAATATATAATAATATACTATACAAAATATATAATATACAAAAGAAAAATAAAAAGGAATGTTGCAATTCTTTTGAAAAATATATCTTTGTCTATCTTTTCATTGATTTTATATTTGTATAGAACTAATAAAGATTCCAAAATCGTTACAATAAACATTACACATATTAAATAATTACCGAAATTAAGAACATTAATTTAAATTTTTCCACATTGTCTATGCAATTAACATTATAATAAATATAGCAAATCCAAAATCTAATCAACAGCATCTAATTATAAACATTACTGAATACTGTAACCTACTGAAATTAATTAATTAATATTACAAAATGCATCGGAAATCAACAATTTAGTTTTGTGTGCAGTCTAATCTAATTTAACTAATCGTAGGTACCTAATAAAATATAATTCCAAATTACTCATATTAATTAGTTGCTATACTTCAATACCTTCGCCCGTTGGTAATAATTAATGAATAATTCAAAACGGGAGACGTACTGCGTCATTTACAATTTTAGTACGTATCTGCGTACTGAATTTATGTACTATACATAATAAAACACAAACAGATACATGGAACTACTAGATGCGGCAACGAGGATTTACGAAACTCCTACAGACTTCTCAAAATATACCTCGAGATTGGTACGTAAGATACGAGGCAACAAACCACGCTCAGCCTAACGTTAAAAAAATATATAATGTTGGGCATCTTATTTCACATCGCGCTTTCGTTCCATGTATGATCAATGGCAAATTTATAAGAATCTTCAAGCGCTACAGATACGATACTTATGAAGATCCTAACGGCAACACTAGTACGAATTGGAACGTTTCGTTCCTGATCTCTGTGATACGTTGAGCATCCGTGTGATTGTCTAGAGTCTAGACACTCACGCAGTCTAGCCTCTAGACTGTAAGTCGTCCTCAGTGCGATTTAGTTTCAGTCACAGGTAATGAACTTATTCAATTCTCCCACAAACTAATGCGATACCTATATCTGGAGGGAGATACGTCACTAAGAGCTGGCTTAGGTATACTGGTTCATGTTATACTCATTACTTACCTATTGATCATGAAGAGACATTTAAAAACAGATTTTAGATTACATAAAATATCATTCGTTTGTTTCATTAGTATCAAATACGTTACAAGTCCAGTCACCATCTATAAAGGAATACATTTGAAAACAAAATACATAGAACTTCTGCGCTATCTTAGCCTCAATTAGCTTGTACTAAAATTGGGTATTCACTAAACATACCCCAACAAACTTATATCGGAAAGTTGAATAAACGAAGAACTAAGTGCTACAAGTTCCGGAGGATATCATCTGAATGTTCTGATCCGTGTCAACAAAAGTTGCCGGAACAGTTTAGAATATCGGAACTGTTTGGAATATTGTACAAGTTTTGTCGTCTGGCAAAGTTTCTGGACCGACGGCCCGCCATATTTTGCCTTTCGTAAATAGTTCTTGCGACATTGGCGAGCTCATATTGTTATGAAATAGCATTATTTAGATTCCAAAATAAGATGCATAGTGTTTATAAAACTCCAAGTAAAAAACTAACTTCTGCCTTACATTGGAAATTCTATCAAAACCAATTTTTTTTCGTAAATGAATATTTACTTTTAAAACGTCCGTTGGTTTTCTTAAACTTTACCGTCACACTACGGGGCAAAGATCTCCCTCATATCTCTATAAAATTATATTATGTAATCTTAAATCCGCGAACATAATAGCCTATTAGCCACTTACAACTAACCTTTATAGATTAAAAGGAAAACTATTTAACCAGTACATTTCAACATTATAATTACCATAGGTATCAATATCTTAGGACATTGTGATATTTGGCAGATTCTTGACAAATAACGTTGTCATAGGTTTATCATATTAAGTCGTGAAGTCGTCGAACTTACGGCAAGCCACAATGAGCTACTGCTACATCACGCTATTCCCCCGAAGGGTTAGGCAGCACATTTTGCCGATGCCGTTACGTTATCGAGTCTCAAGTAATAGGGGTTAAGATTGCTTAGAATGTCCATATTGAAATTCCCAATTTGCCCGACCCGGGAATGCCTCACGGACCTCACACTAAGCAGTCGCGCTTGGATCACTACCTAGATCAGTGACGCACAAAAACTTAAAACAAAAATTTTCAATTATAATATTCTATATTGAGTTCGGCTTCCATTTATAAGATACGACCGATTATTAGTTTTTCATAGAGGTTTGCCGTCTCGTAATATCCGCACTCCTAAACCTTCACTTCCTCCCTTCTATTAATGATGAATTAGCAATTCGAATTCTTATTCCGTGTTAAGGCATATTAGTAGAGAATGAAAATATTTTTCATAATACTCATTTTTGTCTGGTTTTAAGTGGTCAGTGAGCAATTGGATATTTTGTTTAAAGAAAATGTAACAAGAATACATCACCTAATGGCTTTTTCAGGATTTTTCCTAACTAAAGAAGATTACATGTAAGTATATATTTAGTGTTTTAGTAGTTAGTAATAATAAGTAGGTTGTTACCTTATGTATGTTCATATAAATAAATACATATTTTAAATATATACGTGTAAGATGTGTAAGAACATTTCAATATCACGACACATTCCTTTTAATTCTTTCTTGGAACTAAGTAGACGCTTCATAATGTGGTACCAGTTATAAAGTGTAGGTACATTCAGAGTAGTAGAAATTCACGCTCTTTAAAACTTATTGCGTATTACAACACTAAGGAGAGTGTATCCTTGTTAGAAACGGACACTAATGTCACGCAATTCCATCAATTGCGTAAAATTGCGAAATTTTCATCCCCAATTCATCACAATGTTGTGCAATTGAGCTTATTACCTGGAGATTTTAACATTGATATCTTGAAAACGAATGTCTACTACTAGATTTTAATTTGAAACTAGCATTAACACAACACACTCCAGCCTCTCATGTATGTGTATGTACAAATTTGCTCACAATTACCGTAGATCGTGTAAGACCGATGTGTCAGAGTTTGCATTGTCCAACCACACAGCATAGCTGCTGCAATGTCCAGTCAACAAAGTACGTTATATTGACTACTGGCAGTGGCGTGCGGTTCATAAAGACAACAAGACACTGCCTACCCTACATAACTCAGATAAATATTTATTATAAGATATTTGAGGTGGTAAATCACATACATCATTATTTAATCGACAAGACGACGAACCAGTACCAACATGCAGTAGGTATTATTGATAAGTAAGTTTTTTTTTTACCTACCCTGTCTAAAAACTCTGTGCACGCCGCTAACTACTGGTATATATGGAGAAGTAAGTAAGTTAAGTCTGTATAAAGAAATCTATTTTTATTTTTCAGATAGATATTTATTACACAAATGACCCAAATGCAGCAGATCTTTATCGATTCTTTTAAGTTTTTCTATGTCTTATGTATACCAGAATAAAAGTAAACATAATAAAAAACCTAAAGGGTTGTCACAATGTTTTAAACAAAAAGAAAACAACACTTTTGTAGCAATTGAGATGAAACCTAACCGTGTCAACACTTAAATCGAATTTTGCATTCGCATCTTACACAAAAGGCACAAAATAACCATAACATTTAATGTTACAAATTATTAATCAAACGAAATGCAGTATTCCCAAATATCATATTAATAAAATTAAAGTGGGGAACCAAAATAATTTCAAAGCTCATTTCTGAGACGTTTTGTAACTACTTTGTCTATTAAGTACAGCCGAAATTTGATGCTGATTGTAAACCCAAATCATAGCATGATAGACACCAAAAATAAATCAATGTTCAGGGCGCCTAGTACACCATATGATATACAAAAATCATAATGTCACTGAAAAATACAAGCAGCGTAGGTTACGATGGCATCTCTACAAAGATATTAAAGTCTGTAGCCACCTAAGTAATATAATTAATCTTAGTATGTGTGGTACTCAAACCATTTTTCAAGAATAAAGAGAGTTAATAGAATATTATAGGCCAATTTCACCGATTTCCACAATCTCAAAAGATTTCGAGATCATCAAATAAATCATCAAAATAGATTAAGCTGTTTAATAGAAAAATAATGGTGCTTTTCTTTTACTATATACTATATTATAAATGAGTTTCTAACTGACAGGAAAATTTGTTAGATTGCAATGATAATAATAAATTGTAAAATTGCTTAATGTAATTTTGTTTGTTAAGATTAACACATGTAATTATTGTAATTATGGGATACTAATATTAGGGCTTCATATTACTACTTCATAATTTTATGACGAAACAATATTGAATTGTGTACTTTTGCATACCTACTAGTAAAATATAGCTGAGCCTGATTTGTTTTTCATTTGTATACTTGCAAAATAAAAATATATTTATATATATGTCGATACGCCAACTGAAAACTCTTTATGGATAACGCGTTACAAATATTAAGCCGAAAAATCGCAAAATAATGTTTACGTCGTCAATACACTAATAAAATCGGTCACCTTATCAAAGTTTCGTCGGCCATTGGATATTAACAGAATTAATCGTATACCAACTATAATAAATAGGCTTATCGTTCGGCATAAATTAATCTACTACTTAATACTATATTTTTTTTATTCTCTCTACTTACATTTTTAATTACGAACGTTAATTGAAATCTGCATGCTCGTGCTGGTGATTTCATATGCGGAATTAATGTTAACTAGTTTGTTCTAGAATTAAAAATCAACAGACTAATGCCGGGACACGATACTTCTGATTGGGATCACTAATCGAAAAAGAATAATCGATAATTAGGTTTGATGTATTTTTAATTAAAAATCTTTAATTAAAAATTATTAATTTAATTAAGTTCTAATTTCAAAGATATTTCTAATTTCCAGCTCTAGATACGACTAGAAACGTGATTTTTGTAGTAACTTTCCATACATGAATATTCAAAAGTAAAACCAAGTATTAAAATTAAAACGATTTTTTAAAATAAGTATTTTAAAGGTAAAAGAACTGAATACAGAGAAATTAACAGTTCAATACAAAAGCCTCAAACCTTAATTCAAATGTACCTACCGTAAAATATTTCCCTTTCCAAATTTTGCCCATGGGCAAGCAAACTTTTGAAAGGTTATTTAATTTGCCCTATCAAAAGATATTAATAACTAAAATTGTAATAGTTTGTCTTCTGAATAGAAACGTAAAAGTTTATAAATTCTAATGTGTATATCTAGTTCCATGTTGATTGTATTGTAACTCTGTTAGTACCTACTATTTTTCTCTCGGTGTCAATGACCAACATTCGAATATTTTGCCCGCGCGAGTATTTCAAATTGAAGTAGAAAAATATTAAGTAGGTATGAAATATAGGTTTCACTATGCATAATTTTTAATATTTTTGAGTAGACTGATTAAAATAGATTCTGCTACTATGAACTACGTAAACATATAGCTGTATTTTATTATTATTTTAGAATAAAAACAATTTAGTTTGGATAAAATCATTAATATATTTGATTTGACCTGCTACTGAACTTTCTTGAATCATTCTAGACTAATAAAGCACTTGAATTTTAATTACGGCCACGTGTTTTTTTTTTAATTCAATTTAGGCATGCGACTTCTTATATTAGTGAAATATTTTACGTTCGGCCTTAAAAAACGTATTTTAATAAATTTAGTAGAGGCCGAATATATTGCCGGATTTTTAAAAATTAAAATATTCACCCTTATCACCCAAACATTTCTTTCCTATTATATTACCTTCGTGTCCGTAGAAGGTCGTGTATTTTACCAATTTCTACGTCAAGTGTTCAAATACAATACCAACTACTTTATAAGTACCTATCAACTAAAGAGAGACAGGTGATCATAGACTACGCTCGAAGGCAATTGATTCAACAACCCGTCACTTGTAACCCATCCTATAGCTATTTGTTCAAAGTTAAGTTCAAATTATCAACGCCTCTGGTTTTACCACTTGAGGCGAGAAGAACCCACAACGAAAGGGGTGAGACATAAGCCTTTAAACCGTACAAATTAACGAATGTGGTTCGGTATTTGAAAGGGAAAGAAATATAGAGGAATACTAAAGTTTTTCTGTTTTTAATGAAATATGACATGTTTTATTTAATAGTAGATATCTAAATAAATACTACCACAGTTTATGATACTGGTACAACGATAATCTTTCACAAAAATATGACGTAATCAATCAGTGTTGGTACCCCCTTCACAGAGTAAGCGATACTAGCACATCGTTTTACCGTGAATAATGAAGGAGTTTCCCAACAACGTTTAAAACAATACTTTAACAAATCGCGATGATGCCAAAACAATGTCTACCCCTAACTTGCGACCCTCTGCGGCTAAACTACTATACGGTTTCGGCCTCCAGAATATTCGGCGTACACAGCTCGGCTCCCCGTTACCAGCAATAAAAAGCTAACAAACACCGCTAAATAATCGTAACATTTTTTAACCAAAGTAGGCACTGGAATAACGCAAACATTTACTTATCTATGTTGATTGCATTGCTAATTGTACTGAAACAATATCCTTTTGTTACAAGAAAGACCTAGTTTTGGTCGCGAAACGCTAAATTATACAACTTTGCACTAACAATGGACGGTTAGTATTTATATTTTCAACAAAAAATTATGTTTCTACAACTCGTTTGTAGTTTTGTGAACGTTTCTTAGTAATTCTTGAGCGTTGTTATAAATTATGGCTAATTTTCAAATGTTAGGAGTGATTTTCTAGGAACATAATATTTTTAACTTGTAGGTCCCAATAAGTTTATAGCATCTTCTTTGATTGCAATAATAATGTTGAATGAAAGTACTTATCTGCTCCTTTATTTATCGATACTCGATTTATCCAGAAGTTACCTATCAAACTGGTATCTGGACTCTGAAATCTACCCTTTTAGCATCGCAAGTCGACTTGGTAAGTATTTGGTTTCCGTAGTTCTAGATGAAGTTGCCTATCGTACCAATGAATGAATTATTACGTAGATAGATAGTATCAGTTAAAATTTCAGTAGTAAAAGGTGAATGTTCTTACTAAATCTCTTTTATTTACCGTTTTTCTTACTTTGGCTACCTACATTGTTTAAATTAAACTTGACTAGCTAACCATAGTCATAGTGCTCTATATATAAGGCAAATATAATAAAAAAAAAAGAATTCGTGATTTCTCATGAAGTTCTGACTTAATATTAAGGATTGATTATATTTAAGAAATATAAATAAAATGTTATTTTAAACTAAAATTGAAGTAAAGTAATAATAATTAGAAATACGAATTGATATTTTTATTTTTTATGATAACTGCAGTTAACAAAAAACATAATTATTTACTTTCTCGTAACATTTATAATGTCCCAACCTCCATCTTAAAGTAAAAATGAAAGGATTTCCCGCGCGACTTTAAAAATAGATAAAATGTGCGCACCCAAAATGTTATATATTATTTTTTATTTTAAGAGGCGCGAAATTTATTTTTCAATCAATTTATAATTATTATAATTTTTTTTTTGATGTAAGAAATTATAAACTACTCTATAGTTTTCTCGATATTCTCTTTTAACGAATCATGAAATTTATGAATGATATTAGAGACCTCTTGTTCATAATATAATTATTAATTATCTACATAATTACTCTATCCACACGGAAGATAGACTTGTTTTAATTTTCTAGATAATGGGCTAAAGTATAAAATATGTTTTGGACCGTTTTGTATAGAAGTTAAATATGATATTTTCACATACTAGTCCATCAACCCGTTATCCCAAGATTAATATTAATATCCCGCACTGAAAGTTATGCTAGTAAACAAGATTTTATTTTGTGCTACAAATACCTGGCACTCGAAAATCGTTTTTAGTTTAAAACTTCTTAAACACTTGCGAGTACCAACTGTGCAGCTGCATTAGTTAGAAATTGTACATAACGGATAACGGAGGCCTATATTGATCGAATGAACTAAGAAACATTATTATAACTTTCACATTAGCATTAACAAAGTAGTCAAGTCAAAAATAAATTAGTTACGTAATGCGATACTGTATGGAAAGTTTCGCGAGGCGGGGGTGCGAGGGTGCGCGGGGGGGTGTGGCGCGGGCCGACCCACCCGGACGGCGGGAAAACTTTTACGAGCGAAACGACGCGCATTCAACTGTGTTCAAGTGTGGACTCACCCTCTCTTCCTCGCGGATCATCTCGGCGATGCCGGGCCGGATGTCGACGTCGTCAGGATGTAGCGGCGGCATCACCGGCGTAGCGGTGACAGGCTCTGCCGGCGGCAGCAGCTCGGTTGCCGGCGTGGGGCTTGGCGTCGGTGGGTGAGCTCTACTCGATCCCACGCTGGCGCGGTCCTCCGACATACGGCGGCGTGACTTCGGTGGAGAGTCCGCCTCCCTGCTACGGTCTGGCCTCTTAGCGCTGCGTCCTCCTGGCTGTACCACAGCGTGGTCGCCACTCACATCTGTCAAGCCCCGGATCTTCAGCGATTCGGCTACTTTCAGCAGTGCCGGGATCTGCTCCTGGGACACGTTTATCTCGCCCCGATACATAAAATCTACCGCAGCTTTCAGGTCACAATATTTAGTGTCACGCATTATTATGATCGGATGTTGGCAGGGGTTGTCCATGAACAATGACTGGAAATACGGGCTGCATGCCGACAGAACCACTTTGTGCGCCTTCAAACTTTGTCCATCGCAAGATAGGGTCACATCCACGAAAGATTGGGTTTGCAAAAGTTGGTCAAAGCTGCTGGTCAAGTTGCTTTGGTAGTTGTTCCACCGCAGGCAGAACTGCTGCGGGGAGTCGACCGGCTCCCGGCACTCCATCGCCGCGGGGTCCTCCTCGGCCGGCATCACTTCAACGACAACGGGATCGCATCTGCAGCGGAAAGCGCGAGTTAAGAACGCAACGCATGCGACACAGACGACGGACCGCGAGGCACTGAACGATGCGACTCAGAGCGGAGCGGCGACGTGCGGGGCGGGCGGTGAGCGGGGGCGGAGTCGCCTCCACAGTTGGCGAATGAACACGCCGCGCCGCCTCCTGGTGGCACGCCCCGCACTGCGCCGCCCGCGCCCTGCACCCCCACATCGACCGCCGGCCGGCGCTCGCGCACCACGCGCGCACACTAACATATTGTGCCATGTTCGCGTTACATTTGACGATAAATTACAATTAAATGGCAATTCGAATACTAACCTCTAGTAAGTAGCGCATTAAAAATGATTTTATAAAATTATTCATTCTTTCATTAGATGTTTGCAGTACACAGGTAAATATCGTTGATAAGTACGAAACCACAATTAATAAAAACGAATATAATTAAGACACGATTTCATACAGAAATTATATTGATCTATGATTAATTGAAGACTGATAGGTATGTATTAGGAGCAAAATTTTAATTATTTTATTTTTAGTAACATATTTACGAAAATTATAAACAAATCTATGGATACGTATCACCAGTTTCACTACAAAAACTAATCAGTAGATGCAAGCATAACTACTATGTTTAAACACATAGGTAGGTACACTTCACAACAAGAAGGAGTCACAACACTCGTGACTTGAACACTCAACACAACCAACCTAAGAATAAATATATGTATATAGGTACCTATACCTATCGTCAACCTTTAACATAAATAGTTTAAAGTTTATGCTGGTTATCTTTCAACTTTATCCGGTTAGTTTATTTAATCACAGTTATTTTGAAATATTTTGATTTTATATTTTTGAAATTTGCATAGTGTTAAATATGTGTAGTCTTTCATAACATTATAATAAGTAATTTGTATAGTTTAGATAAATAAATCAGTAAAAGGTAATTAAAGTTAAATTTTGTTTTACTAAACTACTTTTACTAAAGTGCAATGCCTGCAAGCAAGTCAAAAATTCCAATTATTAATGTCATTTTTAAAATACATACAGAACCTTATTATATTATTATCATCCTGTAAAGTACAGAACTTAAATTTTCCTACCGTTTTGATGTAATCCAAACAAAAGTCAAGCTATTATTGTAAACTCCATGGAAATATTCATTTTAAATATGCATTCATTCGTCTAACCTTGTCACTTTAGTTACTTGAAAGTTTTGTAAAGCGCTTATATATAAATACAATGCGATCATGATAAGAATAGGAACATCAACGACCTCTATCTTCAGATAGATAGATAGAATTGTTTTTATTTCAAACTAAGTAGCGACCGTCCCCGGCTTCTCACGGCTGTCAAACTGAACATCACATTTTTTTATTGAGATTTTCATACAAAAATACCATCCAAATTTCCGAGGATTTCGGTGGATTTTCCAAAAAAAATTTTCATACTAGCCTTGTACTGACAATTAGGAACACAACAAAAAAAACTAGCCAAATCGGTCCACTGGTTCTCAAGTGACGCTCCGTCATACATGTGGCGCTTAATTTTTATATGTAGGTAGATAATCATGCACCTTTGAAACGTTATAGGACTCTAGTTGCACAGTTCCAAAAGGTTGATCCTATAGAGAAAAACCGGCAAGAAACGTCACGAATAAAGTCAAATCAAAGTTTTTTATTTCAAATGGGCCTTTACAGACATCCTTAAAACGTTATGAATCTGGGTGCTCGGTTCCAAAGTAGGTTGGTCATATGGAGAAGAGACCGGCAAGTAACTCCATGGATAATCTTTTCAAAAGAAACCCTTTCAACTGTCAATTGTCACTTGAAATATACAATTTGCAGATTAATTATTTTGCATACATGACGTGTTTTATTTAACTTAAATACTCTTAAGTCTTACAAAATCTATTCAAGAGTTATTTGGTTTCACTACATCTATACATATAAATAAAATTGGAGTGTCTGTTTGTAATATTGAAATAACCGTTTTTTACTACACGCATATGAATATATATACGGTACATACACCAAAATAACATGTTTTTCAATATTTGTCTGTCTGTCTGTCTGTTTGTATAGGCTAATCTCTGAAATGGCTGGACCGATTTTGACGGGACTTTTATTGGCAGGTAGCTGATGTATTAAGGAGTAACTTAGGCTACTTTTATTTTAGAAAAATTCTTTTATTTTAGAAAAAAAAATAGGGGTAATTTCATTTGGTCTCACTAAAAAATACATTGTTAAGTTCCGACAACCACGCGAACGAAGTCGCGGGCACAGCTAGTATTACAATATAAAACAAAGTCCCCCGTCGCGTCTGTTTGTTCGCGATAAACTCAAAAACTACTGAATCGATTTTCATACGGTTTTCACCCATAGACAGAGTGATTCATGAGGAAGGTTTGGGTGTATAATTCGTTAAGGTTTTGTGTAAATTGGCTGAAATATGACAATGATAGTTAAAGAATTCAGAAAAAATCATGCCGACTGGGAGCTTTATTGGCGTGCGCTGAGTAAATGCACGACGTAACAGGCTGATACGACAGAAAAAAAATTAAGGCGTAAATGCTCTTCTACCCGTGCGAAGCCGGGGCGGGTCGCTAGTTAAAAATATTTTTAAATGTATCTATTTAACATGTACATGATTTTCCTCCCCATATAATTAAAACTAACGCTATGAAAAATATGTATGATTGTATTTGATATAATTTATATTATAAGTAAATCCAAAGTAAAATTAATTTTACTTTAACGATTTTCGATCTTGAACCTTCCTTTGATGGACATCACCATGAATATGATAATAAGTGATAGGTAATAGATGCCTTATTAGTTTTGTGCGGTTGCTAAGCGTGAGGTCCTAAGGGTTTGATTCCCAGGTCGAGCAGAGTTATGAAATTTTTTAGTTAAAAACATCTCAGATCTTCCCCAAAAATCGGTATTGTAACAGCAGCCTAATTACCGATGTAGCAATCAGTTTGTAATAAGCGTAGATCGCGCGTTATCTACTGTCAAACGTAATTTTTGTGTCACATAAGTATTTCTGGGCCATGAGTGAGGCTGCTGTCGTTTGCCTGTCGCCTGTTGTGTATATAATTGCTGGTAAATGTCGAGCTCGTTATTTATTAGGTACTACATAGGCCTTAACGAAAGGATCAGCAAATAGTGGGTGTAAACTTGTTCCACATATGTCTAAGACTTTGAGGAATACAGGCATGATTAAAAGTATTTCATTGTCTTATGACATTGATAAGTGACATAATCACAAGGATTTTCTGAATCCGCTAGGTGCGTTTCGGTTGAGCGCCATTTATTGGTCCTATCTTAGAGCACGTGTGAACTTCTCAACGCTGAATAGAAAAGTTATATGTATGAAGACTTAAGTTATTTATTACTAAATTTAGCTATAAATAGCCCCAATGCCCCTTAACTGCCCCAGCTTATGTTTAATATTATGGATTTTACTCTTCTAAACTGCAGTTCGTACAGAACCAAAAAATAAATTTATCTCGGATGAGTTGTTTGATATTTTTATTATATCTAGATGCCATAGGTTCAAGGGGTGTAGCTTTGAACCTACTTTTAAGGTTATTGTTGGGTTTTGTTGTTTCAGTTACCTACGCGACATTTGTTTGTATGACTAAGTCACATTCGAAACAAAATCAATTATGGTATAGCTATTAAAAATCAAGTATCACATAGGTGCAGTCTTTGGAAATATCCGAGGCTGAGTTGATTGATTGAAGGTTTTTCCACATTAGTATCAAAGGGGCGATCCTTGCGGGTAATTCTATATTAGAGATAGTTTTTTCATCTATAGAAAGAGTCATTTAAATCTCGACTGCGTCCAACCACTAGTTGCATGTCGAGTGTGTAAAGTAAAAATATCTCAAATGTGATTTTATGAGGAGTCAGGAAAACGTAGGCGAGCTTTATCCGCCATGTTATATCTCGACTTAAATAGATTTGTATAATGATCTCTCATCGCACGATAATTGGCATCCAGCCTGCATAATCGATGTTAGTCAAATAAGGTAATTAAAGAAATATTGATTTAAAATTACCGGCGATGCGGTACAGAACTTGTGTAATTGTCGACTTACAGGTTTGATAAGGATGGAAAATAATTCCGACTGTTAGAGGATCTGACATTGGTTCGCGAATAGCCCACAGATCAAAGTAGTCTATCCGCACATAAGAATGTGCCAACAGTAGGCAATTGTATGATTGTTAAATCAAAAATCTAATAATTAGAAGTTAGTCTTGATTGAAGAGCAAGTTGAGTAGGAGTATATAGCTCTGCCTACCTTCCTTAAGACGTCTAGTAACCTCTATTGAAAGAGACTGGGTTCTAGCCATAGCTACATGCTGCAAATTCAAATCTTATAATATTTCAAACCGATGAAAATACCAAACTACAAATAAATAGAAAATCCTTCTGTTAACTGTACTACGTGTGTGTTTCATGTATGTGTAAACGAACATTTATGTAAACATGTATGTGTGTAGTATTCATATCGATAAATAATGTATTTTTTTATTATTACAGCACAATTTACAGGCAATGTACGATAATATTAACGCGAAAGTAAACTTTAAACTACTATTCTAACGAGGTACATGTATGATGGAAAATATCTGCGCTCTGAAGAAAATTGCTTTTTTACATAATATCACGCAATTTTTAATAATAATAGGCAGGCAGAAAAAGCTTTCCTTTCAGCCAAAGTACGATGTCTCTATCCACATTTTCGCTTCGCTTTAGCTTTCAAGTTCATGAATAATTTAATAAATTGTATTTCTCACTGTAGTGTCCATCTGCAGTGATGATTGGTACCCAGTATCTATCTGCATCGGTCAGTGTATTTGTAGACTCAGTAGCAGCACGGAGTTGGAAACTTTGCTCGGAAGATGGCAACTGGTTCATCCTATTACTTAGGACTTAATAACAGTATCGCGTCGGCGGAATGTGGGTGCACAATTGTACACCTCTGCCAAACCCTTCGGGAATACCGGCGCGATGCTATATTATATATGTAAGGAATTAATATTATAATCAACTCTGAAATTCTGGAATGAATAACGTTTGTAAGTGGGAATCACTTATACCTACGTGGCGCAGACGTGGCGCAGACGTGACACTGCCTTGACATGATCCGTCGTCAGAAAGGTGCGAATACGCTTGTGTAGATTGCATAATCAAGACACGTGCACAATCCGCGTGTCACATGTAGCTACTACTTAAATGAAATGTCATGGAATAACATGTCCATACCATATGCATAATCCGCTTTTCGTTATATTTGTGTAAGATGAACCGTTTTAACTGGGTATTGGTGGTCCAGTCCCGGCAGCCTAATTACGTAAAAGAGCTACAGCAACGTGACAGCCACGCGACAACAATCTCACTATCAGCAGCCTAATTACGTAAAAAAGCGACAGCAACGCGATAGCCACGCGACAGCAACGCGATAGCCACGCGACAGCAATCTTATGTCAGGCAATACCTTATATGTCACAAAAATGACGTTTGACAGAAGTTATCGCGCGTTCTACGCCTGGCGCTACATCGGTAATTAGGCTGCAGCCAATACATATATGACACAAAAATGACGTTTGACAGTAGCTATCGCGCGACCTACGCCTGTCGCAAACTGATTGCTACATCGGTAATTAGTCTTCTGGACACTATCCATCGGCAAAGTTAGGATACTTCATGAAAAAACAAATTCACATAATTGTCTTATTTGCAACTAGCTTCTGCCCGCGGCTCCGCCCGCGTTTTCCCGGAATAAAAAGTAGCCTATGTGCTATTCCAAACTATAATCTATCTCTGTGCCAAATTTTATCCAGATACATTCAGCCGTTCTGGCGTGACAGAGTAACAAAAATCCATCCATCCTCACAAACTTTCACATTTATAATATTAGTAAGATAAGATAAGATAGTAAGATTTAATTTAAGATGTATGCATTTGTTGACTGAATGTGTTGAGAATAAAGATGAACACGACTCACGGCTAAATAGGCTGAATGTAGGTCCGATTCAAAGAATTTTATCATGGCCTAAATTGGAGGCGGCAAATATAAATATGGCATTTGGTTACTGTCTTTCAGTAGTATTTCGTCCTATTTTTAATAACTATAATTAAAACTTTTGTTTGATAATCTTTGAATTTGTTGTAATAAGTGTCCGACAAGTACCAATAAATGTTAAATTGAATGGAGTGGAACTGGACATTGTGGATTCAACTGTTTTTCTAGGCATCACATTAGACGCCAAACTGCAATGGGGCCCGCAAATAAACAAATTATCGGGTAGGCTTAGTTCGGCCGCGTTTGCTGTCAAAAAAATTCGGCACTTAACTGATGTGGATACAGCCAGAATAGTTTATTTCAGTTATTTTCATAGCGTTATGACTCACGGCATCCTCCTCTGGGGAAACTCTGCAGACATCAATACTATATTCGTCTTGCAGAAAAGGGCTGTCCGAGCTATTTATAATCTTGGTCCAAGGGTGTCGCTGAGACACAGATTTAAGGAAATTAATATTCTAACTGTAGCGTCACAATATATTTTTTTGAAAATTTAATATATGTTTATAAAAATATTTCGAACTTTGTCAAACTATCTGATACTCACTCTTTGAACACTAGGAATAAACACAACCTTGCTGTACATGCTACGCGCCTCCACAGAATAAGCAACTCGTTCATGGGACAATGTATACGCTTTTACAATAAACTTCTCAATGATATACGTAATTTAACATTAAAGAAGTTCAAAATTGTAATTAAATCTAAACTTTGTAAAAAAGGATACTATAAAATTTCGGACTATTTAGATGACAAAAACGCTTGGGATTGAACCGCTCTTTAGCCTTTCCTTTTTTTTTTTATATACAATTTTTGCCATTAATTATTATATTATTTACTTCATTATTTTGATATTGTAATGTCGTTTAACCCTTTCAGACCTGAATTTTTTTTTTTTCTTGTCCAGGCTTCATTAATTTTTTGTGGTTACGGGACACCAAAAATAACACAAATAAAATTAGAAAAAAATTTCAGATTTCATACCTTTTCAGAAAATCTGGTTTTTCTTTATGTGCACAATTGTGGACATTCGTAATAGATAACGGTACTAGTGACATCCGAGGCTTTTTTATTTCCAATAAAAAGCTCTTATTTCTGTATATAATATATATTTATTATGAAGTTTGGTTCGAATAGGAATTTATCAGGTTCACCAGTCTAGTTTTTAGCCTTTCATACCTAAGTACGTACCTAGATATGAAAAGCCAAAAAGCAGTTTTTATTTTTTGTAAGACATAAATGTATGTTGCATTTTATGCAACGTACACGTGATTTTCCTTTGCATCCCACCATCTTGCAGCGTGTTCCTGCCCCATCATCATGTGCAGGAAAATGGCCTAAAGTGTCTCTTGCAATTTCAGTAGCAGGTCGAACTTCACCTGACTTTCTTGGTTTTTTATGTGGAATGGGGCTGCTACCACTAGGACGACCTCGTATGGCAGTTTTTGTTTTGTTTTGTAAAATCAAACTCTCAGCAAGGCGACGTCGAAAATGAAGTAGCGTAAGTTGCTTCTTTTTTGGAGTCCCAAGCAAATCATTATTATTTTGATACTCTCGAAAAGCTTGGACAACAGCCAAATCCGACGCGTGAAAAATCATGCGAAGCGGCCACTTCTTCGATTTTATGAACGTTCTGTAGTAACTCATGCATTGGTCTAACAAATCAACGCCCCCCATAGCGTGATTATATTTTTTCACTAGTTCCGGCCTTTCCACTTCTACATATCTCTTCTCCTTTTTATTCCACCGTCTTACGATATCGGTGTGTCCTACGCCGAGAAAGTTGGATGCTAGGTGGGTAATTTTATTATCTACCCATTTTACAACAGTTACATCGCCGTCGAAGCTACTCACTTCTTGAGCGAAACCTCTAGGCTTTTTATTGAAATCCTTATCACTTAGCAGCGACGGCTTAGAAAATCGGCTAACGCGGGCAGTACCTGCAGCCATTATACCTTTGTACTTCAAAATCTGTAGTAGATGGTAGGACGAGAAGTAGTTATCAAAGTATAATTCATGACCCTTGCTCTCACCAATACGTTCTGCAAGATGTAGTACTATTGTTGCGCTATATCCAATTTTCTTGATCAAATTATGATCCAGCTCTGGAGATGAACTTTGGTAAAGTACAAAATCATATATCTGGCCGTGTTTGCCACACAAAAAGAATATTTTGAGCCCATACGGACAAGGTTTCCCTTTCATATATTGCTTCGCCACATTTTTTCCTGTAAACGGTACTATTTGCTCATCAACACACAGTTCTTTTTCTAAAGGTAGCTCTAAGCTTCGCTTTCTAATTGCATCATATATTGGTCGAACTTTATTGAATGCATCGTGACAATCTGTGGACATTTGTGTATTATCCACCAGATGTAAATTATTGCGCAGTTCAAAAAATCGATCCCTTGCCATATTCTCTGTAAATAAAGGAATGCTGATACCGGTTTCCCAATACATTTTCAAACATGGATAACCAAATACTCCTGTAGCTAAATGTAGCCCAAACAACACTTCCAACTCATCTGGAGTAGTATGTCTAAAGCGAGATCTTTCGGACTGAACAGCATATAAATTAGTCATTTCAGCCATAATAGAAAATAATTCTTTGGGTACATACTTGTAATAATATTCAATAGGGGCTAGCACGACGGGATCTATAGATATTGAAGGCAACCAATTAGATGCTATAGTATTCTGCAGCTCTCTATGTCTCCACCTAATATCTTTCCTTGGAGTTATATGTTCACAGATAATGCGTTCATTAGACGATAATTCCACGGCTAAATTCTCTAATGATGTCTCATTGGAATTGGTAGGTATGACGTTATTGGTGCCTGTTGGAATATGTTCAGTCACCTCGTTATCACTAATTGATTCATCGTCGTCGGAATCAGACGGGATGAATTCTCGTTGGTGCTGCTTGATCGTGTCTGCACCTAAACGAACGGACGTAGGCCCTTGCGATGTCTGACCTCCATATCCGTCTTCATCGTCCGACGATAGTTCTAAATCCGACAGATTTCCGTCACATATGGCATTCCAAGCATCTGGATCAAACATTTTACAATATTCACGCCTGAAAATAAAGAAAAAACATGTAAAATAAATAAATAAGTAACTTTCTGAAACTATTTGGCACAATTTATAAGAAAATTATTGAAATGTATCTACTATACCACATATACACACATCTAACTACGTATTTTGCATGTTTCGTAAAAAGTGCACTTGTGCCGGTTGTGCGCATTTGAGGACAAAGCAAAAAACAAGTTTTATTTTATAAATAATGATGAATCGTAATAACAAACACATTAACGATGACAGTAAAGATATAACTAATGGATATATATTTATTACATGTCGATATTTTTGATAAAATAATTTTATTTAGGTACAAAACAAACACTTACCTGTGCACCTCAAAACTTTGCCGGCTACCTGTCAAAACTTGATCGAAAGTTGGAAAAGTGTAGCAAAAGATGGCGTTCCTAGTACCGTTTTCGATACTTTATTATGTGGGCAAAAGGGCACAATCGTTTTCAACTACAATTGAATAGGTTTTAATACTTAAATATTTTTCTAAACTTTGTGTCCTCAATTGTGGACGTGGGGATTGAAAGGGTTAAATTGAAATGATTTCTTATATATAACCGCTATACATTGTAAATGTGAGTGAGATCTAGGCTGAACGCTCTTAATTTCATTAATTCTCACGATAACTGATGCATGCTTGCACTCTGTTGCGACAGGTTAGCTCAAATAGTTATGGCACTTTCTTCAAAAGGCTATTCCACCCTATATTTGTCTCACATAAACCCTTGCATCATTACAATCTGTCTGGACTTTAAAATAGACTTTGACCCCTGAGTTTGTTTCGGCGTTTCTTCTCAGGGATAGTCATAGGAAATGCCGACGCTATCTAGTTTAAAAAAGACGTGTAAAAGTGATTGAAAAATCCTAATTGCAAAAATTAATAATTTCATAAGGTACGATGGGGTTGACACTTTCGTATTGGATAAAAACCCTTAAATATAAGTATAGATATATATAAATAAGACCTGAGTTTCAAATTGTGACCATTAGGTAGCTGGCAATTGGCTCGTCCCCTTTTACATGAGACTCAATAATGGCAAAATGTGGGTAATACAGGCAGGTATACCAATGCCTAACCTTTCGGCGATTGCAGGCGTGATGCTGCGTTTATTTATATAGGTAAATGGTGTAGGAAATGGTATGTTTTCGTATCGCTTTTAAAGTATGTTCGGTAATATACTCTATTTTTTTAAAAACGTTGCCCCTCACTTTTTATTCCTGTGTCGTGGGTGCGTTTACAAACACATACACAAAGATCCAGACGCGAAACAAATATCTGTAGTTCACATAAATATTTGTTTCTTGCGGGAATTGAACCTGCGACACGTAGCGCAGCAGTCGATCGTTCAACTGCAGCACCAATCGTGCCGTCAATTATAACATTATTGTCAAATACTACATTGTTGACAGCTCAGCTCAGTTGTATCACCACACTCCCTGATACTTTACAACCACGCAGGCTTATTTCAAAATCAATCGGGTCAATTCTGATAAATTTTTCACCAACACTTAGAGCGTTTAAGGTACGTTTCGGTAGATTAATTATACGCCTGCGAAGCCGCCACTTGGTTTGTTTTTACTATAAACGACTTTAATGATGCGTTGAAGTTTTTGGGTGGGCATTTCGCGGTCATTACACTCCCAGTTTATGAATATAGCCTTAAAAATCGAAATAATGATTTTAAATTTCAACCAGTCCGCTTTGTGAAGCTGTGAAAGGAATTATAAAGTGAGGGTGAGTAGTTTTTTATTACTGTTGGTAGGTAAGCTCTCCACACGTTTCAAAAATATACGATATAGCTATAAAATCATTCAATGCTATAAAAAGATTCTATGACCTATATCTATGCAGATCCACACTATGAGACTAGTGAAGCTATCTTTATGAACATGTTTTGTTATTTCCATGATATTAAGGAAGAAAGTCGAAAATGTAGGTAAACGGATAACGACCGTAAACTGGATAGGTATGAGCGTCATGCCCACTTGGCAAAGTGAGATGATGTAAGGTGGACAAAGATGCCATCCGTGTGTAAGCCAAGGGAAAGACGTAGAATGCAAGGGAAGACCCCAAACATGGTAGAACGATGTCGATAGCTCCGGATCGACAAAAGTGGCGTAAAAAAGAGCAGGCGCACTAGATACTCGTAGATAAGACGTTTTACATGAAGCTGCACCTTGAGTATACGAGGGTCAATAAACGTATTAATATTTTTACTACAACTAAGATCACAGTATAAGAACTTAATTTCACTCCATGTTGATTTACAGCAAAAATTTTATGGTTACGCGGATCTAACCCCGAGATCCAACAAACTGCACGAATCTGATCAAACAACATCATCATAACGTTAGAAACCCGAGATTTCTTTCAATGTTTCTCTAGATACTAGTAACGATAGACGCGTCTACAAGTCACCTAGAAATGTCTACCACGGCTGAATAAAAACACTGAAGTCTTAATCACAATCGCACCGCCAGCATCGATTGGCATTTTATCTGTGATTTTAACTTTAGATTTCCAAGTGACTCTTGATTTAGTTCCCTGAAGATGTAAGCCGGAGCGTAAATTCGAATTCCATCATTCTAATTTAAAGTTAAAGATAGGCCGTACTTCCACTGAGAGACCAATGGGGACGATAAGTTGGTGGAGTAACCAAGTATATGGCCCGCCTGATGGTAAGTTGTTACCGTAACCTATGGTCCCTTACAATACCAGGTGCAGGGGAACTACTTGCGCGTTACCAACTGTATAAAAAACTTTTCTGTGCTGTTACATAACATATTACTCGTTTTAAACGACTATTTCTAATTAACATTTTAAATTGTTCATGTATTAAGTCGTTTAGGAGAGTAATTTCATCACACCTACTTTTTTTTTATGGAAATATATACTATTTAAATTATGAATTAAAACAGAAACAATTGCTATTTCATTCATCAGCACAGTGGTAATCAATTTAAAATATGTACTTTGTGAATACTGTTTCAAATGATAAATGAGGTCACCCATAACCTATTCTGCTGTTCCTACTGTAGCTGAAAAAATCCTATAGAAAAGTTGTTCACGCAGCTGGGTGGCCTCTTTACAGTCACCCCTCCGGGAAGTGCCCTTCAGTATGGCAACGTGGCGGGCTTCGGTGCGGTCTTCTAAGAGTTCCCAAAGCCCACCATATGGAGTCGAGGCGGCCCACCGTGGTGAGTTTAGGCGGTAGGAGTTCAGAACCCCCCCCCCCCCCCCAGGCGGAAGAATAGATAGAAGATATAGCCCAAAGGAGGGCTCTGCGTCTAGGTGGGTGTGTATTTTAAATCTCTATAATATGTAAATGATTGTTATTTTTTTAAAGAATCCAATCTGTATTGAATAATTTGAAACAAGTAAATTTTTATTATATTTATTTTATATTTATTTTTTCGAAGGCAAACGTTTAACTTTGAATGTGTTTTAGATAACAAAAATCGATTAATGCTCATTTGCAAATGCAATTTCTCGCGAATAGGCGGAAGAGTGTATTTTCAAAATTGCACTACCAATTATACTGTTCTCCTCGGACTATCCCTTAAATGTAAAGACATCTCGCTCCTACAATTTTTTTCTCAAGTTCTAGGTCTTAGGCTAACGAATAGTTAGTATTGAAAGATTGACAATGGTGCGCGTTGTAACTGTTTCTATAAACCGTTAATTAAAGTTCGTTTGCACTGATGCCGTTGGTAGCTGACCTTGGCTATTATGAAGTGGAGATTCAAAATGGCCGCAACAATGAAGGGCTGTGTGGACTGGTAATAGAGGCAACTTTACATTAATTAATTTAAAGGAATATGTACTGGATCAATGCATGGTCATGTTTTGTTGGTTACTCATTAAAATGGTAATACCTAAAAACATTGTAACATATATAAATACCTACTTACCTAACTATATTGATGAACAAATAGAGAGATGGACATTAAGTTAATGAACTGGCCATCGTGGCCCATTGTGTCAGTCTCAAAACCGGAACTAACTCATTGAATTCCACTCAACGGCAACAAGTTTCGTACTCGTCGAAAGCGCGATAATTACCCTTTCGCGGCAGAGATAACAAACAAAATGCGAGCTATCAAAGACAAAAGACTGTAACACAAGTCGTGGCAACATAAAGTCATTCTACGAAACCAGTCGCCGTTGTTTGGACAGGGGCAATATAAAATATACAAGGGCCCTCCGCGGACTGCAAACAAATAGAGTAACGCATGAGGACGCAGCCCTACGTATCTACTAGACGCGCCACAATCCGTCCGTTCCGAAATTCCCGCCCTGTTGGTTCGAATAAAAAAAATATCCATTTCAGTTCAAACCACTGGAATTGAATGGTGTTGACCACATTTTTTGGTTATATTTTTGCGGACTGTGATTTTACATACCTACCTTAGTAGGTAGGTATGTAATGGTGGTATATAGGTATTAAAACCTAGTGGTGATGCATTTCGAGGGAGGAAAGGAGCTTACTGCGTCGTACCGCTTGTTAGTCGCTAGGGATTACAGGTGGATACTTTTTTTAAAGGTCTTTCTAGTCTAGATTAAGCGTCCAGACGCTTACATTTTATAGTCCTATTCAGATAGGATTATAAAATGTACGTAGTATGTAAAATATATTTTAATAGTTTCCAGTAACACTCTAAATATTTACACCGCTGCTTTATAAATATTTACCAACCCAAATATGAATTACCTCATCATCAGTTCTACAAGTTTAATAAGTCTATACGAGGCAGGGTGGAAAAAATTCATGGTGTAAGTATATAGTACAAATATTTTAATAGTTTTGGCTCTGTACAAATAGTTAATAATAGTATTGTGTGAAGCCAGACTGGACGGACCACCAGCAACGAACGACTGTTGTTTGTGCTCACGACCTACATACCATACTTGAAGATATACACTCAGAATGAAAGATCACAGAATATATCATAACAATATTATACTATTTGACATTGAGTTTTGTTCCAATTAGATTTTATTTTTTATTTTATTTTATTTGGGAAACAACAGATACGATATACAAAAAAACCAAAAACAAAGTAAATGACACATCATCCAAATCAGTTTCCACATTAATACAATGCATTTGCGCCAAACTAGAACAATATTTAAACATGTATGAAAATAAAAACATGTATGAAAACAAAAGTAGTATTATGAGACCAAAATCATTTTTAAGAATTAGGTGCAGGAACCAAACAGTCATGAACAATTTTTTTAAATTTAGGAAAAGAAAGGTGATAGGTAGATAGGTTAGACTAAATTAATGTCCTCCTGAATCTCACCGGAGATTAGCCAACTACGCAGGAGATATTATAGAGCACAAGTGTATGCCCAAACACAGGTGCTCTCTCTATTCCTTCACTCTCATAGTCCGATGGGACGGCAATCCGACACGACCGGAGAGAGATCAGGCGCAGGACCAACGGCTTTACGTGCTTTCCGAGGCATGGTGTGTATTCACATACACGAAGACCCAGACTCGAAAAAATCTGTAGATCATACAAATATTTGTTCCGTGAGGGAATCGAAACCGCGACGCGTTACGCAGCAGTCGATCTCTCAACCACTGCGCACATTTAATTAATTTAGACGAAGCGCTCGAATTAATCATATGATAATATGGAGGAACGAGGTATGGTGTTCCTCCATTGAAAAGGGAGGATCCTCCGACCAGGCAAGGTGGTTAGCCTGGCGGGCCGAAGCCCGACAGTTGATGTCGGATATTCGTATATGTGTTAGAATCGTTGTAAACTCTCATAGTGCGATTCAGGGTTTATTGTTGTAGCTTCACTCCGATAGATGGCGCTTTACTTTTTGCTATGTTGCGAGTAGTAGTCGCTACATCACTCCCCCCCCAGACCGGAGGTCGATGCTGTTGAGTCTTGAGGTTGCTTGCCAGGGCCAGTGATAGTTCCAGTGAGTCGGAACCGAGTGCCGCATAGTTCGCAGTGAGTCGGAACTAGGTGCGGTGATGCTGCGAAGTCCTCAGTGAGTCGAGGTAGTGCAGTGAAGAGTAGTGGCTGGCTGCTGCGTCGACCAGGAGAGAAGGGCTCTGCTAGATGACCGGCCGAAGTGCAGTGTGCTGTGCCAAGGTTGCTGATGAGAGGCCGATGGGAAGAACCAGGCTTGCGCGGTCGCTGCAAGCGTGTGGTTACCCGTTGGGGCCGAGGATGCTGGCTGGCAGGGTGAGACTTGCTTGATGCTGCTCGAAGGGTACTGGAGGGTTGGAGAGGGGAGTGAAGACGATGATGCCGTCGAAGGTTGCGAAGATGTTCATTATCAGGGGTCACCACTATGGAGGAACGAGGTATGGTGTTCCTCCATTGAAAAGGGAGGATCCTCCGACCAGGCAAGGTGGTTAGCCTGGCGGGCCGAAGCCCGACAGTTGATGTCGGATATTCGTATATGTGTTAGAATCGTTGTAAACTCTCATAGTGCGATTCAGGGTTTATTGTTGTAGCTTCACTCCGATAGATGGCGCTTTACTTTTTGCTATGTTGCGAGTAGTAGTCGCTACAATAATATACATATATTAATTTAATTTTAAGTGTGTGCTTTTTTAGTTGTTTTTTTTAAGTATAATATTTTATATTTTATAGTCCACAGCATTAAATAAACTCTAGCACTTTCTGCTTCTTGGCTCCATCATCAAACCTATTTATTTTGTAATAATTTCCCGTTTAAACAACTTAAATTCATAGCATAGATCCCATTTTCAATTGTTTATAACAAATACAACTGTTATAAACAAATTGAGTCCGTTTAAGTGCATGTGACATCGTAGGTAACGTTATTTCAGTCGATGAAACAATTATCCGTTGAAAAAACTCGAATTCATTGCATGGATTCTTTTTTCAATTGTTTATATCAAATTCAATTGTTATAAAAAATTACCTTAGCTAACCATACATTGTCATCCAAACTAAACGTGTATGCAAAATTTCAGCTTAATCGGAAACCGGGAAGTCGAATTTAACTTCCAAGATTTTTTTACATAGTTAGTTATAGGTACAGGCTTATAAAATAAAAGCGTGTTAAAAAGCCAACAGTGAACTGCGAATGGGTGAGTTGATGTTTACATGTTGCGTTTTTTAACATTTTCATTGGTACATTTATTTTTCTTTAAATCTAACTACATCAGTACGACAAAACCTCCAGGGATTTCCTAATATTTCTATTAAGTTGTAATTGATTGCTGGTACTCTGGAGCATATCGGTTAAATATACAATTCTTTGAGAGGTCAAAGGTCAGGAACCAATTCAATAAAACTAGATAAACAAAGTCCTTGAGTTACTGAAGAACCAATAGCAATATTGTATTGGTTTCCAAGATTGAATCAGTAACAATGAAACTGATTGCCGTTCAGAACAAATAATTATTCAAGTAGTTGCAATTTGTCCTACTCTTGGTTTACTCCTGTATCGCGGTTACAATAAACAAACATACATTTCACATGCACACACAACCAAACCCTAAACAATTATCTGTGGATCATACTTCCGTACGGAAATCGAACACGACACGAAGCGCTTAGCTAATAGCCTAGCTACTGCGCCATCCGTGCCATCAACTTCATAAGACACATAACATTAAAGTGTCTTATTTTAATAATGAGCAGAGCAAATTCCAATAGTTCCTTATACATAATATGTTAACTGCCTACTACTTACACTTAATTATGTCCGTAAAATCACGACCAGCAACTCTCTCACTAATCGGTGACCCATTGCAATCCCCAAGCCGCCTGCCAAGCGTGGGGATTATGGCAACCCCCCCCTCCCCGGGGAGGCTTCGTTCAGGAGTGGACGGCTTTTGGCTGATGATGATGAATTAACGTACTTATACATTGTAGGTAGCTTGTACAAGATATTGTACTGATTAATCTTTTATCTTTTTTAAAGCGAGTGATGGCACTTGCTGAAGCTGAGGTTCTAGTTGAGTTGAGTCGATTCCCGGCAACCTAATTACGTAAAAATAGCGAGAGCCACACGACAGCAGTCTCACTGTCAGCCAATACAATATATGACACAAACATGACGTTTGATAATTAGGCTGCGGTTCAAGCAAAATGTAGGTAATAAGAAAGAATGTCAGACATAGCCCAAAATTTATAATTGTGCATCGTCGATGGCAATAAGCTCGCCTCTTAATACATGGGACTCAATAACTGAATCGGTGAAATGTGGATTTATAATAACACCTCTGCCTAACCCCCGGGGAATACAGGCGTGATGCATGTATATGACTGAAGGGTATGACAACTATTTTAAGTTTGAATTCCACGGCAAGAACAAATTCAAATCTCTAGTTACTAACTTCACTGACGAGCGAAAATAGCCACATTTGTGGCGCCCGCGCCTACCAAACAGCTATGACTGCATTCGCAACGCACAATGCAATGGTTAGTCCCTAATGTTTGACATACTGCACGATACATGTGCAGAATACAGATCGTGTACCCAGTCCATAATCGGTACATTCGTTGTGGACTATGACGTATTTTGCATTTGTATAGAACAGATTCGCGGAAGCAGTTATTCATGCCCCAATGTACGCTAAAATGGAAGCACGTCGCTCATCTACGTAACACAAAATGATTGCAATTGCGGGAATTGCCGCGGTAGTACTGGTCATTAAACGTTAAACCTTTACATTTGAAAAAAAATATAATACTTGAAAAGATGAGGTCCTAAAGAAAAAAAAATATTATAAATTATCTTTCATAGTATAAAGACATTGGAGACAGAAATCCTTGAGCCGAAAGGAGTAGAAGGTAGGAGAGGCTTCTAACTTTCAGTGGTACGATTGCGGATAATAATACATGTACAAAAATAATAATTATTAAATTTCTCGATAGAAATTAGACTTTATAAAGTTAACATAACGATAAAAGATTTCAAATGGTCAAACACCAATGCTTAACAACGGCCAAAAAACCTCAATAGATAGAAGCAAGATCAATGATTTATAAGGGGTGCGCTCGCGTATCATTTCATCGGTACTTATTTATAAACGGACACTCAGCACAATAATTTCTAACAAATCCAAGGAAACATAGAATTTTGTTTTTTGTAATAAAATGTTTTGTTTTAACTTCTGAAAGTGCCCAGTAGAAACAGTTTGCTTTATCCGTGTCATATTAGGCCTGACACTAAGAGTATACCCACTGAAAGAGCAGCGGCCGGCAGCGGCCGTAAGAGCGCGGCGCCGCAAGGGACAGTGCGTCGCTAGAAAGCTCGTGCAGCGTCGCGGCGCCGCGCTGCCCTACCTTTGTCTTCAAATAACTATGGACTTTTTAATCACGTAGATAAGATTCAAAATGATTTGTAATATTTTGCCTCAAAAAGCCGCTGCCGGCCGCTGCTCGCTCAGTGTGAATTGACCCTAAGCTACTACACTACCTACCTATATTACTTCATTGGTGTGGTCGTAAGAGGGACTGCTGAGCGTGATATCCAGGGATCAATTCCCGGTTCAGATAAAGTGTTATTGGGTTTTTCGTAAGGAAAATCTTACTAGCAGCGCATACTTTGGAACTGTGCCCGAAAGATAGGAATCAAATGTGGGTGTATAATACTTACACCTCTGCCTAGCACTATCAGACATACAGGTGTGATGCTATATTATGCAATGAGGTAGCATATACTTGTAACCTCGCTATCTTTGCTTGCAGTAGACATTTCTTGACAGTACTTGACAGTTTTAAATAAGAGTTTCAGTTTTCTTTAATCCGTATAGAGTACCACGTGAGCGCAGCCGCGTGTTAAATAGATTAATAAATCTTTATTTATGTCCGCTTAATTGTTTATCGTTGATCAACATCACGCACAGACAGACATGAGACAGCATTACTCATTACCCATCCATTAATACAATTTCACTTATAACTAACATCCATAAACATCCAGTACTAAATCAAACAGCGTATAAAAGTGTGGGCCACGGTATTTTTCATTATTTTACATCATTTTACATCAGTCGTAAACAGCATGTGACGACAGTCGCAGCACGCAACACCCGACATCAATTAAGCAGCACCACGTATAATGTTCTAAATCATAATCTCGACAGCGTCGGGCAAACACGTTATTAATTAAGTTATAAAAAAGTCATGGCTGTATTAGCATATTTATGGATCTATAAAGTCGGGGGCGGGCCGTAAGTCGCCACGGGACACAGCGCCATCTACCGCGAATGGGTGGGACTTGGCTGTGTCGTCGTCATGATGCTTTTGGTATTTAGTCGAAAGAACTGCCATACCTGCGATTGATAATTTGATTCTAGTTTTCGAACAAGCGGTAATAATCTGCAGCCACGTTTCGTTACTTTCTTTCTCGTGAAAATGTGTGATGACCTCAAATCCCAAGTAATATAAACAATTTATTTTTACTGCATTTCCCTAAACAGACTTCGGACTTAGGTTGGTCGAGGCAAGGAAAACCTGTTTAGGTGGGGATTTGTAGATGACTCCAACTTAATTTGTAACTGCGGTGCAGTTCCGCAAACGATGATGCACTTAATATCATGCCCGGCATGTCCCCACACGTGCACGCCGGAAGAATTAATGTATGGCACTGATAGCGCCGTCCTTGTGGCTAACATCAGGGCTGGTACCATTTAGATTGCCAACGAATCGCAAAGAAGAAGACTTCAACAACAATTCCCACAAGAAATTCGCACATAAAATTACATTTACACTCTTCCAATTTCCTCGAATATTTATATGAAACCCTGGACCTAACTCATTTTCTTTCGAACTTACTTGTTTGCCAGTTCGACTCCTTAGTCATAAGAGTACCTAATGGAACTATTATCTATAATTAAAATCCTTAATCTTGACCAAGTGTAAAATGATCCTCTATTATTTCTATTTCCCCTATTTGAAATCAATACCTGACCTGATTAAAAACAATGGATATCAAATGACTGTACGTCTGACGGGAGCTAATGCAGTCTTCATATCACAATAGGTAGGCATTACGCCCCACATGCAGGCTGTCACAAGCATTATAGGCCGTTACTGGCCATCCAAGAATTAGAAATGAGCGAAATGGTAGAATCAATTGTAGCATAGTGTTATTTTTTATTCTTGTTTCATACAGTAGTTAAAGTGCATCATTTATCTGATGGTCGCCAAGCGTGACAGCTGGATACGAGGTCCTGGTTTCGATTCCCGGATCGGGCAGTGTTAATGGGTTTTTCTTTATAGAAATTCTCAGTAATAGCAAAAATTTGGTGCCCAATAATTGGCATTAGGCTCGGTCGCTATTCCATCGGATTTAATAACGGCATGGGCGATGTGGAAGTACACCCCTGCCTAATCCTTCAGGGTGCTTTAGTATTGATGTGGCCTACGACCCTTTCGTAGGCCACATAAATACTAAAATATTTATTTGCTTTATTAACATACGAGACTCGGACATTAACTGCAATGTATATACACACAATTAATTCCTCTATATCTAACATAAAACTAGAAATAATTCCTGTATCGTGGGTGCGTTTACAAATGTATATATTTTCACATACACAAAGACCCAGACCCGAATCAACTATCTGTATATCACACAAATATTTGTTCCGTGCGGAAATCGAATCCGCGACACGTAGCACAGCAGTCGATCTGTCAACCACTGCGCCAACCGTGCCGTCAAAACCATATAGCGGTCTTACGGTACCTACTTAACCAAATATCGTTCGTAAACATAAGTTTTTAACATAAGTGTAATATAAGTGTTTTGTTTTTTTGTCTATTATTTTTATCTTATGTACATACATATGTGTACTCTTTTGATGCTGTGGTATTGTAATGTCTAATAAATGTATTTCTTTCTTTCTTTCTTTAAGCACTGAAACGTCAAAGTCTGATAATATACAGGATATGCGTAAATAATATAAAACATTTTTATAAATTTCAAAGAAGAGACCTTTATTAAAGAAATATATAAAGGTGCTTTCATTATAACAAGGTATAGTAAACAATATTATATAGACAATAATATTACCAGAAAGTTTTAAAGGCGTATTCAGTTCTCTGTGTAACATTTTAATTATTCAAAACCTTATTGAACCTAAGTAGATTTGTTATAACCTTAGCATCACTGATTTCTTTGAATGGTTATGTAAAGTCTGGTTGGTCCAATGGATGGAGATGAAGATTTCTTGAGATTTCTTGACGACCATTCTGCGAGAAACTGCATAGCGTTTCGGCCTCTTTGTTCAATGGCCGCCGAAGTGAAGCGAAACGAAGTAATGCAACGTGGCTAAGCCAGAGGCGAAGTCATGGAATAACATTACACACAACAGCACTCAAGTTCTAAAAATATTCAAACGTTTCTTGAACATAGTTTATTGACTAAAATGTGGCGGTACGAGATGACACCAATGTTTGTCGACTGTATTTAAAAACGACGACAAATTACACTTTGTTTAGTTAGAATTTAAATTTCCGAGAATAAGACACAGACGGGCCGCTTACAAACTTACATCGTAGAATTAAAAATGTTAATAAAAAAACTTTGATGTATTATTGCATTTTTTTGTTTATAGGTTCTTATTATCCTTCATAAGTTTGATAATAGTTGTTAAACTTGGATAGTAATTGAAGTCGGTTAGAGTTATATAGGTCTAGATGCATAATTTAGATTGAACCAATTAAAATGGAGGTGTTTTTTACAAAGTTTTAAACTCCTTTTTGACTGCGATTCATTTCATGTTTGGCCAAAGATGAATGAAGGTGATGATGAATTACCGATGAATTACCCGCTCCCACCATACAACATATAACTATGTTAGATTGGGGCGACAACCCAAATACTGCTTACTATCCGTAATAAACAATAATATAATTACAAAAAAAAATACTGACCTCAATGGTCCAGTGGTCGCAAGCGCGACTGCTGAGCGTGAGGCCCTAGGTTCGATTTCCGGGTCGGGCAAAGTGTTATTGGGTTTTAATGTATGGAAATTTTCAGTAGCACCACGGGGTCTAGTACTGTGCCCGGTAAATGCCAATAGGCTTCCTCTTGTGAAATGTGGATGTACAATAGTACACCTTTGTCTATCCCTTCGGGCAATACAGGCGTGAGGTAAGGTTAAAAAATGAAGAATCGTCTGCAGAGAATCTTAACACCGCCATACAAAAAAATTATCTTTCATTCATTCATTCATTCAAACTATTGACCGCGTCGTTATATCGTCATACTAAAAATTATATTTATAATTATGGAGAAGCGTATCAACAGACACTTTCTTCTGCTTGAGCTTCTGTAGACTGAAAAGGTACCTACTAAATTCAAAAATCAATATTTTTTTATACAATATTTTTATAACATTACGAAATAAATTAGTATTTCAAATTAATCATATTTTTTTTTTTATTGCTCTATATAATAAGAAGTACTATGTCAATAACGAATAAAGACTGAAGTCCTCCTCCAAAACGTGAAATTCGCAATAACTTTCGATTACTCAAGTACCATTCTTAACAATAGTGGTCTATAACACTATCACTAGTAAATAATAAAAGCTAATGTTTTATTTATTTGTACCATGGAATGATTTAAAAGACACATAGCGCCATCTCATTTTTCTGTTCGGTACTAAATTATTATGCTGTTCTATTTGAAAACAACTCGTGCCGCGCGTTCGGTTCCCGTACGGAACAAATATATGTGTGACCTACAAATGGTCTGGGATACCTATGTGAATATTTGTGTTTGTAAACGCACCCACGATACTGGAGATATTCCTATGGTGTAGCATAAAAAAAAAACAGGACGAAAAGTAGCCTATGTCCTTCAAAATAAAGGCTATCTTTTTTATTAATTTCAATACGATTGTTTCAGTGGTTTAATCGCGATGAGGTAACAAACAGAGTTACTTTCGCATTTCAAATATTAGTGTGGATATATGGATGAAACGTAACCCGTCTTCAAATATCTTTTTCGTACATAAGTATTAAAAATGTAATTAATATTAAACGAAAAGTAAGCTCGCTCTCAACCATTTACCTTCTAGTTGCAGTGTAAAACGCAACGTAAAAGTATAAAACTAGTTATACACGTCATAAATTACGTGATACACACCACAGATAATGTTTTATTGTGTACAAATGACTCACCTTATGGTATTTGTACCTGTAGTTGTTAATTAATATAGTTTTTGTACAGCAAATGGGTGAAGGGGAGGACTAAACATTAGAATACCGCGATTGGGTAGAGTGATGATTGAATATGTTTTACATGTCAAATAACTGTAGTAATAGGTAATTAAAAATGGTTAATTATTTTCGTTAAAATTTCAAAATAACTTGATTGAGCCCTCAGTTACAAAACGTCACATTTAATTTACAGATCTGACAACGTTGAGATGAGAACAAGACAAAAGCAGACATATCACTGAAGCTGTAATCCATATTCCAGCTTACGGGTCGATAGCGTAAAGATATATTTTTTATTCGTCCATACTCGATCTGTGAGTGTCGTAGTGACGTGTGGTTAATTGGAAAAGGGCGCTTGTTGGACAGACAGTCGCACGATGTCGCGACGCGTCGATTTGTGAACAAGAGTTCCGCGCTACTCTTTTTTCCTTTCACGACTATTTTGGAAGACATTAATTGAAATCGCGCTCTGTCATAACTGTGATCGGTGATATGTTTTTTGGTCGAATCGAAATTGGAGGGGTACGTAAACTACTTTCGAAGGTGACTTCACTAGCTTGTATTGTAGTTTTAGTAGAAAGTTCCGATCGTATAACGCTCAGATTTTTCAAACTTTGAGGACGTGTAACTTGTAATTAGAGTCCGTCACATCAAGTATTTAGACAAATGCTGGTAAAATTACGCGTTAACTTCGTACATCTTCTATATTCAAGATTGAGAAAATAGGCCTTATCAGTATTGTACGAACATGTAGTAGATTTATCAGGTCCTTCCAAAAAGTTCAGGACTGTGTTTTTCTGGCAACTGATGGACATGTACAAGCGAAAGCAGCATAGATGTTAACGAAGAACAGTGTAAATTATCTTACGTGGCAGTCTAATAATCCGGTGCCTGTAACCAAATAGTATCAGTGAAATAAGACTCAACAATCACTCGCACTCTTTCCTTCCAGCACTTAAGACTGTTTACACAATAACACAGACCATAAACAACTGTTGGAAATATCAAAGCAGGCACAATAGAACCTGCGTAGGTAACCTCTTTAGCTTCGATAAGGCTGTGTATAGCGCGGAACAATTAATCAAGGAACCTAACTAACCGTTTTGGAATTCGGCTAGGTACACACCGAAGCACTGCTTTGTAAACAATACTGCCTGCCCTAAGGTTACGTGCTAAGAGAATCAGCCCAACCTGTAGTAAACACTACTAGCCTCGAACCTTCGTCGAGCGTCTATGGCTTTCATGTTCCTTAAACATTTATTACATTGTGTTCGCAACTAACTGTCATCATGTTAATTATCGCTATTCACTATGTCCTACGTGACATTAGTTATTCATATTAGTAGTTTTGAACCAGGTTATATTACTGGAAAATTAGAATTTGTTTACGAGATGCTCACTCATTGCACTGTTGTATGATGGGATTGCACGATAACACTATCACGATTTGCTCCTTTTCTTATTCCTGTAGAACCTTTGGACCGTTTCTCAGGTGTAGGATAATATTTTTTGTTTTTGTAAGTATAAACGTATCGCTCACAATAGAATTGTTTGGAAATCATTAAGCCTTGGTTCAGCAGTGAAATACGGCAGGCTAAGGCAGGATAGGCAGTCACAGTATATGGACACAGTACCGATGTACAGACAGAGAAAAGGCCGTGGATTTTCTGTACTCAATAAAATCGATTATAGGCATTCCCAATCTAGGGATTACAATATCGATTAAAACATATGAGTATACCATAGGTGCGTACGTCAGCACACCTCTGTCTAACCCTTGGGGATTTCGGAGGCGACAGTAATGTCAGTGAGACGTGTCCATCCATGATTCATGAGCAATCCACAACAGTGGATAGCGCCCGTTGTAATCCGCACTCAAATACGAGAAAGTAGTAGTCGCCCCTCCTAGACTTTTACATTTCATACCATAAACCATTTTAATGGAAAATCGATGATATAATTCAATTACTGGATGGCACAGCCACGCCACAAATCAACTGAACTTTTTTCTGGAGTTTTTTCCTCAAAAACAAAACAATGTCGCTGAGAAAAAGCTTGAAAAAAAGTGAGTGTAATCAGATTTCAACGAGTCATTTGCTAAATGGGTTAAGTGTTAGCGACTTTGCAAGGGAGGACAGGATTTGTTTGTTTTCTCATTAAAATACGGGTAAAATAGAATTTTTACCGATAATTTCTGTGAGGACTTAATTTTTCCCTTTAATATCGGGTTTGTTTTAGGAACCGTGTTATTTTAACCCTTCGGTACGAACGGATCTTGGACAAATGTCATAGATACCGGCTGATTCGACGAGTTGTCGTAAATTACGTCATGAATAATGAGAATTACTGGATTGTGTACGCATTTTTTACTCTACTATTAAACAGGAAAAATATGTCATCGATTTAAGGACCAATGTTTACAATATATTTTGTTTTAGTATTGGTGAAACTGCATCATTAGGCTGCGATATGTGTTTATAATGTTAATCACACACATACGTGTCATATAATTAGTTAAAAAAAGCATTACGTATGTAATTATTATATACGTTACCTACTTATTTACACGATAAAACCCTATAATCTGGAATAATTGCCCATCCATCATCCACCATCTTTTAATTTATTGATTCTTCATACATAAAAAGTGAAGGAAACATTGAAATTTAAACTAGTGCTGTCAAAACTAGTGCTGCTATTCGGTTATACTCGGTATAACAATACAAATATTGTATTTTTTTTAAATAACTTTGCCCCACACTATGATTTCTCCTGTATCGTGGGTACAGTTCAGAAACATACATGTCATATGCACAGACAACTAGACCCGAAACAACTATCTGTAGATCATACAAATATTTGTTCCGTGCGGGGATCGAACCCGCGACACGTAGGGCAGAAAGCTAATCGCTTAGCCACTGCTCCAACCGTGTTGTATTATCTGGTGTATATATTGTTCTTCTTATTTATTTATATATTTTTGATTGCTTTTATGACGATTCTAAATAATATATAAATCCTTAGTGAGTGTGATTTGAACTATGGCATGGTAAGAAGGAAATCTTTTTTCGGCGATTTCTATCAAGATAATAATAAATAGTAAATGCTTTTAAACTATGTTTATGCGTGTATAGCATAGGGGATTACACCAAACAGGCTGGAACAACAAATCTTTTCTTTGTTTAGCAATCAAATCCAAGACGGCGGTCATCGTTATATTTTCATCATCGGCGTCGTTTTCATAGTTACCGAGAAAGCGGTAATGATTCACTTTTTTCAGCTTGTATCCAAAAATACTATGCAAGTGACAAGCTAGTTGAATTTCATGTAAAAAACATCTTTTATTTGTCTAACAGCCTCATTTTCAGTGTCAGAAGCCCCGAAAATCAAAAAAACGACATCCATGATAAAATTCATTAGAAGCCGGCCCGCCATTTTGGATTTTAATACCGGCCTCAATCACGGAATGAGCAAAGAACTTTTAATATTTACCTTTTAAATCATATTTACGTTGATACATGGACATTTACGTAAACTTTATAGATTTCATAACTAGTTTGTGGGTTATTATTATCTAAGTAAACTGAAAAATGTGTGAACAACAATAACGAACCCATGACCCGCAGTAAAATTTTACTTCAGTCATTAAAAACTACTTTATTTATTACACTCTATTGATTTTTGCGTTGTTTAATAAAATATCTATTTGTTTAAAAATGGTTCTTATTACACAACACGGCGGTTTTCAAAATTTTCCATTTTGACACACATTGTGTCAAAAAAGGGGGCGGGAACTACAAGTGTCAACTCGGTGTTGCCATCCTGAACTCTATGGATGATATGAGCAACTTAATATTACACGTATAATAACCATCTCGCCCAATTTGCGGAGTTTTGTTCAAAATTCACATTTTTATGTTTTTTAATCACTATAGAACTCAAAATAGGTGTCATTGCATTTGCACACTCAAATAGTTTATAGGTTTGTAAATTTTATAGAAGAATTTGAACGGCACGTTTGGTACAGTGGTTGCTACGGGTCTCATCTGTCATGATTTCGAGTGAACTCAAAACAAAAACAGGGCGGTTGTAAACGTATGGTAAACATATATCGTAAAAAAGTATCAATTTAGGTACATTTTGTCATTAAAAGAAATTCCAGTGACATTAAATGCCCTTGTTTGGTTAATAAGGTAAGTATGGTTTAACACGGTTTTATAGGTTGTAAACATGTTAAAGCAAATATAGATAAAATCAGACAATACCTATAGAATCCTACTGTAATTAGTACGTACTCAGGTAAAGTTCACAATACATGATGATGATTTTAATCAAACCAATCAAAGAATTAATTTATTAATTCAGCGTGTTTAATCATCAAATTTTGAAAACACCGCTTGTCGTGATTGTACACAATGAGAAAAAAGCGAGAAAGGGCAGTGCGCACTGCTTAGCCGACTAACATAAACATTTATTAGACAATTTTGTGATGTTTTATATCTAAGAAAACACACGTATTTTACGATTTTTAACAAAGATAAGTTAAATAGGTGATTAAAAATCTTGCTGTATACTGGAAGTACCGAGAACCGAGTAAGTATATACAAGGTGCAATGTGAAATTACGAGTGTTTGATGATGCCCAGATATGTGAATGAATTCTAATTTCATGTACATATATGTATGAAATCTTGCTATTGATTGTAGTTTTTTCAATTATTATCTACCGAAAGGATGACTCGTAGACGTAGGTTGCTGACAACAGACACATGTTAGGGAAAATTTTGGATACAGTATTTTCCTTTCATATAACTTACTAGCGGATACCCGGCGTGTGCTACTACGCCACAAAAAGTATGAATTATTTTAGTGGTCTAAAACTATCTTCGCATTATTGCCTTTCTGATGAAATCGGTTTCGGGCATATCTGTTGGATGGTTTCAAAGTCTATTACGGATATAGGTAGAAACAATTTTTGTGTTTTATATATATATATTGATAACAATAGTGTGTTTGTCAAGCTTAGTGATTACGAGATTCGTGAACATTGTAGCCGTCATGGCTTATTTAACAGAGGACGATTAACGACTTAAAACCTGATCCCATTAATAGAGTCGATCGTCTAACACTGTCACTAGTGATTGTCCTCGTTTGAGTTGGACGGATGTTTGAGAGTTAGGAAATAATAGCAAAAAGCGCAGTCTGATGAAAACATACCAATGTTAATATTGCGACCGCGGCCCGCCCCAGTGCGACTCTGACTAGAGCCGCTACTGTGATATATTAAAACTACGTCACTATGGAGTAGGTACAAAAAATGTTCGTTTATTACGAAACTCTTTACAATTTATTCATGTGGAAATCCAAAGGATCTGTTAGGGGCCAACGTTTGCGTTAGCACCAATTCTCCGTAGCGTGATATTCAGAATGAAAATAACTTTTTTTATACTATAATCTTTTTCGTTGATCTAGGTATATAATACCCAGAAGCCCCACTGTTACTGCATTTATCAAACTGAAAACTTTTTTATTAGTGGAGGCCATAAAAAGTGACTTTCAATACAATTTGTTTAGCTAATTTAGATAGTTATGTAAACAATGTACGTGAATGTCTGGACTGGCTTTTGGAGGAAAGTCGCTGGTCAATGCCGTGATAGATTTGAGCTGACCTGTCCTCACAGACGGGGTTCATGCATTTCACATAACAGGCATTATTTATTTATTCATTTTTCGGAAAGCTTACATAGTAATATGAAATGTAAAATAGAGTACATTCAAATATAGTATAGGTATACTGCTAATAACAAGCTTCCGCATGTATGAAAATGTAGTAATGTAGCGCAATCCTATTCTACGGAGGTCATCGACCCGGTTTTTTGTAGATATTCCGAAAAACGTCATACTTAACATCGTAATGAGGGACTAAATACCACATCTATAGCACATAGCTACACACCACTCCGAGGTAACGCGCGCGGCGCACCGCCGACTTTTATTCTCTTTGTTACGGGTTCACGTTATTATTAAAAACAATAAATCGCTGAGGGCGCCACCTACCACTATTGCTTCGCTTTCACTTCGCAATACCCCCCAGCACCCCACGACCTAGCCCCCCAACACCCCTCAGTAATTACTGGAGTGAAACACGCAGTCTTTATTTGAAAATAGCACTTCAATTGTTGATTAGTTTGAAATTTTTAATGTTAGACCTATAAGTCATTGGCATTTGTGTTCGCACGATACTTGCTGACCGCTTTAGGAGTATATTATATACTTCAGCCATTCTTGACTAGTTAGGGAAAATTAGGAAGTGATGAGTTTAATACTACACAGTCAGGTCGTACAAGTTTGGCACGGGTGGGATTCATCATCTTCAGACGACACAACAACTAGACGTATAATTACCGTCGAACTAGATTTACAGCTAAGTTCGTTTGAATATTTAATGATATGTACTCGTAATCTCGTCCACGATGATGATAGAAAACAAATGATGTCTAAAGACCAATTCTAGAATCAATTTCCATTTATTTTAGATATAAAATTGTTGAATGATTCATGTAACATATATTTTTAACACAATCAAAATTAGTCTTAGTTATTTTTAATAAGTCTACGATTATTGAAAATAAGACCTATTTGTTTATCGAAAGAATTTTGTTTTCTTCCTAATAAACCTGAATATATCACGATTATTTAACTTGAAACTGCACATGGGCATATATATAGTAACTTACGTGACAGCATCTCTGCGTTTTGGCGAAACATGGTTCGGACGGCTTGGATTGACGGACGGCTGGACTTGTGCACATTAGACAACCTATCCTGAACAGAGAATCTCAAGATAGAACCTAATCTAGGACACAAATAGAAATCTGGGTCTATTTCTGCGTTTTTTTATACTTTTCTCGACACTATGCTTATAGATTTTCTCTCTGGTATCGTGGGTAACGTTAACAAACGTACTTGTCACATGTACAGACACGAAAAACTATCTCCAAATCATACAAATAGTTTTTCCATCACCACCAGCCAGAAGACGTCCAAATCGAACGACATTCCGCCACTTGCATCCATCGGTTGCCCGCGACTTTCATAATGTCTTCGGTCCACCTAGTAGGCCTTCCTACTCTGTTTTTCCATGCAAGAATCGAAATTACGATATGAAGCGCCGAAAGAAAATACCACTTAGCAACTAAATAATAGCAAACATAGGATTTAATTCTAAATCTATGGGTGCAAATATTGCTTTCTGAATAATGACTCGGAACTCGAGTTTGTTTGACATGTGACGTAGACATTTAAACTATGCACAAACACGTCACAGATGCATGCAGTTGACGTACCGCTGTTAACCTTTTTATGTTATCCTAGTCAAAATAACGTCAAATTATTAATATTATTTACATATATGTATGCATCATGATATTCTATAACACTAGCTATCGCACCAACGCGTCATAAAGAGAAGTTGAAATTATGGACCTTATATGGTTTTATGTTATCCTGGTCCAAGGGGCTTGAATTTTTTGATAATAATGCATCATGATATTTTTACAAAGAGATCAACAAAGCAGGATGCCTAGGCAAGAATTTTGAGCGACTTAAAATGACATTTCCAAATTGAACAACATATTTAGATAAATAAAAAAATCAATTGCCACAAGTATAACGGATGCTCCGTTATACTACACTTGACTACGGCTTCACCGATTTGGCTGTTATTTTTTTGTTGTGTTCTGAATTGTCAGGAAGGAATTTGTATGAAAGAAAATACACGGGAAAATGTCGGAAATTTGGATGGTATTTTAGTATTAAAAAACCTCAATTCTCAATTTTTTCATTAGTAAATTCGTTTTGCTAAAATCGCTATTTTTAAATAAAAACGTTGCGAATCAAAGAATTACTCCCAGTATATTGGGTTTACAAAAACAAATGTTTACATGCACAGACATCCAGACCCAGAACCACTGTCTATATATAGGTCATAGAAATATTTATTACAGTGCGGGATTCGGACCCGCGAGACGTAGAGCAGGAGTCGATCGCTCAACCATTACACCAACAGACCCATCCCGAAATATCACTGCTCCGGTGACGTAGGAACGTAAATGTAATAGACAGATTTGACAAAACGATTATGCGTTTTTAGGCCCGCTGGTCTAACATTATCGTCGACAACCTAACCCGACTATGTCTCGATGTCTGAAGAACGGTCAACAACAGAACAAATCCAAGCGTAAACTGCACCAGGGGCAGCCTAACATTATCGATTGGTTTTTCAGGCCATGAAACAAAAAAAAACAATTGTTCTTTGTATAAAAATGAATAACTGATGCTTTCCTTCAGTCATGAAGTCATGACTATGAGTGCATATAGTTTTTAACTGTACATGATTTCAGAAAGTCTTTTTTTAGTTTTTTTTTTTTTTTTTTTTTAAAACATTGCCCCTCACTAGGATTTCTCCTGTGTCGTGGGTACAGTTTACAAACATACATGTCACATGCACACACAACCAAGTCAGAAGTGCGCGCCTGTTTCGAGTTTAGACCGTCCTGCATGGAATGCAATTTCATTAACAATTTGTATCAATGACACTTATTAAACATTGTTTTTTAGAGTTGAACTGTTGAAGTTAATATCTAGGCATGCATGTAAAAGCGGCTAGCATCAATTTATTGAGCATATCGATAATATTTCGCACATCATTGCAGAGTACCAATTAGTATATTAACATCAAGGGAGGTGGAAGCAGTCCCGTAAGCAGCGCGCTTAATTTACTTAATTAACTTAATGGCTAATTAAAAATGATTTTAATTAGTAAATTATCGATCTGTTGTTGAAGCTGGGTTGATTTTTTAACATGGTGATTTAAATTATAAGTTGGATTATCTCGACTCAACTCTATATGTAGATATTCGTGTGTGTTTGTCGAATTGGGCATTGACAGAATAAGGTAGTCGTTTTATATTTTCGTGTTGCGGAATTTTGGGTGTAATGGACGCATAATTTCATAATGAATGAGATTCCTAGGTTGGGAAAAGTTTTATTATATTTTTCTGTATGAAAGTTCCCATTAGTAGTCTGAAGTTTGAAATCGTGCACTGTAAATTACTATAGGCTTGCCCCCTATTACATTCGTTTATCTGAAATCATGGATACCATGTGAAATTTTCTTTATTCAACTAATTTTATTAAGGGTCTTCCGAACTTTTCTAATTAAGTCACTATGAAAAGCCACGAAATAGGAAAGGACAAAGAACAAGATTTATCTACCGACCTCTATATCCGTATCTAATGTACCTAATGTACAAATGACTCAGTCAGTAATAAGACCCGAGCCTATGGCCATTTACCAGGCACAATTCCAAACTCCAGGCTGCTACTGAGAGTTCACAATTTAAAATTTATTCACACTTTTCCCGACTCGAACCCTCACCTCACAGCCCTCACGGCCCTCACGGCCCTCACGGCTCTCACGGCCCCTCACGCCCAACGGCCGCGTTTGGGACCACAGACCAATAAGGCAGTCATAATAAGAAATTGTTTTCTACTTTGGTGTGAATACACAAACCTATTCAAACTAAACCACTACTCTGCAGGAATAATCGCTTCAAACAATGTCTTCATTACATAATTCCTATATAATTTAAAATCACGTTAGCGTGAGACTGGCTATATACTCATAATTTAATGACAAATGCAAGTATATAATCGGACAATAGTAAAGTATAATGCACTGACAGTTGATTAGTGGACAATCATCAACGCCAAGAGGACATATACGCAATTAAGCGCTGATGGAAAGAAGTTATAATTGAATTGTGTATAATTCTATACTAAATGCCACATCGCCGTGTATATTACTCAACAATTATAAGTATATGTATGGACAATTAGGGGACAGTCGGAAGCGACAGTGGTTTTTAATTACTAGAACATCATTAGCTAATAAACTAAAAAAAAAATTAGTTACAATCATTTCTATAAAACAAACTAGAAATATATAAATAAAAGTACAAACTGTTAAAAATGGGGAGGGGAAGAAATCATAGGGCATCGTAAAATTCGTCCACATCGCTGTCAACAGGAAAAGTGCCCAGAACGCTGGCGGCATTGCCACGTTCGCGTTGTATGGCAATGCTATTTTGATATATTCGTAGACTTGAAAATTTTAGAAAAAGGGTAAAATATTTAATCTCCTATCTATACATATAATAAAATTATAACAGGCCGATGTCTGTATATTATAGATATTGGAGAAAAACTAATATGGGGCTCTTTATTAGAGCAACAGAAGCCAAAACAACAATTTTTTGAATTTTTGTCAGTCTGTTTGTCTGTATGTTTGTACACGCATAACGGAAAAACTACTGTATGGAATTGAATGCAGTTTTTACTGATATATTGCTAGAGCTCTAATTTAAAATATAGGCTCCATTTTACCGCAGGAAAATATCAGATTCTAAATTCCACGCGTACGAAGTCGTGGGCAAAAGCTAGTAGTACTAATAAATAAATTAAACACAACTATTTACTTTGAACTCAGTCTAGTCCTGCTATTTCGTAAAAAGTACAACCACAACACAAAAAATACAAGTTCCATATCCTCTGCGGCAGCCTGAGCTACGCCTGTAGTTCTTACCTCTAAACATGTCCCTAAATAATCCAAACCAGACCACCTAGCAATTCCAACGTCACTAATCCCCGAGTAGTGGACATTTAAAACCCTGCTGCGATTTCGAACAAGCGAGTACGTAGTTCCGTTTTCATATCCAGCAAATGAAAAAGAGAACCACATTGCGTTATCCCTTTGCACCCGGTTGTACCCACTAGACGGTCTATTATTAATAACGGTGGCGGCTAATTAAAGTTAACCCATAGTTATGTGACGGACGGATTATAATTTCTCTTTAGTTCGTCCGTGCCGTGTTTAGCAGTGTTATGTGTGTCGTAACTCTGAGTTGTCTATGCTTTATGATGACTATGATGCACTTGACAGCTTGACGTTCTCAATGTGTTTAGTGACAATTAGTGGTAGATGGCGTTGTTACATTGTAACTAGCTGATTAGTGGCGTGTTATTAAAATATTCGTAGTTAAAAACACAAGTAGAATGTTGTAAGCGTTTAGGGGACTTGTCATTTGTACCTCTATTATGAGTTTTTTACTATTTACTCTCATAGTAAATGTATATTTTCATGCAAGCGATTTTAGTTCTTAACTTGGTTATATTCGGGATTAGAGTCGCTAACATGACATCTGTATAATATAATAAATAGTAAATCAAAACTTTACTATGACACATATGTCACATAAGCGACTCTAATCCCTAATGTAACCAAGTTAAGAACTAAAAAGCTATAATGAAAATTTACTTTACTACGATAGTAAGAAAACTCGTGATAGAGGTACTGAAAAACTAAATACTTGTTATTGGGATCGTTCGCAGTCAAATTGGACTTTCGTAACAATCTTTAAAGATTTTTTACAAAAGTGAGACTAAGCCGTAACATGCGGACGCTTTGGCAAATTGTAATCTTATAAGTACAGTCTTTATTGAAGTCTAGCAGTATCAATTACCAGTCAAGTCCCCCAGCGACACAAACGTAGCTTGGCATTGAAACGCCAAGGCTATAAAAAGTCTCGGTACACTGAAGTGCGTATTAAGTTTTCGCCGTTTTCTCTTACTGAGTATGAAATAAAATGTGTCAAGTTGACTTAACTTGTTATTATCAACAACTTTTGAAGAGTCGCGTAACGCGGGTTTCGCAACAGCGCGGGGGGATTCGTAAAACCACGTAATACGGCGGAATGTTTCTAGAAAATACGAATTACGCGAACCTACGACATTATTAAACCATAAAAAAAAATTCCACTTACAATATTAGTAAACTAATCTTAATTGTGTAAGTTTAATTAATGAGTCTAATCGGGCTAGGTTTCAAAGCGTCAATATAAAAAAACACAACAAAGACAACACTATTCTCTGTAATTTAATATCCCATTCAAATCATACAACCACTCATTCTTTCTCCACATTTATAGGTAAAATGCGGAATGCATTTCTGGTTTTATTCCCTTTCAAGAAAGGCAAACAGACGCCACGAGATTCTATTTCATAGCCCGATGCTGAGCTTTATTGTTTTTTAAATACAATTTATTTGCGTAGATGGCTTTCGTATGACAGAAAAACGTTTGATTAGGAGGTTGTGCACAAAACGCTCATTGTGTGGTTTTCTCCAGAGACATGATATTTTATAATGTAATAACAAAAACATTTTATGAATGAGAGAGAAAAAAACTATTGGACTTCACTTTTTATCGTTCTTTGTGGTTTACGCGAAGATTAATATGTCAAACATCTTTGAAACTTTATTATTGCGACCCGCAGAACAGACTTGCTCTGACAATATTCCTTTTATTAAAATGTCTATCGGGTAGTAAATTGGATTGTTATTTTCCTAGTCTTTGGAATAGTAGCTTCACTGGTTAAATATAAAATTTTAAAATATAATAAATTGCTATAGTTTTGTTTAATAAAATTCCGAACAAGGAACCGTAAAATCCGATTCAAAAAATATCTAAGTAGTTCATTTAAACCGCCTCGATTAATATTTTTGGTCCTTTGAACGACGGTCTATCTTTTTTAATTTTCAAACAAATAACAGTGACATAACACAAGTTAGTTTAATCTACACACACAAATTGAACCGAAATTATTTTAATAAAATATCATCTTAATCAATTAGTAATATATTTGTAGATTATAATTAAATTTTAAACTTGTATGATGATATGAAATAAAATAAAACTTATTTATAATTTCGTAAACACGCGCACCTATTCCTAAGCCGCCGTACTATGAGTATTTTATTTATTTTATTTGCTCACCGCGCCTTCGCTCCAATGCCAGCTACAATGGTGATTTAATTCCCCCCTCCATTCCTCTGTCGTTTCTTTTCATCGTGAGTGCTTTTGAATTCAACTTGATATAGCGCCTGCAACTCCTGACCTTGGCTAAAATCACCGGTTAAATGTATGAGTAAAATCTTTGAAAAAAATGTGAAACTGAAATTACATGTGATGCTAGTTACAGTCGCTTGCAATCGATCTGTTACTGACGTTTCAATCATCATCAGGTACCTAGTTATTTTTTTCGACGATATCGTTAGCAGTGGGCTGTATAACGAGCAACATCTTTGAGGATAGATGGCAAGAAACTCATGGAAATAAGCAGTTTGAAATAGCGGTCATCATAAACCGCTCGTATTTGCAATCTATTCAATTTTGACGGTTTTACAACGGTCATTTGCAAGTTCATTTGTTTATTGAAATAACTTTTAAACCTTACTAGGTACTTACAATGATCGGCTTATTTTTTACTAACTGTATATGATGTCTGACAGTAGACTACCGATTACCGAAACTACAAGCATTTGAGTTTCAACCAACGACTAAAATGTATAGAGTTACTCTTTCTGCGAACCAAGTAAACGGTTCAATGTACAATTCATGACGTGTATTCTTTTATCGATATTTTTGAAAGAGTTCACATTATTCACACGGGACTTGCAAACATTTCGCGTGATCTGTAATATATTATCAGAATTTTCCATGAAGGTACTTTGAACGTCGATTTCCAGTTTTCTTCTGTGGTGTCGGCGCTAGGTACCACTTGGAAGTCGTTCATGCTGTAGTGAAAAGATAAGCCAATCAGCAAAGGTGGTATCAAGGGAAACTGTCCAGTGTGATTAAGGAACTGAACAGTTAAAGTTTTCCCACTATCCTTACAAACTATAATCAAAACAGGAGCGAATCAGGCAAAAAAGATCACCTACTAAATTGGTATCTTCATTCATCCGAATATACTAAATTTTTATTCGTTTTCGAAACGAACCGACCCGGTCTGGTGGCTATTGCCTCATACGAATCTATAGGTACGAAGGTTTTTTTGCCTCAAACACTGCTATTATGGACATATATTACGTACAGAAACCTTTGGAGCCACCGTGTTTCCTGCTCCAGCGATAGCGGGTATCTTGACAGTTATGCCGTTAAAACATTTAAGGCTCCTCAAGGCACAGACCATGGCCAAGACATTTAAATATGTATACTTGGAACAACAAGTCTAATAGAAATGATCGTATGAGTCAAGTTAGCGGCACTTGGCCGAGAAGGCGCTTATAAGACGCACTTATTTTTTAGTGCGCGCGCATTCTTCATGCCTATGACGACTGGCGGCCATTGACAAGGGACGATGGTTCCGTGTGCCCGTCAACTCGTAAAAGGATTCATGACGTTATTCAAGACCTGACCTCGTCAACAATAGCCAAATATAGTCATAACCCGCCAAAATAAACCTAACTAACGAAGGGAGAAAATTGCCAAATTCATAATCATGTATTCATTGGAAAGCATCGAATTAATAGATAATAAATTACAAATACAGCAATTAATATCATCAATTATGAGTGGCCACGATTGACGGACGATCTGAAATCTCTGATTCATATGCGAGAACGGACGGCGAGCATAGTTAGAATTAATAATGACCGTTCCGTGCTCGACGGTAAAGACCTAGGAACAAGTTGATATGGCGATGACTTAAATTTAAAATTGGATGTAAAATTATCGAAGAAATCGTGTTTATGATTTGTGTGAGCTTAATTGAGTAGCTAGTATGTATTCAGGATATAAAAGGGACTAATTATAACGTCTTTGTAAACACGGTGGTACCTGCAGCGTGGTATAGCTACGCGCTTTCTGTAACCGACATTTTTTGTGAGTTCGTGTGGCTCTGTTAATGCAGTAAGATTGCTACACCCGTTGCTACGCAGCTACTACGCACGTAGCTGCACGTCTACGCACGAGTAATCGAGCCGATACCCGATATCCGCTGCCAACGCGTAGGCAGACCTGTTCTTTTTTATAAGTGTAGGAATCCTCGTGGCCTGTACTCCGTCTGGGGTACATGAAGGGGTGACCCACTTCGGTACCTGATGGTGAGTATCCGATCATCCACCTTAGGGAAACCACATTAAACCCCTCGCCCGTTAAAAGCCACATCTCGGGGAGAGAGACTGTAAAGAGATCTCTCTCTCTCTCTCTCTCTTTCTCTCTCCGTAAAAAGATTCCAGTTGTTAGTTAAAGTTGTTCAGTAATTAACGCCATATAAGGGGTGTCAAATAACTGTATGGTTCTTAAAATTACAAAGAACGCTGGGATATTTACAATGTTCATAAACTGGCTTATAAGTATAGTGGTCGTAAACTCAGCTGCTGAGCGCAAGATCTTGGGTTGGATTGCTGGGTTAAAAAAAGTCTTATTGAGGTTTTCTGCATCAAAAGGCTGGAGGGATTACAATATTACACTTCTGCCTAACCCATCGGGGACTACAAGCATGAAGATACGTTAATGTATAACGTAATAAACAAAGTAAACAACTGTACTGATGACTCTGCAATTACAAACTTATTTAATTTTAAAACATTTTTACTGGACATTGTAAACAGTTACTTCACAAAAGTAGTCAGCATTAGTCCTAAATTAATCTGGAAGTACACTGACACCTGTTATTGTAAATGTCGGATAGGCCATAAGTTTTATACAACCACATGGAAACTGTACTATGATCAATAAAATATAAACGTTCGTTTCAACAAAGTAATATTCATGTTCTGTGTGAATAACTTTAGAACAAGTAATTACACTTAAAATAACTCCGAAGGGAAACAAGTCTGGACGATAAAGATTGTACGATTGCAAACATTGTATCCGATATTATAATAATAAAAAAGTTGCCAGGAACATGTCCTACCTGATCAACAAACTGGGTTTGAATAACAAGATAGTTCTGTACGATAATAGTGCAGAAAACCTAATATTATAGATGCGAAAGTCTGTTTATATGTTTGGTTTACTGTTTGTTGTTTATATCTTGGTAGTAAAACTTTGAGAAAGCGTATGTTCAAGGAATTAGCCGATTGGTCTTACTTAGTATATAAATGTTATGCTTGAGAGTCGTTAATGTGTGCTTATAATACGAATATGTCTTTATGATCAACGTGACATATTTGTTTTCGTACATACGGAGAACCTTTTAATAATTAGTCCGAAGTAATTACTTCTACCGACAATGAATTTATTTTGCTTCCCATGCCATGAGTTTGGCTTGTTAATAGCAAGAAATACCATAAGTTTAGATGGATACAAGGAAGACCACGAATTATTATGGAAGCAAGACCAAAAGGACCAGCAGCAAAATATAATGAGAAAAAGAGATATATTTTTATTCGTTGGTATAAAAATAACTGAAAACTGAACTAAATTGGATTTGTGTATGTACCTAATTGATACCGAACGGTTCAAAATATAGGATGAATTCTAGTTCTAATTTCTGATAAAGAGAAAAATAATATAATATATTGCCGCGACAGATCAAATGATTCTTAGTTTCAGTGTTCGTGTAATATTAGCACAATAGGGAGTCCGTCCAATCACGAATTAACGCGAGCAACGAACGTGGACGTCAGACGTCAGGGAAGAATCACTACGTCGCATATCACTGTAAAGTTGTCAAATGTTCTATTAATTGTTCTACTTGTGACTGATATTCTCTATGTCATGCCATCCGAAAAAATATCAAGCAGGCAACGCGTTATTACGTGTATTTTTTTTTATCGCTGATCATCTGCTGATTATATTTTCACATGCCATCTATGATAATGACTTGGTTTAAACTCCATTTATAATAGCATTAGACAGAAGTTATTAGGTTATTTTTAATGCACACTTTGCTTAAAAAGTACAATAAACATGTTAAAGTTACGATGGACGCAGAATTTATTATAATCTATTTATACAGCAGCCGTCACACTTAACTGTAACTATTTTAAATATTTATCTTATGAAATCAACACAAACGTGTTGATATTAAAATTAGTACTTTTACAAATAACACAGACTTAAGTGGAGTTTTGAACATTAACAAAGATTTTCTTTTGAGATTTTCACACACGCAACAAATATTAGCAACGCATTTTTTATTTTTTTTGTATGAGCATGTATGAGTTAACCTCTAAAAATTCCATTTGTTGCATACAGGGGCGGGTGGCGCTAATGTGTATTTCACCGTCTCTCAATTATGATTTATGAAGAAAATACCTCGTACATTGTTAACTTTTCTCATTAAAAAATAAATATATATATTTAGACATTCTCAACGAGTATAATAATGTTGTACAAAATTCTTATTTAAAAAAAAATTAGAAACTATTTTTTTTCAACAATGTATATTGGAATAGTTTATTTCCTACAGATATCTTCGCAAAGTTGTCATTCGGGTCGCCATTTATTTAAATAAAACTTGTATCATTTCACCAACTTATCTGCAAAACGTTTAACTTTTCGCTTTCCTATCCATTTTAGGTGTAATATTTGTTAGAATACAGTTAACTACATATATACATATAAGTCTAACTTCATGCAATCAGTACCGCTATCACGAGTTTTCTTACTATTTATTTTTATTTATTTTATTTCCAAAATACTTAATCTATATTACAATTGTTTTAGCCATACAACGAAAACCTGTCAGGGTTTATCTGTGTGCTGGCGAGCCGTTCATTTAATTTTTACAACAGTGATGTTTTAAATGTAATAATTACATGATAATTATACAGTAGACTTTTGTGTAAAGAAACGTTTTGATTTATACTTATAACTTTTCGAACTCGTTTTATATAACGTATATAAGTCTTCTGGCAGTTTATTAAGAAAGTAAGGTACCAAATATTCTGCAACCCTCATCCCGTGCACATTATTGGCTTTTGGTAGAATGTATTTTATTTTAAGTGTAATAGATCTCAAAAATGTCTTGTTTTTTCGGTTAGCAGCTCGGGCCTATTGACTTCAGCAAGGGTGAAAAATTTAACTTTGGGGATTAGTAGGGATAAGAGTCGCTAACATGACATCTCCATAAACTAGTAAATCAAATCTTTACTATAACTAGATGTCACATAAGCAACTCTAATCCCTAATGAAACCAAGTTAAGAACTAAAATCGTTATCATGAAAATTTACTTTACTTTGATAGTAAATAGTAAGAAAACTCGTGATAGCGGTACAGTCTCCGTTGCGTTTATTGTCGTAACACTCGTAACTAGGTACCCTAATGTACGTTTTAATCTTAATTATGTCCGCTGTGTAACTCTCTACTGAATATTATAAGTAATCGCATCATAAGTATAAAATACATAAGATGTATTTTACAGAATGTTTTAAAACCAAATCATGCAGACCGATGATAAACAATGAATAGCCTACAAAAAAAAAAGATTCATATTGTAAAAAATAAACTGTACGAAAAACATTTCATAGCACACATTCGTCAGACGCATTAATTTACAATAAAATTGCTCTGATCTCCGTACTATCGTAATACATGGTCCCTACGTGTATACTACCCTGAAATTTAGAATTGAATTCCTTATCTTTTGATGACACGGTTGGCGCAGTGGCTAAGCAATTAGCTTTCTGCGCTACGTGTCGCGGGTTCGATCCCCGCAAGGAACAAATATTTGTATGATCTAAAGATAGTTGTTTCGGTTCCGGTACTGTGTGCATGTGACATGTATGTTTGTAAACTGTACCCACGATACATGAGATATATATCCTTGGGTGGGGAAAAGGTTTATTTAAAAAAAAAAACTTCAGGAGAGCAGATATCAAACTCTAACTTTTTGTTAAAAATGTTTTTTTTTTTAGTGCGCCGTTTCAAAGAAATGTAAAATTATATTTTTAGGTTACGAAATAGTCCATCATTGTTGGTAATGAGAATAGAATTCGATACAGCCCACAGATACACACATAAAGCTAGTTTTGGTCTATAATAACATATTCATGAAGTCAGCTAAAATTTTGTGGAATTTTATTAACTAGCTCAAAGCACTGCTTAACATTACCTTATAAATCAGGGATAAATAATGACATTAAGTTTTTTTACGTGGTAAAGCCTAGTTTAATCGAAAGAGTACTCTGTTCGAAATGGGAGGATTACCATCTTCAATGATAAAAAAATAAATTAATCCGCAAAATTAAGCCCCATATACACTATAGGACTCAAGGACTAATTAAAAAGTCATAGCAACTGGTTTCACAATAACGACTGGACGTAAACAGCCTAGACTCAACCACATTGTCAATGTATTGGGGAGGCCTATGACCGGTGGAATCTCTCTCTCTCCGGCTCAAGGATATGAATAATTACGGATTGTTTCTACTACGTACTACTATGCTCCGTGCTTTAGAAGTCATTCATGACATTTTAAATCAAACGTTTAGAAAATAAAATACTTAGTACCTACACTTTAAATTCTTGAATAATTTTCTAATAAACAGTCGAGTTAGGTGGTTATTTACCTAGAGGTACTATAGCGCCTCGGTGTCGTGAGACGGTACCCGCAGACCTAGCCCGCAGATTTCAGACACAAATTTGCCAATTGAGTTTATATTCTGAGCCGAGCAATAAATATATGCACGGTACATTACTTCATACTGAAATAAAAGATTTTCGCAGTTTAAACTGCTGTTCAAATAACCTATTCCCTTAAATAACAATGCTAATCACAAGCAATTATTTTATGCTTATTACATGCGGAAGGCAACCCACATTTTGTGTACATATGTACGTTGGTATGTTAACCTACTATGTGTGCTCATATACAATGGATCATAGAAACTATAGATGCCAGTGTACATTGTGTACACAGTACAGCTGTCAATAAATACTGACATGTTACACAGTGCAACCGATAATCGCTTGAAGCTTTTTCTGTAGTATGAAACGGGTGGATGGACAGGTCTACGTCACTACTGGTCGTGTATCCGTGTTCTTGGCAGCCTTGATGCGTGCTAAATTAATTGAAATTCTAACTGATATTCACTACAGAAATCCGAGCTAAATTAATACCTTGGTGAATTGGTGATTTTGAAATTTCGAGATACGATTGTGATGCGGTTTGGGATGATTAACAAACTGCGAATGTCAGGATAACTACGTACTCTATCTCAAAATACCTTATCCTAGTTTTTTTTTTTAAATTAATTATGACTACACTCACGCGACTCGAATCGCTTTAATTTTGACAACTCAACTACTTATTGCACGTATATATGATTATTAAAAAGTAGGTTTTCGGTTCAGAATTTTTAATTTCGATGTCCTGGTAATTCCCGTATATATTTTTAACCGACTTTAAAACGAAGGCCGTTCTCATTTCGTAGGTTTTCGTAGGTTCTCAAGCGTAGGTATCTTTTTTTAATGCATGTACATTCGATTACTCCTTCAAATATATTTATAGATTTTTTATCGTTGTAAATAATGTGATCTTGTGGTGCTCCCATATACCTACATTTAATTAGAATCTGATGGACTTTTGATGGACTTCGAAGATATGAGATATAATAACTCTTCAAATACGAACAGTAACTACATATATCTTGATTGAGTCACAGATACTCACATACATATTCGTATGAGAATCAAAGTTCACGTCATTATGTGACTACTCGATAAGTATTACCTAGATTAAATATAAAGAACGCATGCGCTACTTTCTAGAGAAATCTTCAATCAAGCAATTACTTATGTACTAAAAACTCACCAAAATAAAGACGAAAACACGGTCTGTAGTGCGTGGCGGATGGATGATGATAGTATAACACGTTGCATTCCGCGATTGCGTTGTTGCAGAACTGCTGATGAAGCGCCGAACTGCCCGTCGAGCTGCACGTCGAACTGCCCGTCGAGCTGCACGCCGAGCTGCACGCCGAACTGCACCTTGTACCGCTCGTCAGCCGCGAAGCTTCCCTCGCAGTCTCCTCCACGTCCACCGCAATCGTCTATTCTTTTTAGGTTCACCACCACGCACCACGTCGATCTACCTACAGAAGAACAAAAAATATTAAGTTATAGCCATTTTATTAAATAGATTAAGAGATAATAAGGAACAATATATTGCTGCAGCAAAGGTGCAAGGGATCCGTAGCGAGGGTTTATGAGATGTCTTTGTATTGTGTCCACTTGGAATCGAAGGTCACAAGAACTAAGTTTTAATAAAAGATCCTTATCTTTGAATAAGTTTAAAATTGTCTGAATTCTACTTCGATAATGTTCTTGATACTTTGTCTTTCAGATGAAGTCGGTGGCAGCCAGTACGTAATTAAGTAGTTTAAAAATAAGCTAACACTATGTAAGTTCTATTAACCAGTACCTCTATCACGAGTTTTCTTACTATTTACTGTCGTAGTAAAGTAAATTTTCATGATAGCGATTTTACTTTTTAACTTGGTTACATTAGGGATTAGAGTCGCTTATGTGACATATGTGTCATAGTAAAGTTTTGATTTACTATTTACTATATTATAGAGATGTCATGTTAACGACTCTAATTCCTAACGTAAGCATGTTAAGAACTAAAATCGCTTGCATTTAAATTTACATTTACTATGACAGTAAATAGTAAAAAACTCATAATAGAGGTACAGACCCAAAATATCGGTCATAGAAATATTTGTTATGTGCGGAGATCGAATCTGCGACACGTAGCGCAGAAAGCTTAGCTACTGCGCCAACCGTGTGTTGATTACTAATGTTATTATGCTCGACGGAGTCATATCGTAAATATAATAGTAACTGCTTTATTGGTGTAGTGGTCTCATGCCCGACTGCTGAGCGTCGATTTGATTCTCGATCGGGGCATAATAAGGGTTTTCTGAAATTAAACTAAAATCGCTATCATGAAAATTTACTTTACTATGATAGTAAATAGTAAGAAAACTCGTGATAGCGGTACTGGTTGTGTATGCATGTGACATGTATATTTGTAAACTGTACCCACTATATAGGAGAAATTCTAGGGTAAGGCAACGTATAAAAAAAAGAAAATAGTAAGTATATCCTAAATATTTTGTCTATCAATTGTAATTTAACTCACAAACTTTATACTTGCACTACGTATGAATGTATTAATGCGATAGACAGTTGATGTACCTTTTCTCTATCTCCCGTCCTTTCCTTGACTTCTTTATCATTAAAATGCAACATTTCATAAATATTGCCTAAGCATAATTCATTTGTGTCAAGCAGCGATAATTTTCTGTACAGTGTTGTGTAGTTTCAATTGAAATTTAATTCCTTTAAAGTGGTTCGAAACTCCATCAATCTCTGTGGACGCTCTTAAGGGAAAAGACGATAGTCGATACGGACACAACCATTTAAGACCTCAATATAGCTAGGATTGATCGAGTACGCTACGTCTAATTCGGAAGTGGGATGTAGGTGTGGTGGGTGCCCCAATTATCCTGGCTACCTAACCTAATCGAATTCCCGTGTCGGACGGTCAAGACGGCCGGTAGGGTGCGAGCCCCAGTGACGAGTAGCACGCTGTCAATCAAGACGTATAGTGTTAGTAATCCGATTAAAAATGGTTGTGTTGTGTCTGTATTTGATTTGATTTTAGTTTGTGGCGACTTTAGTAGGAAGTTTAGTTTCTGAAGAAAGGCAAGTATTTAGTTTTATTAATCTGCTCCAAAAAAAAACATCCAAATAAACCTAAAATTACAACTGGATTTCAACTATTAAAGCTTGCCCTATAATATTCAAACCCTATCGTTCTTATAGTTGGATCATATTTGCCGATAACCAGTGGCCTACATAGGGTCCACAGTGCCCCCATAAGGGGCCCACAAGAGCCTGCCGACTGTGCCCCGCCACAATATCATTTCGGTCGCAAGCAATATGAACAATCGGGCAGTTTGGGAACTAACCAGTTTATGTCAATATTTTATTGTTATGTAGAATCTGTATGGTCAAACCTTTTTCAAATAGAGAAAAATTCATTCTTCGCATGTATTTTATTTTTAAACTAAAGAAACAAAGAAGTCTGCGCGTTGTGTCAAAATTAAACTAATCATCTTTTGGTCCTTACAGCCGCAGCTGGATTCCGCTATCGATTTTTTGTTACTGCAGGCTAATTTCTTAGACATTGTGTTCATGAAATTCGATTCGGTATAATGTAGCTATAAGATCGAACTCTATATTGAGACGCGCGGCCTAGGTGGAACAAGACATAAATCGTGTGACTTTGGCCACAAATCGTACAATCATTTCTCTTCAGAGGTGATTTCTTGATAATTAGTGAAGAAAACTGTATTGTTTACACCACAGTACACATTTCTAACACAACCATGGCACCACATTTAGAAAAACTGAATTTCACTCATATTGCTATGAAATGAAATTATTTATTTGCAATTAGGATTTTTTAATTACTTTTACACGTTTTTTTTAAACTAGATGGCGTCGGCATTTCCTATGACTATCCCTGAGAAGAAACGTCGAACCAAACTCAGGGGTCAAGGTCTATTTTAAAGTCCAGACAGATTGTAATGATGTAAGGGTTTATTTTAGACAAATATAGGGTGGAATAGCCTTTTGGAAAAAGTGCCATAACTATTTGAGTTAACCTGTCGCAACAGAGTGCAACCATGGATCAGTTATCGTGAGAATTAATGAAATTAAAAGCGTTCAGCCTAGATATCACTCACATTTACAATGTATAGCGGTTATATACAAGAAATCATTTCAATTTAAACGACATTACAATATCAAAATAATGAAGTAAATAACATTTAATTAATGGCAAAAATTGTATATAAAAAAAGGAAAGGCTAAAGAGCGGCTCAATCTCAAGCGTTTTTGTCATTTAAATAGTCCGAAACTTTATAGTATTCTTTTTTACAAAGTTTCGATTTAATTACAATTTTGAACTTCTTTAATATTAAATTACGTATATCATTGGGAAGTTTATTGTAAAAGTTAAGTAAATTCACCCGTAGTGAAGTCTAGACATTTTCCATATATCCAATTTCCGATTTCCACAGCAACATTGCATAAAGTGCATCATTTCTGTAAATGTATAACAAACTAGTAACTTGTATACTCAGCTAATATTGACTTGAAGCAGTTAGTAGAAAGAAAAATGCTAGTTGCGATTGATTGAACGATTCATAGCCCAAGGATGCATGAATTATGCTACGGTTTGTGACGTAGAATGAGCAACTTGAATGATTATGGTAGTTAAACCCCGATTTGATCGTAGTTTATAATAGTTAACCTTTATAACATATTGATTATATACACTTTCTGTATTTATGATGGAATTATGTTATTTTTCGACCTGGATTTTTGAGTGTATGCCCAGCAGTGGACTGAAATATAATTTAACGACAGTTTTGGCTTAATTTATAACTACAAATTTGAAGTCACGTCCTGGATATACCGCCCCGGAAAAAAGATAATATTGCTCCTTGGATATGTTTATATCTTCATCCAACGTCGGCGCGGTTGGAGCAGTGGTTGAGAGATCGACTGCTGCGCTGCTTGTCGCTGGTTCGATTCCCGTACGGAACAAATATTTGTATGATCAGTTCAAGTTCAATCAGTTAATCGTAAAATGATACACGGATTATAAAATAAACTCAGATAAATCAATTAATGTAAAAGTAATATTTTCACCATTGTGCATTATGAATTTCTAACAAAATTAATGTTGTACTTTAAAATCTGTCACTAATATTTGAAGGGTAGATTTATTTTGAATATAGTAATCTAGAAAACAGTTTCACCATACCGTGTATTCATTGTCCTCATTCATGTCACACTTCGACACTATAGGTACTTGGTCACATTAAAATAATGACAAATACGTGAAAACCTAGACAATCGAAGTACCGAATCAATTCGTGCGGAGTATGGTCACCCCATTGTTATTCCCAACACGTGACTGTCGTGATTTGCTCCACGACTCGTGAGAGGCAAACGTGTGCGGGCCCTACTACCTGTCTTGTCAAAATTGCCACATTAGCTTCACGCACTTAATGACCCTTATAGCTATACGGTTAAAGTATAATTTTCTCTATTTGAATTAGGTTGATAAATTTGTAATGGTGTTCACAGGGGCACGCGTGACGTAAGGCCGACAACAGGACAGTACATTTGAGGTAGCGAAGACTGTAATAGATTAGTTTAAACGTCGGGAATAGGCCAGGATTGGTATGCCTTAAACGATACGAAGTTGCAAATAAATGCAAAAATACATTTTGCATTTTATTTCAAATCAATTAATTACTTTGTGTGATATAATGTTAGAGAAAATATCTCGTTTCCGATAAAATATGTACAATACCGTTAGTCAAAACTATTAATAGCATCGGTCTGCAGGACCAGCTGCAGATATAAATTAATTAAGCGAATAATCCTGATCACAACATTTGCAGTTTTACAAGATTAAATCGGAATTTTATACAAATAAATAAACACAATACAAATTTAAAAGGAGGTTAAAAAAACTTAAAGCTTAAAAAAAGAGCAGTGATAGCCTAGCGGTTGAACTCTTGCCTTCCACGCAGGAGGGTCTGAGTTCGAACCCGGCCCGCACCTATGACTTTTCGGAATCATGTGCGGATCAGAATTTTTTTATCACTTGCGTTTACGGTGAAGGAAAACATCGTAAGGGAATCTGCACACCTGAGAGGGCTCCATTAAGTTCTTGACAGTGTGTGTAGTCCGCCAACCCGCACCGGGCCAGCGTGGTGGACTAAGGCCTAACCCTTCTCGTTCTGAGAAGAGACCCTTGCCCAGCAGTGGGACAGTAATGGATTGAAATTATTTTATTATTTATTAAAAAAACTAGTGTAAGCTTTAAATCCTTACAAAACTAACAAGAATCTTTGAAGACATAAACTTTACAATAATAATATTTTATACATAACCCTACGTCCTTAAAATTCATTTGTCACCCACCACTGCACACTGTCGCGCTGGGCCCTCTCACTACGGGCACAATAACCTTCCTTACAAACTACCCTAACAGAACACATACCACCCCATAACAGAGTGGCAATTATAGGCAGCTACCATTTATTCACGAGGCATGGAAGCGACGTTAAAGATTTCTCTCTCCCAGGACTGGTATTGATGGCTCACAATGCATACGTACACTAGATAATTGAAATGGGCGCAAATCAACCGGCCTGCATGATGTGGGCAGTGCTAAATAGTAAAATGTACGCATAGAAGGATGGTTCGTATTGCTCCGATTGTGAATTCAGAATGCTTACGAGTTACGGTTGGCTGTTTGAAATTTGTCGACGATCGTTTGACAAATTTTGGTGGGTTCGAGAGTTTGGTCGTACAAGAAACACACCATAACACCTCACCTATATTCCCCGGAGGGTTAGGCAGAGGTGTACTATTGTGCACCCCCATGTCACCGATGCTGTTAATAAATCTCATGTAACAGGGAGCGAGCCTATTGCTATTAACCGGGCACACTTCCAAACTCCATGCTTCTACTGAGAAATTCTATACAGAAAACCTTATAACACTGCCCGACCCGGGAATTGAACCCAGGACCTCGCGCTAAGCAGTCGCACTTGCGACCACTAGACCAGTTGGCAGTGAGGCAGTTAAGTGTTTAACACAAATCAATTAGTAATCCGAAACGAGTCTATTTAAATTAGCAAAAAATACAGGTGAAAGTGTAGGGCGCGCCTATGACGCACGCACGTCCGAACATACAGTCAATAAAGTATTAGTTTATTATGCCGACGCCCTGGCCATCATTAGGACTGTTAAACATTTGCTCGTTCCCCACTTTACGAGTATTTGTACCCACAGTTTAATGATTTTACTTTGTTTTGTATTGCAAGCATATAAATAAGATGCTTGTTCATTGCCAGTCACATTTTTCAAGAAGAAAGTTTAATGAAATAATGATTTATTTTCTGTAGATAATTCCGTTTAGGAAGCTTTCAGAAGTCTTTTTTTAGATCTAGACGGCGCCGGCGTTTCTTCATGCAGGCATCAGCCATCGTAGAGCTCAACAATATTTTAGGGAGCTCCTCGACCGGACACACGACATCACCCTCATCGGGACATTTGCGTAGGCCATTTAAAAATACTCAAAACCGCCAGACAGTTATACGGAGATATATAATAAACTAGCCTATATGATACTCACATTTACAATAATGGCGACACTCAAACGGCGCAAATATAATAACCCCATCGGCAGTCATTTATTTGAGCCTTTTGGCGTGGAAACGCTCGGGTCTTGGAGTCCGAATGCACGTTTCTTTTTTAGAGACCTTGCTAGACGCTTGGTAGATAGTACACGTGACCAGAGGGCTGTGCTTTGGTCAAAAAATAAGCATTGCCATTCAACGTGGTAATGCTGCCAGTCATCTGGGCACGCTACCAGTTGACAGCGATGTAGAGGAGTACTTTGACGCCTAAATGTTCGTTTAAGATAGATTTTCATTTTTGTTTTTTTATAAGGTCTAATTAATACTTTAACATAAGTAGTTAGTAAAATGTATATATATTAGATATTCTACTTTATAATAATAAAGAAAATGCTAATAAAAATATAGTTAATACGAATGTGGAGCGGCTCAATCCCAAGCGTTGTTTCGATGATCATCATTGATCATGATTGATTAAAAAATGTATAGCTTGTTTCCATTTATGTTGTTTATTTTCAGGAAACATCCATTTTGGTGCTTGGATCCATTAATTTCAACATAAAATCTCCAGTGTCCTAGTGCCTGATAGTAATTAAGCTAAGTTACAAATATTAATTTTAAATAATTTTAATCTTTAATATTGTACGCTTACAGTTCAAAAATCTGGCTACAATTGTATATTTTAAGACCCCTAATTATTGCTGTTTATAAAAGTAATAGGTAGTCCCTATTTCTTTCGCAAGATACGAGGTGACCAATATATTAATAAACCAATAAATATATCATTAAATTAGTTTCATCCGAAACTGTTATATGAGAGGATAGAAATTAGCATTTTTATATAAAAAAAGCGGTACATATCTTGGAGCAATCAGGCGCAATGCGTGGCCGAACAGGCGGAATAATGCCGTCTCATTCTTGTGCAGTAGTGTAAGATGGAGATAGATATAGAAAAGGAAGTGAGGAGATGAGGGAAGTAATTCCGGCAACTCAATATTATAAGGTGAGGCACGTCACCGGAAATCGAAAACTGCGCCCTCATCGGATCTGGCGGAGGTCGTTTTTGTTATATTGGACCTACCTCCCTATACTCCAGCTAGAATGAAAAGGATGCAATACCGAGACCGTGTGGTATTACTGTTTGATGTTAATGGCTCCTTTGCACCTTCCCTGATGGTGGAACTTTTGACGAACAGACCGCATGAAAAACAAATCTTCAACATTTTTTGATGCGTTCTATCCGACGGACAGGATTTACACTGTTCTTATGTTAGCATCACTTACCGAACTTAAGTTCAAAGGTAGAGTTACCCGCTATCTGATGAAGACCAGCCCCCTGTATGTTGAGAATCTGCAACAAATAAGGAGAATTTAAAGAGGTTATTATGTCCGCCCTTTAAAAATAATATATATCTAGTACCTATTCCTATTTTACCAATTTTACTATAGATACCTGGCCTTTAGTAAAATTAGTCTTTAAGGTTATGAAAAAAGGCGTGGCCTATAGGTATTTCAATAAGCAAAAACCTAACACCTACTAGTACTTAGGTATATTTATCTATGATTGATTAAGTTAAATGTTTTTTTTTTCAGACTCGTGCACGTAAATGATATGGCGATCAGATCACCATAAAATTCGTACTTACTAATGTGCCAGGAATGAACACTGCGCTTTGCCAGAAGAACGCTTAGAACATCAGTTCACCTGCAATAAAATATAAGGTACAATTATGTAGTCGACACCGCGAATTATATGAATATGTTAAATAAAAAATTACACATTTCATCAATAAAGACCTAATGGATCAACCATTAGGTACTGTCTTAATTTGCACTCGAGAACAAGCAGCTGCTTTAGCCATAAAAAAATTAAGCATGACATATCCTGTTATCACATCAATAAATCTATTAATTGGGGAAAAAACGTCCACTGGTCAGCACATGTAAATTATAAAGTTGATTGTTCGAAACCGGTAACTGAGATCGCCGGCGATGGTCCCGATTATAACCACTTTGAGGTTATAATCGGGAATAACCTGAATAGCATACAGCCTCCTGAGATCTAAAAATATAGTAGAAGAGTAAACGTGACTAAGAAATGCATGGAACACTTAACCATTCTGATATTATGAATCATATACAGCGTGTTTAAAATCTTACATGTAAATAAATCAACAAAACCCCACAATGTTCTCAGCGATTTGATTCGCCCCAAGGCCACTCGATACCAACAATTACTGACGGAAACCCGCGCTTTAATGCGTAAAATTCCAAATTCAAATACTTCCATCCCATTGGCGGCGCGACACGCTCCTACGCTTCCCTCCGCTCCTATTGGTCGTTGATAAACAGATATAATTTAAAATATTGTCACTTGACGACAGCGGTTTTCGCCTTATTGCAATTTATTTTCGTGGGGAAGATTATTTAATTTTCTCCGGCCTCCTGATACATTAATAAACAGATATTGGATGACAACGTCGATGTTTATTTAGATTTTATATAAAATTGTGTAGGCAAATAGTAGGTAGCTATTATCTATATATATTATTATATAATATTGAATTTAAGCCCGCATCCCTTTGCAGATTGAAGAAATGTAAAAACATCTTTTACATTTAAATCATTTTTACAGTGTAAAAATCTCATAAATCGTCTCTTATTTGATTTTGTACTATCTTACTGATTTAAAAAACCTAGACTCAATCTAAATGTAGGGTCCCATAATTAAATAAATATTTGTGAACAATGAGTGTTGATACTTCAACGGCCAAGACAGCCGAATGGAACGTTAATGCTATCTAACCTGTTATTGTATACCTTCTTAATTAAGGCAACTACAGGGTTACCATGGCCACACGTCACAACACTGCACGTAGAAAGTACATAGATTTCACTGTAGGTAAACGAAGAAGTCGCGCAGCTACGCAGTCTTTCGGCTAAATAATTAGCGTTGAACGTTAATTCTGCGACTAGGGATGTCTGGCGTCTTTCCGTGCGGATATTGCGACGGTTACGCCCTATCCGCACCGCACACCTGCATCTTTTGCCGTCCATCATACGCCCCTAATACATATATACCTACCTATTTATTTTACTTTGATACCTAAGTACCATCGAAATTTTTTGATATATACATCCGTACAAAAAGTATATGTCTAACTGTATACAATTGATAAATGCTTTGAATTTGCCAAAACAATCTTAATTATATTAAACAAATTAAGTCTGAAGAGAGAAGGTTTTCGCCAGCCGTAGACAGTGATGATGAAGTTTGCCATTTTAAACTATTCCACCTTCAAATGACGAACTGAAGTCTATAGTTTAATCATTGTACGCATGAAATTCATAAGACAATTTATAACCTAAAACTTTCCCTAAGCGACTTTGTTTCCTCCCCTTGAAGCACCCCTCCATAAGGGAAAGAAGCGCAAAAACATTTACCCAACCTATCTAACAAAACATACAGTGCAATCAATCAGGCTAAATATTCAGCACCTCTCATCATCGTTATACACAGCCATACAATTATGAAATACAATTCATCAGTGTAATGCAAGCTCTGGACCCAGTTGCACGCATGCACGTCTACTTGGGAGCAAGCTTCCAATTTGAACAATGTTTAATTAGCCCCGCTATCGATTGGTACAATGTTTGGTGGGCGCAACGTTCGTTGAAAACCGCATTGCACGTTCGCCAATCAAGCGGAATCCTAATCTGAGTTATCTTTCCATAACGAGGTAATTCGTGAGACTGCGGAATAAATACCTGTCTGCCACCCGAGAATCGCGAAAACTATTTGCTGCATAAACACAGAATATGTTTAAGTTAAATAATACTGTCAATTAATGAACATTCTATATTACATTTTTATATAAGTAGGTACCGAATCATGCATGTTATTGAAAAAATGCCAAAGGACTTATTAATTTTAAAAAACAATGATATTTTATGAATTAAAAATATTTAATTCACTTCTATGGAGTCCCAACATTTAAAAGCTATGTATAGAAATACATTCCATTAACGTTACGTGTTCCAATTCAATTGGGTCGTACCTATAGAAACACGCTACACAGGTACTATGTGCGATCGAAGGAATTGCACCCCGATACACCGCATTCCACATACCTCACTCACATAGGTATTAGGGTAACATTACGGAGTAAGATAGGGAAATTAAAAATACCCTTTAATGGCTATAAAGTATAAGCACTTATAGTGCATTCAATTATCGTGTTTTTAAGTAAAAGCAAAATGCTACGACCACAAAACCCTAAAATTAAAAAAACGCCAATAAGATAAAACCCCCAGAAAAAATCGTCACTACTCGACTTACTAATGGAAAGAATCACATCAAAATCTACATACTAGAACAATGCGCCTATAAAATTAATACAGAAAATCGCAACAATTAGCCAAACCGTGACAAAAATCCTTATAACGAATAGTCGTAGATTTTAATTCACACACGCCCGAGTGCCGACATATCCCAGTCGCGTGTGTCATGTAAAAACTAGTCATACAAACAGTTGCGCGACAATCGCGGCCCGTCGGCCGGACTTCTCTAAGCAATAATTGTAGGGAGAAATAATAACGTCGGCACAGCGCGGCCCGTATCCGCTTGCAATAAAAATGTAAAACGCGACCGATAAGCGACTACGCGAAAGGCTCAAATGTGAAACGGTAGTGATGTAGCCATGCTGTGTGGCGTACATGTCGATAGTTACAGAATGACGAATATGACGAATAAAGTTTTTAAACATGCCGTTTCAGTTAACAAGAAGAATCTTAGCACCTTGACTTCTTCTGAACTTTGTATCAGAGATACTTAATTCCTTAAATTTTTTAGGTAATGATTTCTGTTGTTTAATCTTAATGATATAGATATTCAATTTCGGAACCACAAACAATCAATTCCTTTTAAAAGAAATCTCTTACCTCAATCTCTTATATCAACACCAATAAGTCTCGCAAAACGACAAAAAAATTACAAAAAATAAAATCGATAAGTCACACAAAAAATGCCCAACCCTACAACGCGGACTGTTTGAGTTTTTATGTCCGGATCAAACCGCTAGGTATTTTGTCATACAAAATATAAATGTAGCATACTTCCTTCCTTCATTGGTGGGTTATCTCAATGATTAATTGTGGGCCTCGCGCCGGTATGCCTGGCTTTCAACGAGCTAGACAAATAAGAATAAGTATTAGCTCGAATACCGGGAAAACTTTGAATAACTACTACTAGTAGCTTGTGTTGTATGCTTCCAGCTTTATACAACTTTGTTTGAAATTGAATTGTTTGAAACCGAGTTCTATTACTAAACTTACAGAGAATTTGTGTGAAAAAACTGGAAGTTTCACGAACGAGCTCTACTCTGAATGTATTCATCGTCATAAAATATGTCGTTTATTGACCGAATTTCTTTTTGAGGCGCAAATGGTCATTTTTTTTACAATTTTTATAACTTAATAAATGGTCTTCTAGTCTATTCTATATTAATGCAGCCATGATACATATTTTTAACCTAAAATATGTATAAACTTTTTGATTAAAATGTAAGTCTCATATACACATCATAACATAGGTACTATTAGGTTACCCGCACACATTGCGAGCGAGGAGCTCCGCACCAAATCGTTAACATATAAACCGTCTAATTCGAGTCGTTTCAACAAAATGCTGGCTTAATATTAAGGCGAGCGAAGCTACCGACTTGCAGGCCATTATTACACTCCACAATCAAATTGTAAGTAATTTCAATAAATATGGCTACTGCAGAACCCGGCTATACTTACTGGACCCTTTATATAGGGTACTAATAAACAGTTAGGAATCACGAGAAAGCTGATCGATCCTAAAATTGATATGTTTATTATGACTTTCTCACGATCCGTGGATAGACGAGAATTTTATAGGGTTTTTTGCTTTTAGTACAAGATAGTTTACTTCGTGGATGCATGTCGTATAGGTACTGGGTTAAAAACCATATAGGTCTACGACGGTTAGGTTTACGTACGTAGTTTACGTAAGATTAACAAGACAATAATTATCTTTCACTTATAATGTCAATACAGGCAGTACAAAAGTAAAAAAAAATTGTATTCATAAATATATTAATGAAATATAAAATATTAAACAATGACCTAAAGTAGACACGCGAAGCGCCAGTATCAGTCAGTCAGTCCTAAGATCCGAAGAATATCTCAGAACACACTTCTTCAGCTCATAGGACGCCTCCATGTCTCAAGCCTTTTATTACAAAAGCAACCCTACAACTGATGCCTTTTTTACTAAGAACTGTCTTTCCTAATGACAGACAGCAATAGTTTCTCTTTGGTCTGAATAAAACAACGAAATTGCTATAAGTACGTAGGTACCATAGTCGTGCGCTTGCTATTATGCATTTATGCTATTTTATAAGCAAAACGGAAACTGCCTGTAGTCTGGGAAGTGTAGTATGAAAAAGAGAATTTATGCCAATTTACGTAGAGCTATAAGTGCCTTGTAATCGATGTACATTTGGTTGAAGTTGTAATTTTATAAATACAATAACTTTCGCCAGCGGTTTCGCCCGCGTGGATTATGAACCCGTGCATTTTTTACGCGGAACCCTAATTGCTTTAAAAAAAAAGAATATATTGCTAGTGATATAGGTCCCGTAAAAATCGGTACAGCCGTTTTAGAGATTGGCCGGAACAAACAGACAGACATTCAATTTTCTTTATTTATATCGTATAGACAAGATGTTACTTAGTAACTAATTACCTAAATACTTAACCATATGTTATATTTTTATCGCTTATATTATATCATTATCTCATAAAATAATTACATTAACATTTCTATATTAAGAGTGTAAATGTGTAATGGTGTCTGTAAATATTAATTGAATTAATACCTCCACCGTAAATATCATATACAACCACATTCCGGTTAGATTGTAATCCAACGCCAACATAGGATAAGTCTAGACACATGACAGGATTGTTGCTATTGAGAGGCCAATGTTGAGCACTGTGAGTTTAGGGCGTGATATAATGATGTTACATAGTATCAAGCTTGTACATATTTGTCGAAGGCAGAAGGTGTACAGTTATACACCCAAATAAATTAGGTCCCATGTAGTAGAAGGCGAGCATATCGCCATTTGCCGAGCACAATTTCAAGCTTAGTACTGAGGATTTTCTAAAAGAAAAACCCAGAAAACACTTTGCTCTACCCGGTGATTAAATTGTGTGCCTGTGTGGCCCAGTGGCCGCAATTGAATTACACGCAGTCCATGTTTCAAAATTAACGCTTTTTTAGTTCAAGAAAGTTTATAAGCGTTAACGGCATCGCTTTTAAGCGTCAAAATTTGTATGTCTTTCCCTTCTCTCTTTCCGTAGCCTGTGATATTCGTTTCCGAGTGAAGAGACGTGATGTTATGCATAAACGAAGCTTCACACCACGGATATAAATGTTTAACGTAATTCCAATACAACCTTGTGCCAAGTTAATTATGTCAGCCGTACCAATAGCTTTCTAGGCCAATTCATTAGCTGACCTTGACCGATTAAATATAAGATGTCACCATAATATCAAGATACAGGTAAGGAGCTATGTGAGAAACGATGCATTTGGGGTAGGGATGTTACGGAGCTTCGACTCCGAATCCGATATGTCGGAACCTCCGATTAAAATTACACCTCCGAATCCGGCTCCGGTTCCGATATATAAAAACGGAGGTATATATCGGAGTTACAAGTTATGACTTGCTATCGCTGCATCGCTACCGAGCGCTTTCTACATGACAATGACAACTGACGGAGTACATGTGTTCTTTGCAACTGATGAACGAAGAGTGAACGAGTTGCGACAAGTTTCTTCTTTCTTATTTATTTACATTTTACATTCGTAGCTTTGCTCCGACTCCGACTCCGATTCACCTGCGACTCCGCGGAGGTCACTACGAGAACCTCCGACTCCGATTCCGCCTCCGATAAATCCACCTCCGTAACATCCCTAATTTGGGGTGACGACGGCCAATTTTTAAAAGACTGACATCTATGTAACTTTTTATATGAAAACAGTATTTTATTATAGCTTATTATTTTAAAAAAATACACTTGTTATTTTTACTTCATAATAACCGATTTCTAAGATACGTCCACACATTTTAAGGGGCAGTTGCTTAGTTGTTATTTTCAATATAAACATATCTATCTTTTTGCAAAAACAAAATACTTACCTATATAATAATATATAACATTATTAAATATAAGTTATGAGTATATTAAATTATTATAAATTACGAATGAAAAAGTGACGCATAATTGAAACAAAAATGTCCCACCCAGCACGGATACCTAACTCGAACAGAGCAATTTGACACTAAGAACGACAAGAGAATATTATTAAACGAAAACTAAAGTTTAAGGTGATTTAACAGCGGAAACTATAACGATAACTCGAGTGTCAGCAACCGATCAAGTTCAACTCCAGGAACAACGTAACAAAGACGCGTTAACATTAAAGTTATTGTATTCACTGCATTCAGTAATGGTTTTAATATTGTACTAGAACTCCCAGTTTGAATAAGACAAGCTATCTTGTTATATCATGCCCACCCACTTCTTTCGCGTGAACGTCGTGAATGACGACCGCGTGAGCTTTGTAAAATGCTATTCGCGTAATGCATCCAATAGTATTTGCCATATCCTACTAACAACAGAAGAAAGCACTGCAAATTCTAATTGTAACGATATCTTAGGAGGTCTACTCCAGTGGGCGTTTAAGGGCCATCATGATACAAAGCACCACGAGAAGTATGAACTACCATTTATCATTCACAACAGGTAAATAATAATAAACATGAAAAAAGGGTAAGAAAGACTAAATGGTATGTAACCTGTGTAACGTGTAGGTACACTCAGATGTCGTTTGGTAGAGATGGATGGAAGAAAAAAACATATTGCGCCGTCTCCAAAATAAGGATCGGGTAAGGGCTCAAATATCGGCTTAGCGCTCTATACCTGTTTATTCATACCCTGGTACTTTCCGCTCAGCCATATGACGTTTCTATTTATATAATTATTTTGACGTATCCCCCTTCAATAACAACCTATCATTCTAACTGTCATGTTTGGCTAGTTTTGAATAGAAAACGAAGAATTATCAATTGTTTTGCTTTTAAATTCTAGGGTTTTATCTGAACCTACGTATCTAATTTCATAGTATTAGGACATAGTAAATTGGCCTATTTGTAGGTCAGTAAGTGTGTAATTATTAGCAAGTGGTACATACGACGTTGTAACGTTACATTCTGAAAGACAGAACACTACAAGGGTTTAAAAGATAAATCTAAACCTAACTTAAAATAAAAAAGCTTAAGTGAAATGAATTTAAGTAATCAATTATACCAAAACTATAATAAACTACGTACTACATAAACGTATTTAAAGAAAACCAAAATTTTATACGGAATCTACGCACGTCTAAAATATTTTTTGGTGAACCGCCCCAACGAATGGTTTCGATTATAAGTTCGGAATTGCCCAATGGCACTAGATTGAAAGCATCGTACGTGAAGGCTGTGTCATTCGCTCCGTTAGTATTACAATAAATCGTACTTAATACTTCGTGAAATCCCTCTAGGGTAAACTTCTTCATGTTCTTCTAGCAGTGCTTAAATTGTAAGATGTTCCTAGTACTTTTCATCATTTCATCGTTTTTGTTGTTTGCCTCTTACTGGGACCCTGTAACCATTAGATCCACACTACGCGGCTTCGGCAGCTTTGCTAACGTTCATATTTTGTCTGGACTTATAGGATTTTATTCTACCCTAAGAACACATCGCCATGCGCTCCGCGATTATGCGTAGAGATTGGACGAAGGGAAAAATTTTGTAAACGCATTCAATTGTTATAGCCCCCTCTGAGTGCCACAATGACTTAGCTGCTTTAAAGTTTTAAAGTCTGTCATAACTTGGTCAGTGGACTTAATTGGCTTCACATCAAGACGTGCCATTGGACACGTTTCAGAAATATACGACAGAATACACAAATGTACGACACTGACATACCCTCCGTCCGTATAGACTTCGGTAAAGATGGTGTTCACGTTATTCGGCCCAAATCTGTGCAATTTTAGGCAAATTATAGTCACAGCACTGCTGAACGAAGAATGTTACCAATTATATGATGCTGGGCTTGCATAGTACACAGAATGCAGACTAGTATTATCGACTATTCTGTTCTCTATTTAGGCTCGAACCTCTTCGCTGCTGCCCAAGCATGTGTGGCTTTAAGTAAGGCCAAGTCACTATAAGGTCTCCTGATTAAAGAAATAGATTGTAGTGAATTAACAGGCAGGCGACCATGCAACAATGACGCATTAATTGAGATGAACAGAATTAAAACGTGTCTAGCGAATACTATAAAATTAAATAATAAATTAATAAAAGTAAAAAAATATATTTTTATAACAAGCTTTCATTGAAATGCTCTACAAAGAAGAAAATAACTTTGAAGTAAATTAAAGCCATCATTTTGTTAAATTATAAAATTCTACATAATCTAAGAGCATGTCGCTATATTTTACTATGTAAATTACTTTTGTAAAAAGAAAGACATAAATTTCTACTTAGTATTAATTACTTGTATCAAAAGACATTCTCGTGACAAGCTCTTGTCGCGATTGTGATGGAATTACACGTACTGTTTCACATTTTTCCTGATCAAGTATATAAATCCCGAACGACATTACCGTGAACAAAATTTAAACGGAAAGTAGCTTGAACTTAATTCTGAAATTCATAGTTAAATGGTTATCGATTACCACCGTAAAATACCGTAATTCGGTATAATAGTTTTACAATATTTTTTTTTTCAACTCGTAGCGCAGCAATTGATCGCTTAACCACTGCGCCAACCGTACAACTTTTATTAATCAGCTAGACGTAGCTGATTAACTAAAGTTTTCATTTAATTTCTTAGACACAATGAACATCGATGCTATAAGTATAATTCTTTTGGTATGTTCTATTTAAAGACCGGTTCCTTCCTTCGAAATCTTTTTTTAAATATTGCAATAATAATTCCACAAAGTAATTACGGTAAAACAAAGTAATAATACTCATGCTTCTGTTTGAGCCAACGCCTCATTGAAAGCGGAGCGATTTTCGCGTATAATGAATGAAAAATGAGGATCCTCCGACCAGGCAAGGTTAATGTCGGCCATTCGTATAAGTATGTATTAGATGTTTCGTTCTATTACCCGCTCATTATCTCTGGCTCCGCAAAAGTAATCCAATAAACATATTAAAACCACTGCCGTAATCCACTTCAGTCAAAGTGGTTTTTCGTAACACTGAAGGATAATAATTCTTAAAGTATCAATAACGACGTTCACAACTTCAATACTAGATATAAACACAAAATGGTGGTGCCAAAATTTAGAATGAATAAAGATAATAAATCATTTTTAGGAAACTTTTATGCTTCACTAACAAGCTACCGAAAACTGTAATCGATGGTACTGGTAAGAAGTTTAAAACCCATGTCAAATCTGCTCTAACAATGAAGGCCTATTACAGGATCAAAAACTATGTTGACCATAGTGCCGGGTGGCACTATCTTCTGCAGCTTCTGTGGCTTCCCTAGATATCCATTGTATCGACTAGTTCTATTTTACACGAGATTCTCTTCATATGTCTCGACATTCTTGTTACTCCATTATTTTGTATATTTTTATCCACTTTGAACTGTTATTAGCCGTTTTTATTTTTTATTCAAAACACTATAACTTGTACTTTATTAACTCATTATGCAATGTGACGCGTTGATAAGTTTGTTTTTTAAGATTACACGATGCAACACCAAAGAATTAAATTTTTTAACAAAAAATAAAAACCGACTCCAAAAAACTAAAAAAAACGAATAACTAAAAAGCAAAAAAAATAAATATTTTATTATACAATATAGTAGTTGAAGAATATTGAAGTCGGTGCCAAGTAAAACATGCAATGAGAGATTGAGAGATCATAAAACAAAACTGGCCTCTAAGATCCTGTTTCGTGCTTGGTCAGAAAAATGTAAAAAATAAACTATTAGACAATTTAGACAAACTTGGTTTGATAAAGAATTTCCTACTCCCCAAAGACGGACCTGGATTTTGGTTTCTTAAAACAAAATTTCCTACGCTATGTGAGACGAAAATTAAAGAAGGTATTTTCATCGGTCCTGACATAAGAAATGAATCAATGATCCCGCTCTATTTTATCTAGCCTCAGTCCCATTGAAAAAAATGCATGGATGGCTGTTGTCGACGTCACAAAAAAAAATCCTTGGCAATCACAAATCACTGGATGTCCATGAAAAAATTAAACTGATGCTGGAGGCGTATCACAAACTTGGATGCAATATGTCGCTGGAAATCCATTTCTTACACTCCCATTTAAGTTTCTTTCTGGATAAAATGGGTTTAGTAAGTGATGAACACGGTGAAAGATTTCATCAAGAAATTACAGAGTGTGAGAAGCGTTATCAAGGTAGATGGGAGCCAGCCATGCTTGCAGACTACTTTTGGAGCATCCAGAGGAATACTGCCACTACTGACTATAAAAGGAAAGCCCATAAAACAAAAAAAAGTATTTTATTGTAGAACTAGCTTCCGCCCGCGGCTTCGCCCGCGTAATTTATTATACATATAAACCTTCCTCTTGAATCACTCTATCTATTAAAAAAAACCGCATCAAAATCCGTTGCGTAGTTTCAAAGATTTAAGCATACAAAGGGACATAGGGACAGAGAAAGCGACTTTGTTTTATACTATGTAGTGATAACAATACTACTAAACTTGACGTGATGTAACAATTTTATTTATATATTTCAGATAGTTGTGGCAGTATGTAATTATTAGCGGTGGGCTGTAGCGTCTTTTTTGGATAACGAAACGCAACTGCCTATCGCATATCAACAGCGGTTTTTAAAACGCGCTATCTTGCTATCCTGCTATTGGTCGCTACTTGTTATAGCCACTAATAGCGGAATAGCGGGACAGCCCGTTGCATCAATAAGCATCTAAAAAAAAGCTCATCATATAAATATGACAATTAGGTACTACAAAATACACGTGATTTTGGGTGCAGTGCGATAATGAGGTTTTGATGAGCTTTTTTTTAGATGCTCATTGATGCTCAAAATTGGAATTGTCATTGTTGTTCCAACATAACGTTTAATGTCAAGTCTTAACAAGGATTAATGGACGGCCCCTGGCGGTGGGCTGTAGTGTCTTTTTTGGATAACGAAACGCAACTGTGTATCGGATATCAATAGCGGGTTTTAAAAGGCGCTAACCCGCTATTAGATGTTAGCGACTTTAGCGTTAGCATGTTAGCAGGTTAGCAGGTTATTTCAAATCGATGAAACCAGCTAACCGCTATTGTGACGATAGCTCGTTTCAACAACGTTTGTGTTGCGCAACGACCACGGCTAGTAATTATGATTTACAACAACAGAAAAGAATAGAAAGAGTGAAATTTTTTTTTTTTTACTTTGTTGCACTGTGTTTTCATTGTAAATGAACTTTTTATTTTTTGAAAAGTGTATCCATGGACTTTCTTGCCGGTATCTTCTCCATAGGGCCTACCCCCTTTTGGAACCGTGCACCTAGAGTTTCGAGTTTTTAAAAGTGCTGCAAAGACCTATTCGAAATAAAACTTTGATAGTTCCGTTTTAGCCCTATCACATTTATGTACACATACAAATTAATGTATGTATTGTCCTTACTCATCCAGTTATTATTTCATAAAAATCTTAATACCCCAGATAGTAGATATTTTTACACACACAACACTTTCAACTGAATATACACTATATTTACACACTAATTAGATTAGAAAAGTAAAAATTATAAAAACATTACGCATCAAAATACTATTCCGCATCGCTGTCAACCGGCAGTGTGCCCAGGAGACTGGCAGCGTTGCCACGCTGTATGGCAACGCTGATTCTTTTCTTTCTTTCCTTACTTATGTACATAGTCATACTTTTACCGGCAACTGTTCCAGTTCTGGGCAAAATATTATTCTCAGATTAAGAAGGTCTAATGCCGTTGGTGTGTGTAGTCCGCCAACCCGCACCGGGCTAGCGTGGTAGACCAAGCTCTAACTACAATTACCTACATACATAGTCTATATTCTATGCTGTTATAAGTAAAAGATTATAGAGATAGTTGTTTCTTCGAGCTCGCTTACAATCGCACCTAGCGTATTATAATACATAATAATTTGTGGTGAGTATCGGCTACCGAAACAAAAAGTAAGAAGTGCAGGGGCATATTATATTTTTATAATTCCTAATAAGGGAGTGCGTTCGCTTGCGGCGCGTACGCAGATCCCGATCGACGTAAAATTGATCTTTATATGGTCAATGTTGCAGTTTACATAGTGTAAATTATTTATGTTATTGGTAGGGTAATGTATCGAAATAATACGTACCGAGTACTATAAATATTGCTCTCATTATAATCTTTGGGTGGATCTTTTCTTTTATAACGATAGCACAGACTATTAAATCATAATCTGGCCTATTGTCATCTACCAGGTACAAGTAAATACTCAGGGCTTAGAATTTCAATGTGGAAATCTCGATCCGGGAAACAAACACAGGACCTTACGCCTGCGACTTCTAGACTGATGAGGCAGTCACATCAACTTTTGACTCAGATATTATCTAAAAGCCGTAAAATAGGCAAATCAAATTGTTTCCCAGGCAATCTAGATACCAATATTTCGTAAACGTTACGGTGAACCATGGGAAGTGCCTCATTGCTAGTTTATATTGCCTTCCAAAATACGTTGACATTAGATTAAATGGAATCAGCCGAAGGCGTGAATCCAGATTTGGGTAAACGGCCAATTCGAATAATTTTCGAGAGTGATGTGGGAAAGTTATATGTGTTAGGTAGTTTGTATTGAGTTCTGTATATCATAGTTAAAACCACAATACATATTAATACCAAGTTGCCCACGAAGAAATGTCGATTTCACAATTTTCGCCAATAATTACATTTTTTTTTGAGTCTGTATTTTTGATACCTACTTTTGTTGTATTACTGTATTTCTTATGTTCATTTGTATTTTTTATAAATATGTATTTTATATAGTTTGATATCTGAAGAATATTGTAATAATTTTATTTGAAAAGAGCACCTATCCTAATGATTCTTGCCGGTCTTCTCAATTGAGGAGGTTAGGAACAAAAAGTGTAATTTACAGTTTTTAACTTTTTGAGTAAATTGAGAAAATAAATATTATAGTTGATCTAAGCAATTTTTATTATTTTTTATTAACCACTTGTGTCAATTATTGTATAAAATAAAAATAGATTCACACAAAACATTTTTATTTCTTATACATGTAATTCTCCACAATTTAAACTAAGAATATGTCACTTTTTGAATTCAAGTCTTAATAATCACTGTGATTGAATAAAAATGTAACTTTTTGTTCCGGAAGCAGCAGTTCAGATCGATTTTTCTATGAAACTAGTCAGTTTTTGAACAAAATCTTGGGAGTTACAGATAGAATTTAACATTAGGAGCCGATTTAAAAAAAAACGAATGGAGCAAAATACGTAAATGTCACTTTTTGTTCCTAACCTCCTCAATTGAACCAACCCATTTTTGGAACCGTGCATTTAGAATCATTACTTACGTTATAAAAACGATGTTAAAGGCCCAGTTTAAATAAAAATCTTTGACAATATCAATTTATTTAACAATAGGTGCTTTAGTAATAGTCGTACATAGGTAGGTAGGTACGACTTATTAAAATAAGTCGTTCTTCTCAATAAGCAACAAAGATTCCAAAATATTTTCAAAACTATTACGAAGTTATATATATCGAGGAATACGTAAGTTTAATCCCCGCACGCGGAACCAACATCATTCTGTGATGTCTGTATGCATTGTGGATATTATGAGAGATACAAGAAAAATCGGGTCGTTCCTATCTGATCACATGATTCGATCCTTATTGCAACTGATATTGGAAAAAATGCCACCTAGCCTAGAACATAACATAACATAGCATCACGCCTGTATTCCCCGAAGGATAAGGCAGAGGTGTGCTGTTGTCCACCCACATCGTCGATGCCGTTATTGAGTCCCATGTTATAGGGGGCGAGCGTATTGCTATCTACCGGGCACAGTTCCAGACTCCGTGCTGCTACTGAGAATCCATTCCACCCAGAAAACCCCAATAACAATTTTTCCGACCCGGGATTTGAACCCAGTACCTCACGCTTAGCAGTCGCGTTTGCGACCACTAGACAAATGAGGCAGTCCCAGACCAGAACCTAACTATATAGCCATATAGAATGGGTTATCTTTTATGTATACAGGGAGAATTTTTCAAGTGGGCGCTGATGAGCATATCCGAAATTATAAGGAAAATCATAAAATACTCAAAGGAGACTCGAGCCCGATTTTAATGAAAACTAAAACTGCATCATTTGATTTTTGAAAAAACAATAAACGTAGCCAGGTTCGAACCAGTTGATAATGGAAGAAAACACCCGCTGTATTATTACACCATCCAATAGTGTCACTAATAAGGATCAGATTCTGGGAAGTAATAGCATACGAAAAACTAGGGACTCGAGACTCTTTTGAGTATGTTTCGATATTCCTTATAGTTTCGGATTTGGCCATCCACGCCTACTTGAAAAATTCACCCTGTATATACACAATTAGTCCCATAATATAAATAAAATGACAATCAGTAAGTACCTAAAATCCTAAGCGAAACCGCGGTATATTCTACTCGAAGTTTCCATAACCGCTCATTGCGAACGTTTTGACATCAATCAAGTCGTGATTCGAACTCGAATATGTATTATTTGCGCTGATATTTATGAGATAGAATTACATGGTGCCGCCAGACAGCCGAGCGGCCATACATGGTGCTGTGTTAGGGAGGGTGGGCAGAGTGTGGGAAGAATACGAATTAAATAAGCTGATGAAAGTAACAGTTCACTAAATGAGAATGAAAGAAAAGAAACGTTTTGAACGGGTTTGGCAGGTGTGTTTGGCAAGACTGTCGCTCGTCTGTTAGTTACATAAATAAGTCTGTCTAACTCAGTCTCAGGTAGAGGTGCGTTATTGTACATATACATTTCGCCGATTCTGTTATTGAGTCTCATGTAATACACCGGGCACAATCCCATATACCAGACTGCTACAAAGAATTTCCATACAGAAAAACACAGTAACACTGCCAGACCTTGAACCGAATCGAACCCAGAACTTAACGCTCGACAGTCATCATTAGACCAATAATTCGATCTAATAGGTATTATATCTCTATATACTAAATGCAGCATGTCATAGATGTGGCAAAATCCTGGTTTCACGAAATCTAAGGCCGTACTATTAAAACAGATAGATAAGATAGATAGAATTGTTTTTATTTCAAATAAAACCTAATACAGGCACTTAAGAAACGTTATAGGACTCTAGTTGCACGGTTCTAAAAAGTTGGTCTTATGGAGAAGAACCGGTAAGAAACTCCATGGATACTCTTTTAAAGTCTCTTTAAAGACGAATAATAAGCGCCACTGGAAATCACTTTTCTTCGAGCTATAGGTGGTCTGCGACTACAGTCTATGTGTTTGCAAAGGCCCGTACACCCATAGTTCGCCAATAACGATATTACGTCCCATATATCTTCCACATAATTATGTACACATAAGTTCGTATGCCATAGCAGTTAGAACTAATCAGTTGAAAGGATGTGACGTCGTTGATTAATAAGGATGCTGTGTGAGTGGAAAGGCTTACAAACGATCCTTTTTACGACATAGCCAGACTAATTAAAACCTGGATAATCCTTTTTGGTGAATATACATATAACAGACTTTTGCCGGACATACTCATACATATCAGGGAGTATTTTCCATAGCCCGTATGATTGGAACGGCAAATAAGCAAAAAGTACATTTTCCTCGTACAGACTCGTGGTTCATACAAGAACAATTTTTCAAGTAAAACTAGTTTTGATGAAAAAAATGAAATTATATTATCTGATAGTAACTATACTGATCCCGTAAAAAACAAGGCATGAACCGTGATCATCAAAACCTCAAGAACATTTCACACCCTAAAAATATTTAACTACTTAGATTTGACAATTTCATCTCAACAGGAGGTAAAAATAGTTAAAAATGTAAAATATTTAAACAACCTATTAGGGGCCCGCAGAGAACGCCCTGCGGTCTCCGGAGGGTCTCACCGAATAGCAACTCCTCAATGCAATACGCTCAGCGGGGTTCCGTGCTTGCAAATCGTATAAAATGTTGGTTTTAAGGCGTGTTGGGTGCTCACTCACCCTTGAAATTATGTTATCGAAAACCGAAATTAGATTTGCGAATGAGTTTTCTTGTTTATTGATACAACTGCCAAGATTTTCCTTGACTTGGTGTGAAGGAAAACCATGCAATTTTTATTCGTAATAGGTATTACATATTGGTAATATAGCCTATCAGTTAAAACGCTAAATGAGAATCCGATTCATAACTGTTATTGTTACCCTATCACATCCCATTGGTGGGCAAAGCCTCCTTGATTTCCAGACCGTTCTGTTCTGTGCCCAACATGACCAGTCTTTTCCAAATGTGTCCAGTTCGTCCCATCCCTTTCGCGGTCTACTGCGTCGCCGTTTTGCTGTGTCAGGGCTCCATTGCGTGGTTATTTTGACCCACAGCTCAGACGGCATACGGCCGACGTGGCCAGCCCGATCCCACTTTAGCTTAGCAGCTTTTCGAGCTACGTCAGTGATTTTAGAGGGCAGTGTAGTGAGATTCACAAGCGCATCATAATTTGTTTATCACATGTCACGGGACCTTGTAATAAGTTTTTGTTGGTGTGATTGGTGCCCCAACCGTACAACGCCAGCAGTGACTCGGAATTTATTTAATTTTGTGTATTCATTCATTTCTTTATAACCAATACTTCAATATTTTATTACATATGTTTTAATTTAACATAGCATCATGCCTGTATCCCCGATAGGTTAGATGCCGACATTTCTCCAATGCTGTTATTAAGTCGCATCATAAGTCGGGGGCGAACCTATTGCCATCAACCGGGCACAGTTCCAAACACCGTATTACTGAGAATTTATATTTAGAAAAACACAATAACACTTTGCCCGACCTGGAAATCGAACCCAGGACTTCAAGCACAGCAATCGCGCTTACGACCACTAGACCAATAGGAGGCAGTTGTTTTTTTGTTTTCCTTATATATCGTAAACAGTACTAGTGTAACGGACACTCAGGAAGACCACAGCAAAATAACACGAGTCTAATAGTAGTAGTTTTCATAATCAAGTTTATTGCTCACTTCACAACACTGTATACAGATTATCGCATTAGTAATTACAGAGTAGAGACAACCTCACACTATGACCACTGTCGAACGAATGCCCTTCTGTCTGATCAAAACGTCCCCACCCAAAAGTCTTTGACATTATAATCTTAAATGTTCGAATCATCACTATCATACCCACATTTAGTAGATAACTCAATACAACAACTTTAAACGTGTAACAGGAACATTGTGACACTGTATTTTTATTTTACTTTGAACACTATTCTCCTGCCTATCTATTGAAATAATCCTTGATTTCTCTTTCCATTCGCCAAAGAGTAAAAAAATATATTTTTCTAAAGCTTGGGCCTCGCAATCTGCACGTTCAAAGGCCTGTCATTATATATCGGTATTTATTAAAACGCATAATACAATTTTACCGTCAAAACGGAATTTATTTATTGTAAAAGCCACGATCACCGCACGGAACGTATAATCTTAAACGTATTAACTGCACATAAAGGCAAACGTTTTAATATTATATTGTTGCGAACAATAAATATTATCATGACGGACAGACAGACTACACTAGTTAAATAATAATAGTTAGGATAAGCGTGTTCCCTCGAGCTATATTTCTAGACGCGCACACAATAATTAAGGTAGTAAAGTATTGTAGAAAATGTTGTTAAAAATTAACATAATATTACATTATTTACAATGACGAAGTGATAATATACACACCTGATATGAAATTATTTACGCGCAAATGTGTACCTACTGACATTTTCCTTTAGAGTTGGTATTATCTATTAATATATAATAATTATACGTAATAATTACATAGCATTAGTTAACGGAATAAATCAACTCTCCAGTACTTAACTAAAGTATGATTCGAAGTTTGGACTTGTCACGGTGCTTGCTTAACCTCAAACACTACTATTCGATATGTATTGTTATTCCTGTTTTTAGTGGCGATTTATCGAATTGTGTCGAAGTTTCGAAATATCGGACGATTTTATGATCCTTTTCAGTTTCGAAACTGAGACGGCTAATGTCGTCGCTTAGCTAACAATACCGGAAAAGTAAAATTTGATAAGTTTTCAGAAGAGACAGAAATCTGATTATATCTGATAAAAAATTTGCACACCATTTACTAAATTTTTAGTTGGCTAAGCGACGATTTGTGATTGGCTACCTAAAATGTCACGGAATAACATAAAAAAGATAAGGTAGTAGGAAGGAGAGAAAGAGGAAGACCAAGAAGAGGCTACATAGACTAGATAAAGGAAAAGCTAAGAAAAAAGGATGTGAAGACGTACAAAAAAGAGAAAGAACTGGCGAAAAAGTGGCAAAAATCGAAAATGTTAGACCGACAAAATTATCGCTTAAATTAACGATGATAAATATATATTTGTTAAAGCTAAGTCACAAGAAATGTAAAATGAAAAAATAATAATGTATATATACATAGATGTACGTTTGAATTTTAATCACAGCTTTTTTAAATAATCTCTGATTGCGCTCCATGAGAATGGAGGAAGCCGAGGTGAGATCTATACCCCCTACAACCGTTGAAGCTGAGAGAGATTTTCAGTGGCTGGTTACATATGGCACCTTTGCGCTTATTGAGGAACGCCGTCGTATGAAATCAGCCGATGCAGATGTTATGGCCTCCAATGAAAATTCTGCTCAGAATAGAAAAAATGTAGACAAGATCATAACGCCTACCTTCGTTACATATACATATTGTAACGATATTGAAGCTTGTGCAAGTAAATATGAATCCAGAGATCTGTATCATAAAATTTGGCTTATCACTTAAACGCTGCCGTCCAAAACCTGGGCCTTGGGGGTGTTACTGTCAGTCACTGTATGAAGATCCACAATTGCAAAACTTTACTTCTACAGAAGGAAATAAAATGGAACTACACAGCCTTGAGTCAGTTTGTAATCCAGGTTCTCAAGATACAGGGTTGACTAGTTTGGGAACCGCCGTGTACTTGCAAATGTTTATGATGAGCTAACCAGCGACTAACTAAGTCTGATCAATTCCGCAAGCTACATTTTGCTACACATCTTCAACGAAGAATTGAAAACACACCTGTCTGGAGAAATTCCGCAAGAACAAGCTGGGTTTGTGAAGGAAAACGGAATCCGGGAACGAATTCTTATGAGTTGCGATTGGTGGCTACAAAATATACACTTCGTTGATGACACAACCTTGTTTGTGACTACTGCTAACAACATGGAGGAACTACTCCTTAAGATGGAGGATGGAGGATGGAGCACGTGAGCCTTACGTTTGGATTAAAGATCAATCGGAATAAAACCAAGATGATGATTGTGGACTGCAGCAACATCAATTCGCCGGATGTGAAACAGATCGTGAACTACAACGCTTACAACGACTGCGCAAGCCTGGTTCTTCCCGGCCTCTCCTCGGCCTCTCATCAGCAGCCTTGGCACAGCACACTGCACTTCAGCTGGTCATCTAGCAAAGCCCTTCTCTCCTGGTCGACGCAGCAGCAAGCTTGCGTTCACTGTAATACCTCGACTCACTCGCTTCACAGCACTCGGTTCATGAGTCGGTTCCGACTCCGACTAGAACCATCACTGGCCCTGGCAAGTAACCTCAAAACTTAAACAGCATCGATCTCCGGGACGGGGGGGAGAGATGTATTATATCGACTACTACTCGCAACATGGCAAAAAGTGAAGCGCCATCTATCGGAGTGAAACAACAACAGAAAGTCCTGAATCGTACTATGGGAGTTTATAACGATTCTAACACAAGAATGTCGACAACACAAGAATGTCACAACGGTCGAGCTTCGGCCTACGAGGCTATCCACTTTACTTGGACGGAGGATCCTCCCCTTTTAATGGAGTATCACCATACCTCGTCAAAGAAGCAACTCCGGGCGCAGACTTAATGCCTTACCTTCAATCTATCACAGTGTCGTTTTCAACCTTGACGTTGAAAAAATCATCGAATAAAGATTGAACCATAAACATAAATTGGAATTAGAACTTAAGTAGGTATATGACATCAGTAAAAATGTTGAAAAATAATATCGTTTTTATAAAGTTACCCTGTTATATATTCTGTAGGTAATCAGTACAGTTCATAAACATATAATATCTCACATAAATTTAGATTTCTCTTAGGTACTGAATTGCATACATGTGGAAGCTTGTTATTAGTAATTTATATAACACAATGTACCCTATTTTTTATATTTCATATTAGTCTGTAAACATTCCAAAAAATAAATAAATAAATACAGACTCGGAACTGCATCTGCTGGCCTTACAAACGGGAATCGAACCTGCGACACGTTGCGCAGAATGCTAATTACTTAGCGACTACATAAATCGTGCCTTATTAAATACCGACTGTTTTCCTTTTCAAGATATGGTATCTAAGATAGATGGGACTTACACAGACGACCTGAACTCAAAAAACTTAGGTTTGGTGACCTGTGAATTTATACTAAATCCTAATAATGAAAGGATGAATGTCAAGTTTTTTTTTTTTCAGATAAGTACCTATTTATTTTAACGCTTTCAAAGCTCTCCACATAAACAAGAAATATTATTGCTTGTATATGAAAACACCAACTTCAAAATCACGCAATTTATACGAGTAACGCCATCTGTTATGTAAGAGCGGAACATTTAAGCATACTGGCTGCCTATCAGTCCGTATGAACTGTCGGGTTTGGATGAACAAGAACATTCGTGAAATGTTACACATTATAGCATGATGGTGATTTTTTCTAGATGGAACTGTTTCTATTTGACACTGGAGACAGTTAATTACTTAATTAAAACCTTATGCGAGCGAGATTAACTTTTGCATACAACTCCTACACACATATTTTATGTTACATTTGTGTTTGTACATTGCAATAGTTATGTACTTTACAATTATGTGCAGTTGTCGAAGTCTTAACTTCGAGATGAAAATTCTTTTCGAAAACAATCAGATGACTGGCAGAAGAAAAAATAATAAAAACAAACAAGCATGAATTCCATTAACGACTTAACGTTTCACAATAGTTAATTAAGTCTTGGACTTAATTGAAATTATAGAGCCTACCCAGGTAGCACCTACTTCTCGGTCACTGTATTTGACAAAGATTAGAAAATAACACAGACGTTTCCGATGGGATGAGCTTTATTGCCTACTGAGTCTAATGCAGAAAGTACCTCTCAGGTGATTTTAGAACAGTTTGGGTTTAACCATTAACTAAACTAGGACAACGAATTGTATTCGCCAATTGCAACGTTTTGAGCTTGAAAGACTTTTGTGCTTTACAACAAGCTGTCATCATTTATCATGTAATCAGGTGGTGATAACGGCTACTACGTAATACGTATTGTGAATGGTTTCTTACAATATTTTTTCGGATAAGATTAATATAAAGTTTTGCATCAAATCTTAATTTCCCGCGGCGGAGTGACGTTGCCAGACGTTTACAACTATACGCACAGACCTAACTGGGCGAGTCCTAGCCAATCCTCCTAGGTACTAACTTGCTCCGTCTATGCGTTATAGAAGTAATGCCACTTGCAACAAATTATAATAAAGGCAGGGTTTATTTTACATAGTGTTTTAACAATTAGGTTCGATACAGTCAAGAACAAACAGTGGTTGAAAATTTTACAGTATGATAAAAGGATTGTTTATGAATCAAAACTTTTCAATTTAATTCCTTTTTGTTCATTATTATGGAATCGCGTAACTTTCTCGACTAGTGTGATGGTTAGTTAAGAACAATAATTCAACAATCTAATTGATAAATCAATTTCAAAATTACGAAATGCTCATCAACTTATGTCGTTGACTGTATCAATACGACAGCAATTTAGGAACGCTTTTTCTGGGGCTTTAGTATTTACTGCTATAGATGCAAATCGAAAAATTAAAACTATGGTCGGGAGTAAAACTATAGATGTTACTTAACATAGACATGCTCCAATTTCCCTCGCTTTCTTTGTTGCGCTCGCTTTGTTGGTCTATTATGAAGGTATTCCTCGGCAGTTGACGTTTACCGGCTGATTATGTGGCTCACAAGTAGGTAACTACCTAGACGCTAACGAGTTTTTAACCTACCAAAATATTAAAAATAGGTATATGACCTAGATACACCTGCGTGGGGTAGGAATATACTATAAAATCAATGATAATAGAGACGTAGGAAGGAAGGCTTTCACATTGAATTGCAGCGTAACGCGATAATTTTTATAATCTAAAATCTAATACTAGCCTAACAGGTAGGTACCTACGCACAGCAACACAATAGTTAAATAAATAACATAATTGCAACACGCTTCGGCCCAGGTAGAGTGTTATTTCATCAAATAGGTACAATTTAAAGTAATGTCTATTCTGGTAAGAATATTCTTTAGCGCGACGATAGCCAGCCTACCTGGATGTCGGCGCGGCGCGCGGCGGCGGCGACGCGACGTCCCTTTCCCCCAAGGCTACACCACCGCACACGCAAATATAACCTTTATTCGCTTCACAAATAAAGTCCTAATTCATTTAAACAACAACTTTTTTTGAATCATGCACGCCGGACAATCGAGCCTTAGTAAACTTGAAATAGCAAACCTGGAATTTAAAATTGAAAAAATAGGTACTATAACTACATTTTTATAGCAGAAGTAACATTCGCATTAGCAGGATAACAAGGGACAATTGTATGTTTAGTTACTAACACTACATACTTTGTTCTTAAAAAAATATTTAATGTAGGTACCTAATTAATTGTATGAATAAGCTATGTTTTACTGGTTTTATCTTAAAGAAAACAGTCAGCGACGTTAAATAAAAGCCTACGGAATAGGTACCTACTTATACAACACAAAACATAAACAAAAACATCGGTTATCTGTCAGTGAAGCCTCGTGCGCGCGGGCACACAAAACTCGACTTTATTGAGACAAACAAACATTAAAAACACTTACCGATGTACTACAATCCCACAGAATATAACACTTTTGTATGTTACCTACACTGAATTTTATCTGCGCACGACTAGATTTATAAGTTAGAAACAAACATTGATAAAAGCGTCGCGTCGGCGGCGCAAGAGTTGTAGTAACGGAATCGAGCGTCGTCGGTCGTCGCAGGTGACAGGCGACGGTGGCGCCGCGGCGCTGAACGGCGACCCCGCGGAACGAAGACGCCGCCCCCGCGCGCCGCCGACGCCGAACCCGTCTGAACGTGGACCTTGCGTGCCTTTTTTTTAATGTTCCTACTAAGAACAAGGAAAGACGCTCCGTGGAATATTCGAGAAAGTATTTGCGATATCAGACATTTTTTATCTTATCTTGCAATAATTATTATGTAGGTATTTAACTATTACTAAGCTACCTACCTACCTACTATCTAAGAAAAAATTTGATGTATCCTTAGTACGTTTGGTATACGCAAGGTAAACAATAAAAAATTTCATCGTATCGATTATAACTTATGTCGTTTCTATACGACACTTAATCATCATCTTTCCGATGTAAAAATCTAAGTATAGTTGTTTACTATACCGATCACTTATTTTTGTCAGTCAGGTACCTACTTAATTTCCAGATTGAAACACTTTATCGCTCCATATTGACCGAAGAAACACCCTTTTAAAATAGCTGTGTGTGAACGCAACCTCTTTCAGGTATGGACGAATCTTATGAATAGTAAAAATATATCAACCATCCAAGACTGAACCGTGAACTAGTCTGAAAATGTTTATGTATATAACATCTAAATTACAGTAATAAAATATCTTTTTTTTATTTTTATTGCTTCGTAGTAAAATAAACGTCAGTTTAGGTGTTTGTTGGGTGCGGGAATGACATTTTCTCAGGCGAAGATTAATAACAATTTCTCTAATATAAAAATATTAGCTTGTTTCCCTCTATACGACTCTTAGTTGTCAAAATGGGGTGGGCTTGATTTCTTACATAGACAACTTGTCAGGAGCAATACTGGTTGTAACGCAAAATAACTAAGGTTGTAGTTGTTTGTGTTTGCGTTCTATGTGAAGTTCGGTATCATACTAGGGTAAACTTGCCTAATTCGTACCTACCCCTTAAGAAAAAACCATCATATTTTGGAAATTATGATGACAAAATAGTTTTAATTATAAGTAATTTTTATTTGTTAAATGTTTTATTGTTACCATAATCAAATTTAACATAAACCTTATAAATTCCTGAAAAAAAAAACAAATAAAAACATCTTAAAAAAGAACGATTTAAGACCATTCATCTTAAAATCGTACTGATATATCCTTAATTCGTACTTTGAGATCTTATTATATTATATTGGTTTACAGTCTTGATAATCAGCATCATAATCAACAATGTATTGATATTATATGCAGTAACTCCTAACGAATTCGACGGATGGTCTTCGCCAATTTTTGACAATCATCACAGTTGTTATCTTTGGTTTTTTTATTGGTTCCTGCGCAAACTTCATGTACCCACATCTCACATTGTGTGTACTGGATCATAGTTTCTTTTACGTCTTCTTGGCATAATTCGCAGTACCAACTATCATTTTCATCTTGTTCTTGTTTCTTTTTCTTATTTTCCTTTTGTGATATCTAAGTAGTTTTACTTTTTTTGCACTTAGATTCTTTGATACGTTCTTCTTCTTGGACTTTTCTATTTTATTCTCGAGCTCTTTTTTATAAGGCCTTTCTGTAATAACGAGAGGGCCTGTAGTTTTTCTTTTCATTTGTCTCGAATTGGAGATGTTGTTTCAAGTGTCGCTCTAACTGTCTGTGATGTAGAAACGTTTACTTTGATATCTGAAGAACATTCCTTCTTTTTCTCTTCTAGACACTGATCTTGCTGTTTTCCCGAAGGGTGGATTCTCGATACCTCAGGAAAATGTGGGTACCTACTTAACTTCCTCAGTCTGTTCTTGCTCAGAAGTCTCATTGATTGGATTGTGGCACACACGTAAATGCATTTGTTTGTTCTTGTTGTATTTCAGTTATTAAATTCTGGGAGACTTCAGCCAATTCACTCGGATTAGCTTCTTCAAGAACGACATATTCCTCATCCCTGTACCCCTAGTGTAAGTTTCTTTTGACAAATTTTATTTACTACATCGAACGCGTTCGGCGCTGCGATTGGTGGAGAGCACGAAACGGACCAATCGAAGCGCCGAACGCGTTCGATGTAGTAAATAAAATTTGTCAGAAGAAACTTACACTAGGGCTACGTAGACCATACAAATAATTGTTCCGTGTGACACGTATCGTAGGCGTCGATCGCTCAATCATTGCGTCAAACAGCGTCTTGTGTCGTGTTCTCGACTTACCTGTGTTACATGTAAAGAGATTTGAATTTTTACTAGAAGAGGATGATTTCGTAAATTACGAATTTACTAATTAATCAACAAATTTTCCTTCATTTCTTGAAAATATTAGGTATTATAAAACTTTTAGATCTTAGCTAAATATAACCACTCGTGAATAAAGAAAGCAATATCAATCAAATCCTAAAAATCCGTCTAATCCAAACTCGTTCTTTCAGAGGTTTATGCGAAGATTTTGGTACCTAGGTAGGTATAAGATAGGTATGTAGGCGCCCTTTAGAGAGCTTAATTCTACCTCCCCTGAGTTTGTTTCGGCGTTTCTTCTCAGGGATAGTCAAAGGAAATGCCGACGCCATCTAGTTTAAAACAGACGTGTAAAAGTGATTGAAAAATATACAAAATATATAAATAATTTCATTTCATTTCATAAATTAGCTGTTGCTCGCTACTTCATCTGTGTGTATCATGTGTGTTGTATTTATTATCTAAGTAGTGTTTTGCTAAAATGGAAATAGGTACCTTTAATATAACTGAACTTATTTTTAACCTAACACCATTCTGTACTCTATGTTTTCAACCGACTTCAAAAAAAAGGAGGAAGTTCTCAATTGGTCTGTTTTTTTTTTTTTTTTATGTTTGTTACTCGATTTCTCGAAGACGCCTGGACCGATTTCAAAAATTCTTTTTTTATTTGAAAGGGTATGCTTGTCATTTGGTCCCATTGTCATCAGGTCAGGACCTGATGGTGGAAACCCTGAGAAATTGAGGGCATCTCTTGAAAATTGTAGGCGAGAATGGGGTAAAAACTTGATATTTATGTGTATATCTGATGAGACTACAATACTATGGAGGTTTAGGGCAGGTTTGATGATGGAGACGACAGAGGATCGAGAGAACTCCTCAACGGTACATCTTAACTACCTCGTGTTTGGGCTTATTTTATTCGTGTTGACAAGATCTTTACACCGAGATGGGTAATGACTGCCACTGCAAGGTCCGTGATGCAGGTGCAGTACAGTTTAGGGAACTCCTTAATGGTTGATAGCAGCTACATAGTGTTTGGGCTTATTTTATTCGTATTGATGCGCACTTTAAGCCGAGATGGGTAATATTGCAGATTCGATAGTGAATTTCTCGTAATGCGTTTTCATCATGTGGTCGGCTAAGTAATTTATTTGATTTTAAAATCACATAGTGCAATACCGTCTAAGGTTTTCACTCGACTTGGGGCAACATACATTTGACCTTTGTAAAGTTTTTCAAGAGAATCGTCTTTACTAGGTCTACCCATCACTCAAAATTGTAAAATAATTAAATTTTTTAACAAAAAATAAAAACCGACTCCAAAGAACTCAAAAACAAAACTAATAACTGAAAAGCAAAAAATAAATCTTTTATTATACAATATAGTAGTTGAAGAATCTTGAAGTCGGTGCCAAGTAAAACATGCAATGATAAACCGACACGATTGGCAAAGCCGCACTCGACAATTTCTACGTGAACTCGTTGTTTCAATGTCGCTATTATAGCAGCAAGGTATATTACTTTTATGTTTTACTTGGCACCGATTTCAATATTCTTCAACAACTATATTGTATAATAAAAGATTTATTTTTTGCTTTTTAGTTATTAGTTTTGTTTTTGATATTGCCATCTTTTGCCAGGACAAAAGGTTTTGTGGAATGAATACCGAGTGAATAATGAGTAAGTTATATAGATATAGTTGCCTATTAGAAAAACATGTTTCTTTTTTTAATGTAAAGCAGCTAGGTACATTAAGTGTTGTTTGTAAGCTTTATTAAGGCTCAAAACCACTGAGAACGGCTACCGGTCGCAAAGGGCCTTCAGTCAGAAAAGGTGGTTTTGTAGAACAACGTTTCCAAGTGTTACTGAACAACATTCGATAGCAAAAAGTCATTTATTGTTAGGATATGTTGCCGTGTTAGTATATGTTAAGTAATGTTGCTTAACTTTTGAAAACAGTCAACATGTAGTAACAATTGATAACATTGTTAGAGAATGTTACCTCAACACGGCAAATCGAGCGTCGTGTTTTCTTTTTCTTCTTATTTAAAATGATAAAACATGCTGTCGCTATAATCAGTTCTTCATCTTCCATGCCGACACAAATGAGACACGTCCGTTGCCTACAGAAGTTTGAGAACATATGCAGTTCAACTCGCTTGTTGCTGTAAGTTACTCTTTGTTATATTTTGTTAATTTATGTTATTGGCGGTATGGACGCGATGAGTAACATTCAACAAATATTAACAAGTAGCCACAAAAGTAACAGATAGTTACCTAATGTTACCGTGTTGCTCCACAAAAGTTAACTGCGGTGTGCATGCACCTTTATAAATATAAATAGCTATAAATAATAAATAGCTGAAAAAAGCTGATGATTTGTATCATTGAATGATTTAAGACACATACCGCCAACTAATTTTTCTATTAACATTAAAATATTCAGGATGAAAAGTAGCCTATATCCTTCGTCAGGTCCTAGGCTACATCTTTGTAAATTTTTATTATAGATCTGCGCAGTGGTTTAATCGTTATGAGGCAGACTGAGTTACTTTTGGATTTATATTACCTACTAGCGGACCCGACAGACGTTGTCCTGCCTGAACCTGTTTTAGAACTCGATCGCAGCGCCATCTACCGGGTCCAATTGTGTTTTCATACCATCCAGGAACCCATTGCAATATACACACAAAATTTCATCCAAATCAGTCCAGCCGTTTAGGAGTAATAAGGTGACAAACACACGTACAGAAGAATTAAATATATTAAGACTAGGCGACTAGGCTAGACTACGCGCGAATTCGTCCGCATTAGGAACAATACAACACTACACTACACTGCACTGCACTTAATTACACTAGAAATAGTTATTTGTTATACAAGAGTGCAAAGTTGCTTTTTAACCGCGTGCTCAATTTTGATGACCGAGCAAGCGAAGGATTCTAAAATTGAATCACGAGCGCAGCGAGTGATTCAAAACTTAGAATCCTGAGCGTTAGCGAGGGAATCAAAACTTAGAATCCTGAGCGTTAGCGAGGGAATCAAAAGAGCACGAGGTGAAAAATCTTTGCACTCGAGAGCAACACGTAACTTTTCATCCCACCTCAGCGAGGAAATGACTAAATGCAAAAATAAAAAACATTTACAATCACAAGATACTTTTATTTCAATTTAGGTATTAACTACTACATTATGATAGGTAAGTATTACAGAATGATCTTTAAGTTATAACAAATAACACTTAGGTATAATTAAGAAAAATTGAAAGTAACGTTGCTACAGTTACTTATGTTGAGTGTAATATTTTTGTTAGGTACTGTAATATTGGTGTTAGTGACTTGTGTACTGTTTTTCGGTAAACTATCTGTCATACTTAATAGTTGTACCGGATTTTCATCGGATTCCCTTGGCGTAAATGTTGGCGAGAGAGGGCGATGGTTAGGTGTTTCGTAACGGCTCATTTTTGATGTAGAAGGACCAGTCCAAGGATCTGACTGAGGCTCTTTCAGTGTAATGGCTCCTACGATGCCTTTACATATTTTAGACTTATTTTGGATGGAATCCTCTATGTATCCCTCTACAACCGCATTGGACTTCCAGCCTCCATGGCGGTTAAGGGACAGGAGATCAGCTCCTGAATCGGCCAAAAGTGTGGCTGAAGTTCGTCGGAAACAATGACCCGTGTACAACAGGGGTTCTGGAAGTTCAAGAAATGTTGCTATTTCTCGTGGGATACTGCCAATTTTATTAGCAACCATAGGCTGTCTAACACACTTTCCGTTGCGATACTGTAGAAAAAATCGATTGATTGGAGTGTTAGGCGGGCGTAAGGCTTGATATTTCTCAACAATTGTTACGTATTTCTTGCGAATGACGAAGTTGCGGTCTCTTTTTGTCTTTGTATTAGGTAAATTAATTAATAGTAAGTCATCTGAATGTTTCTCAATGTTTTTGACATTAAGTTGTGTTAGTTCATTAGTTCGACATGCTCCGTTTATACCAATAATAAGAACAACCTGTAACGTAAAGAGTATTGTAGTAGATAAGTTAATAAAATTGATATGCATGCATAATAGAGGGGCTCGTAGCTACATAGCTGTTGCGTAGAATAGTAATTGATCTGCGAGGTTAAGCAGCGCTAGCTAAGGTCATTCCTTGGATGGGTGACCGTTATTTACACATCGAGACCCCTCCGTGACTCGGAAAGCACATTAAGCAGTTGGTCCCGGGTGTCATACGAATACCTATGACAGTCGTTACGGGTGTCAGAAGCCCAAAAAATCTGATAACCAGTCTAACCTTCGAGTATCAGTGTCTCCCAGTAATTGGGTGGTGGAGGTCCGATGGTAGTAGCTTCATGTAAAATACTGATATTCAGCCGCAACCGGTTAGACTGGAAACCGACCCCAATGTAGTTGGGAAAAGGCTAGGCGGATGATGATATGCATGCATAATTATGCCTATCAACATCTACTAAGTACGTATTAGATTATGTTAATTAGTTGATTAATATACTTAAGTAGATACTGAATGTGCAACTGACTTACTTTTGCCGCCAAATATACGGAATCAGGTGCTTCGTTAAGAAACTTTTCAATTTCAGATGCTGTTAAAACCTTCGATTTTTTTGGTTGATGACCAGATGAGGCTCTTTTTAAAAATGCCACTAATTTAGGATAGGTGTCGATATGTATGTCTTTTTTCATCTTAATTGTTGCTTTTAGCATTGAATACATACTCCATAGAGTGCTTGATTTCTTGGTCTCGGATAATTCAATAAAATATGCCAGCAAAACGTTTTCTGAGAAAGTTTTTGCTCCTTTACCTAGTCGCCACGTGTTAAACATATCGTACTGTTTCAAATACTTCTCGCGTGATTGTTGAGGGAGAAAGCTCATTTGCGCATTATTAACAGTTTCAGTCAATTCTGTTGGCGTCAAATAAACTTCCTCGTCGCTAGAATCACTCATTTTAGGTTTTTCACTTGTTTTCAAGTTTCTTGTTTTTAATAGGTTTTAACAATATGACGTGAAAAGAAAAGGGCGCGCGCAAAGCAAATTAAAAAAAAAAGTACACCAAGAAGGTTCCGAGTCTGAGTTTTTAACAAATTAAAAAAGGTTATATGATAAATTCGGCACCATGGAGGTAGAAGTAAATAGGTTTAATGATGTTTTGAATTCACAAACTTAGTGCACACGATGTTCCAAATTCAATTTTACTTTATCCTCTAGCGGATAAAAACGGCTTTTGCACTCAGATATCGAAGAGCAAAAATACTATTTCCGAGATGGTGGGATGAAAAAAAAATGAATATTGCTTTATTTATTTGATTAAATGAATACCTACTTCTTGTATTGCTTTTTCTTTTTGTCGTAGCCAAATCGGTTCAGCCGTTCTCGAGTTTTAGCGAGACTAACGAACAGCAATTTATTTTTATATATATAGATTAGTGTGTATTATTATTAAAATAATACCTATTTTAGAAATGATTGTTTTAATGATAATATTTAAAATAGTCATTTCTTAAATCTTTATATAGTCTACTATTAGTAAATGCGGTTGCTGAGTGCTCGAGGCCGAATCGAATAAAACGTTAATGGGTATTTCTTATTTTCTAATCCCGATCCCTTTAGGGATTATTGTACTCATCAGGAACAACTGCGAAATCGCGTAAAAATCACAGCTTTTTAAAGGGATCGGGACTAGAAAGGTAGGACCTTGTAATAAGTACCTACCTAAAATATTCAGGCGCACCTCCCTTCGAACATTTGGAGTTGGTAGACAGATACATAGCGTGGCCTATAGTCACCGGAATAGGCATTAGTAATAAGTGAACTAATTCACTCACATCTTGCAGATACCGTTATTGACTGCCATGTAATTAATGGGTAGGTAAGTATATTGCTATCTCGGTCAGCTACTGGGAATTCTCATACAGAAAACCCAACACGACCCGACATAGGGGTTATTCTGGTTACCAAAGAATTGAGCAAAGAACATTAGATTTCTATGCGACTCGCTCTTCACCGGTAGGGTTTCTTACAAGACGAAGGGATAATGTCAAGATGCCTTCCTGAAGTGTTTAATTTTAATTTATGCGTACACATTTACCTTTTAATAAGCTCTAATTCTCTTACCAAATTGTTTCCTAGTATGTTGATTTTGGAAAAAAAATGTCAGGTGAACGTTATCCCAGCAGAAACCGTTTTTGATGAATATCTCAAAAACGACTGGATGTACAAATTCCACATTTTCGTACACAATTACACGATGTTATGCTCTAATTATCTATTAAACTCAAATCAAGAAATTCGACAATTTTCCACTGGGACTACGCACACCATTGCAGCGGTAAATAGCAATGTGTAGCAGAAGATTAACCAAACGCCTCCAGACGCAGTGGACGTTTGCAGACTAATGTTATGATAAGCGATTAATTCGTTTGTATTTGGAGGGAGTGGTCATAAAGAACTGAGCATAGGTCTAACCTTAGGGTGTCGGTATATAGACCTACCTCGTAGTACCTAATTGGGTTGCAAAAGTAAGACCATTCCGCTGACTGAATTCATTAGTGGCACAAGTCAAAATTATGGCATTTTCACTTAGTACTGGATTCTTGTTCTACATAAGGTACTTCATTTTATGCATTAAACAACCAACTTCTTAATTCATGACCTAAGCTACCTGGTAGGCGGCGTATCTGTCATTAGTATATAAATAATACCGTTCCACCTCTTTTATGCAATTATATTAATTAAAATAACAAAACTATTACATATCCATTACTGCTGGCAATTTAAAGTATAACATAGATGTATAAAAACCTTATAATAACCAAACATCAATTATATATTCCATAAAGAAGCAGTCAGATTTAAGATTCGATAGTGCGATTTCTTAAATTGTTGAATTTTGTCTTGGGGCACTATTGAATTCAGTCAACGATTTTTAGATGCCAGTCGTTGACATCAGATTAATATTAAGATTAGTTTCGGAGAAATCTTTTTGCATCTTCGATTGTAAACCATAAAAATCGTTTACGTTTATTTTTTTAAACTAATATAACACTACTGGGAAATGTACCTCCCCTTTTTTTATATATCTCTCTATTTGGTTATCACACCACATATGTCTTCGGTCGATGTCGGCGATTTTCTCCGTCAGGCAGGCGTCCAGTGGGCTATGATTGTTGTCCGAATGCACGACATGGTCACATCGCCGAACCACTCCCACTTTCGGCAGATTTTCTCCTACATTCGCTATTTGTTATGGAGCGTAGTGGTGCTTCTGACCCGAACCTTCAGTTGAACACCTGGTATACTACGCTTCATTGAGCACAGCTTGAGTTTGACCTTTTTGTGACCAGATGTGGATAAGTTAGATAGGGATAGGGCAACGAGTTGGAAGAGTTTACGCTTTGGTGACATCAGAACGTTGCTTTTCCTAATAAATTCTTTGCGAGAAACATTTTTAATCAATCTTTTGTACTTTCCAGTAGACATACTTGCCAGTGTACCTACCTCAACTTTATCGTGCTGTAGTTTGGTTAAAGGCCTAATTACCGACCATCGATATTTCTAGTTAGGCACTATCATGAGTTTGTAAAACTTGAGGTAGGTACTTTTTTAGTCAGTTTTGAAGGTTTAACATTATTATTACGATTTAGTAGATGAAATCGGCGAGTAGTAGTAGAGTAATGTTAGCAAAAACAAACCTGTGGTCGCTTTGCATTGCAAAACATGATCGAGATTGGAAAAAGATGTATAAGGTAAAATAGAAACAAAGTGATGGAAAAATACTTTTGTTAAACACAATCTTTAGAAAAAGGTGATTACATGGCTTAATCAAAGTGAAATAATTTTAGCATTAAATCTAAAATCTAAAGCCCGGCTGACATCGTCACGATGCACCGAGCGCTACAAGCAACGCGCCTCCACACCGGTGCGCACATTCCTAAATTACGTTCAAATCACACCTAGAAAACTTTACAACATGAACTTACGCTCGTCAAAACTTATTTAATATTATAATTACCACTAAAATGTTTTACAAATAAACCAACCGTTACATAGCGGCGCGGCGGTTCTCATACAACTACTAGATACGTGTCAAATTACAAATACAAGATTTATTAAAGCCTAAAACAAACGATTTAGCGGTTATTTTTAATCAGTCGATTTACTTAATTCGACGAGCTAGCTCTGTATCACTTAGTGTAATTTGCCTTAATATAAGTAAGTTTAGTATATTGTCGGTCTGGTCGGGAGGAGAATATTATGCAGCTTATTGGCCTCACGACCGGCTCGACAAGACACCGAACACGAGTGATTTAAAATGTCGCGTAATCCTACTTACGGACCTATGCCACCCGCTGCACGCCAAGTGATCACTACAATCGTATTATGACACGTCCACCATCAACTATCCACTTGAAGCCGCGGAACTATTAAGAATCTTAAACATTTTAACATTGATCACGTACTTAAAAGATTAATTTTATTGCCGTCAAACAGGGGGCGAAAATAAATATTTAATTAATTAAAGTGGAGTATAATACATTTTAAGAGGTTCTCGCAGGTACCACGAGCGATTGAGGCAAGTGCTCAACGTTGTACGTTTTGTGCGGTGCCATTCGTCGCGGTACACTACGCGATCAACATCTGACAGTTTAATGTACACACGTCCTGTTTGCTACCGCTGTGTGAACGGCAGCTATTTCGTATCGGGTAATCGCGAATAGTCCGAGTTAACGTCTCAGTCCAGTAGTGCCCTCGCTGCGGGCTCCATAGATAACAATCCATAAGCAACTTGGCTAATAAGATTTATATTTTTACTTGTATTCCAAAAAGGGTATGATTAAAAAGACAAAATACAGTACGTTATAATAAACGCGACGAAAAGAAATCGGAACCTAACAAGTATAATGAATTAAACATTTGCAATTGACACGCGAGTAGATCAAAAGAAAAATAAATTGTTCCTACGGAACCCTTACACAATTTAGCAGTTAAGCACGATGATAGAGACTCGACGTTCAGCAATCACGCTTACGTCTATGCACTACTTACTTAACAATATATTTAATTTTGTGATTCGACCACCGAACGGGCGGCTCTCGTACCACCGTGCAGACAATCCGATGTTTAATATATGTATACTAATTGATTTTTGACATAAGCCGACACATGTCTCAATAAAACCTTGTACAAGCATGGAGGAATTTACAATTTCAATCACATTAATTGTGAAGCAATCCTTAGATACAACTCTTTCCGGAATAAAATTGGAAAAATAAACTTTTTTAGAGATAACTACATACACTAATAGCAACGTCGTTAGAAGGTTAAGTAATGTAGAAAACTAATAAGTACTGCGACTAGACGTGACTTGAAGGTAGATTTTATAAATTTACTTTATATAAAATGTTAAAAAATCTGGTATTAATAATGACTATAGTTTAGCTGATCGATTAAATGTCAAAAATCAACTGATTAATGTACAAGAGTCCACTACTACAATATAAATATATGTACAATAAAATTGTTCGTCACTGATTTACTTCTTTTGAAACAGTTTGTTCCACGACAACATCTGCGGTTTGGGGGGCTGTCCTGAGGTGGAGGGTTGCGGCTGCGGAGGCTGGCTAGGTCCCGCCTCGCTTTGGAAGCCTGCAAACGGAGGAGAAAACAACTATTACTCTATATCATTCATATATTCTTCATCTGAGTCCACGCTGTTAGCGAAACATTCTCTGTATGTTATTTTTTTATTTATATAGTATGGATATTGTATAAATGATTTTGTATCGATGATATTGTATGGTTGTGTCAATTGAATGCGTTGAGATGAATTGTGTCGTGAGTATTGGAACATTCGTGATGACATTGTATTGTGTGAATGTTGCTGGAGTGCATTAACAATTTTAACATACCTTTCTCGACATAGCCTTTAAATATTTGCTTATGTCGGACAGACTCCCAATTGGCGCGACGCTACTCGGTTATCTCTCTTTCCCCCCCTCCCGCACCCGTCTTGTCGACGATGCAGGAACGTGCCACTGACGCAAATAGTCTAGAGAAAAACAAGTGTTAGCATCGTACATAATGATGTCCTACGATATCAACTTGCATGCATACATTGACCTGAAACTAAAGGGCGCCACCTACACGCAAGGCGTTGTGATGTTACACAAAGCTAAAGCTTATTTTTTATAAGAATGGCGGTATTTTTTTAATATATTTATACACCGTCTAATAGCTTGGACCCTTTTACATGGGATTTAATACAAGCGTGATGTTAGTAAATTCAACTCAATAATACAACTATTATAAAATAAAGATTAAAAATAAAGAATACTTTTGGTCAACTAACTTTCGTATGAGTAGCGCCATCTAGAAAGTCAGAATATTTTCTACCTCAGTATAGATAGATTTACTAATTGATGCGCGCGGATCTGTGTGCGTGGGTTTGTCAATATGCATGATTTCTGTGACTCCTTCCTAGCCACATGTATTTCAACAACTGTTTCATAATACGAGTTAAGTCTAAGTAAAATGTCTTTGAATATAATTGCGTCTTACGCATACACGAAATAAGGACTCTGGCATAAACGGAATTAAACCACTAAGTAGAAGTAAAATTATTATAAAACTTTCTTATTACTATTGTTTGTCGCTCACGAGTAAAATCCTCATCAAGGAGGCACCCGATTTTAGATAGGCTTACGTGGGGACATGGGTCCTGCACGCAGAGGCCGTTTGGAGCATTTTAATCTAAAATGAGACAGGACACTAACTAACCGGGGACTCCTCGTGACTGCACCATATGCATATACAGCCATGAATTGTTCCCGTGAATGAAGAACTATTACACTATATGGGGCTAAGATGAGTTTTTATTATGAGAACTATATGGACCTAGCCTAAGGCAACGGGCTAAACTGACCCTACGTGCTATAAGCCAATACTGCGGTAATCTAAAAAAATATTTGTCGTAAAATAATTACATGTTGGAACTACGTGATGCACCACTGACCATCCCTTTGTGATAACAGAACATGTAAGTTGTTTTATAGATATACTGTTCTACTGCACTTGTGATATATAAAAATTATACACTCACTTATGTCTGTACAAACTAAACGCACACAGCGCGACACGCACATATCACTGAATCTATCTATACAACATTTAATCCAAATCAGCCGTTGCATTGAGATTTTATAAAAAAAAAAATAGCCTTGTCTTTTCGTAACTCATGAAGTCTGGATATGTGCAATTTGTGATCACAGTATGTTGTTATTACAACGCATGAGGATTGTGATACCGATCCTCATGACGTATCTCCTCGACAGTCGCTTTTTACGGCATGCCTACGGCAAGAAAGGTAAAATGACGCCTCTTTGGTAATATAGGGGAAATGTTCTAATAGCTTGTAAAACACAGCTGAACGTAGGCCTAATCAGTGTCGTGGGCTGCAATTAAAAAGAGTAAAAGGGCTCTACATTTTGACTAAGGCTAGGGGCGCAAGGAAGCTAGCTTTCGGCTGATGAAATAAAAAACGCTCAACTACTCCTTGTAGACGGGGCGGTGGACAGCCGCGGTTGTAGTTAAATAATGATTGCCAATTTTTAATACGAATACAGTAAAATACGTTAAATGGTATATTAGTGCAGTATAATTATTTTTATTTTGCTGCTATATCGAAACAAATTTGGACTACCTCGTTTTATTGTGTTCAGTTCAAACAAGACAGAAAGAGATATCAATTATATTGAAATAGAGTTTTCAATAATATCATAAAATCGGCCATCTATAAAGGCGTCACGAGAGACTTTTGTCATAATATGATTCTTTTCGAAATTGTATAACGTACTTGTTATAGTTGCCGCCGCCCGGTTTAAAAAGAGTATCACATCACAAAAAGTTTGATATCCCTTCGTAATTTTCAAATAACTTTGAATTCAAATGTATTTAAATTTCTAGTGATTAATAGAATTAGAAGTGATCTATAACATTTTGTGACATGTTTATGCGCGCATGAACACTAACAAAATCGGCCGATCAGTGTCAAAACAAAATCCTACAGGTACAAAATTAGACTTCATTTTTGGCAAATTACAATCGTTAATTGTCCGTTTATTTAGTCTTCATGCGCGCAGAGTTAATGGTAATTTAGTACTAGATAGGTGGTAGAATGGCGACCAATTTAATTGCCTTATTATTTACAGTATTAGAGACAAAATTAGTTGGTTAATTGTTTTTAATTAATTTAATTGTCATGGGCCATCTCCATTCCCAGCTAGAACCACATTGAATTGGGGTGCGCACAGACAGCGGTCAACGTTCTGTTTTATGAACGCCTGGGTTCTAGCGTTCTATATCATATAAGACTATCAACTACTACAAGCATGCGTGAGAACGCATGCCGTATGCTGTGAGCATTGCATTACAAACAAGGCAGAACTCTCGACAGCTGTTTGTATGCGCGAGCCCGAAAAAATATAATAAGTTATGATTGTCGATTTTGTTGCACCCAAAACTAAACTTAAATTTAATTTAACATTTTGTAAAATTATTGCCCTCCTCTTCAAACTCATATGGCAGAATAAGAAAGCAATACCTTATAAAGTAAAATTTAAGATAAGTTTAGAAAGTGTGTAACAGTATCGACACCAATAGGTGCTCAATCGCCCACTAATTAAGAAAACAAGATTCTTATACTTGACTTTGACTTTGATAAGAGTTTGACAATTATATTTATTGACGTGCATCGTGTTTCCTTTAAGTGGGCAATGGGCATTAATGAGGGTACTGAGTTATCTATCTTACCTATCCATGTGGTGCCGGATAGCACAATAGATAAAATAAATAATTAATACCCTATTCTCAGACATTGTTCTGAAGTCTGACTAACACGTTTAATATATAGTCCAGTAAAAGTTTACTGTTGAGCTCCAGCAATTTAGGGCCGTGTTCACCAACAATACAACAGATGTTAAAAATGATGGGCCGTTTATCCATATAAAGTTCATGTCAAACGGCCGTCATCCTATACGTCAGTAACATTGTTGGCGAACTTGAGCTTTAGACGGTTCAAATCACAATTTTCTTTGTGACTAATGACTCGTACTGTAATACTGGAGACGTGTAAATCAGTCTTCAAGCTCGATTATACAAAGGTATTACAAAAATATTAGTGAAGCGAAATGCTTCTGCAACTTCGATCAATAATTAACAACTAGATATGTCACCGCCAGTACATACATATATTAAATGAAGTAAGAAACTGGTCTCTGTTACAGGATTCGCACGTAATGCGAACAGATGACAAGCAGGTTACGAGAATATACAGTTCTTAAAAATAAATCTTCGTATAAGGGGAAGATTAAAGATTATTATTTATTAAAAGATTGATGGCTATGTGAAACATCACACAATGAGAAGAGAGTGAATTAGGAAATTATGAAGAATAGAACCGACCCCAACCCCAAATGCAGGAGGATACATACGGGGCAGAAGAAAACATAAAGGTAGGATGATGATGCTTAGTCATCTCGGACACATATCTACAATAAACCTTTGCGACGAGTTTAGTACGACGCGATTAGTTCGGTTGACACTAAGCTAACTGAAATTAAGAAAACAGAAAATTAAGTTTGATTTTATGAAATGGAATAATAATCACGGAACCAACACTTTTTCGTGTGGAGATCTTGCTTCTAGTACATTAAAATTGATTCAAATGTTGATAATTATAAAGTCTAATAAAAAATATGATTTCTTATTAAATACCTTTTGGTAGTAAACAATAATATATATTATGGTCTGTCCATTGAGTGTGTCTAGGTACATGTTCAGTTAAAATAAATTTAATCTCAGTAAAGAAAAACATGAAATTAATTAATGACAACGTTATAATATTATATTATTTATTTATGTATAACGAAACACAGATAGACATTTTCTGAACCGCTAAATTGATCTAAAATCACATTTAACCGACAAATTAGATTGATATGTGACGTCTTATCTAGTTGTATATTGTTGGTCGAAGTTCCGTAAGCATGCAGCAATATTGATGGTAGTAATTGTGTGCATATTGCAAATCCTGTAAAAAGAAATAACCTTTCATGCCCTTAGCGTTCTGTGCATCCACTCCCATTCTGATATGAAACGGTGTACTCGTCTTTGTATTTCCATATTTTTTTACCGTTGTTGATATATGATCATACTGATGGAAAGACTGAATTTGGAACTAAAGGAAACCTTTTTCATGCATCCAGAATGTTTATCTTTCAGTGCATCCAGCCTCATTCTGATTACTATTAAAACTATCACCACCAATGAAATATGCACTCGCTTTTAGTAGATATAGCACAATACTGACTAAATGACTGAATTTAAACATACTGTCTATTAAAATGATGTGGGCTACCAGAAGTATGATAGGTACTTAAATACTTAAGGCGTTCAGTAAGTCTTGTTGTTCATACATTTTAATTTTGTATGAAAATTTAAAAATCTACACCCAACGAAGAACTTTATTTTAAGTTCCGAGTGCGATTCCTGCGAGCAAGACCAGTCTCAGACCGACATGTGCTTTGAACAAAACTTGGGAATTGAAGTTTATGCCAAAAAAGATAGACTTTTGCCTCATTTAGGCAATGCAATATTTTACCTAGTTGCTCCAGCGATTTTTCCAAAACGGAAAAACGTTTACGGTACCGTTCTGCCAGGATCTGGAAAATATACTCTAACTAGTTGAATAGTTTCGTTTCCGCTCCTGGAGGTATTTTGTTCTTAAGATGCTCGAGGGCCGCACTAGTCTTGCCCTAGTGTCGTCTCGTGAGAACGTCGTACTGTGATCATCGTTGTTGGATTCCGTTAGTTACACTGTTTTCAACTGGTCCAACAACATACAGAAACTTTTGTCTTCTCGTTAATTTTATATTAAAAGTAGAAATTCTGTCATCCACATTTGTATGTTTCATCTGATTCCCTTCTTCTTAAAAGATTATTATAATAATAAGATCGAGGGTTTCAGTGAAAAGCCTGAATGTTTTTGTATCGAAATGTGTTTGGAACCTAAAGAATTAATGAAGGTCGGAGGACTTTATCAGGGACCTCGTTTTTATTCTAGTAATTATAACATGTAAGTTTTATTCGAATTATTCTAATAATTATAACATGTAAGTTGTAACAGCCAAAAAGCTAGTCTGTGGTCCTATTTTTTAAGAATTTGGTTATCTAGAACAGACACTATGCTTTACACACACTGCTTGTACCATGCTCTCTAGTCCAAATATGCAATGTTAAAATTGCATACACACATTACATACAGCTTTCAATAGCTTAGGGATGACGCATTTTGAGCGAAAATAGAACTCAGCACAACCCAAGTAAAAATCTTATAACAATAAATTTAACGTGTACGGTTTTTTAAAGTATCGTAAATATTAATAAAAATTTAGGTTTGAACTTTTAAGAATAAATTACAACCATACGAACGTGTTTCTTACTGAACACCTTTAGTACTGTCTAGTTTCTACTACTAGACGAGACTAGTGCCTGGCGTTGATGGTTATTATAAAGTTAGTGTCCACAGATCGATTATAGCCTGACAAAAAATATATGAACCCTGAGGTGTATGTAGTAGCGATATTTTAACATGCTTAATAATAAATGTTAGTAATGTTAGTTAAAATTCGCAAAGAGCGAGGTTCTTATGTTTCTGGTCAGGCAGTGGTAGTATAGCAACAGAACTCCACTTACTTCTCGATCTCCGGCGCGCAATGCACAAACTCATGAGACCAAAACTTGTAGATGGGGTTTTTGATTAGTTCGATGAACGTGATGAGAAGGCCCCATGGGTGAGGGCGGTTCACGATGAGCCGCTCGAGTAGCATCCTGGTGATCTGCTCTTGGACTGCCTCGGCGTTAGCTTCGGCGAACAGGTATAGCAGGCAGCACGAGAAGTAGTGGGTGTGGCTATTCGGGTAACGCAGCTGATTCGCAATGGCGTTCAGGAACAAGTACCTGTGAAGAAGGCTTGTCTGTAATATTTTGAAATTTAAAGACTATGTATATCGGTACACGTAGCATAAGTTGAAGTTTGATATGAGATCTTTAAAAATCTTTATAGCGGACTTCCTGTCTACTGGGTATCGTTGACTCAATGATGATCATTGAGCGGGTTTAAAAATATTCTAGTAGATGCAATATTGTATTAATACATAAGGACTTTTTTTCAATTGCTACACATTGCACGTTCCATTTCCATCGTTTTTCTTTAAATGGCCATGTTATCTTTAGCTTCATGCCTGTCTTCAAACTTCTCACGTCCAATTATATTAAAGTTATGTCACTACACAAATATGGACGATACATAGACATGAAAGACCTCACAAAATAATCTACTACTATCTCTAGGATCTTACCGTCCTTCATAGTCGAAGTCTACGGTGAAGTTCTGGAAAATGTCCATGTGTGCCGAGTGTGCGATGGTGGACATGTTCGGAGTCTGTCCCTTGGCCCTGATGTGCGCGATGGCCTGAGTGCCCACGTACAGCACCACGGCGTTCATCAGCTGGCTATTGTACCGGCGGCCAGGCTCGTTCGCAACCTGAACGGATTTATTGACAATGTTACTTTCAATAGAGGTTGTCGTTTCAAACAAATATCTGGCCTCGACATGTTATGTACTAACCAAGGTAACATGTCATGAACTATCTCAGCTGTTCACAATTTATAATATTGGCTACTTCACAGCTACATACCTGCATATTGCTTCTCAGCTCCGACAGGAAAGTGACAGGCGCGCGTGCTTTCAGATACGCGTCCAAATCCTTCTTGAACTGAGAGGCAGGGATGATCGTGGTATAGTTGATCACCGCACGGGGCGACAGAGCGATCTCAGCCAACAAATCCACCTTCAGGTTAGGAGTGAAGGGGTCAGGAAGGCGCATGTTACGGGGGAACGCAGACAGAATGAGATTCCTCATCTGAATGCAGTTCGGCGGGATTTCGTCGCAGAAACCGTAGTGATAATCACACAGGAACTCTGGGAAGTCGTGCAGGAGTACCAGGAGCACTTTCAACGTGCCTTTGTACAGCATCATGACGGGAGACGCAAGTTCAGTGTTGCGTAGGAACGGATCTAGGAACTTGAAGAGGTCGATCAGCAGTGTCGAGTACATTCCCCAGCCCTGCAAATCGGAACAATCACTCGGATCACTATTCGTGGCTATCGCCACACACCAGGTTTCCCGTTAGTGTGGCAGTATATAAAGATTTCATGCAATGGACATGCACAAATTATCTATTTACCAATCAGTTATCTAAATACAAGCACTCCTTGCACTACTGATTCGTTTTTCATAAAATTACATGTTGATGCCATTTCTCGTGTTTCGATTTATCGTGGATCAGGTTCGCGCACGATTCTAACGGGGAAAAGATTAAACCTGCTATTTGAATTAAATGAAAACATGACTCTCTGCTAATGATGTCAGAGAAAGCAACACTACTATTTAGAGAACTTGTTCAAAAATCATTTTTGTGTATTATTTGTATCAAGGTAATCTTATTTTTAAACTTAATTAATCTAGCCAGATATTTCTTCCAGACCTGACTCCAAGATTAATTCACTAACCTGACTTTCCTAACCTAACGAGCAACTGCGGGATGCCTTTTGTGTATAAGCAGAACAGACTTTTAAGGTTTTAAGTTACAAATATATTTGCATGCACAATCTCCGAGGCATAATAATATGCACAGCAGCCTTTTAATCCGTTAACCAAGATTAATGAAAGGATGAGTAAAGTAGTGTGATGACAGGAAATGGTCATAAATGGTCTAACAGATTAGTGTTCTGATATCCTTATCAAAGCCACAGACAGAAATGATGTCAGCAGATTTGTTTAATTTGGTCAATAAATATTCTCATGCAATAATGTAGATGAAAAGTAGTTGCTTATTCAACAAGAAACGTTTTAATAGTGTAAGCGTCGTAAGCAGACTCATCGCGGCAGCGGCAATTGGATAAATCTTTGAATTATAAAGCATTACTGAAATACGTGAGTATTGACAAACACACTACGGTTTCAATAACTTGATAATTATTTGAGATGGGCCGAATGTTCGGTTCACATTCGGGTTCATATACGTGTCACTTCCACAGATGTTAGGGTTTCTGTCAAATATCCAGTTAGAATCCTTCATGCGGTAATAATGTTTTTTTTTTTTGTTTAGCTCAAGCATGTATATTTTTATACGTATAATATGATGGATGAGTGATGAACTACATTTTAAAACAAATTGGAATACCTAAAGGATAAGAAAATTTTGGATCTCCAATGTAACCGTATTGATTGTCCGTATAAGCGGTTATATTTCGTACCTTAAATTCGGCCACTTCGCATTAGACCCATCTCTAATTTGAGCCGCGAGAGTGTAAAACAACACACAAAAAAATAAATGAATTTAATTGCCTGGCCTCCAGTGGTAAGCTAAGAACAAAAGAATGAGAGAAATCAATATAAAAGAGGTATGCTATAACCATGGCCCGCCTGCTCAGTGTACCTAATGACACTCGTGATCGCGATTAATTCAGACAACTATTATATTAGTCCGTCAGTGTTTAATAATTAAGTTTAGTGGTAAGAAGCGAGCGTTAACTAAATGTCGTATGTTCTATGCTATTCCTCTATCACCAAAAGTCATTAAATTAAAGAAGACGATTCGGAACCCTAACGTTGCGAAACAAATTATAATGAAAAATTTCAACTTTTACATTATGTTAGATAAACTAAGCAAGCGGATCACAAAGTAGCACACGAACCAAAATATAATAATCCTGGGTTTCTGGAACACACTAGAAATGATTATGCAATAAAAAGACAATTTGAATATGTTTTTGTTTTGTCTCTGGTATGATGTGGGGACTAGCACTGCTCGGATCCTGAGGGCCAGGGTTGAGGTCAGGCAATTATCAAGATAGTTTTTCTGTTACAATGAATTTCTGCTTGTCAAAATGGCTTTGTTTTCAGCTATTCCAAGGTTTCTGCTCAGCCTGATGAATTGAACTACTGACTTCCCTATCATGTGATGAAAGATTGATGATTATATTATTAAATTAACGTTAAAGATGAGACTGTTCATTTTTGTGTCGAGACAAACCATACTGTTTAATAGCTAACGAATGGAGATGATGATCTACGAGGCGATATAAAAGTAATGATAAATAATCACTCGTAATAAGGTAACAACTGCTAATGAAATTAGTTATATTAATTATACAAACTTACTAAATACATGTTGATTAGATACATTGTTAGTAAGCTATACAGATGGTTATAGGTTATCCCGAGCAACAGAAAAAGTGCGGGTTGCTTCCTCGCTGGAATGTTATGAAACATACCTTCTGCTGAGGAGTTACCGCGAGCACGCGGTTGATGAAGGCGCGGTGCGCGACGATCTCGAGCCAAGCGTAGGCGAAGCCCGGCGCAATGCTCGGCCGGATAATACGGAGCGTATGGCAGAATGCTGTGAGAACCTAAAGTAGGAGACACCAATAACAAATTATACTTCAAGTCCCCAATATAATAATTATTCACATAGAAACATAGAGGGACAAAACAATACGTCACAAACTACTTGATCAGTAAATTTCGACAGACCTGTTAGTACACGCAAAATGTTCTGAAAAATGACAACAATTTAAACAGCAGTATAAGGCACATTATAAACGAGAAGTAACTTAGCATGTGTGTTTACATCTGGACATAGTCTTCTACAAACTTCACCATTAACTTTCCATCGAAATGAGGTTCTTTGAAATTTGAAACAGATGGGAAAATAAGATGGCTTTTGCCAGAGAGTAGAATAAAATAACATTTTTTAGAGTGTCTATTATCATAATGACTTACCTGATAGTTCATAGATTCTAGAACTGGTTCAGCCATATTCATGTCTAGGAATAGGATGAGAAGTAGCCGGTGATATGGCAACTGCTGGAAGTTGGTGCCGTGTTCCTCGTGGTCTTGAAGCAGGCACCCAGCAATGATACCAAGGATCTGTGGAAAATAGATAAATGAAATTAGTCAACTTCGCCTATTTTGTCGTTACCTGTATATGTAGATGTCAAAGAAGTTGTTAATTGTAGTCAAAGTAAATATTATCAGTTTAATAATGTTAAAAGCTGGCTGTGTCTGTCTATGTGCAGTTGCTATCATCCCACAGCTTAATGACTTATAAATTCTTGTCTGGCAGGGATAATGTGACCACAAGTTATAATTACAACAAGTACTAATTCTACAGTAATATACCTTGTTCAGCAGGTTCAACTTCGGCGTAGGGTTGCCGCCATCGGCCGTGTTCTTGATCAGCAGCGACACTAGTTTGATAAACGAGTCGCACATGGCGTAGTACTTGTCTCTTTTGGGAGGCAGCGGAGGAGTGTTCATTCTATCTTCGTTCAGCTGCTGGTACACATTCTCGATGCACATCTGGGTCGCGATTCTGAAGAATCTTGTGATCATGTCATCGGATTTTAGGATGCCGTTCATATTCATGCGATGAACGTAGAGGTTGAAGTTCTGTGCGAGTTCGATCTCTGTCAGGGGGCTGAGAAGCACATTCCTCCATTCGCGGAGAAGGTTCTCTGTCTTTTCTTGGAGGCCGGGTGGATCGTCGTAGTTCTGGGCCTGTGGTTATGTAATTCAGTTCAATGTTGCTAGCAGTAATAGACAGTTTGGCTCAAAAAACTAGTATAAGACATAAAGACTGGAACTAAGTATATTATTCGAAAATCACTTCTAAAATTGCTTAATATAACTTACGCGAACTTGCAGGATTCCAGAATGAATGTGTGCAGTGGGTCCAAGTGGAGACCTCTCACCTAGATACGCGCTAGGATCTTGGTTTACGCGGAGCATCTCGATCAGGGAGCCGAGCCCTTCTGGCGGCGGCTGTCGGGAGTGAGACATAACTCGCACGAGGGTCTCCGTCGTGTGGTACAGATCGGATTCGTTCACGTAGATGTTGTTTCTATCGTCGACTAGGTATAGTTGGACTAGCTGCATCGCGAAGGCTACAGCCATGTAGTTGTTGCCGCCGTCCATCATGTGAGCGAGGGCCAGGTCGTACTGTTGGTGGGAATATAAATGTGAGTGACGGCTTGAGTTTGAACAAAAATACCTATACATAGAAATGTATTGTAAGCACCAGTGTTGGAAGAAGTTTTTATTTAGTAATGAGTATGCAATAATACTCAAACTTTTTTCACCACGGATATCAGTTACCCTGCTTCAATGAACGTTAATCCTTATGCATATGACAAAAACATATGTAGTCACGTTTTCGATGTCCTCTATAAAAAATGGGTGTGATAGCTTACCTGTGGCAAGTTCATCAGGTGGTTCCTGATAAGACAGTCGACAGCCTCAATGTTGTAGCGTAATTCCTCACGGCACTCGGTAAGGCAGCAGGTGATCTGTTTGGTAGTCCACACGTGGCCGTACACGCGCGCGTCTTCCAACAGCTTCAGCACTCGTAGGTGGATGTCCCGGTAACGGGCCATCATCTCCACGTGTTCACTGCTCGTGCCCGGCTGCACGATGTGCCCGTCCATCAGGCCTTCCACCGCCTAACAGAAATAGTATCGTTAAAACAACTTAAATTTTTACACCCACACATCCGTACCGAATCGGGAAGATATATAAATCATTTATCTGCTCCTCTCAGCCACGTTATCTGAAAGTTTTCGTATATTCTTTAGTGAATAGTAATATTACGTTAATAGTGATCGGCGCTGAGACGAGGCAAGGGAAGATAAACAAAAATTAACGAAATAAATGAACGCAAATAAAAATTAGGATAGTTAAAACAAAAAGAGGAAATATAAGTAAAGTAAAAATCTGTAACAAATACGCATCGTGGAGTTATCGCATCAAAAGCAACACAATAACCCCAGACACTTCGTTGCAGATTTTTTTTGTAAAACATCACTATGTTACCTTCTGGAGTAAAGCGCATCCCGACACAAAGTCACGGTTTCTTCTAGCGATGCAGAGGCACTCGAGCAGGGAATGCATATTGGCGGCCTGCACCGCCAACGATGCGACGGCGATGCAGTTTGCCAGGAACACCTCAGCGGCAGTAATGAGGGCGCTCATCTCGTCGGTGCCGTACACCTGCGTCGGGTTGATGACCTGGCTGAACGTTAGTTGGGACATTTGCTCCTGGGCCGATGGCTTTGGAATGAACAAGCCGACGTCGCGGACGGGTGTGAAGCCGGGGATGTTGCACGCGAACTCTTCGTAGACAGTGATTTGTATGTCGGTAGGGCCACCGACGCGCAAGCGGACGCGCTCGGGCAGCCGCTCGGTCTGGTATGACAGAACCATAGGGTCGTAATAACGGCGACCCTCTTGACGCGCGAGCTTGCGCATCTCGTAGTCGCTGAGCAGACGCTTGTCGAGCTCAGGAAGGGCCTTCTCCACAGCAGTTTTCTGAATGAACGCACACGCCAACTCCATATTTTCGGTAGCTAGAACAGCAGCTGCGCTTTCTATAATCTCCTTCTGAAATACCAGAAACTATTAATACGATAGTAAAATATTTTATGGTGACATAATTTTGGGGGTTCAAAATAAAAACAAAAACATCCTAGAGTCTGTCTGTAAGTCGGTCAATTCAAGTTTTAAAATTGTCACAGTAACATTATACAGATTGGAAGATATTGGAGGGCAGCAAAATTCTATTTTATCTTTATAAAAATATTTACGTACATTAGAAACCTATCTTTAATGAGAGTTAAATAATTTACAGCCTCTTACAGTTACATCCGTAGCGCCTCTTCGTAGTGACGTGGTATTGGATAAGCTTTGAACAGCTAACATCCACTATTGTACCTGTAAACATCTAGCCCCGACCATGCTATGGTACCCAAATACAAAGGATAATCTAATACCTACATAAATGACCCCACAAAAAGTATATATAGAGCTTTTATCCAGATATCAATATTTTAATAATATCCATAATTCTTGCTATGCGATTATTAGTACTATTTTTAGATGTGAAGATGTTATGTACCATATTACAGGGGGAATAGAAAACTTTGAAAGGATTCCCACATTTTATTAACAGAATACATATCATATGATGTTGTGTGGTACATACAATTTTCAATAAGGTCACGTCCATTTGACCACATCTATAAAACTAAGTTAAATAAAATATTAGAAGATAATAATTAATTCGGTTTGTTTAGGAAATACCAACCTGTTGGGGTGTGGATGGCATCAGTGCTGTAGCGAAAGCGCCCTTCAGGTTGGTGCTGATGGTGCTGATGATCTGCTCGCGGCACGTGATCATTGCCATGCCAGCAGTCAGGTTCCTCATCATGTGATGTGCGCAGGTTCGCATCCGCACTTCATCAGGATCCAAGGCAAAATCTTTCCTTATTATTTGCTCACAAGTAGTCAAAGCATACTTGATTGATCTATCCACCACGGGGTGGATCCATTCCTGTATCGATCTCTCGATCGCGGGCTTGACGAACTGTTTCAGGTGTGGGTAGTTTTGGAACAGGATTATGTGGGGATTGAAGCAAATCTTTTGGCCGAATGCAGACGTAGATGATACGTTGACGTCCAAGTAATTGAATCTAGGCTCTGGGAGGCCGAGCACTCCCATCATGTTGGGGTCGCCGATAAGGCCGCTGGTGGGCGTGGGAGCCGTCACCGTCATGTCTTCCGCAGGGATCATGGGAGGCTGCGGAGGCATCATCTGCATTTGCGGAGCTTGCACAATCGTCTGGTTCATGGGTACCACTGCCGCCGCTTCTTTCTGTTTCGGCTGTGACAGTTGGAATTCAATTTGTCTTACTTTTTCTGGATCTTTTAAGTAAATAGCCGGTTTTAGGTTTGCAATGTCTAAGCCCAGATTCTTACACAAAACTTCAATTTCAAATTTTAAATTCAATTTGAGGTCGGGTTCCTGGTGAAGTTCAGCTAAGACATTCATCAAAGCCATCGTCCATGGGTTGGGTGGCTTGAAAACAATGCTTTTGGCGCATGATTCCAAAACTTTGGCGACAAATGGTACCACGTACAGGAGTTCCTGTTGGCCTTTATGATAAGCTTCAAGTACTAGGGCTTTTAGGTCAATGTCCACGTGAAGTATGGGTTGGTTGCGGGCCAGAGTCAGCATGCCAAGCCAGTGACCGAGATTCTTCAGTAATGAGCGATCAGAAAAGTTTGCTATGCCTTTGTCGGAGCGCAATAATACTTTTATGTTCCGGTACGTTTCCTTCGTGACCATTTTGTTGATTTCACGAATTTTAAGAACGTCAAGGAAATTGGAATATAATGCGTGGAAATTGAGCTCGATGGAGGCTCTCTTCATGACTAGGTATTGGGACAGCCATGGATAATATTCATCAGTGAGTATTTCCTTGAGCTCTTCACATTTCGTTTGTAAGTTGAGCTGACTCAAATTGTTGAAAATGAAGGCAGTTTTGTCTTGAATAGATTCCGGAGGGGAGCTTATCTTCTCTTCCCTGTCAGTAGCAGTCAGCAGAGTATCGATATTGGTAGCGTTTGCGATAGATGGTCGGCTGCCCATACCGCCAGTGGTGCAATTTGCCACTTTTGATATCACTGAAATGGCAGGTGCAACAGCTCTGAAAAAAACAAATGTAATCAGCATAATACATTTCAAGGAACACTTACACTTTGTTGTAACAAACTGAAGTGTTAAGTCGAAAAATCTCAAGAGCACTTTTTACGTTTACCCGTGTTAGTAAAAAGTGCTATTGACATTAATTGACATGTGTGTAAGTGACCTTGTATAAAGATTTAAATTTTTTAAGTTAGTTTATATATTATATACGTGCCATAGTAATATAATACATAGATACACATTGTCAACAATTTTCATTTCAAGAACATACACATACCTATACGGGGCTGATACTGTTACGACTGCAGTCTGGTTCAACATGGCAGCGAGGCTGGTCGGCAGCACGGCGCCCTGGGGTTTCGACGGTGGCTCTTGACTCTGGAGCCCATACTCTACGTACTCAATGAGATGAGGGGGGAATTCACTAAAATGAGGTATAGCCCTAACATGCTCACAGTACTTGTGATAATCCTTGAGACGCGACTTGAAGCGGTCCAGCGCCGCTATACCAAAGTAATACATTTTAGATCCCTCCGGCTTTCGTAAGGCGTCGAGAACGAACCTCAATGCCAAACCAAGCGAAACATAACTGGGTACTAGTCCTTTCTCAATGATGCCCCCGAAGAGTTGGGCAGTTATGTGGAGTTCCTTGTCAGGGTACTGCGGGAAGAACTTGTACTCTTCAAAGAGGTTTCTCAGCATGCATGCGAACACCTCGCGCTCCCGTTTATTCGGTGAATCCTGAAACTTCTTAAGCATATCAAGAACCTCGTCTATAGACAGGGTTGGATGCGGAGGATGGTTGTAAATTCTTTGAAAATAGCCGTTAGCTTCATCCTCAATCTCCTTGGCTACGTTGTGCATCATCTCGGGGAAGTGAATGGGGTCCGGGATGCGTGGCTTATCCATTGTAGGAGCTGGAGCCATTCTGGCCAGTCCCATGTTAGCAACATTCGCATTATGTTGTAACGGCATCATAGTGAAAGGACTATTAGGCCCAGCGCCCATCAGGCGCGACGGAGACCCCGGCGCAGTCACCAAGGGTCCCAGAGTACCGGGCATCGCAAACGTAGTATTGGCAGGAGCACCTAGACTCATGTTCGCAACATTTGGGGTTAAATTTGTAATCGAGTCGACATGCGGCGGGAATAGTTGACCACCTAATCCAGCAGGGTTGAAAGGAGTCTCCAAGACTCTGGTATGAGGTCGAGCAATACCCGCAATGCTCTGTCGCGTCTTGCTGAGTATGAGCGTCTGACAGTTAGCAATAACATTGCAAATCGCTTCCTGTAGCTCTTGTTGGACGTTTGGAATGCACAATTGTAAACATGCCAACATCGTGGCTATAGTCTCGTGCGGTAGTTGGGCAGCTTTCGGCAACTGTTCGTCTGGGCCTTTGCCAAGAACTTGCGGGCATCTTCTTTGCAAGAATTTTACCATGGACGTCACAAATGCTTCACCATGGTCTCTGATCTTGTCGGTCAACCATTTGTCCAGTTTTAGGTATTCTCTCCGGGATGCTAGACAAGCCAGGTCAATCACGAAAGGGAACGACTGAACATTTAATAATAAGGACAACGCCTTCAAATCCTGTGCAACATCTAAGATCCGTGATAGTTTTGACTGGTCACAATCTCCACGAATATACCACTCTGCCATGGAGTGCATGATGACGGCCTTGATATTGGGATTTTGGTTATGCCAAGCGTGATGTAAAATGATCCCGGAGTTAGGATGGTTTCCCAAAAATATTGGTATCAATGTCGAGAATAGCTCTTGTCTCACAACGTTGACGGGTGGACTGATCTGCAGTAAAGCCAGCATCAGCACGTCAGGGCAGTACTGCAGAGGAATCTTGAACAGTTCATGTACTGGCATGTAATAACCACGCTCTGAAGCATACAGAAGTAGCTCAACCAAATACAGGCAACGCCATGTTGCGACATCTTTGTTGTCTGCTTCGGGAGGTGATTTTAGTAAATCAATGGATACTGGGTGGAATGGGTGATCAGCAAAACTGAATATGTCCGGGTACTTGAGTATGTTAGTTATGAGACTCATCTGCCCTTCCAAATTCGTCCAACGACGGCACAGGTATTCCACGGGGAATATGTTAGCCGGATAACCCGCACTTTGAAGGCCGAGTCGTAAGATAGTGAATAGCAAGCTTAGACCTTGCCTGTCGGGTACAAAAAATTCAGGGTGGTCTAGTTGTAGAATGACCTCCTTCCAATTTAGGTTCGAAGCTAGATCTTTCAGTGTTTGAACAAATACTTCCGCGTTCCACGATTCGCCATGTCCTTGAGCCATGGGTTCTTTCTTGACATCGTGGCCAACCCAAAAGTTGCCGGGTGTTTGTATCGGAGGTCCGTCTTGAACGGTCGTATGGTATCTCACCATCGTAGATATAATTTTGGCGACATCTGTAGCCGTAGGCTCCCGAGCGCCGAAGTTCAACATATTGTTCTTGCATTCCTCAACGGATGAGGTGAAAGAATAACCGATGTCTCGTATTATCTCAGCTAACGAGTTGTCCATCATGGCTGCGGCCATGTCGTCAGCTGTAGTCATTTCCTTAAGGGGCGTCTGTGTATCGTCGGGATACAGCAGCGGCGCGAGCACTATGGGCACTACTTCGCGAGGAAAATCGATTCGTAACTTTTTCAAAAACAAGTCCTTTGTCACCGCGGCTAATCGAAAGTTTTCATGCGCGAGATTAGTTAGAAGAGTTTGCAACACTTCAGGGCTGCATTCCTGAAGTCCGGCACGCTCCACTTGATGTCCGCGTTCTGTGAACCGAAACCACGCATGTTAGCTCTGTTGTGTGTGCCACAGCTAATATGTTCATTACATTGCAATCTATACGATATACCGACCTGCGTCGAGATAACACTGTACGAGATCTAAAAATCTCTTTTTGAGATGTTGCTTAGATAAATTAACGATTTCAGATTTCGACGAGTTCCTCCTCAGAACCAGCGAAAGGGCAACATCCTCGGCAGTGGTTAACTTTAATAATCTTGACAGTCGATTGAGTAAAGTATTTGTAGGTTTTAATATCTGAAAGAAATTGCTGCTTTAGAAGAAGTAAATTTTAGTATATAAATATATTATAATCAAACACCTGAAGATAAAAATTGGCCGCTATCGAATGCCCATTACTTGTATGACTGATTTTGGTAAATATCTTGTATTGTAAGATTTGAGGGCTATAAACCTCCTCTAAACTATATCAATACAATATGACATTGACATAGTAAAAACTTATAGTACCTACATCTGTATGGTGTGTTATGTCCTTTTATGATAATCTCCATGGCCTCCCGGCCAGCTGCAGTTAACAAAATATATTTCACAGAACATCTCATAACCAAAAATTATAGATATAAATTATATTATTTTTTATATTATTACAGCATAATATTATGGTCGGATCTTTAATTATTTCTTCATTCATTGACTAAGGCAAAGATTTCTAAGAATATGTTATCTATTTCACAAATAATTCTATATGAAAACATAGGAATGAATGTAAACGTAAAAAAAGAAAGAAATAATAGTATGGTTTACAGGACAAACAGACGATACAGGTGATATTATGGGCATTTGAATGTGGATGAGCAACTTAAAAAAACGAGAATCCAAGTTCAGGAGCCGTGATTTTGTTATCTTAACGATACTTACCTTCTGTAGAGTTCTGGTGGGTTGGTCTACAGCGCGACAGATAACAGTCGACTTGGCTGGATGATTGAGCAAGGACGCGAGGTGCTGCGCGAGCAAAGACGCGTGGATGCTGTTGGTAGTAGAACTGCCTGGACGATCAGTATCCCAGGAATTCTTGGCTGCCTCCGTGAGCAAGCACCTCAAGAGTTGATTTTCTGCTTCCAGCCCATATATGCTGACCAGCTGCATTTGACAAAGAAACATCATGTCATCAAAGATAAATATAAACAAGCCACAATAATCTGAAAATGTATACACGACAACCTAGTTCGAAAACTTGCACAGCCTTTTACCATACTATAATTAAACCAATACTCATTAGCATAACTCGTTTACGATGCGCCAGCAACAGCATATTCTGTGATTTAGTTCCAGAATGGTACTACTAAAGTTAATAGGAAATTGAGGTTCAAAAATTAAAACAGTTAAATGTATTAAATATGAAACTATGTCATTGATAGATTGAAGTAAAAGTAAAGGTTTTCTTCTAAACTACAACTTTACAGTTATTTAAATTCATTTATAAATCATGGAAATAACCAAAATGAAATTGATAAAGGTTTCCAAACATTTATGAACTATTTATTGGCTTTACATATAGCTGAAATAATACTACATATCTTAATATATACAAATTTATCTTATCTTTGGGTTTGACTCGGACAGACAACAAAATCGCATTAGCTGCCACTAAAGCGCAAAAATAGCATTGTTGTTTATAATTTTAACAGTCAAATTAGTACTTAATATAATTATAGACTCTTTCCACATTTCAACCTTCAAACACAGGTCAATAATTTACACTTACTAACATAATAACAAATTTATGTTATATCAGTCCCTCTTTCAACCTTGACGATATAATCACAAACATCAAAAGGAACTCCCTCAATTGACGAAGCATTTACAGCTCATGCATATTATATGCATAGCTATACCGTCATAGTTACCGTTTAATAATCGTCCTATTCATATGTGAGAAGATAAAAAACGTTATTAAAAATATAATACATCGTGGTGCAAACGTAATAAGTCGAAAGTGCACAGTCTGAACGAAATACTGTGTAAAGTGCAGACAATGAAACAAGCACACGATGCATATTGCCATTACCTTGATAACTAACACGTTTTGTTCAATGTGATTTCGAGACCCAGTAAGTGACACGTGACACTGATATTATATAGTTAAAAGAAAACTATTTTGATCACAGTCTATCACTTAGTAGAACATAAAGAAAATTTCTCTAAACTTGGCAGGATGATAAAGCACGAGGGTTGCCAGTTAAAACTATTTAAAAAACTAAAACCCACCTGGAAAATACGAAATGAAAACTATGAAAAATAACCAAAAATAGCCGTGGTTGTGTATCGATGTATCGCAATTATTTATTCAATGGCTGTGCCCTGTAAATACCTTATAATTTGTTTTATTTCAGCCTTACTAGTATTTTTTAATCAGTTTTTTTTTTCGATAATCTTATTTTAATTATATACATTATTTATTTTATTTTATACAACTTTTTTAATTTCATATAAAATGTAGAGTAGGTTAATAATTTGTGTGTTACTTTGATATGATATTAGTACATTATCAAACAAGAAGATGGCGCTAGTAATACCATATCTGCAATAACCTATTCATTCCTCCAGTCAAGCGCAAGCGCTTTCTGAATTTCCCGTCACTCACCTCATTTTTTGAAATCGGTTCTGTAATGTAGGCTGATAACAAACTACCTCAAATACATACAAATTACATAATGAGATTCAGAACACATTCCTCTGCCGTAGTCGGATAAAATTAATTCCATCACTTATCTTGACAAGTTAGGTTCTATAAAAAAGAAACCCGAAGTAGTAAATCCTAATTAGTAGACTTTATTCGTTGGAAAAATACAAGTTAACTATAGCATTGAAATTTGAGAAAACTTTGCTACAGGCTTATAAATACAAACGGGAAGTTTGTTAAATCTTATTTTATTGAAAGCAGTTGTGACACCCGCTTTATGTTTTACGTGTCGCGGTGCAACGTTATGTATTATATGTATGTATTGTATTGTATATGTATATAATGTTATGTATTACAATATTGCAAGGAGCGACTGCAATCGGACCTCCAAAACCCAATTATGGGAAGACCTATCCTCTCCTAATGTTAAAATCGTTGTCTGACTGTGGATTTATTGAATGTTGGAGTTTACGACTATCATGCATGTGACTACAGGTGTATCAGCGTGACATGACATGACCGACAAGGGCAGCTTAACACCAACTGATCGATAGCCTTTTAGCCTTCAATGACTCACAGATAAAGTTAGGCAACATTGTCCAGAGGCTCGCTTACTGACTGAAAAAATAAAGAAAATCCCAAAACACAAGCAAATGAAGACAGTCAGCCAACCCACCGCTTAAAGCCATCCAGCCCTAGCAACAGTTTAGTATAGAAATGCTCTTTCTTTTTCCTCATTGCCATTCTATCCCCTCTTCTCTGATTGGTTTAGGTTGCCGATTATTCTATGTGCCCATATAATTATTTGCATTTCGGTATAGCCAATTGATCAATCGTCGGACCATGTCGTGGTCTACCCACGTGATCGTATTCATTGTTATGCTACAGCCGCTGTGTTGCATCCACTAATATTCATCAGATTCAATGCAACAAGCATACTCTGCCTTATTCATAAGGTAATACTATACAGAAATATATGTACATGTAAAATCAGTGAATGCTATTCATGCATTTTCGTGTAGATTAGATACAAATACATTCACTGAGAGGCTGCAAGTGAGCTGTATAAGAATGCTTTCATTCGGTCTCAGTCGTTTTATATCTCGCAGAGGACCAGCTGAATCTTTAGTAATAATGGCAGAAATTTCATAGCTGCTTCTAGGGAAATATCAAATTTTCTCACATCCCACTCTGATGACATTATGGGCTTTACCTCGAAGGAGGGAATCAAATTAAATTTTCAGCTGCCTTGCCCTCCGCACTTTAGAGGTTTGTAGGCCGTGAACTCAAAGAATTTTCACGTAATATTCGAAGAGGCAACCCTTTTCAACCAGCTAGAGGCCATTCCGAATAGTAGACCTCTCTATGCTCTGTCCTCTTGTCCCGATGAACTCAAACTTTATCTCCCGAGCACTTCCTTATTGGAAGAGACAATTAACATCGTTGCCATCACCAGATTTAAAAAGTATGAAAGTTCACAGGTTGAAGAGATTCCAACAGCTGACAACAGCAGACAGAATATTTGGCCGAGTTAAAGCAGAACAAACTACTATATGCAGGAGATTTGGTGCTACTAAAAGATGATTCCCTACCGATGCACTGGAGATTAAGGAGAATTATATCCATGTTTCTAGGAAAACTCGGCGTATCACGGGTAGCAGAAATCTAGACCGTAACGGGCACCCATACGAAGTGTCAGCCTGCAGACGACTCATATTTGGAAGCTAAGACTTACAAGGTCTCGGAGGTTATTCCGGCGGCGTATTAATAGCAATAGTAGCGATCGACCCGCGCCATTCGTATCGACCCCACGGCGCAGCAAGTCCGCCGCGGTGCGCGACTGCGCGCGCTTCCCTTCTGACTTCTCCAGCAAGCTATGGTTGTGAATGTTGTGATAATAATTCTAATTATTATTTTCTTGTAATTCTACCTTGGACAGATTGTTCAGTTAGGTAGGTCCAACTTCGAAAAAGAGGTCGCTCGAAGAATCCAACTCGGATAGGCAGCGTTCGGGAAATTACGTGATATGTTGTCGTCCAAAATTCCGCAGTGCCTGAAGACAAAGGTCATCAACTAATGTGTGTTGCCAGTGATGACATATGGCACTGAGACGTGGTCGTTAACTGTTAGCCTCTTAGAGAGGCTCAGTCACTAGGCGGGCAATGGAGAGAACTATGCTCGGAGTCTCTTTGAGCGATAAAACCCGGAACGAGGATATTCGCCAAAGAACCAAGGTCAACGATATAGCTCTCAGGATTTGCAAGATGAAGTGGCAATGGGCAGGCCACATGGCTCGAAGAATGGACAACCGATGGTGAAGAAAGGTTCTCGAGTGGCGACCACGAACCGGAAGACGCAACGTAGGAAGGCCTCCTACTAGGTGGACCGACGACATTGTGAAAGTCGCGGGCAACCGATGAACGCAAGTGGCGGAATGTCGTTCGATGTGGTCTAAGGGGGAGGCCTTCGTTCAGCAGTGGACATCCTTTGGCTGATGATGATGATTCAATATAGATGAAGTCAAATTGGAGCCGGATTTTATTAATCACATCTCCGTACAGCACCCTTTTGCACGGCCTCGTTTGCAGACCTGAATTTTGCTCTTGGCAACTGGGTCAGGGCATCTCTAGCTGACTTTTCCCCCTAGGCCTGCATATAATGAGGCTAAAAAACCTCAAGCGGCACTGATAGAGCTTATTCGTCACGATATGTATGCGGAAGCTTCTTCGGAAATGTACACTGCACCTCGTGTACAGTCCAATCGTGTCATGTGTGTGACGTATCATTTCAGTGATATGGAGTTACTGAGGCAATACATGGTAGAAAGTTAAAACGGGCCCTAGAGGGGAAATACCTACGTTAAATACTGAATCTGTTCTTAAATTTTAAAATATATATTTGTAGTCAAACATTTTTTTAAAAGCCGGTGCAGCTTTCTGAACAAAAAATTAATCGATAAATAGCAATCCTGGGTTTATATGAAATCTCTCTATTAAAATTGTATATCGAATTTGAAGAAAATCGCGAAATCTAACAATAAGTAAATGAATGAAATCTAAAAATAAATTGACACCACAATTATTGCAAATAGAAAAATAGTATCTATTGATTTTAGAAATACATAGACAAATATCAATTGAATTGAATTGAGTATACTTATAATACAATTAATTGAAATTCACGCAACGATCTTTAAAAAATACGGAAGGACATATACCTACGCAGATTATCTCGGAAAATCCATGACAGACTGATATGTAAAACATGATAAAATAAATCCCGGAATACCATTATTTACCGTTATATCACAGCTCTGCCATTCATTAGTAGGCTTGTTGGTAACAGTATGGGTCCATTTCGGTGACCCATATTGTATGTGTGACTAATCCTGCACGAGTCAGTTTCATCGTAATCCATAGCGCAGCTATTTCGCGATATGATGATGATGTTCAATCAATCTTCAATAGACATTCAAAACGATACGTGTCAGCTTTGCGAAGTATCAATTTCACCGTAGGTATTCAAAATTCATCAAGTGATTACTTATTAATTTCTGAACTTCTAAATAAAATTTCTAGTAATCCCATAATAATTTTCTTGATCTAACAATAGAACACACTATTTATCACCGACCTGGATCTCGATCCAAATGATACTTTAGGTATTGCATGTAAAGTTTAAATAACATTATGTAAAGAACATGTAAAGAACAACATGTAAAGAAGTTTATTCACGTAATCTCCCTTACGAATGCTGGTTCATTATTCACGATTGCCGATAGCTTGTACACAGGAAAGTCATACACAAGAACATTTCCACCACACAACGTCGCAGTTTAAGAAAGCATACGTGTAATCGAAGTGTATACCAAAACTAGTCGTAAAACAATTTTATCTTCACAATCCACTTTCTTTTATCGCACAAACATCTTGCCATTGTTTCCAACTAAAAGGCAACGACTAAGAAATGGACTAGATTCAATAATTGTACACTTAATATCTAGCCATTCTTTGTTTTGTGTCCACGTAGTCATGGTATCGCCGCGAACGTTCCAGCGAAAATGCACTTTATTTGTACAATTTACAGTTTTAAATCGTGTGTATTAGTCATAAAAACAAACAATTTGGTGTGACTAATTATATGATTAGCGTCCACTCTAATCAAAGTCAAATCACAACAATAAATTCGTCAACAATCAATGATTTGTTACAAGCGAATTTGCACTAAAACCCCTTTGAATAAAGCATACAATGGCATGGGAATGGAGTATGATAAACTCTTATTAAATATAGATCAAACGTTTCGATTAATCGCCAGGAATAGAAGCGCTGTAGTTCTACGTGTATTCCTATGAGTTATGTGCTATTTTGAAGCCCCCGCGGTCGAACACTCATTTACAATATGCTGAACGACTGGAAGACAAGACGAATTGGGTCATGAATGATTTATCAAAACATCATTGTATATGTTTACAGGTTTTAACATGCCCTTTAACAGTTCCTCTTAAAATCCAATTACTTACTACGTAGACGTACAGTAGGTACTTGGTAGTAGGTACATTTATGTTATGTAGCTATACGACTTATTTTTAGGTTAAGATATATCCATCCATTCGATCACACGTCAAAGTACAACAGACTTCATCCTAAAAACCTCAACGTAGATGAAAATTGTTAAGACTTATAGCCACGAAACCCGGTAATAACCCGGTAACATAAATTTATTTTATTAAACGTCGACAGATGAAGTTGTTAACGTTTATATATTTTTAAGCCAGTAAAAATAACACACAATGTCTTTAAATCGCTGAATAAAGTAACCTTTTATGTGCCGATTTTTATGAAGAATTAAGCATTCAGTTATATAGTTTTCTATTTAATATCTTCTCACAACAAAAGTAACTCAAGCTCACTTTGGTCTATACAAATATAATGAACCATTTTAATTATGCAGTTCGATTTAAGTAAGATAATTATTTATACAAATCTGTAAGTTGACTTATTATTGACATTTAGTTTGATTGTCACTTGAATACAGTGTTGAGAGCAAGTTTTTATACCAGTCTATATATTATGTATCATCTAATTATTATGTACTTCGTACATCAAGAACAGTAACAAAAAATAAATGGCTGATTGAAAGCAATTAAGTCGAAGAGTTACACCATGTAGTGAAATGTACCACTTGGATCAATTGATACACAAATCAAAAAGTTTAAACACACTGACATTCGCTGAAGAAAGAATTGTAAGCCAGACTGAATAATAAAATCGCTACAAACAATGTTCCAATCAATACTCCTACACATGACACAGGTAATTTATTTTCCACGCCAACATAGGCTAAACCCTGAAAATACTATGTCAGGTGAATTAGTTCCCAGTAATATTAATAAAAATACAAAAGACTGCCATAGTAAAAGACAAAGGGGAAGTAAATTGTACAGGAAGCCAATTCACCATAAATGGAAATTGTACAGCCCAGGGTATAACTTGCATGTCCTAGGTATTATTTTCATTCACGCTTGTACACTACAAATAGGAAACAGAATGCCTCATTTAAAATTAAGTACCAGGTGTTATAATTCTATGTTATTATTTGTATTATTCCATGCACAGCTTTTATTAACAAAAAGATTTTTCTATACAGATACATTATAACAAACCAACTGCCGTTCATGATTTTGCAGTCTTCCTTTTCATTAATAATTTTCATTTCTCATACATCATCTATAACTAATACATCATATTTTGATGATTAAAAATTATGGCTACTATCATATGGTCCAGTAATGTGTCAAAATATGTATGATATATTGACTGTTGTATAAAACTTATTCCATATCAATCATTTTAATACACTTACTAAGCACATCTTGACATTCAGAAGTAAGTATAAACTACCTGTCATCCATGCAATTACATGCTCAAGCACAGGATAATTGGATAAAGCTGATTACTCTGAAAACCTAGGATCATGACTATCATGATGATCATGTTAGGATTATTGGAAACCAGAAAAGAATATTTATATTATATTATTTATCCAACACTACTATCTATGTAATAGGATAGTTGCAAGTATTGTCACAATTCATAATCCACAAACATAGCTGGGATGAACCATTCAGTTGGTTACAGTTAAGAACATATGTAACCAACCAGAACATAGAGTGTATTAGTCCTCGAAATCACATACATACAAAAAACAAAATAACAACTTTACAATGATTCTTAAAATTACTAGCAGGGACCAATTAATTGTTTGGCAGATATACATTTCTTCTTAATGTCCTATGATATGTTGTATGATAATGTTTTTTTTTTTGTGGTAAAACTAGCTAGCTTTTCATTTGGCACTACTTTGCATTGCATAGACATAAGAACTGTGATTCATAGCAGAGCAGTAACATTTGAGGAAAAATACATCAAACAATTCGCTCAGCAACATTAACTAACTTGTTACTATATGATGACTGCATACAAAAACAATTTTTTGACTATGAAGATTATAATTGATGAATAATGTAGATCACTGTACACAGCCATTTTTTAATACAAATCAAATACTCTTGTTGTAATTTATAGTATTATGATGCAATTAACATATTTCATTAATTGATGTAAGTTGTGATTATAAATAAGATCAGAGAAAAAGTGTAGTGTAAATGAATTGGCCCAAAAGTCAACCTCACTTAACAAGCTATAATAATGCTACAGACATAAGATAAATACTGGAGACAGTATCATTTTTCATTTGTATTACTTTTTAATTAGTCTTTGCTTTGAATTTAGCTGAACATAAAATACATTTTATTGTAATTTATAGTTATAGGAAATGTGAATTACGATTATTATTGTAACACATATGTAATGTTCTTGACTCAATTCTGATTAAGACAGTGAATAACACTAATAAATAAAACTAATATGATATCATTTGTTTTTACATGTAGGACAGAAATAAGATAAGGCAAGGTTTAACAAACATTCAAGATTGTTATGTGAATAACTGAAAATTGAACTTCAGTAATATTTAATATACAAGAAGCATAGAACAAAATTACCTATTTCAGTGTCCTTATATAGGAGTTTATTTATTTCAATTAACTGATTTATTATTATTGAATGAATTATTTTAATAAATGAAAATACTAGAGAAGTTTTTTGTTCTTTCTTTTGGTGTCTTGTTAATTTGTTAATTCATCTCCAATTAAACATTAGCAATAGATAACCAATAGATTTTCTATTGTGCCTACTTAGCATCACTTGTCAGTTTAAATTACCTATCTCAATTGGAATTTCTCATTCTCATTAGATATTTTGATATTGTAATGTCATTTAAATTGAAATTATTTCTTATATATAACCGCTATACATTGTAAATGTGAGTGAGATCTAGGCTGAGCGCTCTTCATTTCATTAATTCTCACGATAACTGATGCATGCTTGCACTCTGTTGCGACAGGTTAGCTCAAATAGTTATAGCACTTTCTTCAAAAGGCTAATCCACCCTATATTTGTCTCACATAAAACCTTACATCATTACAATCTGTCTGGACTTTAAAATAGACTTTGACCCCTGAGTTTGTTTCGGCGTTTCTTCTCAGGGATAGTCATAGGAAATGCCATCTAGTTTAAAAAAGACATGTAAAAGTGATTGAAAAGTCCTAATTGCAAAATAAATAATTACATTTCATTTCGAAAGAAAGTCAGAAAATCACCAAAAAATAAAAATCTTGTTGATAGGACTATTAATTCTAAGTAGAGGCCATACTTTTACAAATCTACAACTTTAGTTATTTCAAATGATACATGTATAGCTGAATCTTTATGATGTTGTATCATTTAAATTTTAATCTAATCTAATAACAAGATAGTATTTTCTTTCAAGATATATTTGTTTATTTGTATTACTACCATAGTTCCTTCATTTTCTAATTGATAAAAACTGAATAGCTCTTTTCATAAAATAGTTTGTGAAACAGATCTTAAATGAGGTACGATTGTCAAACAATATGTGGGTAAATTACACAATACAAAATTACATTTAGTATAGAAATGGCATCAATATAAATCTACCCACCAACACCTAACATTACTAGCACATACTGGAAAAGTATTGTTGCTACTAAAAACCTATCAAATAGTTCTCTCCTTACGTGGGGATCGAAGTGATCGTGCTATTGTATAGCAATTTTAGCTATATTTTTAACATAGCCGTAGCTATGCAGCTCAGGTTGTCAAAAAAATAATGTGACTCCTGAACTCATTAACTGCCTATTTATCGTATTTGATACAACAAGTATACTGAAAATGTAATTAATTTGGTTGTATAACCAAATAAAGGAAAAAAAACACTAAAGTAACGGTGGCAGGCGCCTAGCGCGCAGCCAACCACATCCGTAACATATCGTATGGCGGACACGGGAATCACGTAATGGATGATTTGGAAATAAATAACGCGCATCGCAACACAATACACGAATACTTATACTAAATCAAAACTATTACAACAACTCAAAGCTATTACCAAACGATCATGACTTTCCGTATGCACAATATGGCGACAACAGAAAACAAAGAATAGCTGTAAAGTGGCATTATCTCACCTGAGACAACTCTTGATTCGTCTGCTTGAAGTTCTTCTTACTTAAATTTACAACGAGATAATTGATTTGCGATAAGCTAAACGTTAAAGGGTCCAGGTTCATAGTTCCATTAATGCAAAAACGAAAGCTTCAAACACGTTTGAAGCTTTCTCGATTTTTGACGGATTACTACAGTAAACTTGTGTTCTTTTACAGTTTTTTTGCGAAATAACAATAAGCCTAAGGCCAACATCACCAATTCTATTGTTCACTTCATTAACATAATTTTAACACCCTACACTGCAATTTGTAACTTGGAAAAATCAGCACACGATGACGAAGGCACTCGCTCGCTTGCTCCATGCTCGCTCGCGATCACAACGCACGGCACAGTATCAATTTTATAATGGCAACATAATCGATCTACATAATGTTGCCAGTTTTATAGCAAGACAAAGGTCCTTCCGGTACTTCCTTTCACTAAGAAATCTTTTTACATCTAATAAATTAATAAGTAATACCAGATTTTCAAATTCTATCGTGCAATCACATAATACAATATTCCGAGCTTCGTTTCATATTTTTACTGTAATATAGTTTGATATGAATAAAAAGCATGTAATCACATACCTAGTACTATTTATTATAATAGCAATTCTGATAAACAGTGCCACCTCGCAGAAAGACTGGAAACTTGGTAGGTATAAAATTCGCGCAAGAAAATACTTATTGCTTTTATCCGCAATGCAATGAGTCGCAATAAACTATCAGTACTATTTTCGAATATTAAGCTGAAACAGTGAAACAAAAATAAGCTACCCAATATTCTTAACACCAGCTTTTTGTCTATATGGTTTTTGTTAACAAATATGATTGCATTTTCTAATTACGAATTATATTTATATACTAGCTTCCGCTCGCGGCTTCACCCACGTGGTTTACGAACCCGTACATTTTTCCGGGATAAAAAGTAGCCTATGTGCTATTCCAGACTATAATCTATCTCTGTGCCATATTTCATCCAGATCCGTTCGGCTGTTCTGGCGTGAAAGAGTAACAAAGATCCATCCATCCATCCTCACAAACTTTCGCATTTATAATATTATATATATAGTAGGATTGCTAATACTAGTTAGATATTTCTCATACCTGCTAAATACACTTAGAGGTTCTTTATGTAATTAATTTATGTATTTTTTTATTATTCTAAACTGTCCCACTGCTGGGTAAAGGCCTCCCCCAAATTCTTCCACTCATCTCTATCCTGCGCTGCCTTGAACCAGCTTCTCTGATACGCGTCTATGTAGGTCATCGTGCCACCCGCGGCATTATGTATTAGAGACGGCGCCTTTAATACATAATTTACGTATTAAATCAATTACAATCATAAATATTTATATTATTTTTTATTTTTTACGCGTCCTAAAAATAATAAATGCAATTATTATTAATTAATAATACAACTTTTAAGTTGTATCTTAATTTCGCATTATTATTGAGCATTTTAATGTCACAATGTTAGTACTGACACTACAAATATCAAAGACGCGGTTCAAAAATGTGCTTAATCGTTTGTTAAAAACCAAAAACATAAAGATTTATTCTGAACATCTCTATTAAATAGGTCAAACTTGGAGGAAATACATATATTCTATACTTAATTTATCCTATCGCAGGCAACTGTTGCTGGACTTGCTGGAAATATGCCTTATCCTAGCGAGTTTATAGCAAGTTTACGACACTGACCCTTAGAGTAATAACGCGAATAGGTTTTAGTCTGTATTTGTGTCTGGTAATCGATTTCTTACTTAAAAAACAGGATACCAAAGTAAATCAAAACGAATTAAAAAAAATTGTATAAATAGAAATGTCAAACAAAAGTCAACATAAAGTGTCAATTAATATCGATTCCAGACTCGGCACTTGGTATTAGGTTAGTTTTTCCATATTTTTTTAGAAATGATTCTATTACTCTCATTTGTAGCCTAGAAAATAGACTACCCCTTTCATATTTAAGCTATTCGTGATCAATAATCCCTTCTCTTGTGATTTATCCGCTCAAATTTCTGGTATTATTGTTTTCCTTTCATGCTAGTATTTAAGCCATTTTCTTTCGATTTGTGTGTTATACTGTGTTTTTATGTTGTTTTTGAAAGATTTACTTTGATAAAGAAGATGTTCTGTTTAGCCCCTGATACTTATTCCATATTATGATCTCGTTATGTAACATACTTAGATACTAAGGTTTGGCCATTACTACGACTGATTTTTTTAGTCATAAAACAGTGCAAATTGAAATCCAGAAAATAATAAAGATTCTAACAATTTCATGTAACTGAACTTTGTGCATGCATTTTTTTTTTGTAATATTTTTTTATTCTTTTTGTCTTGGTTGTCAAAAACAATAAAAAATATTAATACATGCAACAAGAGCAGGTTCTTGTTGTATGTTAGTACATCTATTCATAGAAATATGCCTTTTTTTCTTCTGAACTATTATTACTTTATTAGTGTGATTTGGAACATAAATAACCAGTCATAATGGACTGCAATCCCTGAAAATTAAGTAAAGGTGCCACTGCAAACACCAGGCATATGTAATTTTTTCATTCTTTTCACTAACTATCACAGTGTCTTTTTCAACCATGACATTGGCAAAATCATTGAATAACGATGGAGCCATAAACATAAGCTGGAAGTGGAAGTAAAAGTGAAATAAAATTCTAGCCTTATTAGATGAATTCGTATTGTGTGCAGTTCTTGGAGTTAACATCTGGACTAGGGGGCTATTTAGAATTCCATCAACTCCCCACATTGAAGATTGGATTAAAGACACCGTTTGGTGTACCAAATAGTGCCATACAATCTATTAATAATTATTGTGACTGAGAGTACAATAGCTAAGTATAGCTATCTATGATTATTTCTGATAATCATAGATAGCTATAAAACAGGCTCTGTTTGTGCCTATGCAATTATTTTGAGCTCATCGTCATAAGCTAACTAGTTACCTCAGATATCACCCAAAAATTAGTATAGTCATTGAATGTAGTTATCTTAAGCGGTTCACTTAGCCTAGCACATCAGTGTAGCCTAGACAATATTCACTTGTGTTTTGAAGACATTATAGACATTGGACATGAATGTCAAGGAAAAGGACAAAATGTTGGTCCAAAATATTTTTTTTATTTTATGCTTAGTGTTTTCACACTGTGAAGAGTACCCTAGATCTTATTACATTGTCTGTGATGTTTTTACCCATCATTATGTTGCAGCAAACTTTGTTTCATATACACACATGTACATGGTTCCATCGACTACTGCAATAGGGTAATATTATATGGATAGCCCTACAAATATGTGTGTAAGATAAATTAATGTTCATTGATATTTCTATTATTGATCATAGGTTTATGGCGGTGACAACATTCATCCGCCGCAACCTGGTGAGCATAACATTCCCAGTTTTCACTGCTACTTTAATTTGGCTTGACTGGAGTCACACCAGGAAGTGGAAGTCACAACAGAAGCTACAGAAATAAGATGGCTATCTTCGGTATCACTCTTCGCTATGTTTGGATGGTTGTTCCAATAGGAGGGTACATGGTCGGCAAGTATTTGGATGACCAGGAAACACTGAGGATGACAAACTTCAGGGACAAGTCCTCTCTCTATGGAGGCAGGCTCAAGGAAGGAGACCCACCATCATGGCCTTGAAGTTATTAAGAATGAGTAGTAATTATGTCTCAGTTGTAATAAAATAGCATTATTGATTATATGTGGTGTTTGTTTTATAACCATCAATTTAGACCCCCAGCCTTCCCTATTATGTTGAATTAATGTTCACGAATGTTGTGGTTTTCTAACTGTCCATTAAATGACATTGTAATAATTTATTATAATGTCACGTAAGGCTGGTAAAGTGAAGACTCGAGTTATTAAACCTAAAAACTTTTTTTTTTTCATTGGCTTTGTCGCTTATCTACCATATGGCCCATCTACACACTTTATGTTTAGTAATATCCCAAGATTTTTACGAATTTTAAGATAATTTCGGCAAAGGCATTTTATTATCTTGCTTAATTGAAACTCACGAATTTTCGCAGTTAAGTACGTACTTTTCGTTGGGTAGGCGGCAGGAACAACAAATAATAATTTGGATCTTGGTTGAAAAGAATCGAAGCGATTAGCTTTTTGCCCTACGTGTCGTGAGTTCGATTCCTGCAGCGAATTATTATGGTTAACCGATAGTTTTTACAGGTCTGGGTGTATGTGAATGTATATTTGCAAATTATAATAGGAAATAAGAGAAATCCTAGGGTGAGGGAACGTTTTAAGAAAATTAAAAGTAGGTCTGTGCGGATACACGAAATTGTTGGAATGGGACCTCTACTCAGTGTGGCGTGAAGATCGTCGAAGTCTTTTCGGTGAGTTTTACTAAAAGATGCTTGTTGCATAGATATTTTTCTTTTTAATGCACCCGAGAGACACGTAAAGTTATAACAAGCAAAGTTAACGACGTGAAACGGTTCGCTAATAAACGACGCATCGCGTCACCGAACACGTGCCTAGAGGCTGGTGGTGCCTATTATTTCCCGCTCTCCTGTGCCCATGCCTGCACGGGATGGCTGGGTGCTGACTTAGTGTCCAATGAAGGTTGATTGAGATTGAGAAGGCCGAAGGCTTAAAAACCCTTAGAAATTCAAGATTAATGTCGTTAAGTACCTACCTAGGTTTAAATTGTTTTGTATTGATTGGCGATGGCGCTGGCCGGCCGGCGCAAGACCACAACGCAGTGTGGCCCTCGCGCGTTGCCACATCCATTGTGGTCGCTCATTCGTAACAGTTCGTTCAATTTCGGCGCTTGCTAGAAACCTTCGGACTCGTCCAAAACTTCGTCCCATTTTGGCCGAAGGCGAAGGTTTCGCCTGACGAGGTGTTTTTGACCGAAAGTGGCCAAGTCGAAGCCAAAGCTTCGGTCGGCAACTAGTGCTAACGAACATACCCATTTGGTCTCTCATTTGCAACTATGCTGAATGCGTCTATTTCTCGTGGATTGTACCCGGCTAGTCCAGGGTAAATAGGTATACCCCCCGTATAAAATGAAACACAATATCTTTTATTACAATTTAATAATTACAAACTCTTCTTTGCCATGGAATACCACACTATGAGGAAGGGAGCCCACAAGCCAACTCCGAAAAAGACAGCGAAGAACACAGTTGCGACGTACCTGTACATAGATATTAGGTAAATTAAGGAACAGGGTACCCAATGAATGTTATTTTGGAAGAATGGTTGTTTTTTTTCTAAGTTTAGGATTATGAGGTGCTCAGCCTTCAAAGTAATTTTTCATGACTTATAACGGCATCGGCGTGCTTTAGGTATACCAGCACAACAGCAAACCTTTGTCTAACTCTTCGAGGAATACAGGCGTGATGTTATGTTTATTATTGTTTCTGAACCGATGAAGTGTATTAATAAATAATAATAAATTCAGCACAGTACTGACCCACAGCTGGATAAGGTACTTGTTTTCATAGTGAGAAGGGTTACGCCTGGTACGGTTTGGCGGACTTCACCTTCACCGTTAACGCAAGCAATAGGTAGGTAATCAAATTGTGAAATCAATTTAACTCTTAATTTGGCAAGAGAAAAAATTATGAAAAATTATGTTGTGGCACGTCCTTCCTCCTCAGCGGCGACATACCAGGTAAGAGCACGCGCATCTTGCTCGTAATTTTATATAGTTTACAAATAAACTATTGGAATTAAAATAAATAAAATATAGTTAAAAAATTGCTGTATATTTTTTCAATGTTGATGTTCAGTTATTGCACACTATCGAATTAAGGGTTAATCAAATCGCAAAGTGAAAAGTACGGTCGGCGTTGAAAGCAGACTTCCTTATCGAATAAAAGATAAGACATCCGTTAAGCTATCACTACTTATGAATGTGAAATTAGTTATGTTTCTAATTTAATTGAAAGAACTGAAATTTATCGAGATACTCCGTTGAAAAACAGTCGTCCGTATTGGTTAAGAACAAAAGACTGTTGAAGTAGAAAATACGAAAATAAAAATTGAGACCCAGGAAGTACGTAAGTAATAGTAATAGCTTTGTGAATGTACCTACGCCATCAACCGCAGCTGTTACCTGGATTTAGGTGCTATACTTAGTTTATTCGAGACTATAAACCGAAACTGAAATAAATAAAACTGCATTTTACAAAACAATTCCACTAACCGGTTAGGTATTGAGAAGGGCAAATTGTCAAAGGGTTGAGGAGGTCCTTCCATATGATGTGCACCATATTTTTGAACTCGTAAATGTGTTTGTACATTATTCAACAACATAGACCTTGCACACGAAGTGCCTAAAATTAAAGATCGTAAACCAATCATATTGTATATTTTATAAATGTATAATATATACCTTCTCAGATTAGCGCTGACGTTGATATGTTCAAATAAATTCTTTGCTAATGAATGTTATTGACGCAAAAATTGATGGTCTTTTGTTTCAAATTATTCGAATAAGCCTTGTCTTACCAGATCTAGAAAAACAAACAGTAGCTATGAAGGTATTTATAAATCGTAATAAATACTTTAGATCAGACAAATTCAAATATGAAGACAGAAATTAATTAGGTATAGTTTCTGATCAAAATGCTGTAATCCAAAAATAATTCTGTTTGCTGTTAGGGCTAAGTTTCAATACCAGTAAAAAAAAAAACTGACGTCTAGGTGTTGATGGTTGAAGGATGGGATCTGGGATGGTACCATTGTTATGTCAAAATGTCAGTTTTGGACTAACCTTACTCCCTGAAATAGAAAAATGACTTTGTAAACTACTGCGAATTTTATGAAAATTAATAAAAAACAAATGCGCATATCTTAAAAATGCTATCAATTAAACGATTGCCGGCATTATCTGCATCAAAAATACGGCCTAAAATTAACTTTTTGCTTAGAAATGGTATTGTTGAGAGGCATATAAATAAACATTGCCAGAATGGTTTAGTGAAATTGTGTAGATCTTTCTCTGTGCTACACAATTTGACAAGTAAATCAAAAAACCCGGTGAGTACAAGCTAATAAATACCTTACCCAATTATTTTCGTGCTTTCCTGCTTTTACTTAGATCGATTCCGATGTGAAAAAACCTAATTAAAAAGACGTTACCTAACGAAACAAAGTTGTGAGTATTTCTCATGAAAAGCAGCTTCAATATAATTCTTGTAAATATATATTTATTTGTCTTTATACATCATTTATGATGTATGACATTCTTGAACTTTATCTGTCATACAATATTCATACACAATGTAATAGACATGACAGTGTATTAATCTTGATAGTGATTATTAGAATTACATCTAAAAGTAACAAAATAAACTAAAAGACTAAATAACTGAATGAAAAGTTTTAATGTTGTACTAAAATATATCATTTTTTATTAAGTTCTACTGAAATAAAATATTATGAAATATTATCTGTTGTGATGAAATAGAGAGATATAAAAATAAGAGCACTATAAAATTGTTACCACACAGTGAAATTGTGAAGAAAATATGTTGGTGCTGAAACTTCATCTTTTCATGAAGGAATTAAAGAATTATAGATTAATATTTATAAATGTTTTAATTTCATTCGCATTTTATTTTAATGTGATCTGATTGAAGAAAAATTGTAGTATGTTATAATTTGTCAGGCACATGTGAATTGGTCACAAAGGAGGATAAATTATCCAGTCAGCAATATTTGAAAGGATGGACTGCTCAGGGTGTGAAAGGAATAAAATATTGTTATTGTTGTGGCAGATTATTCTGATATATAGGATAGGTGACTGTCATTTTCAACTTGTCATTGTTGTGGATGCAAGGAATGAGCCTCCACTAGAGAAAAACCCTGAGAATACCCTAAGTCAGCCTCGATACTGCTATAGTCGAATGGCTTTCTAATTGTTCCGTAATTTTGACCAATTCTATCTAAAATGTTATGCTGGCTTACCGGTAAAAGTTGTGGATGGTTATGTAACCAGCTGAGTAGAGATTTATTTCATACAAAAAATTAAACAACCATTAGCTAAATTGTGTTTTGTCTACTTCTCACTGATATGAAATATGACAAGCCAAAATAAAATTACAGCTTGCAACTGACATTGGTTTTTTAAACAATGTGTTTTTAAAATTCAAATGACACTTTATGTTTTTCATATTTATTTGTTCTCAGCAACTCCGTCAATTCAATGCCGAATACAAGGCAGTGTGTGCCCTTCTGAAGAGATCCGATTTACCAAGTGTTAGTTCCATCTTCCACAATAATATCAATTTCCGGGGATTCCATACATCTTCACCAAATAATAATGGACCAAATGACAGGGATAATAAAGATAAGGTAGTTTTATTTATATATCAAAATAATACAAAATCTTTGTTTGCAATATAATTGTTGGTATAAGTGAAGTTGTGTACAATTTTTTATGCATTGTCCTCACTTAATTGATATATTTTGCTTGAATAGTAAATAAAAGCATTGTGAAGGAAATGTCCTGAGCTACAATAAAAAATTCTTAGACATGTGTCATATTATGCCTCTATTGTCAACTGTGGATTTCAGACTGTTCTAGAGTACCAGCGATGGAACATAACCTATGTCTTATATTTCAGGATGATAAGGACAAAAAGAAAAAGAATGAAGAAATGTCATCGCTGATGATGAAAGCAGCCTTCTGGATGTTCACAACATGTATTCTTATCATTATGAGCTCCTTTATTGTACCTGGAGACAACACTCAGAATGAGGTATAGTCTCATATCATTTGTATTAAGATTAACTGTAAGCATGTTATATGATAAGCAAGTCTACTTTAACAAATATTTGTTCTCCTTTCAGATGATACGCTATGTATCATGGAATGAATTTGTTTACTCTATGCTGTCCAAAGGTGAAGTGGAGGAGTTAATTGTGAGACCTGACCTGGAAGTAGTCACTATCATACTTCACGAAGGTGCCATTATCAAGGGGAAACGGGTAATACTTATACACATTAAACAATAAAAGAGACGCAATCAACCTATAATTCTATTATTTTGTTTTTCTGATTGTTTGTGAGTTTGAGGTAATTTTATGAACTGCAAAAATGATTTCGGGTATTATATCACTGTCGTTATAATTTCGCATTGGCAGGCTATATTTTGTTTTGTAAATCAATGTCTAAGAGATACCACCTGTTAATAAAGTTTAATTGTAATATAACACAAAATCTTTAATATAATATGTTGACCACAGGAATCTAAATAATCTTTAAGTCAATAGAAATGTTATTTAGATATATTGCGACTGGCCCCCAGATTACGTAATCTGGAGGAGTCTGTTGCTAAATAAACATGCTATTCCATACTCTCTTATGAAAAATATATGTTTAAGCGAAAAAGAGATACATTGTTTGGTGGTCGTTGTGGCTGTAAGATTTGAGATTTGTCATAAATAAATAAATAAATAAATAAATAATTTACGCATTGACAGCAAAAAGTTCACGTAGCTCTATCAAGTGGAGCTTCTGACTTATTATTTAGATTTCTGTGATGCTGACCAAGCTTTAATTTGTCCGATTTAGGTCAGTCTAGTGAATAATCGTAATTTATATAATGTAAATGGATTTCTCATTTCCGTTTTTCAGTCGACTCATCGCGTGTACCACATGAATGTTGGTGATATCCATCGTTTCGAGGAGAAACTCAGGGCGATCGAAAAGAATTTGGGTGTCAAAGAAGGTAAATCTTTAAGAAATATATAAACGAACTATGACTACAATTCCAAATGAATGAATATGCTCGAATTATGGATTGGAAGGTATTGATGTGTAAAGAACGCTCACTCGTCCAGAAATGGCCTCGGTAAATGCAATTGAGCATTCCAGATTGATCAATCGATCGATTAACAATTCTCATTCTGGAAAGAACCCGATGGAACAGTGGGTTTGATTATTTTCATTCATTATTACTCCGATGCAGGTGTGCGCGTGTTATACGACAGAAACGGCAGCGTAGCCGGCAAGGTGATCACGACGCTGCTGATTGCTGCCGTCATCTTATCTTTCCTCTACTCCACCAAGTCCATGAGGATGAACATCAACCTTGGAGGGTTTGTAAGTACTGCCTGCTTTTATAACCTCAAGTTATACTTCTGGGGGCTAAATAAATTAATCATAATATGACTCTTAATATAATTCGCGTAAAGTTAATATTCAGCAGTCTAGTATACACGGACTGATATATATATGACAAGTCCATATCTAATGTGGGAGTAAATAAGCTAGTTATTCGATCCACCCCAGTTCCTCGAGAAATGCCAGCAGATGCCTGACGTTGCCGGCAATGTCTCGGAGGGTACTAGCTTTTCCGAAGTACTTGGCCCTGTATGTGGTGACCTCCGGACAGTACGTGGGCTGCCGTTTCTTCCGCCCCCATGTATGCTTTACACAGAGAGCTGTCCGTGACTGTACGAAGTTGTTGCTTCGACAGATGGAGTAATATCAATCAAGATTCATACATGAATAACGTAATGTGAATGTATTTAGATCGTGCAAGTGCTATAAAACATAGCATAGGTCATCATCATCATTTGAAAATACACCTGTATTTTCAGATCTCCAAAATCTGTAATTTTTTTTTAATATTTTCTATATACCTAAATTTTTCTTCTTGCAAACCTGGAAGCAAACGGTATGTTTCATTAACATTTTTAGTTTTGAGGGTACTGACTCACGGTTTTTTGTTTGAATGTTCCAATCAAAGTCAGTCAGTTTTTGACGTTGCACTCTTACAAAGAAACGTTTCTTTCCGAGGAACATTCAAACAAAAAACCGTATTTAACGCAACATTAAGAACGTGTGTTGCGGCGACCACACATTCTTAATATAAAAAAAAAAACGTAGTATTTTTGTTAACATTTCAGAGTCAACTGGGCCGTGCTAAGTTCACTCTGGTGGATTCAATGAGCGGTCAAGGCAAAGGTGTGAAGTTTGCAGACGTGGCCGGTCTGAAGGAGGCTAAGATCGAAGTCATGGAGTTTGTCGACTACCTCAAGAGACCAGAACATTATAAAAGTTTGGGAGCTAGGGTAAACAAACAGAAAATCACAGCTTGTACTTTTGTTTGGAGCATGGACGATCATTAAAAACTTTTTGTTACCGTAGCCGCATCTGTAAAGACTGGGAGCTGACTCCAACGTAGATGGGAAAAGCCTAGGCAGGTGATAGGTTTAAGTGTTTCAATTGGTATAGAAATTATTTGCTGTCCTTTTAGGTTCCAAAAGGTGCACTTTTATTGGGTCCTCCGGGGTGCGGCAAGACATTGCTGGCGAAGGCAGTTGCATCTGAAGCCAATGTCCCGTTCCTTTCGATGAATGGATCTGAGTTTATCGAGATGATTGGAGGTCTTGGAGCCGCCAGAGTCAGGTAATCAAATAACCAAGTTTACAAAACCGAAATTAAGGAAGAGTGAAATTTTTTGTAGACAACATTATAACCACTTCTTCTGTTGTGTCAACATGAGTAATTACATGACATTCGCTCATGCCGTAATGTTCCTGTATCGAGGTTGATTGCTCCAGAGCAATCCCCAGGTGCGCCAGACGATCTGAGGTATTTTCAATATTATTAACATTTATATGCGGCATGAAAGGTATCTTCTTAGTCACTCTGTTCCAGAACGCCAATTTACCGAAAATATGAATACCAAATCATGGGCCATCTAGATGGAGGTGATTCGTAATATTTGATGTTGACCGTCAGTCGCCCGCAAAATTGATATAGGGCCCACCCTCACACTTATGCTTGTCGTCTACGCTGTTGCCGGGCGCGAGAGAGTGGGGAAGTGGGAGTCCAAGCGACATTTGTTGTCGAGTAGCATTCGTCGAAAATAAAAGTGATATTATTCATGTGTTTTTAGGGACTTATTCAAGGAAGCGGTTTCTCGCGCCCCCTGCATCATCTACATCGATGAGATGGACGCTGTGGGGCGGGCCAGGTCCTCGGGTCCCACTTCTTTCGGGCCAGGAGGTGGCGAAGGAGAGCAGACCCTGAACCAGCTGCTGGTGGAGATGGATGGCATGAAGAGTCGCGAGGGTGTGGTGGTGCTAGCGTCTACTAATAGAGCCGATGTGCTTGATAAGGTGAGTCTATTCGAGGTTGTCATTCGGCGAGATCGCTGTATTCACAATGGGATACGCATTGAAAATTCTTGAATTGTTAAAATGAAATTGAAAGCGAATTATGATGTATAACGGAAATTGGGAGCAAAGTCTTCCAAAATATTTAGTTTCTTCTAACATGCGAGGACTTGCGCCCGAGCAAGTTTTGTTTTCACATAAGACTGATTTATATGTCTCTCAGGCACTTCTGCGTCCCGGACGTTTCGATCGTCACATCCTGATCGATTTGCCGACATTGTCAGAACGCGAGGAAATATTCAACCGGCATCTCAAAAATATTGTTCTCGAAAAGCTGCCTGACTATTATGTGAGAAGGTAAGGTTGTTCAGCAAATATATTTGATAGCGTTTTATCATCATCACTATCCACAGCCTGACTTTGCTCACTGCTGGGCGTAGGCCTATAGATATAGCGGTATAGGGTTTAATTATTGTTATAACATAACAGCGTCACGCCTGTTTTTCTCGAAGAGGTAGAGGTTTACTATTGTACACCCACATTAAATTCGTTATTAAGTCCCATGTAATAGGGAGCAAACATATTGCCATCTACCGGGCACATTTCGAGACTGTGCTGTTACTGAGAATTTTATTACATAAAAACCCAATATCATAACGGTCAGCAGTCGATCACCACTGGACCCATGAGGCAGTCAAATTATATATTTTGATAATTCCTATAATATTATATATTATGTTACAATTCTCAGGCTCGCGTACTTAACCCCTGGGTTCAGTGGCGCAGACATAGCGAACGTGTGCAACGAAGCTGCTTTACACGCGGCCAGACACAAGCAGAACATCGTCCGGGCTGCCGACTTAGAGTACGCCGTCGAGAGGGTAGTAGGTACGTACGCATCTGCGTGTCAATTATAATTATGATCTGCAACTTCACTAGCTTGGTTGGTTATTGAGCGGTTTATTGTAGCTACTAATATAATATAAACAATATACATTCTAATATCTTTTTATCTTTCAGTACTACACTTCGTTTCATTGGGGCTATACTTAGTATATATATAATATATAACAATTTATACTAGCTGGAATAATTCGCAGAATATTAATATATTTTACACTTAAGATTTTCACCGTCAAACGTATATTTCACAAGAACTCAAATTGTGTTATTACCCATTTTTAAGTTCTTGTTGCTTTCATAAAATATGCCAGCCTTTCTGGTTATGGCTATCACTCATATACAACCTCTACATTAGCACAGACTGGTCTCCATAGATCAGACTGTAGGTTGGCAGATTAGTACTAGAAAAACATAAATTCTTATCAGAAATGTCTTAAACCAGACAGACCGATGGCAGCCCAACCCCAAATCGATTATTACTAGACCAGAAAACCTAACCTAAGCTTGACTAATTACAAACAATTATAGCCAATGTACATTAACTGTATTTTCCATAAATTTAATCTCATAGAATTTTTGGGTCAATGTGCGCATTGTTATTGCTTTCTAACTACAGATTTGTCTGCTCAAGCACTAAAAGGTAAAAAAAATGTATCGATTACCGGCTATAAGTTAATATTTTATAGGTGGTACTGAAAAACGCAGTCATGCGATGTCACCGGCGGAGAAGAAAGTTGTGGCGTACCATGAGGCTGGGCATGCGCTGACTGGATGGCTGTTGGAGCACACGGAGGCCCTGCTCAAGGTCACCATCGTGCCGCGCACTAACAAGGCCCTGGGATTCGCACAGTATTCGTCGTCTGATCAGAAACTATATAACAAGGAGGAGGTAAGATTTGAATCATTTTTATTAAAAAAAAAAAAAACTTTATTCTTGATTATCTTCCGTCCGCGTGGATTACGAACCCGTGTATTTTGGCACGTAACCCTTTTTTTTTAAAATAAATGTAACCTAAGTTATTCCTTATAACATCAGCTATCTGCTCTGAGTGAAACTCCCGTCAAAATTGGTCTAGCCGTTTCGGAGATTAGCCGGACCAAACAGATAGAAAGACACAAATTTAAAAAATTGTTTTTTTTTTTTTTTAAATACCTTATATATTTTCAGATGTAGTAAAAAGCTGTTATTTTGACATTACAAACCGACATTTCAATTTTATTTATTTGTATAGATAGTGTTTTATACCATACTATTATTAATGCGAAAGTAACTCTGTCTGTCTATTACCTCATGACCACTAAATCACTGAACCGATCGTTATAAAATTTAACAAACAAACTAGCCTGGGTCCTGGAAAAGGACATAGGCTTATACCTATTTAATATGAAGTCGCGGGCAACAGCTAGTAATTAATATATTCGGGTATACTAATTACATATGATAAGAGAAGTAAAACAATATGATCAATGGTAATGTAATCTGTTGCCAGTTATTTGACCGCATGTGCATGGCACTGGGCGGGCGCGCGGCTGAAGCCATCATCTTCAACTCTATCACCAGCGGCGCGCAGAATGACCTGGAGAAAGTCACCAAGATCGCTTACGCACAGGTATCATGGGGTTTTGTACGAGGTTTCCTAGATCTCGACCATAGTACAGTCATACGAGCGCGCGCGTCTACGATATGAGTGCACTTATAAGCGCGCGCATGTTTTTTTTTAGAAATTTTTGGCTAAACTGTAACGATGATCGAGGTCAATAAAAACTCGTATAAACTCCTAGAGAATAATGCCAGCAGTTTAGCAGTTGCTACAAGCGAAAGTTAATCATATTTTTTCTATACTAAAGTTTAAAATATACCTATCCTACCTATATCTGGAAATACAATTATTTACTCAGCAATTGCGAGTTTTTGTGACTGTTTAGTCGCGCTATTTATATCTATATCATCAATGAACTGACAATTTATTCGTTCAGGTCCGCGTGTACGGCATGTGCGCGGCAGTGGGACTGCTATCCTTCCCGAACATCAAGGAGCACGGCAAGAGCCCTTACAGCCGGATGCTCAAGAACCTCATCGATCTCGAAGCAAGGAAACTTATCGCCCACGCTTATTATAAGACGGAAAAACTGCTCATAGACAATGAGGACAAACTCAAATTGGTTAGTATTATTGGACGTTGACGATTGTAGGTTAGCTCGATTGAAGCAATACTACAATGAAATATTAGACGTGAGCGAATTATCATATTCTAAATCATAAAGATTGCCATTTTCCAAAAAATAAAAATGGAATTTTGAAAAAAAAAAATTAACTTCGTAATGTTTTAAGTTTTATCTGGAGACAAACTTTTTAATTTACAAGTTTGATACTCAATAACGCCGTTCTGGCCAAACAGGAGGCACCTAAGTGCATATTTGCGCTCACATTATTTTTATACACATGGCTGAGATCGCAGAAAAATCGTAGCAGACCTCCAGGTTTTAACTAATGTATTAATCTCCATTACAGTTGGCCGAAGAACTCTTGAAAAAAGAAACGTTAAACTACAAAGACGTTGAACGTATACTAGGCCCCCCGCCGTTCCCTCGCAAGAAGTTCATTGACCCCGTAGAGTTTGAGGCCAGTCTGAAGAACATGGAAAACGTGGTGGCTCCTGATGACAAGCCCGTCGGGGCTCCATCAGCGAAGTCCGAAACACAGAACCCCGTCTAACTGTATATAAGTAGTGTACATTGTTTTAAGTTACAGAAATAAATTAAATCATGTTATTAGAATTTACTGGATTTTCGTAATTTCTATTTGAAGCCTAATGGGGGGTTCCACGCTTGTTTTCCATGCAGGAGGATCTACGTTTGCACCTACACTCGTTTTGTTTAGGTATTTAAGTAAAGGTAAACAATATTGATGTGACTTTTTACACAAACATATATTTAAAAATAAACTACTGCTTAAATCCTAGATTCAATCGATTTGGTAATCGTTATTGTTGTTTTACATTTGGTTTTTAGTAGCGTTTTATTTTTAAACTGAGTTTTTAAACAAAAAATATTAAAAAGACACATCAAGATTGTTTACCTTTAGTTAAATACCTAAACAAATCGAGTATCGATGCAACACTGACTTTTCGAGTTCATGTGCGCACCTGAGACGACTTCATGAAGTTATCGTTTGTTTGTGTAGCTCACCAAACCGCACTACCATCCTGCTCTGACCTTTCTCTTTATCATTTTATGTGGATTGGTGTGCAAATATCTGGAAGCCTTTTTTTTTTTTTTTTTTTTTTTTTTTTGGGTGGGAAATCATCCAATGACCCCCCTCCGCCCTGGGCAAGAGCGAAGGGATGTGTCAGACTCTTACTGACTAAAACCCACCCGTGTCCCCATGATCGCCCTTGGTGTACCGGGGCCGCGATATCTGTTATATTGGCTCGCAGCCCCGGCAGGCGTTGGCCCGCCCTTAGCCCAGGCGGGCCCCACGACTGTTGCTGACTTCACTTTGTTAACGGGGGGGCGCGTGGAACACTACGCTGCCCCCCCCCGTCTCGGGCCTTTCTCTGGTCGGGCGACGGACGGCCCAAGTCCGCCGCCCGCAGGCCCTCCTCTATGGTGGCTGGAGATCGTCGCGCGCCTCGCGGCGTCGACGAGCCGGGCGTCCCCTTCGGCGGCCTCCTGGGCGTCGCCAGTCTACCTCCTCCTTGGCGGCCATGACCGCCTCACAGAAGGAGGCGACGGCCGCCCATGCGCTCTCGCTCCGAACCATGGATCTCACCAAGGTCGGGAGCGAGAGGTCGCCGCCGATCTCCTCTACGAGGACACGGCGCATCGGCTCCCATGCCGGGCACACCTCCACCGTGTGCTGCACCGTGTCCTCCGGGGCGTCCTCGCAGTGTAGACACCCCGGTGTGTCGATCCGCCTGATTCTGTGCAGGTACCTCCCAAAGCAGCCGTGCTTGGTGAGGACCTGCGTCAGGCGGAAGGTGAGGACGCCATGGCGCCTCTCCAGCCACTCTCTAAAGACGGGTCTTACCGCCTCGATCGAGGCGTGCCCTGCGCGCGGTTGCCACAGCCGCCGCTCCCATGCCGCCATGAGATCGCGCCGGAGCTCCGTCCTCATCGCAACAACTTGTCGCGGCATTGGACTCGAGCCCCGGCTCAATTCCTCGCGGCGCCAGACATACAGCACCGCGAGGACCTCCGCCTCAAGATCCCACGGCGGCGTTCCGGCAAGGAGGCTCGCCGCCTCAAAGGAGACCGTGCGGTACCCGCGGATGATCCTGACGGCCATCACGCGCTGCGCTTTACGCAGACACGTAGCGTTGACGGCCGCCAGGCCCCGCTCGCCGCACCACACCGGCGCCCCATACAGCGCCATGGACCGCACGATCCCCGCGTAGAGCCTCCGGCAGGAGGCGTCTGGCCCCCCAATGTTGGGCAGCAGCCGCTTGAGCGCGGCCGCGGCCGTCACCAGCTTGGGAGCCAGACGTCGGAAGTGCTCCCGAAAGTTCCACCGGCTGTCGAGGACGAGTCCCAGGTACTTCATCGTCGACTCGACGCCGATGCGAACCCCTCCCACCATTATCGCGGATCCCGGAGGTGGCGCGTTCCGAGGGCCGTGGAACACCATGGCCTCGGTTTTGTGCAGCGCCACCTCGAGGCCCAGCTGCCGGATCCTCTCCACGACTGTGGCAACCACGTCTGCCGCTAATTCGGCCGCCGCCTGGTGCGTGCGTCCCCGCGCCAGGACCAGCGTGTCGTCAGCGTAACACATCACGCTGGCCCCGCCGGGGAGGGCACCTCGCAGCACCCAGTCGTAACCGATGTTCCACAGGAGCGGCCCCAGTACCGACCCCTGCGGAACACCGCACGACATCTCTCGTCGGCTCCAGAACTCCTGACCCGGGAATATGACGGCCCTGTCCGTCAAATAGGCCCCGATTACTCGACGGAGGTAGGTCGGCACTCGGTGGAACCTGAGTGCCTCCCTAATACAGCTCCAGGGCAGGGTGTTGAACGCATTGGCGATGTCTAGAGACACCGCCAAGACCACCCCCCCCCGACGCGTTTCCTCCGCCGCCACGGCTCCCACGCGCATGATGGCGTCCACCGTGGAGCGCCCCCGGCGGAAACCGAACTGGTTATCCGCCAGATCCGGCCCCCTCCTCGAAAGGTGGCCGACGAGGCGGTCAGCGATTACTCGCTCAAAGAGCTTGCCCACCTCGTCGAGCAACACAATGGGCCGGAATGCGGACGGAGAGTCCGCAGGGCGCCCAGGCTTCTTAATGAGGACCAGCTTCCCCGTTTTCCAACGGGTCGGAAACTGGCCCCTCTCCATGCATGCGCTAAGAAGCCTCTCCAATCGGGGCCCGAGAGCCCCTAAGGCCAGAACCCATGCTCGGCCAGGTATGCCGTCGGGTCCTGGGGCGGTATTTTTGGCTTTAAGCCTTTCAACCGCCGAATATCTGGAAGCCTGACGGTGGAAATTCGTCAATGACATCGACCGAGACCTCGCTGTCGTGACGACCCTGGAATCAAGTTGCTAAAAGTGCGATACAATATAGGCTAATAAAATATACCTATATACCTACATTCGGGCAGTTAGAGAAGTTGTCGCGTCAGCCTGCCTGCAGTCTGCACGCAGGTGGCGCGGCTTGTGATATTGGTTGCAATAAGAATGAGGTGTCTTGGTAGCAGTGCCGGATTAACCACGTAGCAAGAGTAGCAATTGCTACGGGCCCCGCGCCAAAGGGAGCCCCGCGTATCCAAATCCGAAGTTTATTAAGACATGGTATATTGATTTTACTTGATGTGACAAATACATGAAACGTTACACCTGTTTTGCGACTAAGACAATCCACGTCAGAAAATCAGTAACCAATTACTTGGTTGGCGAAAATAAAATACTAAATTTCATACGGCAAACGCAAAAGTTCTACAAAAAGTCGCTTTATATTTAAGAGCCTATTCCAAGGGCGCCTACATATAATTTGCTACGGGCCCCGCGCTTGCTTAATCCGGCACTGCTTGGTAGTTTTAACACTATTGGGATCTGAAAGGCCGCTCGAGATGAATCATTGTGATTCACTTCACAAATGTCAAAATATCCACCGAATTGTCGTAGTAAACCCTGGTGAAAGAACGGATGTATCACGAGAAAGTCGTGTTTTTTATACATAAGGTTCTAATTGGTCACCAAAATGTGAAGTATGTGACAAGATTGAGGATGTCGGTGTGCTCGGAACCAGAGAGAGAAAGAGTTGTCGATGCGTGAGAGAATTTCAATATAAATAAATATGATGTTGGGAGCCTAGGTCTAAAGTAACGAAATTCCTATTTAAAATGGTTGCTGCATCAACATTCTCCCCAGTAATAATATAATTATTTTTTCTATTAAATGTATTCGATTATGTTACGATAAGGCTGACTTAGGTACCTTTATAAGGAAGAAGCCTTGAAATAAGAACCAATTTAAAATAAAACAAAGTGTTCAAATACTTAATCATTCTTCACGAATGATTAAGTATTTGAACACTTTGTTATAATGAGCTTAGTTATATTGAGTTATAGTAAAAGGTAGGTACATTGAAAATAATTAATGTCAAACAAATTATTGTTGAATTAACCTTTTATTTTAAATTGGTTTTTATTTCAAGGTTTCTACCTTATAGAGGTACCTAAGTCAGCCTTATCGTAACATAAAGACCCATCGATTCGCAAACTCCTGGTATATTTTGTAGTCAGTGTCATCCCTGTTTGGAAGTGTGCCCGGGAAATGTTAATATATTCTCTTAGGACCTACCATTATCGGCTAAATGTCGGCGCAGAAGCTTAACCTCTGCCTAACCCATCGCTCACCAATCCTTTGGGAATACAGGCGTTATTTGAAACAAACCTTTTACGTCATTTGGCTGGTGGCGTGCCAACATTTATTTCTTTCGTTTCATCTTGGCAACGGTTTTGTTTGCGATATGTAATGACGAGTGATTTATATATTGCATATTAGTTCATTCAGGTTTTTGACAGGGCTTAAACGAATGTAGAAAAATTTGTGGTTATAATCATAGCCCTCACTTACCTAGAATATAAGCCTTGCCTTAAAATTTGTATATATATATGGCGTTTTCATACTTGCCAGGTGACATGATGAAAGCGGTCGTGGTACTAGTTGTTAAAAGTAGAACCGGCGATCTATCAGACAAGGAAAGCTATAGACCTATTTTCCTAGCAAACAGAGTTGCAAACTTACAAAGGTGTTTGACGGACCGCTCGAGACACATTTACATAACCATCTTATGCTAAACGACAATCGGTTCGCTCTCATCGGAAAGTGCAGTGTTATGTCTCAAGCAGGCTGTCATAGATCTAACAACTTCAATTTACGCTTGTGTCCCCGATTTGTCTAAACCTTTTGACTTGGTTTCCTACGACGTGCTATTGAGGAAGCTCGAAGCTAGCCTAGCCTTACGAGAGTTGCGAACTCAGACTATCTTCAAGGATTGGTATGGAAATCAGGTCAATAGTGTCAGTTGAGCTGGAGTATTTTCTGAGACCTATAAGTTAGAATGTGGGATCGTGGAATCATACTTACATGTTCACCTGCTCTCTTCAAACTTTATATGAAAGATGAATGTTCTGATAGACACACTCAGCAATCAACGTGTTGGTTGTCATTTAAGCGGAATCTGTGTCAATAATATAAGTTATACGAATGGTAATGTGCTGCTGAATGTGTCAGTTAGCTGGTTGGAAATTCTACGGTCATTGTTAACCATATATGAGCATTAGTAGTAGGTCTATAATATCAAAGAAGTCATTTCATTGTCAGTTGTCTTTGAGATAGAAGCAAGCCTATCTAAATGTATCGCTTAACAAATTGTACGGAGTTAGCCACTTGAAAGTATGGATCAATATAAATATCTCTCTCGGTCTTATTGTCACTTCGGACTTTAATGGCAATGTTGACTTCGAAAAAGAGCAAAGTGCTTTGTTAGTACCTACGGGTGAATATGATAGCACGCATGTTTTTACGTTGAAGGTACTGTAGAAGTTAAATGTACGCTTTTTAGTACGTACGTATGTTTGTCATACATCATTTTATACGTGTAGCATGTGGAAGAAGTATACGCAAGCGTCTTATGGGTCTCTTCGGGTTTCATACTTGCTTAATTCACTGTTGCCATTTACATTGCAATCAAATTGAATTGAATTTTGCAAGTATAGTATTAAATAAAACGGGGTAATTTGAGAAACACGCGTCTATTTGGGACTTTCATTTGTTTTTTGTTATTTGGTAATATAAATAAAAGCACTAAGATAATAGTATTTTAATAACTCCCGCGGTTCTCAAATTTACCTCGTTTTACTTACTACTATATCTACTGTAAACTTACAAAATTAATTATACAATTTGTTCTGTACTAAATACAATTTGTGTTGTCTGTTTCAGAAATAAAACAACGGTTCCTGTCACATCAAGTTTATTTCACGATCAAAAGGAGTAGACACATGGAGTAACATCGATCTTCGACAATAGTCACAGAGACAGTAGGTAGGTACGTAGAAGTTATGATAGTACTTACCTACCTTTAGAACTAGATGTAATACTACAATGTGCTCGATAACATACAAGTTGTTATTCCGACTATTACTTACAATAATCATGCTACTTGAATATCAATATCAAATTAATTTCCAGTCTTCATAATGTAATTAAACATTCAAGTCATTGCGGGACTCTTCCTCCCTTACAAATATATATATATAATATTACTAAAAAGGTGTAAATTCGAAAAAGGTTTAATACTCCTGCATTCCGTGATGGTCAACATTCGAAGCTCATTTTTGATGAAATTAAAAATACTTAAAATTTTAATAACATTCGAAACGAAATAAAAAAGAAAAAAACGAAATATATATAAAAACGAAACATATATAAAAAAACGAAATATATATAAAAAAAAACATTTATTTTTTAAATAAATTTTAAGTACGACATCCATTTCAACCTACACATGCGAGTTGTTAGATCGTCATCTTATTACCTATTTCATTATCATCATTATTGTGCATTGACATGTGGATTAAGAAAAAAATTTTAACAAATTCCTATTTTTCGTGTTAGTATTACATTAGTGTTTAATTTTGACATACATTTGAAATTATATTTTAAAAAGGTACTAAGCGTTTCAAATTAGAAAACATTTGGATGGGGGCCATATTTGTTACTAAGATCACGGTTAACAACAGTTGTTAATTTTTTACATTTTACTTTATAGGAGGCACATGAGTTTGAAGTCATCTGTTGATAAGAAGTCGCCTCCGCATATTTCATTCGGAATGAAGTCATTGAAGATGCGTTGCCGACCATAGCTTTTTATGCTGATAATTAGACCGTACATCCAAAATACCACCCTACGCATAAACATTATGGCGAGTGAAATAGGTAAGACTGTATTAAAGTGTTTGCAGTTTTTTTGTTTTTGCTCCCTGGCACATGTGTACACAATATGACCGCAGTCCAAATGTATTTTTAATTGAATAGATATATAGTAACAGATTGCAGATTGCTTTTCAAACATCAGTGGATTAAGTATAAGAATACATAAAGCAGGGTTTCCAGTACGTGTGATTTTAGATAGGTGGTTCACATTGAAAGTATACCTCTACGAACAATACGGCTACTGACATCTCTTGAAATATCTAACATTATTCATCTATGAATATTAATTACTGTAAATTATTGATATCAAAAGTGGTCTATATTGCCCCCAAGGGGTCGATGACAACCAACAAGGGGTCCATGTGAGCGGAAAAAAATTGGCAGTCTGTGAGATGTAAACGCGGGTCCACGATAGTTTGATTTCATTTAAGCTGGTCGCGACTTGAGTTTTGACTTTCCATTAATCAGTAAATAGATACATGAAAAATCTCAATCGACGAGGCCGATTATTTTAACTAACACATTAAAGATTAAAATTTATTATTCTTCTTTTTTATGTTTTTCTGTTCTTCATTACTGTTTCAAAAGTGAGATCAGTTCAACTGTCTAAAATTATATAAATAATTCCAGCCTGTTCAGCCAGTTGATCTGACTACTAAATGGCCAAAATAAATGTCAAGATTACATTAATTAATCGCATATTGGACACCCTACTTTAAAATTACAACAATTAAAAGTTGTTTACAGTTGAACCACAAAATACACATAGTTCTTCATATTTTCCATTCTTAGATATTTAATTACATACGCCTTGATATAATCTCAATCAAAGTAATACCAACACCATAAAGCTGAACTGAAGTTGAACTGTATACGAAGTGGAGAGGCCCCAGCTTCAATTGCAGCATCAAACAGATAGTATTCTATTCACGAGCGGTTATTCCATCGTTGAGGCCTAAGATACCGCCCACAACCGTTTTGAAACCGAGGCCTTCCGAAAAATACAATTATTTACTGATTACACTATCTATGTACTGGAAACAACATCTGACTATTTACGAAGGGACATTTATCTATTGTACTATAACCAGTTAATTTAAAAACATTAATAACTAATAACTTGAGACAATTATTCATAGCCATTTCGGCGTCAAAGACGATATAATTAAAAGATCTACCACATATAAATACCATAGGTACATCAAAATTCATTTTACTACTAGTTTGATGGTCCAATTCTGTAGCTCTTATAAATGTTCGTAGCCCACGGCTTTAGCTCTAATTGGGCAAGATGTTCTGGATCATCGACGAGTCATACATGTGCCAACTATTTATTCCATTAACTGTCTTAAATAACAATGGCTTAAAAGTGTATTATAAACACTGAATCTACATAATACATCAGAAACATTGAATTCCTCTAATAATATATAAATATAGAGAGAAATTATAACGTAAAATATTGAGCCCGATTTTAAAATTTCCATACTATATAGAGACAAGACTAGTTGAAATTGTCTGACTACTTTTTTAGACAAGCAGTTGACTTTGGGGCAATACCTTCCATATAATAGACATTCATATCTGAAATAGAGCTGACTCATTATAGTATGGAATAAAAAATAGTGTTGTGCACTTGAAAGTTCGAAGGAAGATCCCTTTGATTAATACTAGTGAAGTTATTATTGAGCACATATTTTTCCAAACTAAGAATATGTATTTACTTAAAAATAGGTACTAAGTATACATTGAGAAATAAGATTAGAAAACATATCCCGCTGTTGACACGTACGGGGATAATTTTTTTAAATATTAATTCTACCTCGCGATACTATTTAGCTCGTGTGAAAAGTGCATAAGGTCACGAAATGTGACCTTACAACAGTTTGTCATGTGACTAGATATTGAAAACTTAACAAATATACTTAATTATACTACTTTACTTGCAATGTTGTGCTGACAACAGATTTCTACATTGCTATACATATTTATGTACCATTAAATTATGCAAGATTACAACAATTCCGCCCCAGACGTGACACAGCGGGTGTGGCAGTAAACTATTGAAGATAATAAGATCGACTCAGTTATTAACGCTAACATCTTAACTACTAACATTGGCGTCTAAGTGACGAAATATTGTTAATTCCTTTTATTATTAAAATCTTGAATTAAACAATCGGTGAAAACAAAGTTCAGCTTCTTATCTAGACAAAATATTCCTGGCAAATCTCATACATTATTCTTGGTAAATAATAATTCGCCAAGATTCCTACTTGGGACATAATCACAAAATAAATTAATTAACTATTCAACATTTACCGAAGAAATTTTTATTTACATTGATACCACTTTCCACTACGTGACGCTTTTGGACACCAGAGGTCGATCAATATGACAAGAAAATAACCCTAATCTGTGAAAACTTCACGACATTTCCCCGAAAAAAAAACTAACTAGACATTGCTTACCCAAGTCACTATTATCATAAATTAAGAGTACATAATCATTCCAAAATCATCAATTAATGACGACTTTAGAAAAAGTATTGGTACAAAAATATTATTTTTATTTTGAGCGTGACTACAGATACGCTACAGTTAAGTTACGCTCAAATTCACTGAAATCTGACAAAAGTCCGATTTTAATCCAATATCCGATTCCACAATGCAACGGCATCCCAAACTTGTTCCAAATCCCGTTAACATAATATTACAATACTCTCCTATAATTATTTTATTTGGATTGTACATTAACTACTCATGGGAGTATTTACAATCTGTCAGCGAACCAGCGCTGACGATACATTTTTACTTATTATAAGCGACGGCTAAACGTTGACAGAAAAGCTACATTATGTAGCTTTAGGTATTACCTAAGGATAATTATAAGTAACAAGTTTTTAGCTGCTGATAGCTTTAATAATGACATGGAGAAATCTATTTTCATTTGTTGGTGAACTTGTAGGTAAGCCGCCGCTTCTATTGATGCCTAAGTTATAATATATAGTTCAAATAATAGAAAATCTTGCTCAAAGCAATATGACCTCTAGTGTTACCATGGCCACTAAGGGCCTGTCACTATACGGTACCTTTCTCCGCTCCAGAATTAATTTAGCTTACAACGTGTTTGCTTGAAGATATTCTTATACCTATTGGAAAAATTTCATGGACCAAATCTTTGTGGAAATGTAATTTTAAACAATGTGCATCCAATTACTGGTTTCGAATATCTTCGACAATCCGAATTAAGTGAAACTTCTGTGGTGTGGGAATAATTGTAACAGGCCCGATTTGTGACAGACATGGCACCGATGATCGTGCCAACGCTAAACGTGGACAATTATGAAAGATCTTTGGGAAAATACACCTAAAATTACAATCTTTTTCTAATAATAATTCGAATGATAGTATAAATTTACCGCCAAATTTAACCCTAATCGATAATAATATCTAAATCGATATAAAAGACGAAACAAAATATACAAATCATTACTTCACGTAAAAAAAAAATATATATTTTCGGATACGTTGTGTGATCAAATTCACGAATTGTCCACTCCACGCCCGCTTCTGTTGGTCGCATGACATATAATTATTATTTAAATAACCATAGGACACTCAATATTAAATATCAATAATTTATTTTAACATCTAATATTGAAACATCGATGTTAAGTTCTACTTTTTGGAAATATATTACAATAGATTGTGCGGTCGTTATAATGCACATCATGTTAATATAACATGGTTGTCTCAGTAGTATCATAACGTGTTCACAGACACAGCAAGTTCAAAGTGAATTTAGAGATAGATGTACGTGCAAGCGTGGACATGCTATCGATATGTCTTAGTTGTATTATTAATGGTAATATAACCATGAACTGTTATTGCCAGTAACTTGAAATTACTGTCAAACCAAAACGTAATTGCAGACGAGATGCGATTCGCCGCATGGTGTATGTAACTAAGACTTCGCGAAACCATTATACGAATACCTAAAAATTACATAAATCGGCAGCAACAGAACAGCAACATCGACGATCAACAGAACACGCCGCCTCCACACTGATTCCGTCTAATACTGATCTTTTCTTAACATGTTACAACATAACCATCATCATACGTCACGCTCAAAAAGAGCGACTACCATTTTTTTTTTCATTTCCCATCTTAAAAACTACTAAGTACTTATATATATGACTATTTACCGTTTGAAATACTAAAACATATTGAGATTTGTCTCCCCTAAAAAGATTTTGGTTTCCAGCCAGTGGATTTTTCAAATTGGATAATAAGCATATTTTTTGGTATAAACATCATACACCTAGTTTTAATAATTTATGCGAAATTAATCCAGCTATAACTTAACATAATTTGTGATTGGCTAACCTATGAGAAAATATGGCAAAATATTTTCGAAAAATTTAATGCAACATCATTTTATCATCAATATTAAAAACTTAATAGTGTGATAATAATTTGTACTGACGTTTCGCAAATAATAATGATAATAACGTTATTTTTTTGGGAACTTCGTCAAGAGTGCGACTTAAAACAACATAAAACATTGAAAGCTGATAATCAATCGCTATCATCAACCACATCGTTCAGTTCTTACCCAACTTCAATTGGCCTTAATCAACATTGACAATTGCGATTGACCGTTATCTGTTTACGAAGTGTATTCTTGCCTACGAACGGTATTTTTGTTCTATATTAAATAATCTGGTACCTGTTTACTAACGGTAATCTAGTCTACGAATAGTTTTCTTGTCTATAAAGGGTATTTTTTTTCTACGAATGATTTTTTTTTTCTAGGACCTGTATTCTTTTTTACGAAGGATGTTTTTCATTTTATAAATCGTATTTTTCTACGAATTGTTATCTTATGTTAAATACATTAATATAATATCTGTCTATGAATGGTATTCTTGCTCGTCGTTACTCTCTGATTATATACATATTAAATTCAATTAATCTATGATACCAACTACAAATCTCCATAATTTCGGAGAAGTAAGCCTATATTCGGCATAAATCCTATATACTAAACACACGTTTGTGCTACGCGATATATTATAATATAATATATCATCCGTTAATCGGCTGAGAGTAAAGTAACATAATTCATTTACCATTTCGCTTTTTTAACCGCATCATTGATAAATGTGTACTCAGAGGTGACAGACGTGAACAGAAAAAAGCGGAATGTTAAAGTGAATTGTAACTTTGTACCTTAATAATAATTATAAAGACATCAAAGTATGTTTGTCACCCTAAAAGGCAAATGTCAATTCCACTTCTTTGTCCACTCGGTTACCAACATGTATTGAGCTCACCTGATAAGTTTTGTCACTTTCACATTGTAATGTTTCTCGACACATATAGTTTTCCGACACAAAATAAGTTTGACACCAAACACGTTTCCAGGCACAAAAAAAGACTTCAGTTGCAATATACAAATCAAGTATTCCGACACAAAACACTGCAGTTGCAATATTTAACTCACACCCGATAATTGTTAATAGCGCCATCTGGCAGAAAAGTGCGGCTTCGATATTCTTACTCAGGGTTCGGGAGGAGTATGGGTATATCTAAAGATACCCACGCAGGAGAGGGGCATTTCAAGAGTAAGTTTATATTGAAGATGCACGATTTCTGCGAATAGGTGGAAGATCAATCACTGGATCATCATCGTCGTCATCTAGATCGTCTTGATCACATTCGTCAATTTGGTCCAGAACTAGATTCTCGTGATACTGACTTGTCAGAGTATCATCGTAGCCTGTGGCTTCGTCCTCCATATCAGCCTCGCTGTCAGCATCGTAGTTTAGGTCGTCGTCAGAATCTAAACCTTCTAAATATAAAAATTCATTTGGATCTAGTTCTACATCTTCATCTTGGTGAGCCCCTCTGGGCTCAAGCAAACCCTATGTGTTCTCAGAATCAGTGTGTCGATATACCTGGAAATATTTTGTTTTTAATTTATTTCATCATAATTATTTGTCTTCTGTACTATATCTATCTATATATATAAATGGATGTTTGTATATGAGATTGATAAACTTCAACACCGTTTGACCGATCACCATGAATGTTGGCACATCTGCAATAATGGAGAACGTTTTTATGCTATCCATTTTGCTTTAACTCTACAATAGATGGCGTTGCAGTGAATCAACTTCTATACCGTTCAACTGATCGCCATGAAAATCGTTATAAAATTATTAAAAAAAAAAAAACACTTCCTCTTTATAGATAGGTTACATACAAAACTATCCATTTTTACATATACAGATATATAATAAATATACAAGCATAGGGTAACGTTTACAGAGTTCTGCTAGTTATATAATAAAATAAGTTTTATTAGTACTGTGTCTAAAAATGGGACAAAACCCACTGAAAGGTTTGAATATTTATGTAGATAATTTGATGTGTAAAGCTCTTAAAAGCTTTATTGGTATTTTTCTAAATATTTTCGTATTATATAGTTCACAATTATAGTCAACTGATGTCAATATATTTGTTCTTAAGCAGATGTTTTTTGTTATGAACTATTAACCCTACGAGGATGTGGTACATAAAGGATACACCGAGGATATGGAGTGTCGTAATGACCCTGTTTTTCATTTATGTTTTAAAAGTATTTATTGGTATTTTTAAACAACGGATGGGAAGTAAACTTACGGATTGGTTATTAATTAAAGGACTGCGGGACAAAAAACTGTACGCAAAACAATATGAGCAGGGTCAAATTGACCCTACCAGACCCTCGCCGGGTTAAACTTGATGCAGGTGACGTCAATATCTAGTTCGAAGATTGCGATATCAATATATATTTTAAATCCCTCAATAATTACTTGATAGCAATAGTAGCGTCAACAATTCAGAAAGACGTCGAGAAATTGATTATGATTTCCTTATCAAAGTTAATATTGTTTTTTTTTTGGAATGACATTTCCCCGTACTAGGATTTCTCCTGTGTCGTGGGTACAGTTTACAAACATACTGTTTTTTAGGGTCTGGTTGACGCTAAAAAACTATCTGTAGATCATACAAATATTTGTTCCGTGCGGGAATCGAACCCGCGACACTTAGCGCAGAAAGTTAACCACTTAGCCACTGCGCGAACCGTGTCGTTAAATTAACTTCTTGGAAATAGTGTTGAAATTACAAACCGAATTGTTTTTTTTTTCCTATCACTAAGTACTACTATTATTTAGCCTGTCGTAGTCCGCTTTAGACACAAGGCTTTCTTTAAAAATATGTAGATAGTGCCTGTAATCACCTACACTTGTTTTGTTTAGGTACTTAAATAAAGGTAAACAATCTTGATGTGACTTTTTACACAAACACATATTAAACAAATAAAGACTGCTTAAACTAGTGGTTCAATTGATTTGGTAATCGTTATTGTTGTTTTACATTGGTTTTTAGTCGCGTTTTATTTTTAAACTGAGTTTTTAAACAAAAGATATTAAAAAGACACATCAAGATTGTTTACCTTTATTTAAGTACCTAAACAAACCGAGTATAGGTAGGTTGGTTATGCTGGTACCTTCTCCTTTAGTTTGTTTGTACCCTTTTCTAATATCGTATCATATCTAAAGTGCTTTCTACTGTTAACAACATCAAAAGCGTGTCAAAGTTTTACTTTTGCTGACGATCACAACTCTTAAAATATTAAATAAAGTTTAAAACGGCACACTGCAAAAATCAAACCTATCCCTGCGCTAAAGAAATGTAGAAAGGTCATGCAAAATAAAATAAAAAAGCCGCTAAGCCATCAAGCACCTGTCATCACCTCGACGGGAAGTGAGCTCCGGCGAGGATACTGCTGAAGAGTGCGCTCCTGGACACTGTACGTGGTCTTAGCAAGCCATTGCTGGCATGTCACTATAGGACTCGGCTTCCTACGATTTCCGTTGACGCTATGCCTCAGCGAACTGAGCGAGGCGAGGCCGCGAAGCTCAGAGGGCGCCACTGGAGATGGCGCTGAACCACGGCGCCTGGTCCACGACTCTTTCCCTGAGAGGGTGCGACGCAAGAACTGCGGGAGAATGGTTGGCACCTCGCGCATTTTTTTCTCTTTAGGAGCTGTAACATTAAATTTGGTTGTAAGTCTATAAATAGCCAAATTGTTAACTAAACTATAATGGAGATACTCGGTTGTGGTTGGTAAAAAATGTTATCCTCCCTCTTGCACAATTGCTTTCTTTTCAGAATCTTTCCCAAAAAATGTAAACTTACTAAATGGCATCACGTCAGCGGGCATTGACTTCCTGCGGCGCAGCAGTGGGTCCGACTCGAGTCCTAATGGCATCGACGTCAAGTTGTCCCGTAGTTGACTCCCCACACCGCATGACTCCCGCCTAGTTGGCCTTGGATCTTGGTTTTCTTGATTCTCTAAATCACGCGGCGTTTCTGGTAAACTTACATACACTTGACAAGCGCCTTCAGTTTCTGATTTCTCGGCGTCTTTTGCGAATAATTTGTTGAATTTAGCGTCTCTTGCGCAAGCTCCTCCTCCTGTATCAAGTCTTAAAAAGTCGGGTCTGAACCGTGATAAGAAGACGGTATCTTCGTTGCTTGTGCAAAACGGTCGTAAAGCCAGAGATTGATCACGAGACGTTGACTCCAAAGGAGGGAACGTTTGCTGTCGGATAAGTTTCCAGGTACTGCCTGCTTTGAGCACAGTGTTGAGACGTGTTGCCTGCACGGGTGTGGTTATAGAAGTTATAGATGAATCAGGCAACAGTTTTTCCGAGCTGAGAACTTTTTCGGCATGACCCTGTGAATGTTCGCAGTGTCCGAGGACGCTGAGCTGCGAGTGTATGGAAGGTTCACTGATTGAGGGGCTGCCATTGCCACGGTTGCGTGGTTCCGCAAGAGAGGACGCGCGGCTTTTATCCCTATTTTTGAATTTGGTATCTTGGAAAACATTCAGCGGCACAGAGAAACGCCTGAGCTGTTCTTTGAAAGCGCCTTGCTTCGTAGGATTGAGCGATTTCCTGCGCGGCGGCAGCAGTAGCTCGGAGCTGTCGGATATGTTGGTTCCGGAGCATGTCTCCAGATCGTCGTCGAGCATGTCCGCGTCTGATATCTCAGTGCCGGTCTCCTCGGCCTGCTCCTGTTGTACTAAGGTTTCCCATTTGTTTTGGTTGTACATGAGGTTATTAAGCATCTGAGTGGACAAGTCATTCTGTAAGAACCTGTGCCATTCACTAATCAGCGGTGTCACCACAAATTTGAAGAAACCTGAAAAGTATTATTCACACAAGTAGTTAATTCTTTCTTGCAGACATATAAGGCAGATGATAAAACATACTATATTTTCAAAACTACTAGTAGCTTAACCCGGCTTTGTCTACGTCAAAAGGTTTCGCTAAATTATGTATGTAGTTACGTCGACGTATAAAGAAAGATAGCCTTCAGAATGAATACTGAAACAATGATAGAAAATTTTATCTGTACAGTAAAATGCGATTATTGTTTACATAGAAAAAATAACGTACAATTTTATTATGGGAGTTTTAGGGTTTTCTTGAATTTTATTCAACCATGGTGACTGCGAATCGTAATAATAAACCATAATGATCTATATTGGTCATAAGCAATAGATTAATCGTTTATCTTAACGGATATTAAAATTTTCATGAAAATTCATTTAGCGATTTTGGCGTACAGCCCAGACAGAGAGACACATTGACAAACAGACAATAAACCAAAGACTCAATTTTTGGCATCAATATAGATCATGTAACATACACCGGTAACAATATTATAATATGTAGATCTAGTAACATTTCAGCTGTCTAAGTAATGTTTACCTATTTGTATCTTCGGTATGGATGTGGTGTGACGATCACAGAGGGCTGTGACTGGCAGGTTCAGTTTCCTCTCATAGTCACCCTGTCGGAAGAACTCCTCGCAGACTTTGAGGCTCCATTTGCGGCTTATTTCCCACGGGCGGCAGGGGTTAGAAATGTCAGCGCATTTCAGAGCAATCTGCAGTACTAGGTGGCGATGCTCGCTCTTCTTCATGTCCAGGGTGTTTGTGTCGAGATGACCCTGAAAAAAAGAACGATTTTAAGGAAAACAGTTCATAATTGCGCTGCTATATACAAAAAGTCAAATCGCTGGTCGTTTTAAAAAACAGACTTGGACATTGATATATACATATATATATCCCCAAACTATGATTAATTCTCGAAATACTTGTAAGTACACTTTCACACGAAAATATATGTCAAGTGCACAGTATTTACGAGAAACAAATGACAGTTACAGCTAGGAGCGTAAACATGTGTGTAAAGTACTATGTTGGTAAAGTAAAATGTGCATCATGTAAGTAATAATTATAATTAATCTACTACTCATCTTCATGACGTCAAAAATACCTCGAAAAATAATTAAAAACAAAATTCGAACTGCATTTGACACTCGCAATTTTCATAAAGGCACTTCAGGAATTCAACTTTTTTAGTGTATTCCAAATGTTTCAAGCGCTGTGACGCTTTACTCGCTACAAAAGTTCAAAGTACTTTTTATTTCCAACAGGAATAAATTTCAAAGTAATTTTTACACGCATGGGCGACCTGAATGTCAATAGTGAGTTTCCGTTATAAGGTAATATGAGTGTGTATTGGCACGAACGGATCGGTCCAATCTAAGGAATATATTGATAATATTTTGAGGTTTCATGCTCCTATACCCAGAGTATGTGTGAGTCGTAAAACACCTACTATATATTCCATAGTACTGCACACATCTGCCAAAGGCGTTCTGATGTTTACACCCGCTGTTATGACCATAACTAACAGTTTTTATGAGCCAGCAGTAAACACACTTCACGGAAATTAGGGCAATTATGTATAATACTGCCAAAGTGCCAACAGGTGTCAATAGTAATGTTAGAATAACCTCAGAATGAATGTGATACTAATAAGACAAGTCGTCACATCTGGACTGACGAATAAGACACAGGGCTGTCAATGAACTAATTTTAAACGTAGGTAATGTCTTTGATCTGTTATACCATAAGATATTTATCGGCACAGATTCAGAAACGTGCAGAAATTTTCTTATTTATATTCTATTTTCTACAAATAAATCCTAACGAGACGAATTGGCTTATAGTATAATTGAAAGATAAGAAGAGAGGAGCTTTGGTACCTACGTATATTTTTATTAGTCGCTCACCTCATTTAGTATTTTAATAATTTTCCATGGTACCATTTAACTTTAGCGATATTAGCATCTTACGGATTTATTACAGTGAGTATAAACTAGCTATTGGATTGAACAAGTAAAACATATTCTTATTTTTGATGCTATCAGTTCGATAACAGCTACGTCGTACCCTTACCATTATTTTTAAAGCGTCGTCACAAGGTGCGAGGCAGGCATGTTGCGAAACGGTTGCAAAACTACTGTTATCTTTATCAAACAACATGTGAATGAGACAATCATGTTCCATCGACTACGTGAGATCAAATGCCTTTTTAACTCCATATAAATATTTATCTGAATAATAAAGAAGTATTAATGTATGTCTATATGTAAAAGGGAGGGTTCTTCTATCTGTGTTACATACCTAATTATCTAAGTAATAAACGTTAGAGATATTATCGGTAAGTTTGTTAAGTTTGTCTCCAACATGTTATAAGCTACAAGTATTTTGTAATCGGATGTGCATAGATAAAGTATAAATTACTTTATGATTAGTATGACACACAATTCGCACTAAAATAAAACTTGTCTATAACATGACGGTGTTCGATACGTGTGTACAGTATCCCTGTCATCACAAGATTACAACGTGTTACAGACTAGGTTTGAACACAAAAATCTTGTGTAAATACTTGTTGGTAGGCTACCAACAAAGAAAATAAAACAAGTTGAAACACTGTCGTTACAAATTACGATCATGTCATGTTTTTGATATGTATTTTAATAGATTTGTTGGAAACAAGTATGACAACATGTAGGTATGTGGTTACAACCACATACCTACATGTTGTCATACTTGTCATACGAGGGGTTAGAATTAAATTGTAATATTAATTCGATCTGTCATGTTCTTTTGTCTGATAATAGATTAATCACACAAATTAATAGAAAAAAAAAAACACTTTCCATTTGTGTGGTAGGGGTGACACTCGATGGAGTTGTTTTAGTTAGATGAGCATTCCTATAGAGTACTTAGGTAATAACGTAGGTATTGTCTATCATATATTCTGTAGAAAGTGCTTGTAAATTGCCTTATTAATTCCTTAACTTATTCTTCAACTACTATATTGTATAATAAAACATTTATTATTTGCTTTAGTTATTAGTTTTGTTTTTGAGTTTTTTGGAGTCGGTTTTTATTTTTTTAACATATCGAGACCCCTCCTAGCCTTGAAAAGCATGTTAAGCAATTGGACCCGGGTGTCATACGAAGACCTATGACAATCATTACGGATGTCAAAATGTCTGACAACCAGTCTAACCTTAGAATATCAGTGTCTCCCAGTAAGTGGGTAGCGGACGTCAGATGGCAGTCGCTCCGTGTAAAATACTGATATTCAGTCGCAACCGATTAGACTGGAAGTCGACCCAGATATAGTTAGGAAAAGACTAGGCAGATAATGATTAAATCTTTATAAACGATGGGAGAAGAAGAATAACTTAATGATGAAGAAACGATTTTTTTTTACATTTCTCTTGCAGTTTCCTCACCTCACCTCAGGGAGTTTTCACTACTTAACCGGGCTAATGGAGAAACCAGAAGGACTTCCAGCCGAGCAAATTAAATAATACTAAGCGACACCGCTAAGGGCGTCCCATAGTGGGACTCAAATGTCGGCTGGAGGACTTGTTGGATCTGATTGTGATTATTTAGGGACATTTGATTTATTACTACTGGCGCAACGCGGGCTGGATCGAGCAAGGGTCGGTGTGGAGAATGAACGAGTCTTCGCGACGGACCTCGCCGGCGAGGACGGTATGACGGTCCGTTGTGTGTAAAGTTGGTAGATTTCCTAACCAATCGGAGCGCCTCCTGATGGAGAGTGATTTCGTCGTCTGGGTACGTGAGGGTGTGTCTAGGACGCCGAATTTTGGACATACGGGAGGGGGTGTATCCGGCGGCCGATACCACTAAGGAGTTCGGGTGAAGAAAAGAGCTGCAAACTAGGTTTTTATAAGGCTTTAAGGGGTCTAGAACGAGTTTTTTTCCACCTGCATCGTAGCAACAGTTAAGCCAAAGTTATATGAAAAAATATTGAGTGAAGTGCATTTGAGTGAACTCACAACGTGCGCACATTATTTTCATATATATTTGGCTCATGTTAACTTGTACAAAACAAACTTGTCTTGGGTTGTGGTCGGCATCCAGTCTGATTAGACGGGGCGGAGTATTAGTACGATACAATGGCAATATTTATAGAGAGGGCATTACGCAGTAAGGTTACAGTAGCCAATCTGGCGCGCTCATCGCCGGATAAGTCGGATAATACGTTATTAGTCTTAATGGCGAGTCAAAAGGCAAAAGTAATACACCATAACGTCATGCCTGTATTCAGGAAAGTATTACGCAGAACTCAAGTGAGTCCTTGTACACGCGAGATTTTCCGATGCCGTTATTAAATCCCATGTAATAAGAGAGCCTTTAACAACCCACGGGAACATATTCAAACTCCGGGCTGAGACTGAACATACTCCAAAATACTATTTCAAAATTCAAGCCGTCCTGACCCTGTATTACAGATCCTTGATCCTAATACTCTGCAGCAACACTTGTGTCCATTATACCAATGAGCTAGTTCATAAACGTAATGAATAATATATTATTAATATAACTTATTACAAAGTCTGAAAGGTAAATGAAATATATTAACTTAAAGTTGCAAGTTGCCCAATCTTACAATGGATCAGATTATCTCAAACATTTAAGTTTCGCATCTGCTTGAACATACAAATATTTAACTTTGGAACTGATCTAACTTTTATAGTTTTCAGTAATTATTTTTTTAAGCATGAACATAAATATTTATAAGCATAAACGTAGGAACAGAATCAGAGAAAGTTTAATTGATTTTCTCTTTTATGTTAGGTCATTCACATATATCTACATATTATCGTTTTTAGCCTGTAATTAGAGATTTGCCGTACAGTGCAATAGCACGTTCCATCAGTGTCTTTTTAGGGTTCCGTACCCAAAGGGTACAAACGGGATCCTATTACTAAGAGTTCGCTCGCTGTCCGTCTGTCCGTCCGTCTGTCTGTCACCAGGCTGTATCTCAAGAACCGCGATAGCTGGACAGTTGAAATTTTCACAAATTATGTATTTCTGTTGCCGCTATAACAACTAATACTAAAAACAAAATAAAATAAATATTTACGGGGGGCTCCCATACAACAAACGCGATTTTTTTGCCCTTTTTTGCTCGATATCAATAATGGCAACAGGTAGGCACTTGAAATATTCACAAAATACTCATTTTATTTTTACTTTAATAATAAATACCTACTGTTGTTTACCTAGTCAATGATACGGAACCCTTCGTGCGCCAGTCCGACTCGCACTTGGCCGGTTTTTTTTATTATATATTTAATCTGTCTCTTTGTACGCTATTACAAAACGTTGAGATTTTGGGTAAACGGTTCCAACATCCTTCTTCCAACAACGTTCGTCGAGTCCGACGAGAGACTCGCAAGTATATATTAGGGATGTTACGGAGGTGGATTTATCGGAGGCGGAATCGGAGTCGGAGGTTCTCGTAGTGACCTCCGCGAAGTCGGAGGTGAATCGGAGTCGGAGTCGGAGCAAAGCTACGAATGTAAAATTTAAATAAATAAGAAAGAAGAAACTTGTCGCAACTCGTTCACTCTTCGTTCATCAGTTGCAAAGAACACATGTACTCCGTCAGATGTCAGTGTCACGTAGAAAGCGCTCAGTAGCGCTGCAGCGATAGCAAGTCATAACTTGTAACTCCGATATATACCTCCGTTTTGATATATCGGAACCGGAGTCGGATTCGGAGGTGTAATTTTAATCGGAGGTTCCGACATATCGGATTCGGAGTCGAAGCTCCGTAACATCCCTAGTATATATCCATTCCTACTTTATTCTTGCTTTTGATTAACGTTTTATAATCTATTAAATTCTTAAAATTAATCGATTGTTGACGACAATAAATTTTGAACTTGCATGTCATATACGTCATAAATCTAGCATATCATACGCCTTACATCAAATGACTTACTGAAAATATTGGGTTAGACTCTGGACCACACAATAAATGTTCTTAATAATATGTAAATAACTATTAATGAATTAAATAAGTCATATATATAATCTTTTTTACGAACATTTTTGAATAATGGCTATCGTATTTATAACTTAATTAATGTAACATATTTGCAAGAAATTAAAGACTTATAATAGTGTAAAAATCGTCTATAAATAAATAAATGTTTAAAGTGACAGGTTTAATTTATGAAGTTTCTTATCTTGATTTATCTTAAGATACAATAAATCTCATTTTACTAACCTTAAATGAGTAAAAATTTTAATTTTTGTTTTTACTCAAAGGTTATCCGACGTCAATGCAGAATTTACTGAAGTCAATTGAGGTATTTTATTGGTCAAAGACTAAAGATTATTATATTCTGCCATTAATAGGTAACTCTGCCATAAGCTTCTATTTCATGTACCAATCACACTCATTTTTTCCCGGCAGTAAAAACAAAGTTCAGTAATAACAGGTATAGAAAATATTAGAATGAGGAAAACTTATGCATACAGCCATTGACGTCACATATGGCATTGATTTAAAACGTTATAGTGCAACAAAACACTCATATGTATCCCTCATCTGCTTACTTAAGTAATTTCATGTTTAGCGGATTTAAAGCTTCAACAACTACTTAATGTACAATAGGAGAAGCACATTAGGCCTCTTAGTTCTATCAAAAAGAGCAAAGATAATTAAAAAAGAAAAATATCAAAAATAAAGTTCTTAATTGGTTGGAAGTGCAGCTGCAAGCGTGAAAACTGTCGCGTGAAACCTTTGTCTGATCTAGAGCATGAAATTCTAGGTTCGAGCTTTTGGTCAAGCACAGTGTTTTTGGGGTTTTTATGAGTAGATATCCGTAGCTTTTGTTTTTTAGCACAGAACAATAGTGCCCTTTCAGTAGACAACGGAATTTGAAAAATTCGTCTGTTGTTTAAAAGGCCTTTTATGCACTACAAAAGCCGTCCGTGGAAAGTCAATCAGGAAAACAAATAAACAAGGTAAAGTTTTATGTTCGCCAGCTTTGACCCAGCAGATGGATCCGAAATTAGGTATATGTCCGAAGGTTTGTTTTTTATTTTTAAATTTTCATATCCTTCACTTTGCCGCTACATACTCATTCAAATGTTTAGTTTAAAGAAGATACAGAGTAGATATTGTAAGTATTAGAAGAAATTGAATTTGAAGTAACTAACTGGGGTGGACAGGGTATGAGCCGAATGTCGTATCGATACAATTTAAACTTAAAACTGTGTAAATTGTATTTGTGGTTGTTTTTTAAATTATAGGAAGGTAATTGAGAAAGATATATGTATAGCAGCGTATATTTTAAGGTAGTGTAGACAAACACTAGCTATTTGTAATTCTTATTTATTCATAAAAGCCCTGTATATGGATATCACAAAAGTATTCCATCATGTTGATCATCTACCCTCAAAGCTAGAATTATTATACATGGAGTCCGGAGAAAGGCATTAGAATTAATAAAATATTATTTAATTGAAGGCAACCTTTTACTAAAATTACGAAAATCTGTCCAAAAACCAAATTCGACCTCCTCCTCGCTTCGTGTCCGACTTACGAACTATTAAATATGGGGTACTACAAACGAACATATAAGGATCTTTTTATCTCTGGATATATCATCGATATGCCCAATGCAATAAAACACCCTCTAGTTTACACGGCACTATTCACTAACTCTCCTGGCAATTATGAACTCGAAATTAATACATCACCATTCAAAATAATAAACTGGTTAACTATAAATAATCTTTTAATAAACCTAGAAAAAACGTATTTACCTATACTTACATATGACTTTATATTTAAAAATAAAAATTCAAAACCAAATCCATTTTCATTAATTTTAATAGCAAACCTATACTAGAAACCAATTGCATTAAATTACTTGGCATACAAATAGACTCCAACATGGCATGGAAAACACGCGTCGAACATGTATGCACCAAATCGAATCAATTTTCTTATGCACTATATATCCTAAATATAGTGGCTAACCACAAAGCGCTTATTACTGCGTACCACGCATATGTACGATCTATGATCAAATCTGGAGTACTTTACCGGGCCACCTACATTGAAAGCGCATTGAAGTCAATGAAAAAGTGTATTAGGTCAGTTTGCGGTTTACAACAAACAGACTTAAACTTTTAAGTTAGTAGATATAACACCACACTCAGCAAGTGTGAAACCACTGTATGCGGCAATAGTATTTTCTGTTTGGGTATAAAAAATTATAGTAAACTACCACTAGCTATAAAAAGCTCTCAATATGTGGTTATTTTTAGAAGCAACTTATTAATACTTTGAAAAGGTTCGGCAAGCTTTTTGTAACAAAATAAAAAAAAAACTATTTTTTCAAAGGAAAAATTTATATTTTTAAATCTATTTAAATACATAGTTTTATATATTCAAAGTGTAATTTTGGACACCCAAGTGAGTAGAAAAAAGCGTTTGTACATTATGAAAGTATATCTTTTGAATAAAAACAAATACTGTCGATGGGCTGCGGCCCGGAGTATAATAAAAGCTTTTTGTGCCTCGCTTCACTGGCTATATTTAAACGGCTTCTTTCAACAAAAGAGTTATTTTTATCCAAATCTTATTTAATTCTCGTGACAACCATCGAAGGACAAAGAATATCGTGAGTATTTAGTAGTCTTCTCTTAAGGCTCCGACTTCAGATACTAAATAACAATAAAGACGTTTATTTAAAAACTTTTTATCTTTCCGTGGTTTACATTTCGGCGAAATATACTTTGTCCAAAAACATCTCTTAAAAGTAGAACCATTATTTCAATATAATAATAACAACAGATTTCTTAGAAATTTCATTTAATATTATGGGTAGGTATACAAGGTATGTGGCAATTCAGTTTATATATAATACACCATCAATATAATATGACATTATCAGGCAGTCAAATTAGTGGTTACTCTCTCATAATTAGTTCCAACTTCAATCAGAAATTATGACAGTGCCTAATAATGTAGTCTATTACGGTACTGACTTTTGACAATACTGATGGATATAACAACAATGTTTTGTTTCGCGATGATCGTCCCGGGATGTCAATTTGATGTTACTGTCAGACGACTGATTAGTTTCGTGAACGCTCATTACTTACTACACTGTTACCGAGAGTCAAAATGCCTGTTTTGTATGTTCTATTAAGCCAGTCTATCTTCGAACTTGTACATATTATAAGGTCAGTAATATACGGGAAACCAATATTTAAACGTCGATATTTCACAAATCAAACGCTTCACGCTTTACTTGAAACGCCAATACCAAATAAAATGGAAGAGTTAACACCGTTATTCCAACAAAACAAACACTAAAAATGTAAGTCAGTTATTTACAAACCTTTAAATGACGAAGTCAAATCATTTGTAGTTTGACTTGGAATGTTGCTGAGTTGGAAATCACTTGGACGTCAAATACCCGAAACGTATCAGTCTCTTATAAATGAAAGGTAACGCGGATAACAACTTAGCGGCCATATTCGGAGTTCCTTACTAACGCAGACTGACAAACTGTAGGCCTATTGTGTATATAAATGACTTGAAAATTTACGGTGAGATTTGCAGGAAGGATCCGCATGTAGTGGCAATCAACCGATGATCACTTCCACCGCATCGGGGCACAAGTCGGATGTTCTCGTAGGTTTCTACATCCGTTTGGCTGTGTTTAACCTGTGCCTTTGTAAGCATTCTAATCTAATCTTACGGTTTCTATCTCACAATGCATCGCAACTAAAGTTCTTACTCCTGAGTTATTAATATAATCAATTAATACATGTTTTATAAAATTTGCCATCGCCGTAGAAAATGCAAACTGTCAATAATTCATTGGATGTAAATAAACAGAAAAGCTAGTATCAATTGAATTTGTCAGATTGTTAGCTTTAGTTTAGTTCAACGTAAATGATGCGTTATTTATAATTTACATGAAATATGAAACATTTATTTCAATAAGGAATAATTATCCACTCGCCAGGTATTCGTGCAATCATTCACATTAATTAATTTCATGTTAATCTGTCAGAATGTAATTGATACGGATTTAAATTAATATCATTATGAACTAATCATTAAATTCCGTTGAATTGTATTAATATTTACAGACATATTGTTATTTATGTAAACAGTCCATTGATCAGCTACTGAACGATTTTGAATTATTATTTCAATTTTAACCAGTAGTAATGAAAACTTATCTAGGAAAGGTAGTGGATGCCGCTTTTACTAACTTAGGCCATTGAGATCCAGTGTTGGACTTCTAATAGAACTTCCCTGGCTATCAGAGCCATGAAAAACAAACCGAGTATAAATTTCTTTCCCCCGTGCTTACTAACCTTTACTAACCTGTCCCTCTTGTAGGCAGCCTAATTATACGTATCTGAATTTTAGAATAGATATATTAATTACCTATGTAAGATTATATCCTTGCCGTAAATCCTACTAATATTATAAATGTGAAAGTTTGTGAGAATGGATGGATGGATATTTGTTACTCAATCACGCCAGAACAGCTGAACGGGCGAAGCCGCGGGCGGAAGCTAGTTAAAAATATATTTTTAAAGTGTACATTTTATATGTTACATACAATAATGTAAGAGACTCTTGATGATACTGGATGTAATAATCTTCATGCCGTCGAACACTGAGGTACTTAGCGTGATACCATAGGACTTCATGACGGCTCACGGACCAACGAAGTACAGATATTGAGGCACAGACGGAAGAAGATAATGATGAGATTATGCGTACTGTTTTGCGAGCTTTCCGGAAACATTAAAAAAAAAACAATTTTTACTTAGATAACCAAAGTTTATTGTCAGGATACAAATTGACTATAGGCGACTCGTGAGATGATTAAGTATGAACTTGGAGAGAGAAGTGGAAATAGAAAGAATCGGCGCGACTGGATATAAGAATGTAGAAAAGATAAGAGAACCGGCACGGCAGAAAGTGTGGAGTTAACTGACAACTGCGCGCAATGAAAACACTTTTATAGGAGTTAGAGATGCGGAGGTCAGCAGATTTAGTAAAGGTGAGATAGGGTATAACACTATTGCAACCACATAGCAGTCTGCAGCGCAACAAAATTACGTAATATAATGTTAGTAATTTATAAGTTAGCTTTATACAGTGCCGCTCCAGTCGCATCTACAGCGCGTTACACAAATTTTGAATTTATTATTTTCACACATTTTCCTCACAGTTTTCCTCCGTGTTTGTATGACGTTATAAATTTTAAATGTGTGTTAAAATATTTGAGCAGAGTGCCAGTTTATAGAATTGTGGTTGGACTGAACTGATTTGTTGTACCTAGTGAATATTTTTTCCCGATACACTACGGTTTACCTGATTATTGTGTGTCAATCAGAAATAGTTTATAATCCGAAACTCGGAAACTATTACACAAATGTAAGCGACCGTTTCCATGTAGGTATAAATAAAAACATATTGTTTAATTCAATTTTTAACAAAAAATATAAACCACCTTCAAAAAACTCAATAACAAAACTAACTAACAACTAAAAAATATATGTTATATTATACAATATAGTGTAGTCTCGGTTTATCATTGTATGTTTTACTTGGCACCGACTTCAATATTCTTCAACTACTACATTGTATAATATAACATTTATTTTTTGGTTTTTAGTTAGTTTTGTTTTTGAGTTTTTTGAAGGCGGTTTTTTTTTTTTTTTTTTAAATTATTTATTTTACAATTTTGAGTGATAGGTAGATCTAGTAAGGATGCTTCTCTTAAACAACTTTACAAAAGTCAAATGTTTGTGGCCCCAAGTCTAGTGAAAACCTTCGAGACGGTATTGCACTTTGTGATTTAAAACCAAATAAATTACTGACCCGACCACATGATGAAAAAGCATTACGAGAAATGGAAAGATTAAGACAACGATTGTAACTAATGCAGTGATAGTCCAACTAATGAGCCCAAACTCGCGAGGGTTACTAGTAGCTACTGACGAGTTCCACTATATATCTCCTGGCTTCATCATCAGACTCTCTATACCAAATGTTATATACGGGACTCATCAAAATATATCGAGTGATCCCAAACTCGGAAGTTTCATTCCCTAACTCTTTACCGTTGAGGAGTACTATGACATCCATCATCAGCTCAGCCTCATGAAATAATGATTTTCAGACGCCAACACCTGAATTATTAAGAAAAAAGCTCAAACGCGCTATTTGTCCTACAATATTTGAGGGTATCCTTCGACTTCCCTAGGATCCCGTCATCAGATCCTGACTTGGTGAAAATGGGACCAAATGGGAAGCATACTCTTTCAAACAATAAAATAATTTTAAAATCGGCCCATCATTAACGGAATAATCGAGTAACCAACATAAAAAAAATACAGTCGATTTGAGAACCTCCTCTTTTTTGAAAAGTCGGTTAAAAAAATCTTGACTCGAAACGGTAGTTTTTTACTTAAAGATTATTGACAATCAATGTATGTCATCATCTGCCTAGTCTTTTCCCAATTACATTAGGGTCGGCTTCCGATCTAACCGATTGCGGCTGAATATCAGTATTTTGCACGGAGCGACTGCCTTCTGACCTCCGCCGCCCAATTACTGGGAGACTGATACTGTAAGGTTTTAAGGTTGTCAGACTTTTTGGGCTACTGAAACCCGTAACGACTGTCATAGGTCTTCGTATGACACCTGGGACCAACTGCTTAACGTGCTTTCCGAGGCACGGACGGATTAACAATCAATGTATGCATGTTCAAAATATTCAATGTAATGTGGTGACTAGCTATGACCAATAGAACATTACATACGTGTTTCTCTTTATAATTTGCATTCCGTGATCGATAATGCCGCATATAGCACTATCGATCACGTAATCGTCTTTCTTTTTACTACGTACATAGAAAAATCAATCGTCAAAATTGCGTAATCACTTTTTGTCTATCGTAGTACCTGAATATGGTCTAGTGCAGAGGTTCACAGACTTTTTTTCTCATAGACCACTTACAAAATTTAGCTGTTACCGGTGAACCCCCTGCAGCTACATTTCTACCATATTGTAAATTGAATTGTAGACCCCCATTTTTTTGTACCGCCAATGTTGAACCCCGTGGAGACTCCCGTGGACCCCTGGGGGTCCACCTGGACCACTTTGGGAACGCACTGAATGGTGTGCTGTTTGCTAGAAGGTTTATTTTAGGTTTATCGACGAAAGGCGGCGGATGTTCTATTTTCATTTCATTTCCACAATGGTTGGTAAATATAAATTGTATGATGTAGGTTTAGTTGATGGTTTTTGTAATCATTGAGAGTGGACTGCCGTCACTGATGCTACGGCGACCAGATGCACACGGAATAACACAGCAAAACTGTAAAGGACGTGTTCCCTGGAGGGATAGGTAGATATTTACCATCCTATTAGGATCCAGGCGCGAGTCGATGAACTTTGACCAGGTCCTGTGCTGACAAAGTTGTCAAATCGATATAATTTCTTATTTTAGGAGGAGCGAAACTATCATGTGAACATATGTACAGTCAGCATCAAAAAATGTATACACGTAGCGAAATTCCAACGCATATTCTTGGAAAGGTATTGGTTAAAATCATAAAATTTAAATGACCATGTATTTTTATGTATCCGCAGATCTATACTACTATGTATGTATGAAATTGGTCAAAATTTCAATCACAATTTATTTTCGAACTGATTGTGAATTTCTATAACTATCTATCCTATATGGTAAAAAAAATATTATGTAATAAAAAAATCACACTTCCCATAACTCAGGGCTTAATATAATAATAAAAAAATCTCGAAGCAATACAATTGCATACAATTTATAGTTGTCTTGTTTTAGCCAACTTCGGCCAAAATTCGCTTTGGTACTAGTGTAAGTTTAACCCTTATTTGGCTTCAAGTAGGACTTATCTAATTTAACCATAACTGTAATCTTAATTAGACCACACACAGCAATGTAATAATGCGAAATGTGCATCTGTGCATTGGCGCCGGCGCATAAACTTAATAGATCGCAGTCACTTGTTTTGACTAAACACTAAACAGGATGCTAAGGGGAGCTAAATTCGTAACAGAGATTAACCGAGAATATAGGTACTTTAAAGTGTTTTATATTACTTTTTTTTTACATTACTGGAGTGTCTGCTTATACAAATCAATGCAATGGCCTACTTACGCACTGATACTGCATAAGTTCGGCTGTTGCGCTTGAATTCTTATTTATTCTTTGTTCTTGTTATTGGATTTTTCTGTTTGAAATTTACAGCTCGGGGATCAGAATGATGTCTGATAGATGGCAATGGGTTCGCCTCCTATGACATGGGACTTAATAACGGTATCGATGAAATATGGGGTACACGTTAACTTACCCCTTAGTGGTATACAGGCGTAATGCAGTGATCGAAAGGGCCATGAAGACTTCACTAAAATAGTAATAATGTGTATATTTTCCGAAGCCTAGCATACGTTTATTTTGGATTGTATTGGTTAAAATCATAAAATTTAAATGACCATGTATACTTATGTATCCGCAGATACTATGTATGAAATTGATTAAGATTTTAATCACTGTTTCCTCTAAAACGCGCTTTTGAATTTCGCTACGTGTATACATTTTTTTTAATGCTGACTGTACCTATATAAACTGTTCCAACTTCTCAGCAAGTCTTTTCAACTTGGTGCACTATTAATGGTAACCTATCTATCCCTACCATATATAATATAAAGATAGAATGAAATAAGTGCGCGTATTCATTGCGCATTTGAGTCATTATGTTCCGAATATTTTCGAGTAACACGGTCATAGAGAGCAAACAACTCTTTTGAGGCCACGCTCGTAAGTGAAACAATATGTTTACGACTTATTACTTGGCATCGCTATTCAGTTTTGGTGCAATATGTATATACATATTTTTATATGAGTTTCCTTCATGGATAAAATTGTTCAGTGAGATACATAATATAAAAACTGGGCTGCTAGAGGAAAATATAATTTATTATTAAATCTAGCTTTGTAATCATCATCATCATCAGCCAGAAGACGTTCACTGCTGAACGAAGGCCTCCCCCAAGGGAGGGGGTTTGCCATAATCCCCACGCTTGGCAGGCGGCTTGGGGATTGCAGTGGCTCACCGATTAGTGAGAGGCCGCTGCTGCCCGTCCTCCGGTGTCTGGCCGCAGTTTTAAGACGTACCCGGGTCGTAGCTTTGTAATACATTTTACTAATTTACTAAAATAATTCTATTTTAAAAACTTAGGAACAAATTAAAAATATTATATTAAAAGAACTAAGTAAACAAATGAACACTTAGGCGTCAAAGCTTACTGCAGCTTGTCCAGAAGATAGGCTAGACAACATTGGCTACATATTTGGACCCTGCCGGGCAGAAGAACTGATTTTTTTTAGTAAATAATGTATATAATGATTATCTGCCCTGCCTTTTTTTAATTAACTTGTAGTCGACCTAACCAGACGCGCTTGAATTCCAGTTTTTACAACAAGGAGATGCTATTCCAATACTCATTTGTATGCTGGTCTTTATGTAGTAAACTCTACTTATTTATATTAGAACTGAAAACTCATCAATGATTATTTATATTATATAAAACAATATCACAAGTCTACACAGATTTTATCGTGTGTTAAGAGAGCATTCGATCAAAGAGGGCAGCTTGGTCGCGAGGTAGAAGCTTGACGTATCCACGTTGGGTTCTGGTTCAAGGTCCTCATGATATATTGGCGCCCTTTATCGCTAATGACAAGTAGAAGTCTTTATGACCAACACATGGATTCACTCGGGATGTTTATAATTAATAGTTTTTATTAGTCCACGATGTTGCAACAGTTGGGCAGATTTCAACATACAAATATCAGGGATATATCGCGTGGAAAATTGTTAGTTCTCCTGTAATAAAATTTCTTAAAAATCTTTTCATCTGTTAGTATTATTGAATAACAAACCCACATACAGACTTTCTCCGGTTTGTTGTTAGTGAGATAAGTTAAATTTTTATAACATGGTACATGGCGGTCGGTTTATTTTGAAATGAAATGAAATGAATTTTTAGTTATTTAGGCAAATTGAGGGCAACGCCCTGTCATGTTTCCTAAAATATATGAATACTACATGCATATCAGATCGTAAATATCCACAGCGAACCATGAAATTATTATAGTCATTGGAGTGTAGGGTCATATTGTTGTGTGTTTACATATACTGCGAAGTTACCATAGATTTTTTCACACTAACTTTCACTCCCTTTTACCGCGTTAGGACTTCAATTTTGGAAATTCCTTGCTTAGCGGATGCCTATACCTTATAAAGTACCTACCAGCCTAACTTAAATTTTTTAGAGTATAGTTCCTGAGATTTCATGAGTAACTAGTGAGTGGTACTTCGTTATTTATCCGGTTTACCTTACTTTCAGGCCGTGATTTGGATATATCCTCAAAGTTGAACCCGACTGACAACCGAAACAACTGAAAAGTGGTGCGATTGGTATCATATGTCCAGTGTCCAAGCACCCGTTCAGACTGAACTAGCACAAGATAGATCATTCGCACGAGCCTCCTAATGTGTGGCGGCCTTAATAATGACAGCCATGAAGATATAATATTTAGATTTGGGCAACACGCCATAATTACTTTCATCTGTGATCATTTTCCTTATAAAGATATTTTCGTTCAATTGTGGTGAGAAACCTGTTTCTTAGTTGTCTGATAAATATGTAACTTCATTTTGTGGTAACGCTCCCTTACAGCGGTCAGTTTTCATTATAAATTTTCTGTATATGGCACATCTATCTATATCTATGTATAATGCAATCGTAGACTTTTTTCAATTTTTCTTAGTTACTAGTCCTTTCCTAGTTCGTTGATCTTTAAAGCTTACGCGGAACAAGGGACGAATAGAAGTAGGTATGTACCGTAAAGAATCCTCTTTTAGAAAAAACAATTCGTCACATACTTGACAACATTTAAACCGTACCGATCTACAACTCACTAAGATACTAAAATGACAGGCCAAATCCCCTTATTCTTGTAGTACGAAACTAAACATTTCCCAAACCATTGTAATGAATAAGGATGACCGGGGGTAGTCATCAATTAAAAAAAAACAATAATGTCTATTGTGTTGTTCCAATTGTCAAGCGTAATGATTTTGAAAGCATAGTGCGCAATGTAATTTTTGAATTGTCATTTAATTTATTCCGATCACTGCCCACGTGACAAGAAAGCAGCACCACTGGTTTAAGAAGTCTGGCTATGTATTTTGAGTGAATCTGGGAAATAGGCTGAACAGTGAATTAGGCTAAATAGACAGTTCTATCTACTTTAAAATAAAGGGGAAGACGAGACGAGGACAGTGAAGCCTGCTCCTTTCCCGGCATCTCAGAAAGTACTAAACTAAAAGTTTAATATGGAAAATGTACGGGACGCAAGCGATGTGTGGTGTTAATTCTCATACAATCTGTGACATACGCAATAACTCATAGTATTTAAATAAATCAGCATGACATTTCATAACAGACTCAATACTCCAAAGGATACATAATGCATTTAGTACTAAAACGATGCAATTTATGTAATAAACACACAAACAAGGAAAATAATAAAAATATGATATACGAGCTACGACGTGGTTAAAGAATCAGGCCAAAACCTCGTTTTAAATTCATAGAAGCGTTTATTTGAATCTAGTTCGCGCTTCGACATAACTCTCTAGAGTAGAAATAAAGAGAGAATAAAGCCTCAACTGCATTCAACTACGATTGCAATTCGACGTTTGAAGTAAAGATACAGCCACTGCCCGCTTGGTTTATTTCGCGTATTTCCACAGCATCATGTCATATGGGATCCTGTTGTGGGGGGCAGCGGCGGATGTAGACGCTATTTTTATACTCCAGAAAAGGGCGGTTCGCGCAATTTATGATATGGGATCCCGGGAGTCCCTCAGAGAATTTTTTAAAGTTACTAGTATTCTTACGTTGCCATCTCTGTATATTTTCGAAAATATAATGTATGTTCGTAAACACCTCCAATCATTTAAAGTAAACAGTGATTATCACAATATAAATACTAGAAATAAACATAAAATAATAGTACCTAAATTTAGACTAACCAAAACAAATAAGTCCTTCTTAGGGAATAGTATCCGATTTTATAATAAACTGCCCAGATCAGTAACGGATCTAACGGATGGCAAGTTTAAAAAACATGTTAAGTCAGTACTTATAAAAAAAGCATATTATAAGACTATAGACTATGTTGACGATAAAGACGTGTGGCGTTAATTTTCTTCTGCACATGTGGCTTCCCTGGTAACTGTCACGTCCTGTCTAAACCCTGCGACTTGTTTAGCGGGATTTCGCATTTTTTTTTGTATTTGTTTGTATTTTAGATACTTTTATTGTATAACTGTTTTTCTTTTTTTTATTATTTCTTTTGTGTTTAGTTTTTTTATATTGTATAATTTGCGTTTTAAAGAAGAATGTAAAACAGTTTTTTGAAAAGAGTATCCATGGAGTTTCTTGCCGGTCTCTTCTCCATAGGACCAACCCACTTTTGGAACCGCGCAACTAGAATCATAACGTTTTAAAAGCGCCCGTAAAGGCCCAGTTGAAATAAAAACATTTGACTTTGACTTTGATTCAACATGAAGAAATAAAGAATTTTAAAAATGACAGGCTGTTGTTCTTTATGTATTTAGATACATCTTGATAATGACATAGCTACTAATCGCGCGAGAATTTCCACCTCTGGCTCTTTGGTCATCAATTGTATGACGTAGTGATCTCGAATATAACCACCCTTTTGGAAAAGCCGTTTAACAATGTCCAACAGTGGATCGATATCACGGTGGTATTTAGCAAGGGATGCGAATGAAAACCGTGCATAGAATGGTAAAATTACGATAAACGAGTTAATTATTTGGTTTTATGCAGCCTCATAATCCCTAAAAGTATGCTTCGTTGGTTTGGTCATGTAGAGAAGATGGATGAAAGGCGTTTAACGAAAAAGATTTATAACGCGGTTGTTAGTGGAAACGCCAGGACGCCCTAGAAGGACGTATACGGACCTTATTGGTGATGTCCTTCAAAAGGTCAGGTGCGCAGTACCCACAACCGGCGTTCATGTATGAAACGATGCACGAATGTAGATGAAGCAAAAGGGTTATGTAAGGATCGTAGCGTTCCATAGTTTCTGCCTACCCCTATGGGAAAAAGGCGTGACTTTATGTATGTATGTAAAATCCCAAAAAAATGTAATTTTTAAGAAGCGTTTTGTTTTTGCTCTATATTATATACCGGCGTTATACTTTATGATTCCAGAAATATGAAGATGTCCGACCTCAATGATTGTAAAATATAACTTCGTTTCCATTACGTCAACCCTACTTAAAGTCTATCTCTTTGTTATTGTTACCGACCTCGTGCTAGTTGCAGTTAGTCATCCTTTGCGAATATCTGTATTACAACTGAAACGTTGCTTCTGTGGATGACAACACAACGCTGTAACGCAACGACGAAACTCTGGAGGACTTCACTTGCATACATTGTTACCGAGATGTTTTGAACAAAGTTATAATAGAAATCTTGAGATAATGTTTTCAAGATCATATGTAAAAGTATATCTATGTATAGCTGGAAAATCGAAAAGGTTATCCACCTCTTTCAATGTAAAGAATGAAAAAGTATTGTATACAATTCATAAAGAAATCTCTTCCAAAACTTTGGGAGGTATAATTTAGTTCGTTGCAAGTTTGTTACTGTCCTTGTCCCTTAGTGAGAACTCAGACCCTGGGAATTTCGCTCGTACCTCTTTCGATATAAATATAGGTACTTCCGTCGCATGCATACATAAATTACAACCAGACTTCGATCCGAAATGTTCTTGTAAACTTTTAGGGCAATTTTAAGTAGATACCTACGACTTCACTGCTAGTAATTTTTTTTTATAATATTTCATTGGTGTATCATACGGTTCCGCTTTTGGAAACAAAGTAGATTAATCTAGTCTCGATATTAAGATAACAATGTTAGCTTCTGACAGATTATTTTTATAACCAGCTGTGATACTTTCGACCGTGTTAAAAGTTTTCTTATTATTGTTGTCAAGACAGACTAATTGAATGTTTTTTTTTTTTACTTTAATATACATATTTACTGTTGAGTAAAGAAATAAGTATCACCAGGGTTTCCAGATAAAGATGAATTATTGTAAGGAAGTTGTAGATGCATTCGAGTAATATCTCTATATTTTGATTATGGTTGAATGTTGAAGCGAACTCTGGACTCTCAAAAGCAAATATTCGATCCTACATCTCTTTAGGATACCAATGTTTATTAGAGAAATTTGATCCATTTGACCCTATCGATGGGTGCCATAAAATCCGTAGGTACTTATAGGGTACTTGTATTTTTCGCATTTTTATCGGTTCGAATTCCGAACGCGTAGAAAGATTTCCATACAAACTTTGAACCCCCCATCCATATAACCCCCTCGGAATTGAGGGTTTGCAAATAATAATAATAATAATAAATATTTATTTATCCAAAAAGTTATATACAGATTAGACATAAGGTGGTAGGTCATACATAGAAACTATTTGACAAAGTCTATATAACCAAAAATTATAAACCCTGTCTCTTAAACTAGGAGACCTGTATCTTAAGAGACAATCCTTTCATAACGGACGCTCTATAAGGAACCTAACTGCCAAAGTTCCTAAGATTTCGTGAGCATTCAGTAAGTCGTATTTTGGTTTTACATATGAACTATTCCCTGAAGCAAATACCAACTTAAGACTGGTAAGAGATTGCTAACTCGTTGGCAAACTGTCAACAGCTAATGCAAATTTATCAACTTTTAGTCTACATTCACACCGATGTATTTTCGAGTGGTGATTTGGCAGCGCCGGTGTAAGCCTGGATCACAAGTCTATCCAATTATGTATGCATAATGCATTAGTAGTAATTAGGCTTGTTTATCTCATACAAAATTAGCCAGTAATACAATTAGGTCACGTCATCATCTGCACAGCCGTTTTCCAACTACATTGGGGTCGGCTTGCAGTTGTAGCTTATATCAGTATTTTACACGGAGAGACTGCCATCTGATATCCGCCACCCAATTACTGGGAGGTACGGTACGTACTCTAAGGTTAGATTGTTTGTCAGGCTTTTTACCCTGCTGACACCCGCAACGACCCGTTTATATGTCTTCGGATGATACCCGAACCAACTGCTTAACGTGTTTTCCGAGGCACGCAACGGGGTCTCGATATGTGTAAAACTGTCACCCATCAAAGGACTGACCGCGGCAATCGCCGTGTCACGCGTCACGTATGTTTGAATATTAATTTTCATAAATTATAGCAAATAATGATTGATCGATATGTATTAATTATCTTTGGTTTATATTAGCAAAACGCTACGATTATTAATTCATGATAATATTATTTGATACGCTAATTTAGACTGGCTGTGGAATAACTGAAAATTCATTAATTAATGGTAATATGTGAAAATTCATGTGGAGGTAATCAATTTATTAATGAAATATTTGCAATAGTGGCCATATTGATGAGGGGCTCGAAGCTACATAGCTACCACGCAGATCGGTCGAATTGCGAGGTTAAGCAGCGTTTGACGCGGTCAATTAAGCAGTTGGTCTCGAGTGTCATACGAAGACCTATGAAAGTCGTTACGGGTGTCAATAGCCTAAAAAGCCTGACAAACAGTCTAACTTAGAGTATCGGTGTCTCCCAGTAATTGGGTGGCTGAGGTCAGAAGGCACTCTCTCCGTGTAAAATACTGATATTCAGCCGCAACCAGTTAGATTGGAAGCTGACCCCAATGTTATTGGGAAAAGGCTAGGCAGGAGATGAGTGGACATATTGATATCATAATCTGTTTATAAATAACATTTAGATACATGTCAAATGATTTGAACATCTATTTTAGCAGTCAGCATAATAAATAAAGAGAATTAAGACGAAAGAAATGGTCTAATCAAAATTGCAAAAATAGCCAGATAACACATGTATCAAACGAGTTTAGTTACAAAGTCAAGACTGACGAATATAAAGAAAGTTTTCACTACGTTGTAGGTAGGGTCATCAGAACAAATCACGTTCTGGAACATTTGTCATTTTGTTCAGAATATTTATAATATTCTCTACTCCATGATAAGAATAAAACATGTAATTTAAAAAAGTAGTATTTAATTTTTAGTTTACTAGTTATTGTTTTACTGATTATGATATGGTATATTAAAGGATTTCAATATTTTTTTTTCACGTTGTGGATTTCCAACTACTACAGTATAAAGTATTAAATACAGAGTAACATATTTTTAGACCACCCCGGATATCCTGGACACTTGGCAGCTTTAGCTATAGATTGTACTCGCCCCTATGGGAGGTGGTAACTTAAAGCTTATCATAAGTTTCAGATTTTATTAAGGTTTGTTAGAATGAACACCATAACTAATATTAAAATACAAGGGTTGCGTATAAACACACCATGGTATGTGCATGAACATGGCGATCAAACGACACAAAGCTACCAAAAATAGAATAAGTATTATTTTTGTGATACACCAAACGATTGCAGGTGGAATAATAGTACTATTTGAATTGAAGTGCATTAAGAATACATCCGTAAATATACTAGGTAGCGAGCACTTAAGAATATTCTGCTTTATCGTATTGCTACTGAAGCAGACAGTACTGGAATTAGAAATAAATATAAAATGGATTTGAAACGAGAATTACAAATAGGTTCTAAAGAGCTATCTATCACTAGTATTTGTTCTTGTATTGGACGACATTTACTACTTCGTGGGTAGTGGTACATAGATAGAGCTGTGCTATGGGATAAATGGTACTAGGTCTTGTATTCCATTACATTATTCATAATCCCCACGATCAGAACAAAAATCCTACAGGATGTTCACCAGTGTGGGTGAAAAATTGTTTATCTGTATGAAGGAAAACGCTTTGTAAACGTAATAATACTTTTGATTTAGGGGTGAGACGAGGTACGAACAGATCACATACTTATAGCTGCTACTATAGTGATATTTGTTATGTCACTAAGTATTCTTGGTGTAACAGGGTCACGCCGTGTTATGAAACAAAGAGCTCCAGGATCGATCAATCGTGGAGACTGGGATGCAATGCCGATATAAATAAGGTAGAATGTAAGGTAAAGGTTTGTTAAGTGTATAGCTGGATAATTGTAGGTTTGTAATTTTTATAATATGTTAAATTGTCAAATACTTGAAAGGCATACGAATCATTCAGATCTCCAGCGTTTGAGTGACGTGAGTGTGAAATATGTTCTCATTAATATTCATTCTATCGCCACCCCAAAGTAATAGTAACATCATGTGACTTATTAATAGAGAAGTACTTAAAATTAAAGTGCGTTTATGTTGATTCGGACGGCGGTAAGCCAACCAACTTAAATAAATCATCATCATTATAATCCTAATAGCACTCTAAAACACATTTGGCGTAGGTATTGAATATAAATATGGATTAAAAGTTGATATAAGATGCAGTGATCGGCTGCCAACGTTTGACTATAATTTACTAGAACCCTTGGTCCCTAACGTCTTACCCACTTCATGTTAAAACAAATCATGAATAACTACACGAATCTGAGATATCATCAGTAACATATTATCAGCCGTAAGACTTAACAGTGGTGGCCCCAATTTATCGCGATGCGCACCAATGGCTCAGATTTATTCATTATTCACCAAAATGCTCTTAAGGGAAAACATCTTGTGTATATTTGGGGACTGTTACTACTTACAGGATTCATGAGAATTATCTGAAGATACGGAAACGGTAGCGAGGAGAAAACGAAAAAATAATAATAATAATAATATGAATAATGGTATCATGAACGGACCCGTCAATGTTGATCAAAGGGAGACTATTTACTTCTCATATCGAAAGAAACTAAAGACCTATACAGCGTAGAAGTACTAATTGTATGAGTCATAATTCATTTGCTGTACGGGTATTTTGGTAATGTACCGTTGTTTCCTGTTTGGCGCGAAACATTTTGAAGCAAGTAGTTGTATGGTTCAATGATCTAGCCCATATTTTTATGAGGGGAAATAAACCTATAAATCTTGTTTATTTTGCAATTTGTGCAAGTAACGATTTTTTTTTTATATATTCAATGAGACTAATAATTCTTATTGTGTGTATTTGTGGTAACTTTGCTATGGATGTTGGTAAAGATAGATCTTATAAAAAGGTTTGAACTGACTTTTCGGCGGGGTACGGCTTTGTTAGCGCCAAGATTCGAAATATTAATATCTTCTTTATTAATTATATTTTGCATATTTTTCTTCATTATTCATATACGATATAAGAATGTCAACTACCTCATATCAAAATGTCAAAGTCAAAATCAAGTCAAAATGTTTAAATTGTTTATCTTCCCCGGCTTTCACGAGATTCTCGTCATGTAATCGGTAATATCAACAATGGCGCGCTGGCCAACCACTGTATCAGACTTATTGGCAACAATAGATAATAATAATAATAATAATAAATATATATTTTAAAATGTATTTATATTGTTTATACAAATATTTTAAAATGTAATTTATATGTAGGTATATTTAAATGAATAAAGAAGATAATAACAACTATTGTAACGTACTCATGCTGTTGAAATATAGGCGTCTAAAATAGTTCGGCATTAGATGATGAAAAAAACATCGATTTTCTTATCTCTTTTTTAAATATATAGTATAGTATACTATACTATATATTTAAAAAAGAGCTATGTATACATAGCCATTCAACGTGATAATGCTGCCAGTATTCTGGGCACGCTACCAGTTCACAGCGATGTAGAGGAGTACTTTGACGCCTAAGTATTCGTTAAGGATGGGTTTTGATTTTTGTATATAATAATACTTTATAAGTAGTTAGTAAAATATAAATTAGTTTTCGACCAACTTCAAAAAAAAGGAGGAGGTTCTCAATTCGGCTGTATTTTTCTGTATATAATATTTAAACTTTAATACATAGTGAACAAATTTATTTATATACAGTTATACATTATATTAAATACGCGGTTTCACACACGATACAATTATAATTATCGATATAAGACTAACACTGCACGCTTTTATTTCGCCGATGCCGATTGATTCCTGTGTATGACATCTGAGAATTTTCTGAAACCAACTGTATCTTTTTAACAGGACTTAATGGCGAAATGTGTACGTTGTGTATTTATTCCGTTTATCGTTGCCCTGGGAATAAAAGAAAAGGTGTCGAGAGTCGGCTTATCATTGCTTTTACCTTGTTAGACTTTCACGACATTCTTAACCACTCCGGGGAGCTTTAGAGTTGCGAGACTAGTAGCTGTTTTTGCGATTATTTTTTTAAGCAATCGTTCTGCGAATACCGATTTTCATTTACCGAGGTATGTTTGTTAATATTGCGTAAAACAACGCATCATTATATACTTAAATTACGGACATAACTTTGCTAGTAAGAATTGCACTACAATGTGCTTTTAAGAAATGAATGACCTGCATTAACCGTTATCAACTTGTATTATTCCAGAATATTTTTTTGTTGTAAAATAAATAACTATGGCTTACTGTTCCATGAATCCGTAACGTCAGTTTTTATGGAAAAAACCTAAAAATACATGTACTATAAATTATTTTGTGGTACAGAATTGGGTATTGTTTTGTACGTAACGCGTAAGGAAGCTCTCTCATTAGTCGGTGAGGAATCAGTCAATCCGCTATCTCACTCTTGTCGGTCTTATCTGTGCTGTAAAATGTAATCACTATAAACACTGTTAAAATGAAAATGCCGGTTTCTGAAGAGATGACGCTTTGAAACAAAACCGCATCGACAAGTGAGATAGCCTCCTAATGGTGACCCAGTGGCGTCTAGCTTAAATAGATTAGGACGAGAATTATCCGCGGATTGAGACCGTACAAACAAACAAACCGCCTCCTTGAGACCAGATTGAGAGTAATCTTCGCTCTAACCTAGAAAGAGGTTCAATGCCCTAGGTTTGATTCTTGCGCCGATAAGATATCATTACGCGTGACAAGTAATTACAGAAAACGATAAAAATTAACGGAGTCTCTTAAAACGTCCTCTTTTACTGCTAATTATTGTTATTTTCTCCTGCACTTTCTCGACCGTGCAAGTTGTAATTCACGTGCTAATTAATAGTTTGCCGTGTGGCCTGGCTTCGACTAACTCATAACTTCGCCATGATGTTGTTTTAGGGATTATAACAATAGACTTTAGAGCATAAACCTTAGTACTACAAACTTAGCTTCATTATTACTATTTAACTAATTAAGTTAAAAGGTAAGCACCGTTTTGTTTGCAGTCTATATTAAACTCACTACATGTTACAGGTTTTTTTTTTATTTGCTGTCTGTTCATGTATTACTTTATGTACACATAATTTTAACGATAATGTTTATTTCAAAAACCCGTTCCACAATTAAAGATGTGTAGACCTGAAGCCATTCCTAGATGAAATTATCTGGTTATTCGGCTTTCTGTAGGCATACATTACTCTACAATTTTATATACTGTTTTTGGTAAGTTGAATTTTTTTATATAAGTAATAATTACCGAGTAAGCACAATACGTCATTCGGCTATACAATTCCAACGAATGAAAAGCAATTCGATTATTGACCAAACGTAAGATCCGACAAATTATTTAGCTTAATGGTTTGTATTGTGGACTGTTGGAGTGTAGTCTGTAGTAAATTAATAATGTCGTTGAGTGGATGGAGATATTTTTATATCCATTCAACATAACGAATTCATTCTCTCATCAAACTTTTGAATCGTCTTGGTTATTTAATATTGTCTTTGGACTAGTACTAAGAGATTCTTAGTTCTCAACGGAAACTTCTGTGGTCTTTCCAGAAAACTTGGAATTAATAGTCGTGTATCGACTCAATCATAATAGCCGTCAATGGGCATTTTTTCTCCTAAAGTCCGAGGTATATTCGGGGTTTTTAAGACATTTTGGTTAAAGTATACGCATCTTCACTGCTTCCTTGGCTTAAGTACGCAGAACCGAAGACCATTGATGCAGTATTCAGCATTGTGTATCGAGTGTACATCTCTGAGCTGTTGACACGAAGGATGCAGTTCAAATATGTAGTGACCCTGTCATCCCAATATCTCAATTGAAACTACTGTTGCTTTGATTGAATATTGAATACAACCAGAATAACGCATGGTGTATATCCAGATTGATTCATATCTTCTATTCAATGTCGATCACTATTAATTTGGAAGCCTATCGACATGGTGAGATAGGAACAAAGGACGATTTTCAACATATTCTTTGGGGATAATATTGAACGATAAAGTTATAGTCGAATTCAAAAGCTCGGAGACAACTATGCAAAATTGCGGGGCTCCGTCGGAATTGTGAAAATCTAGTAATAATTCTCGAAGAAAATATCTGAGATTATGAGATTTCATAGAACAGAGATAAATGTATTTATGCTGGAAGCAATTGCGAAGTTTTCAACCGTAAAGATGTGATTATTTGTAACTCTTAATTTTTTATCCTAGGACGTTTGATCACATTCAGCGCTGGCGCATATTCATAAAATAGTAGTTATATAAGAATATGGACACAAGGCAGGACAGATGAGGCGTATAAGTGAATAACGACCACATACTTGACAACGGAGTCTCAAGGACCAAGGTCGCTTTAACAAGCGTGATACCTAACGGATATAATATTGTTGCATATAATCTAGGTAAGTACCGTACCCATCTTATATCTTCTCGAACGTTGGCATATGTATAGAACTGACGTTGATTTTACAAGACGAATAAAATGTGTCTATGCGTGACCTAACTGAATAATTTTTGAAACAGTTAAATCTAAACAAAAACTTTGACAGCTCAAAAAGCAGTTAAGCTAAGCGAGAAATTAGGCCTGCTAACGAATGCTGTATGTGGTCTGGGTCATGACTTACAGTAAAAACACTTGTAAGTCATGGGGGACGGGGGAAAATTGTCCAGCAGTGGGATTGCAAGCTAAAAGTTGCCTGTTTTTACCTTTAGGAAAGATACATTATCATTAGTTCACCTCTTTTGCAATGCACAGGGCCTTTTTTTAAAGAACTTATTATTATTTTAGAACTTACAAAATAATAAAAAAATTCCAATAATTGACTAATGTTGGCGACTTATATCGACTTTCCATAAATTTTTTATTCTCACCGGTTATTTAAAATATGTATTTCTGTTTGACTTGAGTGCAATGTTCATCCGTAGATAAATTATCATGATAATACCTATATATACTGTCGTATTTTTAACACCACCAACCCAGAATTAAAACAAAATAATTAAACCTTTGTTCTTCTTGTATATACTTAGTCGAAGGGCGAAATGAACTTAACTTTTGTATGGCCTGTATTGTATGTTAGACTTGTTTTGTCGTCAGTAAAACACAGTGGTGACGGAAGAAACCTCAAAGTCAACTAATACAACTTGTGCAGTCCGTTTAGAAGTTTATTTCTACTATTTTTCTTCGTGAATGGGAAAAAGCGGAGCTTCCCGTTAATCTTTAAAAGCAGTGTTAGAAGAGGAGTTTTCAAAGAAATCTTTGAAAACTGTTTTCCTTACACTGCTTATACAAATTCACACTCCTTGTATGTTTCTTTTTTTATGTACCTGTTTTCTAACGTTGGAGTTTATGGTAATATGACTCGTGTTAGTTGAGGTTTTTTACTTAAGGTAATTAGAATGAAGTTGGGCTGAACGACAGAACCTACTCCTGAAATGCGGTGTTTTGACGGTTTTCTGGAATGTTAAGCATCTCGTATAAAACGTATTTACTAAACGTGTAAGCATTCAGGATTGCTACTTAAAAATTCTTAACTGCTGATCATTGAACCCACTTTGCGTTGACAGCTCATTGAAACTTCTAAGCTGTTCTAAGCTGTAGCATGTACAAAAATAATAACAAAGAAAGACCTGAAGCTTAAAAGCAACATTAAATATTCATAAGTTCAGATCAGTTGTCAAATTAGCGAATGGCACATGGACTGGCTTCATTACAAGACATAATCTGAATGTTCAGGACAAGAAAAAAATGCGAATTCCTTAAATAATTTAAAATTATGTGACGATAAGCGTGTAAGGACGATAAGCGTGTAAGATTATTTTCATGTAAAGTGTCGCCTCTAATCATCCAAAATGCACAGGTTCTAGCAGTTAAATATACAAAACTAAAACTTACATTTTCAATAGCTGAACATGGTTTTCAGGGAAAAGACTGCCTCGAAAAATACACAGATAGACCCGAACAGCAGCGTGCACAGAATTTTTAGACAAGGTAGGCAGACATTTTTAAAGGCTTACTTACCAATATTACCTACTGCATGTATTAGTTATAGGGTTAGGGTTCGTCGTCTTGTCGATTAAATAATGATCTATGTGATTTGCCACCTTAAATATCTTATAATAAATATTTATCTGAATTATGTAGGGTAGGCAGTGTCTTTTTGTCTTTATGCACCGCACGCCACTCGACCCGAATAAAATGAGATAAGGGCAGAAAAATTAGACTAACCTCAACATCCATATAAAAAAGTGCTTTATTTTCAAATTGATGGCAAAATATATTTAACTGACTACTGCAGAATCAGACCAAAAACAAAAGCATTCTAAAATTAGCGCGCATACTAAATCGGAGCTCCATTGACGTCCATTGTTGAAAGATCACTCTAAACAATGAGGAGCCATTTTAATTAATAACGTAATTAATTAGCCGATAAAGTTGTGGGATGAATGTCCTTCCTAATTTATAGCCAACGACGAATACCATTGAGTGTTATAATACCTACCTTTGATTTGTTGTGATCATTACACAAATTTGGGTGAGTCATAAAAGGATTTTCAATAAAATTACATAGTTTAATAACATTTATCACAGTTTGTAGCCTAAACTTAGAAGCGACAATAGACGGCTATCCTAACGGCTTTAAATAACCCATAGCCAGGCAACCATTAAGCGGACCACCACCCAACAACAACGACTATGGGTGGCAACACTTAGTAAACAACCTACTTATCACCGTGTCTGTAAGGTGCAGCAGATTTTTATTTTTAGAACTCATTCATCACGATAACAGCGTCAGATTCCCCTTAATTTTATCGATAAATCCCATCTACACGCATAACGCGTCACGCCTGTGTACCTCGAAAGGTTTGGCAGAAGCGTTTCAGCACATTTTATCGATGTCGTTATGAAATCCTCTGTAATAGGGATATGTGAGCCTGTTGCCATCTACCTGACTATTAGAATGCTATTGCGAATTTTTTTTTACGTAAAAATCTAATAACTTTTTGCTTGAAATGGGGATGAAACATAGAATATCATGCCCAGCAACCGCGTTGCGACTTTCAGAACAGTGAGGCAGTACTGAAACTAAGATAGAGACCAGTATTTTGAATTAAACAAAAAGATACACATGTTAGGTTAATCAGTGCTCAATAGTTTCGTGGGTTGTCCTTGTTATTTACCGATGCGTTCCATCACACCCAGTCCTTTATCTTAATAGGTTCACTGTCCGAACAGCTGACACAATAGTTTTAACAATTGCCATGAATCATAATTACGTTATTCAAAGGACAGGGAAAGGGTTAAGCTTCGATAGCGTACGTATGTAAAAGATCCTTCATTTTCGCGTCGTTTGCATAACCTTGACCGATATAGTAATGCAAACTTGTCAAGGGTCTGTATCAATTGAAGCAACCTTTTAATGTTTGATCTTCAGAACCAGCCACAACATCACGTTCAAATTGCTTGGCATTGAATATACTTTGTTTTTCCCCCGATATATACATACATATATATACATACTGACCCGGGTACGTCTTAAAACTGCGGCCAGACACCGGAGGACGGGCAGCAGCGTCCTCTCACTAATCGGTGAGCCACTGCGATCCCCAAGCCGCCTGCCAAGCGTGGGGATTATGGCAAACCCCCCTTGAGGGAGGCCTTCGTTCAGCAGTGGACGTCTTCTGGCTGATGATGATGATGATGATATATACATGCATACATAGTCTCTCATACCAATATTTCGCAATATTGGAATTTATGTAAACTTGATACCACCGACAGTTTTGAAATGTAGATATAATAAAGATGGAGGTTCTGTTTCAAGAATACACGTTGCTTGTACGATATATGTTAATATTCCATTCTGTATTGGATAAAGGTTTTATTTCGAGTGGATTCAAGATAAGATACATATTTTCTTTCCGAGTTTGTGGTGTGCTTGAGTTTGATATTATGAATAACTTTTATGCTGATATTTCTGACTATTGCATTTCAATTCTCGATTTTTCAAAATTAGGCGAAACACTAAGCCAATACCTCAAATCGCGTCAAAGCGGCCATATCGAAATCATCTTTTAGCTTTTTTAGTAGATTCTTGATAGCAATTAGGTCTAACTTATTATACCTACTCCTAGCCGACGTTCTATAAAGCCTTAACAGTGTAATAATAATATTTCAATTGAACTCGGCGTTACCAATAAATATTTAGCTCGCAATGGGCTGGCAATTTGTTTTAATAGAGATTTAAGTTTGTAAATCAAATCCTTTTACGTCTTTTGATTAGCAAACAATGGGGATATGTATTATACATAATCCATGTCGAATTTTTGAATGTTGAAAGCATACAGAACCTATAACAACGAACGGTCAATGACGTATGGTAGCGAGATCAGTCTCATTATTGTGCATCATTAACCGCGTAGTCAGCTACGCAGGGAGCTTCAGACGATGTTAGGTACCGTCACTCGTGGAGACTTGTTCTTTGCAACCGCATTATCACTCATCATACTTATCATTTGTTATTTTCGCAAAACCTCTTTGAATTCGACGCAAATGTCAAACATTCACGGTGCTGCCGGCGAAGATGGCTGTTCTCCTTACTTTGTAAATTCAATACGAAATTGCTGTAGTCTAGGAATATGGTTTTGAATTAAGTGAATAAAGAATTCATGACTGGAAACCTCATTTGTTCTAAAAATCATTCAAGATTTAATTACAGTTGTTTTTAGTAAGTATTTTTTGAAACCGAATGAAAGACCCGGTAAATACATACATACGTCCTCGTATATAGAAGGTTTATTTAATAAAATAGTGGATTTAAGAATCGGTAAGTAATGTTCAACTAATTTAAAATTATTGTTGTATTCAATATTTAGAATAAAGCTGCAAATGTTATTTATTAATAGTATATTTTATTCTTTTAAAGCTTTTGCGGATTTGAGCTCTTCGATCTGAGTTGCCTCAGGGCAAAAAAATGTTTTGGTAGAATTTCGCATCTGTGAAAGCATTGTTTAGATTCGAATAGCAGCAAGCAATTCAGCGTAATTTAAGATTTAAAATGACAGGAAATACGTTAATCAGCTACTTCTAAAATGTAGCTTAGTATGTAGTTGATTGTACATGATTTTTAGACCTCTTTGGGATAGCCAACCTGGTAGTAACTGAATTTACAAAAATATTAACGTTATATTAAATACTAGAGGTGCGAGAAATCCTATATACTATGATTTCTTAGGATATCTATATCACAATAAAATATGTATATAAAAAAAGTCTTTTAAACAGTTTTAAAGCAAACAGTGCCAACAGAAGTTTTAAAGCTACATACATCAAAGATAACGATCTTTGAATTTGTCGTAGTCTCTGAATTCTTGGGACTGTCTTAAGATGAAGAGATTAAAATTAAACTTATGTTACCTTTGCAAAAATAACATCACGCTGCGATCACCAAATTGACTGCCAACTTGTTAATTGAACTTGGAAATTAAAAAGCCATTTCTCCTCGTTTATGTGGTAGTTTTTATATTTATTTGTTCAACATGACGTTTATATCTAACATCTTTGATTGTATGTTATCTTCGAATATTAAGTAGTGTTCGTCGTCTTCTGTAATATAATGGAGAGTCCTACAGAATGTAAGTTATTTAAATTTATTATTTATTATCCGATTGCTCGTGCATCGTTAGATTACATTGATAAACGTTATTTTGTGATGAGTTTGGAAGCTCATTCGAAAGGGAGCATCTTAAACCTTGTTACCCGAATTAGAATAACAAGGTCAGTTTAGAGAGCGAGCAAATAGGTATTGCTTTTGAAATTTGTATGTTTTAAAAATATTTACGTAAAAAAAGCACTTGTTATAACCCAGTTTGACTTTAATAGAATTTAGGAGGACTACAAGAAGATAAGTGTAAAGCATTATGTAACGCACGAAGGAACACAACCTCCTTTCAGAAAAAAGTCAAGTTTTTACAAAATTTATTTTCATGTTGGTCTCACATTCTTAATTAGGGTCATCACCTGTACGTATTTAAGAAAACATTCAAGTGAATGTGTAAATAAAAATTGTGACATGAACTGGAGCGTGCTTCTGCAGAACAAGTTACATGAGTACATACTTGTAAATTAGAAGTAATAATAATTGTGATACGACAAACTAGATTTTTGTTTGCAGAAAAGGACATAGGTGAATTTTCTGATTAAAATGTGGGAGCTGAGTCATCCCTGGCCGAGGTCAAGCATGGGTAATTAAATTCTCCGGCAGCCGCACCGGTGCGAGCCTTCGGTATTTATTTATTTTGACTTGGACATCAAAGCGTCGTGGACTTGGTGCTTACAGCGAGTGGTCAGTGCGGTGTCGGGTTGACGCTGGACGCAAAGTATTTTAGGGCTTGAAACAAATTAACGAAATGTTTTGTTGTGGTCGGTAACTAGAAAGAAGTCGACCACAACAAAACATTTTCATCAAATTGAATGTGATATGATTTATTTTAGATGCGAAATTAAATGAGAGTTTGGGACACGGGGAGACCAATGGTAAGATACGATGGACAGTTACACAACTGTGACTACAAAACTGTGATAGTACATACTGTAAAACACTGGAGTACGTGAGCACAAAAACAAGAAGAAAGAATAATAATTCTAAGCTTTTATAAAATCAAAAGCAAATTAAATCTTGTTCATTGCCACGTGACGGAATTAATCTTTCACGAGCAATACTTGTGAGGTGGTTTCATATATTTCTTTAATAAGACATTAAATAATAACAACTGTAAAATATTCTATTGCTGGGGGATACACCGTACCACAGTACGTGAGCACAAAAACAAGAAGAAAGAATAATAATTCTAAGCTTTTATAAAATCAAAAGCAAATTAAATCTTGTTCATTGCAACGTGACGGAATTAATCTTTCACGAGCAATACTTGTGAGGTGACATAAACTATTCCCAATACCTACACTGTAAGCAATCGGTAAAGGCAAGTAACTAACTCGTTTACCTACTAATTGATTGCATTGTAGCTATAGGGATGCTATAGGGATCTATGCTTTCAATATTGCTATTGCCTATTAAGAAAAGTTTACGTTCCCTATATAGATTGGTGTAAACGATCGATTTTCTAAACATGAAACTCTGTTAAGCGTAGCGGTCATAAATCGCGGATGCGTATTGCTGAGGTGTAAAAATGAATTTGTGTCTTGACGCATATAAAGAAGACGGTACTGTTTATGCTATTTCAAAAAGTAGGATTGCAAAATCCAATTCTCAAATCTAATTATTTTATATATTTCTTTAATAAGACATTAAATAATAACAACTGTAAAATATTCTATTGCTGGGGGATACACCGTACCCGGCACTCGTGCAGTAAGAAATGTAATCGCAATGTATTTCAATTAAACTGGATTGCGTTGGACGCAGCCACAATATATAGTTGAAAATTAATATATGTTTGTAAAAATATTTCGAACTTTATCAAGCTTTCTGATACTCATTCTTTGAACACTAGGAATAAACACAACCTTGCTGTACATGCTACGCACCTCCACAGAGTAAGCAACTCGTTCATGGGACAATGTATACGCTTTTACAATAAACTTCCCAATGATATACGTAATTTAACACTAAAGAAGTTCAAAATTGTAATTATGTTTAAACTTTGTAAAAAAGGATACTATAAGATTTCGGACTATTTAGATGACAAAAACGCTTGGGATTGAGCCGCTCTATAACCTTTCCTTCTTTTTATATACAATTTTGCCATTTATTATTATATTATTTACTTCATTATTTTGATATTGTAATGTTGTTTAAATTTAAATGGTTTCTTATATATAACCGCTATACATTGTAGGTAAATGTGAGAGATCTGGGCTGAACGCTCTTAATTTAATTAATTCTCACGATAACTGATCCATTTTTGCCGTCTGTTGCGACAGGTCAGCTCAAATAGTTATGGCACTTTCTTCAAAAGGCTATCATTCCACTCTATATCTATGGTGCTGTCATATGGGGTCCACACGAAGCCAAGTACTCTGTCATGCTGGAGCGCGTACAAAACAAGTTCACGCGCCACTTGTACTGGAGACTGTACGGGGTGTATCCGTTGTACCCACTGATGTACCCCACACTGTTTGTGCTGGGTATGGTCGGGTACAATCAGCTGAGGGTGCGGCGAGAATTCGCACTAGTCGTGTATTTGTTTAAATTACTCCGTGGCAAAGAACACAACCCTGGAGTGCTACAGCGCTTGTGCTTAAATGTTCCGGACCGCTACGTATGGAGGCGGCGGAGCCCGCCACTGCTGGCCGTGCCAACCGCCAGGACCAACCTTCTGGCCAAAACGCCAATCACGCGAGTGATCCGTACTATTAACGAAATCCAGAATAAAATAGATATTTTTTCGTGTCAATTCAGTGAACTCGCAAGGATCCTGTTATATACATTATGTTATAAGATAGAATAGGATAATATAGTATTTACCGATTGTTATCACGTTTTATTGTTTATTTTATTTTTTATTTTTTGTATGTGTTCATAGTGTTTTTTAGTGTATTGTTTAATGTTAGTTTTATTATAATTTTCTGTACTACGTCTTCATATGGTTTTAAGATCTTTTACCTTAGTATTCTATTTTAATTATGTAGTTAATAATAGTATAAAAGTGCCTCGCTAACGAATGAGGTTACCTGTAATGTTAGTGTTAAGTGTTTATGAAATAAATAAATAAATAAATATTTGTCTTACATAAATCCTTACATCATAACAATCTGTCTGGATTTTAAAATAGAGTTTGACCCCTGAGTTTCTTTCGGCGTTTCTTCTTAGGGATAGTCACAGGAAATGCCGACGCCATCTAGTTTAAAAAAGACGTGTCAAAAAGTGACGTGATTAAAAAATCCTAATTGCAAAATAAATAATTTTATTTCATTTCATTACATTTCATTTAATTTCATTATAGATAACTACAATATTAAACTATGCGACGCAATTTCGATTAACTTGTTGCATTTCAATTGTTCGGTATGCTTCCTATGTAGAACTAGTAGTGTAATGTTTCACCTAACATTTATGCTGCCTGTACTATAAGATTAATTTTAGGTTTACTGTACATTGTAGTGGAGCGGGGCTGTGTAATAGTATTTTCCGGCGAGTGTGTTTCATATTGCTGACATGAACTGAGACGAAGTGTGTTTGTTCTGACTTCAGGCCTTTTTTAAACCTTGCCCCACTCTATTCCTGTGTCTTATCTGCCTAGCCTTTTCCTAACAACATTGAGGTTGGCTACCAGTTGCGGCTGAATATCTATATTTTATACAGAGAGACTACCATCTTACCTTCGCCACCCAAATACTGGGAGACACTGATATTCATAGTCTTTACTCTGAGGTTAGACTGATTGTTAGACTTCTTACGTATGACCCGGGACCAACTGGTTAACGTGCCTTCCGAGGCACGGATGGTCATCCTTTCGAGGACTATACGCGGTAAGCGCTGCTTAACCTCGCAGATCAACCCAACTGTCAATATGTAGCTACGAGCATTTCCTGTATATGTGCGTTTAAAAACGAATCATGACATATACAAACCAGAGTCGCCCAACTATCGATAGTTTCGCTATCGATAGGTGACCTCGAAAACTAGTAACAATATCGATAGTGCCAACTATTGATACCACAAATTAACTAATACTATTGATTGGAAGCAATAGTATCAATAGAATCGATACTATTACATGATAATACTATCGACAGTATCGATATTATCGATATTTTTAAAGTAATACTGACGATACTATCGGTATTATCAATAGTATCGCCGTTTATTAAACTATCGATAGTGTGAGCTATCGATACTATCAATACTATCGAATGTATTACTCATAAACATATTCTGGTCTTCGATAGTATCGATACTATTGATACTATGGGAGCTAATACTTTCGATACTATCGATAGTATTGATATAACGTCAACTATCGATAGACTATTGATAGTTTAGTAATAGTTGACTATCGATAGGCAACTCTAGTACAAACACCCAGATGTCGATCGCCAAATCACTGCGCCAACCATGACCTTGAATCAGTTCCCTGAGACTAGTTGAGCAGAATGCTAAGTTGCCTTTGGAGATTATGACTCATAGAGGTAACACCATAATTATAATCTTTAGATGTGTGATTCGGATTTGTACTACCCAAGAGAAACACTGCTGCATTATTATTATTTGCATGTCTTTTGCTTGCACGAGACTACAGAGTCCTGGATTTTCGGAAGGCGTGCGTGGGGCCGAAGCCAACACGTAGAGGCCCTTTTGAGACAGCTTTAATGAAAATATTGTGGTGACATACCCAGCGATTATCCCTGTATGCACTATAGAAATGCACCCAAGGACAATCCCTGGGTTAGTAGGACTATTGCAAAACATGTGGAGAAAAACTACTTGGGCTATTAAGATGGGATGGTAGTGGACTGGGTAATGGGGAACTATGAAAAACTATGGCGCCTGCCGAAACAATGTAATAAAACACGTAAAAATGGTAGGCGGAGACTTGCCAACTCACTAACTGGGCCCCCCAAAAATAGTTATTGTTATTAATGGATATCATTTCACATATCCTAAACGTCTAGCAACCAGAATTTGAATTGGAAGGGCTTCCTTCTGAAAAGGTGGCAATGAAGAAGTAGGAACAACAATTTAGAATCTTAATTTTGTGTTCGTACCTATATTTTTTCTTATTAAGTTGAATCCTTAGAAAGTACAGGCAAGCGCAAAATAGTTACATAAGGGACGTACGAGAAACGGATGTAATTACATTTAAGTAAGGCTTCAAAAGCTAGCGCGCTAATTTGTTGCAACTTAAGTAAGTTGAATGCATCGTCAAAGTACTGCGATATAGTTAAAATGAATGATGGTTTTCAAGTGTTGGTTTGTTTTATAAACATTTGAGAAATTGAGTGCTTAATTACATTTATTTAAAGTTAGTTTTCAGGTTTATATTTATGATTTGTGTAAACATTTGGTATTTCACGCCAGCGCGTAAATACACTGCCACACAGTCACAATCGTAAGGGAACCTTAGCGTAACCAACAAGCTACGAATTTGACAAATACAAAATTGGTTTTGCATGCAAACGTACACACACTGTAGGAAACTTACGCACAACCAATTTAAAATGTAACGCCTAGCTCTTACAACTATACCTACATAATATAAATGTGTCAAAACAACAGATGTTCAACTCTCAATACCAACTTCGCCAGAAGGCTATGACTTCAAAGACCTCCTTAATTAAAGCCGTTGTATCAAACTAGACTACCAACACTTAGTAGAATGGAGCCGTTAACGTTATTATTAACAATAGTAACATAAAGAGCTTTCAAATCGATTACTACAAGATGAGGAATCTATTTTAGGTTATATTTGGGATGGTTGCGTTTGAAAAGGTGTTCTGAATGAGAGGTTGGTTAGTGGCTTGTCCAGTGATGAATACGAGAAATCCTGGCTCGGTAAACCTCGGAGGTCAAAGGTGAATATTAATGTAATCATCATGGCAATCCGATTGATAATTGATTGTCATGATTTTCTAGAGATACCTATAAGTTCACAAAACTCAATTCCACGTTTATTAGTAAGGACATGAATGTTTATTTAATTAGGCTTTAGGACCTAGAATTTCGTCCGAACCATTTCACATCATCGGCAGAGATTAAAACCGTCGGATTTTTCGGGAGAGAATAAAAGGCCCTGTAGTCGCTGGGCTCGGGACCGCACGTCGTTATTTTAATAGCCACGACCAACCCATCCTTCATAAAGTCATTGAGCCAGGAGCATTTTTGCCAGCTCCTTATCAAGGTCGTATTCCACGTTAAGTTCTTTTTTTGCAACATTGTTTGACAGCCTTTTTGTGTTTTGATCTTTTATTTTTATTTATTTCATACTAATGATTATTTTAGGTTAAGTTGTGAAGAAAATGAATGTAAATATTATGGAAGCAACCTTAAAAGAAAAGGCCAAAGATGAAGAGGTTAATCACATTTTCTTTTCATTTTAGTAATATGTCCTTAATTTTTTACCATTTTTCTGGATCATTTTTTATTTTATCTTAATAGTCAAATATCTTGTATATTAATCAGCTTAATCTTTTTTTTCTATCTTTGAAACTGAACTGTAACTAGACTGATTAAATATACTGATACATGTATTGAATCTTATTCAGAAGTTTATAAAAATGAAGGAATAAGAAAGAATATCGTTAATCTCACAGTGCAGGAGTTCAGCCAGGAAATTCCTGATTTATTTATTCCTACTCATCCTATCACTGACTCAATTAGGTACCTGTGGTGGATTACAAGAGTTACAAGTGTTACAACTCCTCAATCTATATATCTAACTAGCTGTGCCCGCGACTTCGTTCGCGTGGATGTCGGAACTTAACAATGTATTTTTTAGTGAGACCAAATGCACTTAATCCTATTTTTTTCTAAAATAAAAGAATTTTTCTAAAATAAAGATAGCCTAAGTTGCTCCTTATTACATCAGCTACCTGCCAATAAAAGTCCCGTCAAAATCGGTCCAGCCATTTCAGAGATTAGCCTATACAAACAGACAGACAGAAAGACAGACAGACAGACAAAAATTGTAAAAAATGTTATTTTGGTGTATGTACCGTATATATATTCATATGCATGTAGTAAAAAGCGGTTATTTCAATATTACAAACAGACACTCCAATTTTATTTATATGTATAGATACATACAGGTAAATTACTACCTAGCGTTTAACTTGGAGCGCACCACGTTGAAGCATCTGGGAAACCGTGCAAATACTACATAAATTTATTTTATTTAGCAATGTGTAAAGTAACTATGTGAATCGTTTTTATTTTTCAAGCCTGTGTGTGCGTAATTCCAATTCTATGGGTCTATTTATAAAAGCCCTATTTGCAAAAGCGGGAATTCTCAGGCTGCCTAGCTGTCGCTGATAGGCATTTAATACAGAATGAAATTGCTTAAAAAATTCGCACATCAGTTTACGTTGCATTCCAATTGCAACTATACAAAATGAGATAAATTTCCTCAGCGCCAACACTGGTGGCCTAAATGAGTGGGCCTTTTTATATTCTATAAAAAATATTGAAAGGAGTCACTGCAGCATGTACAACTTAACTTCATGTTAATTTGTTTTTAGTCCAGTCTAACATCTTATCTAAAAATCACGTAAGTGAAAAAGATCACTTAGATGATTATTAGACAGGATTTATGATATTGTTAAAAAAAAAACATGCATTTTGCTTTATTGACTTTCTAGAATACTAGTTTTTTTTCTCCATCATATTTATTTCGATGATCCTTATATATGAAACTCAAAAGGTTAAAAAGAATTTTCCCAAAGATATATGACGATGTTACAGACTGTAGATAAGTATAAAGTTCTATGTCTCACTGAGCGTTGTCACCTTAACTAGAAAGAGACAGATCTGCAACCCCTGCGGTCTTTCTCTATTTTACTTTTTTAATTGATTTTCAAGGTCAAATAATCAGGGCCTAAACAATTCTTTTGACATCTCGTTCCAGTTGTTCAGGGACTGAACATATTATTTCGATGCCTAAAATCTATCCAAATATTTGACACAAATAATGATCGGATAAAAAGAAACAAAAGTTTATCTGCCTTCGGCTAAAGTAGAACGCGCCCTACATCATTTAGTGACGCAAACGTTGGACGCAACCTTTTTATAAAAAGTAAAGTTTTGACGTCCTCCGTCCGCTGACACGAACAAAGTAGGCTTTTGCGTATTTGTAATAACAGTTAAGCGCCCTACAGACCTACAAAATGTTTTTTAGTACTAAGTTTAATTTTCAAGTTTTTGGCAAACAATATGTAGGTACCTACAGGAAAATAACAACTTTTTAATAAGATGATAGTGTGTAAAATTGAAGGAATGGAGGACGGTCCTAAATATAAAATGATTTATTAATATTTTCTTGAGTGTGCGGTGCAGCGAGTGCTTGGTGTAACCGATTAGTTATCCAGTGGTGTCGACCTACAATTCTTCGAACCAGTGTGCGTTGATTTTCCGTGGTATAATTTTTTTGCACCAGCGATATTCGCACTCAACATGACTTCGAACTCAGAAATATTTTTGATAGCACGGATGTTAGAGAATAAAGGTAGTTTGAGTTAGAATTCGTGTAATAAATTTGCTGCTATTGATTTTTCCTTTGGTATAATATTATGATAACTCCTTAGCATTTCTGAGATACATAGTACCTAAGTAATGAATCCGCGTTTAAGGTAGCTAGCAGTTTCCAGGAGTTAGTGATGTGTTGCGATGTTTTGAGTACTTATGTATCGAGGGAAATGTTGAATATTTGATTTAACACGTATGTAGCTACAAAATCCTGTGGCAAACGGTGTTTGCAAAACTTACCTATGCCTACTTGCAACTAAATACGACATGAAACCCGACAGCGGCGGCGTAACAATTTTGGTTTCGTGCGATGGTTTGCTGAAACACAACAAATATGGCGAGTGCAATATTAACAATGCTCGCTATACCAATATGCGCACAGCTAAGTTTTAAAATATTCATTAATTCGGGGTAACGGTCTCCTCATGAGGCGTTCGACGGGGTTATCCCTCACCCCTTTCGTTCTGATAAGAATGTTCGGTCGCCACTATAAATCAACGATGCTGACGGGTGCCAAAGTAAACGATTTATCCTTGTCTCTGTGTATAGCTCATATTCGCCGTACAATTCCTATTCGCTAGCGATATTGTGGCCAGTCTTCGATAATCCAAATTATGTACAATAAAATGTAAATATGAAAGTTTCAAGTCTCATAAACTTCATAATTCCTTACCTGTGCCTGTTTAAATAAACAAAATGAAACAGTACTCGTACATATAGGGAAGAGAATTTTAAACAAACGAAGTATCTACAATGTCATGATTTCATCATATCAAATAATAGTACATATTTTAAAAATACGAGGACAAAAAAGAGCGGATCGTTACTTATCTTCCCTATAAATAAATAAATGGAAATATGAAAAGTAAAACAATGACAATGGTTGCTGCTCGCTATAACTAAGGTAGGTACAAATTGAAATGGGAGTCCAATAAAGTAACCAGTATAGTTATTGCCCGGATAAGGGATTGATGTGAATGTGTGCCTTTAGTAGAAATAAATCAAGTAAAATACTCGTATTTATACAACTTTATTATATTGTTTATAAGAACATCAGTCACTAGTTTCAGTATATTTGGGAACATAAAGATAAAAGATAAACAAAAAGACAACCTCTGTAATCACAGGATCACAGCATATTGCCACTCATCATATACAGTTATTGTCCACCCTGCAGTCATAATTTAGTTAATCTTAATTTCAATTTAAATAATAAAAAAAAATGATCTCTTTTTTGACACTGCCAGAACCTTCAACGACATTAACAATATCATCTGGTTCTCTTTTTGCTGTTTGATTTTAAGTTTTATCTTTGCTATACTTTTTTTTACTCTTTACAATCTTCTTCACTTCTCTCTTAATTTTTTTCTTTTCCTTTTCTTTCAATTGATTTTCCTTGTTTGACTGCTTTTTTGTAATGCTATTATGAAGCTGTATATATCAATATAAAACTCTTTCTAGCTGAAGTTATAATCCAATCTTCAAGAAGAGCTTCTTCATTTGGAGTCAAGATAGGCGATGGACCCAGACTAGTCTTATAGCTTGGGTTACGTTTATAAAACCTTAGAGTTGATCTTGGAACACCATATTTCTGAGCTATTCGGCGATCTGACAATTGCTGTTCAGTATTTTGAACTTTTGCAATAGCTTATACAAGGTTTTCTTGTGTGTGTTTTAATTTTGCATTAAACCTTTGGATGAAAGAAACAATTATTTCCAATTCAAAAATATAGCTAAAAATTCTTTCACCGATTGTAAGCTACTTTATCAGCGATTAAAATTAAATAGGTTATATTTTAGCTCCGTATTCCCACAGAAAGGAATCCTAATTAATATTATAAATACGAATGTACATAAGTTTATTTACGTTCATACTGCCAATGTCAAATGTCAAATCTATGTCGCTCGCATAGACTTAGAATTTCGTCGCTCGCAACCGCAACTATAGATTTAGTGTAAGCGGAATCCTAGGTCTATGCTCGCAACTGACGTAATAGAACAAAATTAAATATGAAATAATATAATAAACAAACTCTTTGAAAAGAACCTATTATCAAACTTGAAAATTGATACGGTCGAATTTCGGCCACAAGGCGACTGGCTGGATTCGGTTATGCTTAAAGAAGACAATTTTATAAGATAGGTTTTACCAATAGATTTTAGATCTAAGAAGATTGTTTGTTTTCAGAACTAAATCAATATTCTACAATCTCATCTTATCCTACTATATAAATATAAATGCGAAAGTTTGTGAGGATGGACGGATGTATGTATGTTTGTTACTCTTCCACGCAAAAATGGCTGAACTGATCTGGATGAAATTTGGCACAGAGATAGATTATAGTCTGGAATAGCACATAGGTACATTTTATCCCGGGAAAACGCGGGCGGAGCCGCGGGCAGAAGCTAGTAATACATAAAGTATTTTAGGTTATATTTGATGGACTCCCATTTCAGACTGTACTAAACATCTATGTATTTACTTACTTTGAACTGGGTAAGGTATTCTTGCTGGCGGGTGATGTCTGTAGCCAGGATCAGTGAGCTGATTTGGTTCTCCAGCTTGGCTCGCATGCCAGGGCTGGCAGGCATCTGCTCCAGGATACCGCTCTCGATGAGGCAGCTCATTGCTGAACGCCAGTGGTGGTTCTCGAGTACCGAAGTGTTCTGTTCAAACAATAATTTATTTAATTTTTAAATTAAAAAATCATATCAAATCATGACGTCATTAAAATTTAACCACCGTCGCATATATGTATATCGCAACATCGTCGCGCATATATATATATATATATTTATGCGATAGGCGGCAAGCGAGCAGACGGATCGCCTGATGGTAAGCGATTACCGTCGCCCATGGACATCCGCAACATCGGAGGAGTCACATGTGCGTTGCCATATATGAGTAGCTTTTAATGATTTTTAATCATTTTACGACATCTATATTGTTAAAATGTACTATAAACTAGCTACTGTTTCGCTAAATTAAATCGACGTTAGACACAAGAATGGTATACAAAGACAAATATTATCAGATGCTAGGTATAAGATTCAAGAATTTATATTTATCGAAGAGTATTCGGCTACATAGATATTTATATTTTGTCCTCCCATACTTTATAAGCCTATCCTCATTCAGGGACGAGATATCGGTAAAAAAATGTGATTCTAAATACTCAAACATTCCCTTTGCCCCGGATGATTAGTCGAAGGTACCATTTTATACAACGATGTTCACCAGCAAAATTCACGGAAAATAAATCATTTATCGAATATCTCAAGGAACGAATCTCTCGAATATCACAAGGAAGGAATGAATCTCGGAAAACGTAATTTTCCAATGGAGCTTTTGGTATGTGTATTGGTGAGTATACAACAATAACGCGAGAAATACGAGGCTACTAATGAAGAGCTAAGACTGGACTTAAAAGGTTGATCGAAGAGTATTAACATGAGTGGAAAATGCTGCGTATATTTAAATACGTGAAAATTACATGCAATGTCCTGTGATGACAGCTTCGAGCTGTCAGATGCTATCGCTCGTCTGTTAGGGAATTAATAACTACATAGGTACGACTAGACCTTTTCACCAGAGTTAACATCCTTCTCTTGTGGAAAGATTGCTTCTTTACCGTTCTAAGATCAAACATTACGGTTCTAAGTAACTAGCTAAATCATGTGCAGTCACATGACTTCTTGGGTTAGCAATTGTAGGAAGAGATCACAGACCACACCTTTCTATTCTATTCTACATTCATATTTTCATGAAAACGCTTACGTTCAAAATATAATATTATCCCATGTGCCGGAGACATAATATATGACAGCAAGTTCGTGCGAACAAAAATTGCGCAGGGGCTGCGCACGCTGCTCGCGTCTCTTGTAAAAATACGAAGTATCACTTTGTTCCATGCTATGCTGACCGAAGGTAAGAGAAGAAAAGAAGAAAAAAAAATACATTTATTGTGTACGAAATACTTTCTCGTCTGTAGCTTTCAGGATGAACAGTTGTAAAGGTGTTCAAAGGATAACTTAACCATATTATGATTGGTTCTGACGCAAGAGGAACTTTGTAGGTCACTTTACAACCACGTAACGTTGTTGTTTCACTATACAATGTATTTTGAGATTGACTGCCCTAGCTTTAAGGGTATTATATTACATTCTATTGGATTCATAAAATGTCAAGCGTCTGTACAAGTCACGTTTAACTTTCAACTTGTTGTTTCGCAAATCTGAACAATAATTAACAGCCGTCCATCAGAATCATATCTTGGAGTTATATCAAAAATATTGTAAAACAAATTATTTTGCAATGTACCAAAAACGCTACCATAATAAGACGTAAAAAATACTTTTCAACGTAAAACCATTTAACACACGATGCACAAAGAGTATATCGATCTTTTTACCAGAAAAAAAAAAACAGTGCGTCTAGTTATTAGGCGCTAATAAACGTACTCGTCGACCTCGGCCGACCACCTGATTTCGTGTCTTTGTATCCCCTACTAGTTTTTTTTTTAGTTGGGAAATCGCAGCATTGTTAAAATTCAATACAAAGTCCAGCTATATTTCGCTGAACGATGGTGGTTGTTTTTTAATGTAGACATAGGTAAAGTTACGAAAATCCAATATATGTATATTACGGTTTTTACTACTTCGTCTATGTTTTCTTGACAACCAAGGTATAGGTATTATCGTTTAATCGAATCGAAAGCAACAGAAGCGGGAGATACCTCATGCGAATGCATAGTTTTGAGTATTAGTTTGTACATATATCAAAATCAATACCATATCAATACTAACGACAGCCATATATTAATGTTTACCCAATATGCAAATTGACAAAGTAAAGAGTACTTATATCAAATAAGTAAATGTATTTTAATCAGTTCAATGGTTTGTGCAAAACCTTTCACGTTGCCTGGAAGCAGCATTGCGTTCCCTTACGAGCTCTCAAAGGATCCCGAAACTCGCATACACTGAATAACTAGGACATACATAATAGCGGCACGGTTGGCGCAGCCGGTAAGCGAATTGCTTTAAGTGCAACGTGTCGAGGGCTTGATTTCCGCAATGAACAAATATTTGTATGGCCCACAGGTAGTTGGCAGGTCTGGGTATCATTGTACATGTGCGATGTATGTCTTTAAACTGTACCATCGGTACGTGAGAAGTCCTAGTGTGTTTCCACACTAGATTTTTTTCTTCTCGAAGCACAAAAACAAAGAACACATATAAAAACTTTCAGTTTGAGGAACTACATATTATTGAGTACGAATATGTAGGTATTCTATGTTGTCAAAACTTATAACTATAGGCGTCAATACTATGCACAGATATATAGGGGATTAGAAGTTCCAACTAGAAAAATGTTATGACAATAAAATGATAAGCCGCAAGACTGTCTTCCTTTATTCACGTCAAGAAATTAAATATTCACGCGCAGGTTTACTGCTCTAAAATAAGTAAATACTTGACACTATTATTAAATTAAATACCTAATATTCCTAGTTTACGCGTTGTCACAATTTGGAGCTTCACATATTGCAGACGAGGAATATTCTAATTCTGCAATCCCTTCAAAGCCACAAAACTGGAGATTATAGGACAACACAAAGTAAGCGCTTTGTTTGCAAGTTGAAATAGTTCCCAGCTGCAACTGTACCTACAGTTCACAATTCCCTAGTGTGTTTGATACATTACCTAATGTATCGGACACACTAGGGAAATGTGTGGGTGATAACTTTTTGAATTGGTTTCCGTGATTTATCTTTTTAATAATCAAACTCAAACTTTTATTTGCTTTCTACAATGGTATAAATAGATGGTAAGTAAAATTGTATAGTACATAGTGGACCCTGTTGGGCACGCAAAAATTAGGAGAGAGGAAGAACCGTGGTAAGTAAGAGGAAGAACACTATAAATTCGAAAATTTTAAATGGTCTATTAAAAAATATTACAAACCGGAAGGAATAGATACATACATACACAAGCAAAAAATAACCCTCAAAATATACTGTTTACATTACTAGATTCTTTCGTCAAATGCTGACATTTAAAGTTCAGATCGTAAAATCTGTGAAGTTCTAAGCGAAACTGAAATTGGACGGGAATATGTTTCACGAAATATAAAATATTTTTCGTTCAACTGAAATATTTCCGCAATCATTAAATTGAACGTGAATTTCTACACTTTGAATGAATGTACATTCAGTTTCATCGTCAAAAAGTCTATAAAATAAAAGCAGAAGGAAATTTACTAGTGTTCGCCATGCAAAAGAGAGCGACCGCAAAATTTTATTCTGAAACTGAACACAGACTTATTTTATCAGAACCATTTCAATATTCTAAAACTTGAAATAAAGGTGAATACGGTTACTTCTGCAGTAATATTACTTTTGTTAAAATAACACTTAGGGTCAGAGAAAATAACCGCACTCCTTGAAACTATTTCGATCAGGAACGGTATATTATTAAATTAACTCGGGCCTTAGACTTCATTTTAAACGAAATATAGACGTCATTCCTAATAATTGTACATACTTATGTAACATTATTTCTAATTAGTATAGCTTCTAAAATGAACATGTGACCATTTGATGGCCGTTTGATGGCTAGGGGTCACACCGCATGAGCATACATAACACAACAGAAATCCCATACGCATTTGCCGCAGGAATCGTAACAACACAATTTTGGTATTTTACGCTAGTATGCTGTGAGAGTGTGGTTTACATTTAAGGGTTAAGCGGTGGGATAGCGCGCCCGCAGAGCTTTCAATTTATGCTTTACCAACATTGTTTATATCCAGTTGATGGGGCCGTAACCGGACGCAAGCACGAGCGGATAATCCGCTGTGAACTTGCGAGTATGTGTTGGTGTTGCCAATTAATTATATTTACATTTTAAATACGTACTAACCTACATTATTGGAATGCGTAGGAGCTTTCAAATGTTTTGATTTTTTTTCTACGTTACCAAAATTACACTACAAGGTATCTTTACAAGTGTCTACGATACCCAATATAGAATACCCTATTTCAAAAAATCGCTTTGAAAGCTTCACTCCTTGGACTTATTTATTTATCGCCAAATCAGACTAGCCTTATGAAAATTTCAAACAGAATACAAATTAAATGCACTTCACTGTTTGAAGTGGACGTTAAATGATTCCACGTAGTACTCTTTACGGTTGAAGGTGATGTGTCACATTAAAAAAGGGACTTTCTTTGAATGAGATACATTTATAACAGCCCGTTATTATTTTATATTTTTTAGCACACCGGACATTTTATGAAACTACGTTTACTTAACGAACGAACGCGAAATCAATGACGCGAAAATATGACGACTGGTTGGCTCAGTGGCTAACTGATTAGGTTTCTGCACTACGTGTCGCGGGTTCGATCACGGAACAAATACTTGTATAATCTACAGATAATTATTTCGGGTCTGGTTGTATGTGCACGTGACATGTAGTATGTATGTAAACTTTATTCACGATATCCGGAATCCGAGAGAAATCGGGGGAGAAATACGAGAGTGGAGCAGATATTATAATTTATTTTTTTGTAACTTTACTAATGTGCTTGTCAGGTGTAACAAGAAGATTTTCGTTTACTTCTATTTGAAATATTGGATTATGAAATGGAGTAAATTAAGTCGCTCATAAACCTTCGTGTCTAGATACGAGTAAAAATTAACGAAGTTGTAATCTAGACGTCCTATTAATGGCTAGACAGCTTAAATATTTTAGAGAAAACGTTTGCATTACGGCCCCACGTGGAACTTTTGCGTCTGTAATTTTCGTATGATTCAGAAATGAAGGGGACCAAAAAAGTTCTGATTCAGTAATGTATCGCGTGTTATGTTGCAAGTAGGGCACGGCTTCATTTATATCGAGTACCTGACCAAGTATAAGGTAGCTGTCAGTTCTTGAAATTTTAAAAGCGAATAGAAATTTTGGACTGCTGATATTAAAATATTAAGAATAGAATGGAATGGATTATTGAAATCCAAGCGTAAGAGCGAGAGTGGTCTTAATTTTCCGACAGTTCTACAAAAGAATAGAGATGCCAGGGAATACCAGATTTCAAGCTAGCCTGAACCGTTAGGTTAATCAATTATATACGCCATACAGTCATGTTCCCCCATGGGAACGAGGTATCGTGTTCCTCCATTAAAAAGGAAGGATCCTTCGACCCGAGGTGGTTAGCCTGGCAGGCCGAAACCCAACGATTGATTTTGGACATTCATAAATGTGTTAGTATCGTTGTAAACTTTCATAGTGTGATTCAGGGTTTGTTATTGTAGCTTCACTCCGATAGATGGCACTTTACATTTTGCCATGTTGTGAGTAGTAGGCGCAACGAGAACTTTTTCTTCAGTTTCTGTGGACACTATATTTGTTGACGGGATAAAAAATGTAATTTGTGTTTGCATTTTTGTGGCTTGTCGGTAATAGGCTCAGGAGTGCATTAGGTACCAAACAAAGCCGAGCATCTCTCGCGCATCACAGCGTTTATTAAATTTTTATCAATAAATACTGTTAACACAATTCGACTCGCTACAGAACAAAAATACATTTTATGTTTGAATTAGAATAAGCTTAATATAACCATATATACAATGAAAATAAACGCGTTTTACAATTCTTTACATAAACGAAGTTTTATTTATCTTTCAAACACTCGCGTGTTATTATAGGATAAGCAACACTGATTTTAGAAACGAATTTAAGTTATAATAATAATAATAAATATGTAACAAAATAAATAAAGGATAATAATAATTTATTTATTTCAGATAATTAGATCGATACTTGGTACATTTTTTTTTGCAATCTCACAATAATTTCAATGATTCCAACACAATTAATAATACGATCAATAATAATACAATAATAATTCAATCAAAAATAGTCAAATAATTAATAATAAATAATAATTCAATCAATAGTCAAATAAATTACTAACGGCAAAATAAAACAATATAAAAATAGAATAGTAGTCACACATACAACACACACACACTAGTGACCCAACATAATTCTCATCCATGTGTATTGGATCGGACAGTCAGCACGTGAAGTAATCATCTTCAGAATGCTGTTGCTACTGTCCCTCACACGTCTAAAGATCGAAGCGACTTTCTTGCGAATGATCGCTTGAAAGCCGTCCGTGCGCGCCTCCGCAAACATACTAGACGCGCTGCAGTAGCGAGGCAGCCGCAACAGCATCCTAAAGATATTATTATATTGAACTAAGTTATGCTTTGAAAGATTTCAAATTAATTACATAGATATTTTTTAATATTTCATTTTTTCAAGTAAGTATATTGTTATACTTTGTTTTCGAGATGAGATGAAAGGCGGTGATGTTATTTAATTAAAGCCTTGTCGCTTGAGGACCACGTAGATCATCGCTTAACTTTAAAGATAAGACAAAACATTAGAGCGTTCGCTTTATACCTACACAAAACCGAGTTTTACGCACCAAAATCTAATAATTCAAAGTTTTTAAGTACCCATCTTACCCATAATTTACTGACATTTCATTTTCCTCGAAATATCTTTTCAAGCTGTACTATATTTTCAGTCATATAGCCTCATATAGCTGATGTATTACAGTACAAACGTCTCTAAAGTTCCAATAAACTAATCGGGTAACTAGCTGGTAATTCAAATTATGTTGTCGAATAAAGTCGTTGGGAGAGTGCCGGGACTCATTCGCTTCCTAATTACTAGTATTATTTCAAAATGTAATTTCCCTTTGATAAACATATTTACATTCTTTTTCTGCTACCTAATTAATAATCGTACCATTCATTTTCTTTGCATACCCAACCCTAAGGTCTCATGTTTTTTACTCAAGTATCTATGTACTTTTAATGCTTTAAATTAGACGTGATTTTTTTGTCTGGTAATTCATTAAATATAATTAGATTTAAACTGGTAATATTTTTTTATTTATAATAAAGATTATTTATTATGTAAGGAGTCGTAGCAAAACTTTATAAGCGAAATTTTATGATGTCCTATTTTTTTTTGTGTGGTATAAATACATCAAATTGGAATTAAATCAGTAATATGTATTTTTTTATCTTATAGTGAATATATTATTTTTATTAGCCTAAACTGTGCTCCACTGCTGGGCAAAGGCTGATGAAGGCTGTAGAAGGTGACTATAGGAAAAGAAAATAAGTCTACTATTAATACCTACGATTTATTAATTTTCTTTTGTACAAAACATTGGCAACTTATTTGTGATCCTTGGGTACAGAGTGTGTCCAGTGATTATGATATGAGTATTAAAGCGTATGTATTGTTAGGTGATGCGCATACAATGCCGTATTGTGTCATAGATTCTATACGCTGAGCAATATCTCTTGCGACTGGCTTACGTCCATGGTAGACGTGGCTGGTAATAGGTTATTTATTGTGAAGCGTGATTCCATTGAAGAATTATCTCCATACGAAGATAACGATCATCTTAACGAGTTTTGATGTGAACATGTATGAAGCGAAATCACCACGATTTATATTATAATTGTGTATATTGTTAGTGTATATATTTCGTTAATTTTTTTGAACACAGCAAATGAGTTTATGTAAAATAAATAAATAAATAACTGGCCTGTCAAACTGTGAATTAGTAATTGGAAATTTAATGTTGCGATTCCGAATTCCTATTCAGAAATGATAGCCTGACCAGACAGTTCTATGAATAAGTATTTCACGTAGGTCAATATTTAGATTCAGTCAATGGAGCTGTCGAAACCACCCAAAAACACGTATGCGAACCAAATATCGTCAGAATATTCATGTAAAAATTGATCAGGCTAAGAATTACACAATTAATTCTCTAATATATGTCATGTATTCTTTAATAGGAAAAAATACCGCTTTAGACGGACCAGTCAATAGCAGGGATTATACGGTAGGTAGAAGATGACTAGAGGAAAAGAAAATAAGTCTACACCCAGACGATTTGAGGATCGTCAATATGTTCGCACTATGACAACGAAATTTAAATTTAGTGTTTAGGTACTAATATTCTCATATACTGTGGTTACAGCAATGAAAATCATGTACTTAATATATTATTTAGTAAGTATACCAACATTGTCAAATAAATAAAGTCCCTTTTGTGTAATTACATCTTGCGAGTTATAACCGGTGACATTACAGAGGACGTAATTTTTTTAACGATAAGAGAAATCTAATGTCAAGCTCAAATTCTGAAACCAATATCGAATTACTCTGTAGTCGTAGACATGTATCGTAGCTGTAATTTGTAAATTACGGCTACGATACATGTCAAGACTAATTTGAAATTTGTCAACTACTCCAAGTGTCCATCTCGGTCTCATGTCATACCAAATGTCTACATAGTACAGATTTTAATTCGGACTTATGCAATGGATAAATATTTTGTCAATGAATTCCAAAACGAAGTTAAGGACCTTAAGTTGTGTATTTTTTTTTCCGATTATGTCGTTCGCTAGTGATCGTCTGTGTGATCATATCTCTATCGATGAGAAGAATTTTTTTAGACGGTAGCTTGCAATCATTGCCATTGTACGGGATTGAAGATTGGCAACCCTTATATGTAATCATTTTTCTAAGCTATCTCGAATATTGAGTTTGCTTAAGAGTCAATTTTAGTTGCACGCGGTACTCCGTGTCAGACCGACGAAACTTGGACGAACGAATAAAAGGAAGGATAACTTTGGACTTTGTAACTAAAAAACCCAGGGATTGTAACAGTTTGCAGCGCCACAATTGCGTTATTACGTTTGTGCGATCACCCGACGACTTGAACTTGAACGTAGTTGAGGTTGACAGAATTCAGAAGGAGATTGTTATCGTTTGTTACAAATAGGAAGATATGAAAGCAGTTGTCAAGAAGACCGATTTCTGCGTCTTATAGCACGTTAAATGAGAATAAGAGAATAGAACAGAGATTGGGAGAAGCTTATCTCCAGAATGATTCGATAGGCCGATTTGATATTATGATTGTCTTACCCGGTACAAAGCCGCAAGATGGTTGGATGTGGCGATGAGGAACGGCTGGTTCACCCCCGGATGGTCCATATCATGAGCGATCGCTGCCAGTAGCGACGCCATTATCTCAAGCGGCGTCAGATGATCTCGGATCTAGGGAAGAATGAAATGAGCTTATAAGTTTTCCAATTGTATCCGGTGTTTTTGGTAGTCAATCCGAGTCGGAAATTGCAAGGTTACCGGGAACTGGGGGCTCTATATTAATGGCTTCTGTCATGGGCGGTAATGATTATCGCTTCGATTACGCTGCTGTTCGTCATAGGATAATGCTAGTGCCTATCTCCTGACGTAAGTAGATATTCCCTTGGCCGTCCCATATAATAGATGAAAAGGGGTAGCGTACTCTTATTACGCTGGTAACCACGCGCCAAATAACATGTAGGTATATCGCAGATTGTGCTGGATATGTAGTAGTATTTATTGGAGTAGATGAAATTAGATAAAATCGGTAGTAAAGTGAATAACATTTTAGATCTTTCATTCGTCATTAATGTTACGCGCTAAATAGGTAATGTATATTTTACTAAGAACTTGACTGCTGTGGGCGTATTATTAACGGAAACGTTTTTCTGGAAAAAGATTTTTAACCGTGTACACTGATTTCATTTTTTGATCTCATTAATATTGAAATCTAACAACTCGTCCGTTGTTTTTATTTGTACGAGGGAAATAACTTTGATGTTCCTTATTTGATGCCTTAAGAGCCAAAAACGTACTCGACTGCTGAGCCATATTTTTGAAGAACACCTAAAGTTCATGATCTATCATGAACTCTGCTTGAGTTCATGATAAAATTGTATGCCATAATTATATCCCAAGCTTACTGTTTTTTTTTCTCCTTGTGTTTTTACAATAAAAATATGATTGAAAGCCCTAAAAGGCTTTAAAATAAACAAAAACATATACGGCAGCCTAATTACGTAAAAAAGCGACAGCAACGCGATAGCCACGCAACAGAAATCTCACTGTCAGCCAATGTCACAAAAATGACGTTTCACAGAAGTTATCGCGCGATCTACGCCTGTCGCTACATCGGTAATTAGGCTGCGAGTGTCGATTCAATTGGTATAAAATTGCGGACAAATCGAATATAACTTATAATTGATAATCAGTAAATTGATACGATTCAAAACTTAAAGCACTTCACGTCGGTCAAAGCTGCCACAGGTAAAGGATTTTCTGATCGCATCTATACGTTGTTCAAAAAAAGTGTGTCAAAGTTCGCAAAAGGATTTGGTAGGTAACTAACTGGTTCAAATGGCGAACACTAACTTGTTACAACCTAGCCAGACAAATAACGGTACACCTGTTAACCAATGTCGTGTTCCATCTTCCAGCCATTTAATATTAGAACAGTGACATCAATAGAGTTGATATCACATCACAATTTAATTTCGTACAACTCAAATACTCCAGCAGATAGTTGTGGTATGATTGGATGATGGATACACATACACAGACTGCGAGACGAGACGGGACGTGCCGTAACGTGTACGACAGGTCTTTGAACAGCATCGCCCAACTGCTGGTCATTATGCAATTATACAAATGACCTATTCCTGCGCGGATGCAGTTCGTTATGCAATATTTGATTGACAGATATTTCTGTTTCAATAATCGAACACTCGTTTGTGTTCCAAATCGCGTAATTGCTTACCTAGCTTTTAATTTTCACTGAAACACGTACGGTCACGGTCATAAATCCAGTAGCAGTTTCACAAATCTATCGTATAAAAACAAGTCGTACATACGACCTTTTTCTATAACAAACATATTGCACACATATACGATCTCGTATATCGCACTCTTTCATCATTATGTAGTCAAAAAGAGTGCGATATAATGATCATTCGCCTTAGTGACAAGTCTGCCATATCGCGACGGCGTATTAAGATACGGGTATTAATTTCAATCTAACGAATATGTGTTTATCTGGCTTAGCGGTTAACGCTAAAGTTAAGGTGATTCGCACGTTGTAGCCTGCGTTCAAATCCCGTGGTACCAATTCACTTTTTGTATTTTAATTATGAATTCTGAATGTCTACGATAAGTTAGACCCGATGAGTTGTTTCCTTAAGTATTAGTTGAACTTATTATTTACAAAAAAAGCAAAAATATGAGGGTGAATGTGAAACAATATAACCTACTGGATTTAATAAAGTAGTTACGAGGTTGTTGGTTGGTGAACTTTGTTACGAGCGTTTGTGTTATTATTGCGATTACCGTGTTGTTTATCTTTATTCAAGATGCAGGCAAATATTAGTATTGATGCCAGGGCAAATATTGTTGCTTTGCGTAAAAATGGGCTTAATATTTCTCAAATTGCAATTGAAACTGGCTTATGTGTAAGTTATTTTTAAACATTATAATTATGATGATGTTGTGGTGTATGATTTTATTATTAAATAAATTGCTAGTTGCAAGTCTGTAATAATATTTTTGTTTTTTAGAGAAATACTGTGAGCCGTTGGATAAAGAGGTTTGAGGAAGAAGGTAGTCTGAAGAGTCGTGTAAGAAGTGGAAGGCCACCGCTTATTAACCCGACTCAGCGACGTTTTATGGTGGAAGAATATGAAACAAATGGTTTCATTCCAACTAGAAAGTTTGCAGATCAATTTGATACATCATTGCGAACTGTTCGTCGTGCACTCCATGCTGAAGGTTTACATCATCGAAAACCAGCTCAAAAACCATTTTTGACACAAAAACACAAAGAGGAACGACTGCGTTTTGCTCGGGAATATTTGGATTTCAACTGGGAGACAACTATATTTTCTGACGAGAAGACTTTCAAATCTTGCCAAAAAGGAAGACTTCATTTATGGCGAAAAGACAGTACTCGCTGGTCTGAGAAAAACATTATTGCGAATACAGAATCAGGTAGAATAAGTGTGAATATGTGGGGGTGGATTAGTGCTCAAGGGCCGGGTGAGTTGGAATTCATACCTACGCGTGCCAACAGCTCTGATTATGTCGAAGTTTTAAATGACATAATGATACCTACTGTGCGTAATGTTTACCCCTCGGAAGACTTTAGTGAACTAAATTTTGTGCAAGATAATTGTCCGATACATCGTGCCAGTGTTGTAAAAGAGTGGTTTAGCCAGCACCCTGATATTAAAGTTATTCCGTGGCCAGCACGATCCCCTGATCTAAACCCCATTGAAAATATATGGGGTTTAATGGTTCAAAGATGGGAAGCACGAGATGAGAGATGTCTTGAGCAGCTTAAATCCCATTGCACTCAATTATGGGATAATTTACGTGGCACAGATACATGTGCAAACATTGTGGCCTCCATGCGTCGACGTCTGCTTAGCTGCATTGACAATAATGGAGGTCATACAAAATATTAAATATTATACTGTTTCTGACGGGATGTGCCGGTCGTAATATAGTAACACGTAAGTTAGTTTATGATTGTAAGATTGGGGTTAAGCTTCAATCTTCTTTTCTCTTTGAGAAAATGAATAATTAAGCTATAATCTCAATTAAATTAAAGGCATAAAAACAATTTTATTTTCATATCAACAAACTTGACACAAATTTTGGTTTTTTAACTTATTTAATAATAAATGTTTTTTCAAATTACCGACTATTATTTTATTTCAATCTAAAATATTATTCCTGTATAATTAATTCTTTTTTGTAATTTTCAGTTTAAAAGCTAATTGTATCAATTTTAACTATATATTAAGAAATATATATAAGTATAATATTTATATACAAATAATATTGATATCACATATAAAGTATATATGTAATTAAATTTACAATATGCATTTTTTATATATAAAGTATATAAATATTACTTATTATAGTAAATATATAAGTATAACATTCATTGAAATATAAAAAAAAATGTTTACAAGACAAAAGTAATGAATAATAAACAAAATCGGTCCACCCAACCTGTTGGATTTCGAACCGACTGACACTCGTTTCCAAGGCATACATTACTGCACTTAACCACATGAACTGATGATAATGAGTTTAAATTTTGGCCTTAGTTACGGAATAGTTCTGTCCGAACACTAATATGAAGAAATCAAAACTATATTGTTATCTTTGTCTAGTATTGACCCCACACACTATCACCTTCTCGTAGCTATACTGTATGACTGGTAACTGTTTGCGTTGAAATCACTCACACATGTATGTATACGCGCAGTACCGTGCAGGCGAATATGATCGTTGACGTGCTACTGGACTTATGGCCCCAGACTGTACAAGAACTCTTGAATCGTTGGAATTGTTTGGTTGAATGTTGCATTTCCACTCAAATGTACTAATTGCTATCTTGTCTAAACGGTCGTTTCGACTTGGCCAACTTTGCGTTTGATCGCTTGAACAAATTGAGTGCCTCGACACTTGAGCGGTGCTTCATCGGTCGATCTTCTCTGAACGGTGCATTCAAACATGCAATCCAAATTATCTGAACGATTTCCTATTACGAATGATTAACAACAATTTTCTGAAGTTGAATATAGACAAAAACATTTCATTTAAACAAAAATTTTTCAACATTTTTACTAACATGTGCGTGCGAGTAACGGCATTGTAATAAAATTTTAGTGAAAGCCATTTTCTTCTGCTTGTCCAAGAAAATACATGCAACAACAGCTGATATTTACGGTTCATTCCGCAACGCAAAACTATACAGTGACATAGTCGTACGAGTGAGATTTTCAGAAACAGCAACCTGTTACGTCCACACAAGCTATATAAGCAAATCAATTACTTGCTGTGTGGTCCTTTGATACGGGAAGCGGTCCTATGTATATCAACGTAGTTGTACGATGCGGCCGGTGGTTACTGCGATCAGACGTATTGACTGTGTATTAAGAGTACCTATACGTTTTAAGCATAGTATGCATGGAGATATGTATCCTTCTGGTCTTTTGTGTTTATGCCTATGATCAGCAATTGACATTTGCAGACTGGTTTTATGTTGCGATATGATGTCACATTAATCTAAAGATGTAAGGAATGTAATTTTTGACAGAACTCCGGCCCGCGTACCTTTTTTTAAGGAATGAACAGTTGCGGGCCGGGTTTCTGCAATTATACACGTAAGGTAATAATTAATGCCAAATCATGGATATTAAAGCCCAGTTAATGCTAAAACGAAAATCTTATTTTCTTGAGAAAGACGAAATTAAATTACTCATTGGAATGTTCATTATAGCGTATAAAATGTTGCATCTTGATAGAAAATACTAAAAATGAGGTATTTTTTTATTCTTTAATCTTTATTTATGATACTGTTAGAAATTACTACAAACTTGAATTTACGAGAAACATGCAAACTGGAACAGCATGTACAATATTACTTTTTGTTACAACATTTAATATTTTGCGCTGCTCATCCTAAACGCCATTGAAGCGTGGGAGATCATTCCTCCTGTATCGTGGATACCGTTTACAGACATAAATTACACACACAACTAAGTATATGTAGTTCAAAAAAAGATTTCTCCGGTTTATGAATTCAAGCACCAATCCGCAGCACATAAAGTTAATCGCTTAGCCAATGCATGAGCTGCACTGGGTAATCTAGCAAAAGCAACGCTCAACAGCGCAACGACTTTTCGTCTTATTAAATTCTGCCAAATACATTTTGAGGACATATATTTATTTAGTACAGTGATTAGCCATTAAAACTAATTAGTGTGATAGGTTTACTTATCAAGTAAGTAAAGCTATCTTCCATTCATGAGCTAACACATGCAATCCTGGGGGCTGTCTCCATGAGCTCGTTGAGCATCGTCAACATGCGCGGTATGGGGGAGATGGATCGGGCTACTATACAACAAAATGGCACATTAAATAATTTATGTTTGCTGTAGCGATGGTAACTTTTTTTGTTAGGCAAATAGCTGACACAGCTTTTCGTGTTAATCAGACGCATCAGTGTGATCTTGAATAATACAGGCAGTTGTGATTTAGTCAAATGCTAGCCTGACTTCAAGAGAATTAAAATTTAAACATCCTAGAAGAAACTTAGTAGGGTACATATATGGATAATACCCAAACACACGTTTGTAGAAGTATCTGAGGAAGACTTTTTGTACTTTTTCCAGCATGAGCGTATAATTAAGCTCATGGGGGTTCCATACACAAGCGCTAGTTTCTAGTTTGTATCGTACTAAAGCATGAAACAAAAGTCTATTGACACCGTGGTTATTGAAACTTTGACAGTTACGCAAAACAAAACCTAGACGTCTGAATTATTAATGTCTTTAGCTAGTCCTATAAATCATTTCCATGAAAAATCAGTTTGCCATCGAACACTTCACCAAGATCTTTGACTGTCGAGATTTTTTTTTTTTTTTTTTTTTTTTTAAATAAACGTTGCCCCACACTAGGATTTCTCCTGTGTCGTGGGTACAGTTTACAAACATAGATGTCACATACACACACAACCAGACCCGAAACAACTATCTGTAGATCATACAAATATTTGTTCCGTGCGGGGATCGAACCCGCGACACATAGCGCAGAAAGCTAATCGCTTAACCACTACGCCAACCGTGTCGTCAAATTTTAGTTATAATATCATTGTTCACGATGTAGTCATAAAGTATCATGCCTCCTCCTGCGGCTAAGGCTCATTACATGACATTTAGACGTGTTGAATTCCATACAATTGGTATCAGCCCATTCACTCAAAGCATCTATATCACGCTGGAGCGCAATGCAGTCGGACTCAAAATGTACATTTGCATAAATCTTTAAATCGTCTGCATAAAGTAAATATTTCGTATGCTTTATAACCTGTGGTAGAACGTTTACCATAATCAAAAAGAGCAGAGGTCCTAAAATTAAGCCCTAACTTACGCCAGAACGTGTGTGATATGCAGGCGAGTTGTATAAACCAAGACGTAAAAACTGTTGACGGTCACGAAGATAATCAGAGATCAGGAGAAGAAGACTAGGTGTAAATCCAATGATACTTAACTTATATAACAAGATGTCGTTGTTAACTCTATCAAAAGCTTTACGGAAATCGAAGTAAAGCACACCAATCTGCTGGTCGTGGTCCAATTGAGTAGAAATATAATCATCAACCATGGTCAGCAGGTTGGTGTACACTGATCTTTTATTGCGAAAACCGTGTTGTTCATTACAAATATAAATATCAACTTGTCTTAGAATTTCTTCGTACAAAATCGGTTCAAATACTTTAGCCGGGGCCGAAAGTATAGCCATAGGCCTATAATCCTCGATAGATGACTTTACTGCTGTCTTAGGTATTGGGGTGACTCTAGAAAGTTTCCACTGGCTCGGATATTTCCCTGTGCTTAATGCCAAGTTAAATATATGACATAGGGGTCTGGCTATGGAAACTTTAGATAGTATGAGAATATTTGCTGGAATGTTATCCGGCCCCACGGAATTGTTGAGTCTCAGCTTACTAATAAATACCACGTTCTAAATCATTATTAGAAAACTTAAGCAAACTGATAATATTACTGTTTCTGTGTGTATTAAGTTCACATATTTGAGGAATATCTAAGTCTGGAGTGTCCGGTAAAAAAACATTGGCGAAGAAATCACACCCTGATTGTAGGTTCAAAGCCTCCTTTAAATCGTAGTGTGGATATGTGTCGCCAAAACTGTCGTGGATTCACTTTGATATTACTCTCAACACGGTGTATATATGATTTATATGCGAGAGTAATGCGGTGTTTTAGGTTTGCTCTTAAATCTGAAAATGCTTTATGTGCCAATAGACATTGAGACTGTGGTGTAGTTTGTGTTTATGTCGAAGATCCTTAATGATATTTTAAGTGAATTAAACTGGACAACTTGTGCGACTGGGTTTATTACGTAGTTTCTTTGAAATACATTCATTACAAATAGGTATTATAAGGCAAACAACTTGAGAAGAGAATAAATATCATAAGAGAGTAAATATTTTCAAAAGGTCGATTTTAATTTCCTGTATCTGGTTTCCTCTGAGTTATGATTTAAGCGTATCCCAGGTCGATACACAAAAATAATTATATTAAACTTAACAGTAATTTTATGTGACGCTTGACTTGTAAAATTATTTTTCTTTAAATTGAACTTGTTTTTGCATTCATTGCACATTCATGGAACAAAAGCGCTAAACGCTCTTATTGTTTGCTTTGTAGTCAGATAAAAGCGAATCACTGATTAAAAAATTGCTACTGATGTATTTTTTTTCACAAAGTACCTATGTCGTGATATTCTCGGGTAGAGTTGCTAAGTTAGATATTAATAGAAAGAAAAAAGGTATATAAAATTTACAATAACAAAAGCTAAAAATGATATATAGCATTTATAAGGTCGACAAATACAATGACTTCCTCATTCGAGGGCTTTTCTCTAATTTCGATACAACGCAACTCCGATGTAAGTCTTCTTCAAAGATTCCTTTCTTACTTTTTATGAGTATTCGTGTACTTTTCTACCTATGTATATTCCGCAGTTCAGATTACAACTCGTTTTAGATCCTCACTGATTTCTCGATACAACTGATTTGAGGGAAATTTTCGCAAGTTTAGAGGTCATGTCGAAAACGCAGATATTGCTCTCCTACCTTTTTCCAAATTCTCGTAATAGGACATAATACATATGTAGATATATTTACTTAAATGCTCGACAAGTAGCTGATCGTCGGATGCTTTCCAAACTTTAGTGGCTCTCAAAAGACGGAAGACTCGAATTGATTTAAAAAAAAATATAGATTTCCCTCATCGACGAATAGAATTAATTATGTCGAAGCGCGCGGAAATTGCCTCCTTACTTAATAAATAAAAGCCATTTTTATCTCTGAATATCTATTTGAATTCAAACTCAAAACTGTTATATTCGTGTAGGCCAAAAAAAATTACTTACAAATCGTTTGGTTAAGTTAAGCTGCCTATGCGCTAGATATTTTTACACAGCGAACAGAACACCAACGTGATTCTAAGTGCACTCAATGAGATTGAGGGATTCCAAAAATTCATATTTTAAGGAAAATCTGTTAGTATTTCATTTGCTAATCGAACTTCATGTTAGTACATTTTATTAAATATAAAAAGACGCCTGTATTCCCCGATGGGTAAGGCACAGTTGTATGTACTATTGTACACCCACATTTCCCCGATGATGTTATAAGTCCTACTGAGCACAATTTCAGACTTCGGATTGTTTTTGATAATATAATCAGAAGTAAAACCCATTAACACGAACCTATGGAGAAGAACTGGAAAAAAACGGATTCAATAAAAAAAAAGATGTAAGAAGTTTGATCGCGAACTTCAGTTTTGCTAATGTTAGCCGAATGAATGACTACTTCAAGGGACGTAAGTTATCACAGAAAAATTAAGGAACTACGTTCATTAGTATGGGATGGTAGCAATCAGTAGGTACTGTAGAGGTTTTATGTAATAATCTTTGGTATGGATGCTGGTGAGCAACAAAAGAACAAATATTTGAAAAAGGACGTCAAGGTGGGACACAAAAAAATGATGGGACTTATTATTTGAATTAATTGTATTTGGGAGGTCGTTGCATTCAATACAGAGTTTAATATTTTAACAGCAGTTTTATTTCCGGTATACTATAGTAACTACCTACATGAGACAAAGCAAAATATGACTCTTGACATAAGATACACTGAAAAAAAAAAAAAAATGGCTGCCATAAAGTTTTTGTTAGCTTTTATCAAGTAAAATGTTCATATATGGGAACATAAAGCTACTTGTTTGCTAGCAATAAAGCTAACTTTATCACTGATTTAAACAAATATCATACTAAAAATAAATAAGTTCTTAATCGTGTTCATCAGTGGAGTTGTTTAAATAAACCTTACTTGATAATTGAAATGACTGTTTCAAACAAGTTAGTTATTAGGAAAATAATGTTTGATTATTAATATTTTGATCATGTTGACTTTATCGCCAATAATCATGTATGGTTTATAGGTATTATAATTTTCTTTTTCATGAAATACTTAAACAAGTAAAATTCGCACTTGTTCAACAATCTTTTTTTTCTGTGTATTAGATCTAATTTGCGGAAGAACTTGCAGTACGAGATACCTAGTATCAACTATTAATATTCTGGTTGTTTTGTACTTACACAAGAATAAGTGAACATTAATCCGAACAATTTGCAGCAAAATCTCTAGCATTGAAGCCATGTTCGATAAACTTCTTATGCATCTATGTAGCTTTGCATCAGCGAGATAAATTAATCCACTCAAACGATTTCATCGACGTGGACCGACCGCTTCGGAACTCAATTTTCTTTTTGTTTCAGTAAAATTGGATTTTTATTCAAAGACGCATGGAAAACATTTTGCGTATGAATTTCGAATTATATTTTTGATTAAATAAAAATATAAACTTGATCAGTAATCGAAATGTTTTCAGTCTGAAATAAATGTTATCGAAAATTCATTTTATTTCCTTTTAAATAAATATAATTATTGTTTCCGTTCAATAAATGTAACAGGTAAATCGAAAATGTATGTACACAATTAAAATTTTACTTTTTAAGTAAGGTTAATAAATGTTATATTTTGAAAACTGTAAGTTTTTATTTTTTCTTAAATCCGACATACCAATCTTCTGTTTATTTTAGTTTTAAAAAGTTTCAAGTAAGGTACTTACTATAGTATTCGTGCACACGGAATATGTATTCGCTAAAAGAGCTCAAGTACAGCCACAACTTCAGTCAGTTCCGAGGAAAAATCTCATTTAAAATTGCACTGTATTTTCATGTCACCAAAGTAGTCAACAGTGATCTTAGTGATGCTCCTTGAAAATAACATTCTTATCAGAAAACAACTTCAAATACGTTAGAATACAGTATATTTTTCACTGGCACTATTTTGTGTCAACACGTATCGAATACGTGAATATGGAAACTAGGTTAGCGGGTTTTTGTGAATCTTCGGCGCAGATGAGAGATGAGAGGTCATCCGTCCGATATAATTCCACACAGGAAGTTATAGTGTGCCCGGAGCCGTCGATCTCTTGGCCTAATTTACGTGCCATACCTATTGCCGTAATTATTACTCGTTTGATTTGTTAATCATTGAAATTTTTAGCTAATCTGAGATCAAGAACGTTGGGTTTTGAAGAGATCAATAAATCAAATATTTATGGGAAGAGCTTTGCGAATTAAAGGACCATGATTTTAAAATTAAGTATCTTTTTATATTGTTTTGGTAGAATCAGCTCTCGGCCAAAGAGAATTGTAAATATTTATCTGTTGGCAAACAAAAAGATGTTTATTGTTTACGTATTTTTTTAAACGACGCACCGTGTTATTTTGGCATCACTGACCAGCAAAAGCCAATTAACAGTATCTACGACAGCTTCGAACTAAGGAGATATTAGTGCATAATTACTCGTATGCGATAAAGAAATAAGTTTATTGCTAACCTTACGCGCATCTCTCTCTGCAGTATATAGTCCAAAGCGTTAATTTAAAAGCTTCATTTATATGAATTGGATCAGAATTTGATTATCACTTGCGTTTACGGTGAAGGAAAACATCGTGAGGAAACCTGCACACCTGAGAGGGCTCCATAAAGTTCTTGACGGTGTGTGTAGTCCGCCAACCCGCACTGGGCCAGCGTGGTGGACTAAAGCCTAACCCTTCTCGTTCTGAGAATTTATAAAATAATCGTGTAATTATTGGCGATAAATGTATTTTTATTGTAACGTGACATAGAGAAATAATCCAAATTACACGTTTCACAGGTAAATGTGATTTTTTTCATCGTACGTATTGAAACCATATTTTGTGTACGTACTAGTATTAATTCGCCGAGAAAACAAATTTTACTAACTAGCTATCGTAATATCATACATTACTTTATCATTACCAGTGCACAAAACTGTGACTAGTGGATAGCACAAGGTTAAATTTTTGTACTATACTTATCTGTATGCTGCATACAACATCATCTTAAAATTATTATAATATTTTGTAATACTCATTGTATTTTCATAAATAAAATGATTTTATCCGTTTATTAATTTATAATAAGAGGATTTAATTAGTAGCGTATATACCTCTATTCATTAGGACAAGATTTAATCTATCGATACTATACTATATTGACTATGCAAATACACAACCCTATTTTCATCTGACATATCAGTCACTAACACATTGTATACATATTATTTTTCGGTATCTCCTACAAGCTGTCATTGTTCATCTTTTACATTCTAAATCTATGATTGGAAGTATAAATTACTCGACAACCCAGAACTCAAATTATTTATTGCATTCATGTGTAGTACCTATATATCTATATATTACATTTATAAAGACACGTTGACGACACGTTTGGCGCAGTGGTTGAGAGATCGACTGCTGAGCTACGTGTCGCGGGTTCGATTCCCGCACGGAACAAATATTTGTATGATCTACAGATATTTGTTTCGGGTCTGGGTCTTCGTGTATGTGAATACACAACGTGCCTCGGAAAGCACGTACAGCCGTTGGACATGCGCCTGGTCTCTCTCCGGTCGTGTCGGATTGCCGTCCCATCGGACTATGAGAGTGAAGGTATAGAGAGAGCACCTGTGTTTGCGCACACACTTGTGCTCTATAATATCTCCTGCGTAGTTGGTTAATCTCCGGTGAGATTGGCCGCCGTGACCGAAATCGGTCTGGAGGACATTTATAAGCAAGTAGGTGGATACTTATATGGGGTTCCAACATGAAACCCGGTAAGGGCACAGCAACACAATAACAATAGCTACTATAATAACAATTAAATTAGTGATTATAATAACCTATGCATAATCTATTAGAAAAGTGTAACGTATATTGATATCTATAGATAGTATAGTTATCTGATAACAATTAATAATATTTTAATTATTGTAGTATATAATATAGTTACTAGTTACAAAAACTATATAAAAACTATAATATTTTTATTTAAATATTATAATGTTATTTTAATTGACTTATGGTATAATTGTGATACAATACTAGCTTCGGCCCGCGGTTTCGCCGGCGTGGATTACGAATCTGTGCATTTTTTTGCGCGCAACCCTAATTATTTTCTAATATAAAAAGTAGCATATGTAACTTCTTATAATATCAGGTGCCAGTGAAAGTCTCGTCAAAATCGGTCAAGCCGTTTTTTTTTTTAAATTACCATATTTACAAAGTATATATGGTAATTTAAAAAAAAAAACGGCATTTAGTAAAAAGCTATTAATTTGACATTACAAACAGATACTTCAATTTTATTTATTTGTATGTATAGATATATTTTTAATGTAGGTACTTATATTATTATATGTTTTATTTATCCTAGATATTCTGCGACTACGAAAAATAAAAAAAAATTGAAATAAAAAAATCAATTTTGCATTAAATATTTTTGAAAGTGTCTGTTAAATATAATAAATACCTATGTGTTCTTATTTGATTTTTTTCCGGTAGTTAAAACTTTAGCGAGTCACACTGTGTCTCATTTCCCCGCCCGCCCACTCGCACCTTGTAGTAGGTAGGTAATAGGTACCGATTTGTTAATGCACATTGTATCAATTTACCAGGCATATTAAAGCAGAAAACATGGAGTGACTTGTTACAGTAGTTGAGCAGAATCTCGTTGGGAGTCGTAACAAATTTATTTCCTTTAGAACTCACTTTTCAGGTGTTTGATGAGATACCTAGTCATTTCTTTGAGAAGTTACGTCATCAGTTACAAACGCGCCTGAAGCTGCGTTAAAAGTTATAATTAGTTGTATCCTCCAACTTAGGAGCATTTTGCATAATATATGTTTAGGTAAAAGATGGAAACACATTACTTACTTAATAGTAATGGCTCGATTATCCGTTAGTCGGAATTAAAACGTATCACAGTTTATGTATTACTATTGACTGACTCATCAAGTAATTTTAGGATTTATAACGTCTTAGAAATTTGTTTGGCAGTTAGGCTCTTTATACAATGTATGTCATTATTAGCGGGAACTGCTAGTACCTACTTGTATAACATTCCATTTTTAAGGTTAGCGGTTTTAGCCATATGCGAGAATATATACAATAAGCAGAAAGTAATCGTTGGATTTTATGCGCCCGCGGCTGCTAAGTGCATTCGTTGTCCGCAAACTACGACCTCTTTTGATACTATACGTTCTGGACGTTATTTTTTATTTACTGGAATGCTTCATGGCTCCTGTGGTCGCATGAGCGGCTGCTGAGCAATGTCCCGGGTTCGTTTTCTAAACAAAGTGTTATTAGGATTTTCTGAGGTTCTCAGCAGCAGCCCTAAGTCTAAGTCTAGGCCAAGTCCTAAACCTATTTCATGGGGTTTAGTAAAGGCATCGGTTAAATGTGGGTATACAAAAATTACACCTCTACCTAACCTTTCGGGTTATACAGGCGTTACGCTATGATGTTAACTTTTCTATAATTATATTAAGCCAGATAAAGTCTCTTATTCTAAAATTGTAAAAATATACTTACACTTTGTATGTACATTAATTACCAAATAAATTACAGGAGCGAATACGTGACCACATCATTAGTATTGATCAATTATGTTAGTATTCGTTGATGCAGAAGACATCAAGTGAACTGCAACTAAATTTAGCTTGAGGTCGCATTGAAATGTTAATGTGCATCATACAGTCCTTGATTTACATCTAATATTAATTAGGTGGGCAACACTATTTGCAATGAACTGAATAATTGTTTCAATATATTTTATCAATACTACGGCTTAATATTTATCCTTAACGTTGAGTATTAGGCCGTTAACCGGCGAAACATAAAATAAAAGTGCGTACCTCACCAGGCAGTTTTTTAAATCGAATCTTACAGTAGCTTTAAAAACGTGGAGCATAAATATACGAGTATATCCGTGCGTCTTCAATGGCATAACATGTAGCTCTAATCTACATTAGTATTGTAATTTACACATATTACAGTAAATATATCTTTATCTTTATAAGTTGATCCTATGAAAATGCAGCAATAATGTTAGATGAAGTGTTTGTAGCACCTACATACCGAAATAATAAATTCTGGATTCTGAAATTCAGTAATTTCACGAATTTACTCTTCAGAGTGCTATAGGATCCAGATATTTTTAAAGGTGATATTTGCTTGTGACGCTGCACTGACTTTAATACAATAATTGCTTATTGCTAGTAGTAGGTAGTCGTTGTAACTTGAAATAAATGCAAAGCAGATGGAACGATGGCAAATTGTCTTAAATATGGCTTAAAAAAGTTCGAAATAATGACAAATCATGATCTTAAGAAGACGACGCTATTACAAAAAACTCACGTTAACTAACTCTTAATAATTGTGTTCAGGGTAATAAGTTTCGTCTGTCGAATATATACGAAATATTAGATTCTTTATCCGGTTGTATATATTTGAGCCATTTAGATTTGACAAAGAAAGTCGCAAATAGAACCCCTTTGCTACAGCAGCGGCATACAGCAAATTGAATTTAAAAGCGAACACCATTCTATCGATAAGTTTTTTTTGTATTTGTGTATTCTCATATCTCATATTTTCTCTATTTCGGAGGAAGCATAAATGGAGAGGAATTTTGTTGCTTTCGAATATAAATAAAGACCACTGATCAACTCTTTAATTTCGTTTGAGTCTGTAAAGTTTAAATGATCTCATAAAATGGGAAGTACTCAGTTCCAGGTAATTCAAGAAAAATTAAGAATTTAGATTTTGAATTTGTAACTATTGCAGTGTAGATTTTTATGAAAGCTATGGGGCTTTGAGAGTAGTGAGAGTAGTTTTAGTTCAGCCCATTCCATTTCAGTTCCAAAAATATCGCGTGAATATGACTTAAACCAGCCCGGCCATTAACTCAATATGCGTATACATAGGTTTGTATTCGCATACATAGGTACACTCATTGTCCAAAAACGTGCATCGCGTAGACGTAGAAGACACAAATATTAGATGTTTAAAAAAAGTTTAAATGTATCTTTGTGGACTCCTCTCGGCTTCTATCTGAATAATAATAATAATAAGCAATACGTAATATTTTGGATACTTTTATAATAAACTCTTAAAGTAAATCTCAGAAAAAAGAAATTAAAATGTGCGTTTTCTTTAACTATATCTCTATTACCTTAGATGCATCATGCATGAATCGGCAGGATACGTTTGACGATAATTTATTGAATTTGATATGCAACATTGCTACGTGTCGGCAGTCTTTGGATATCCATGTCGATATGAGAGTTCGTGCAAGAAATATGTCGCAGGCAGAGTTGAATATTTGAAAATTTAAAATGCATGATCTTGTTCGACGTAATTTGTATGTTTATAGACGGCAGCGTTATACTTTTAGCTTTTAACAATAACCTTAAAAGACGGCTTTCTGCTGAAAATTTAGCTCAACCATTAAAAACACACATTTTATAGCTATGTATGTACGACGTATTGGTTAAAAATGTAATCATTCGTATTGTTAACTTGGTGCCAATTCTCAGAGAACATTTCTGTTTGATACACGTAAACATATACATTTTGATGCGTAATTTGGTGTGCAACAAACTGTGTGAAAGTATACAATTTGTAACGTTTTATAAATAACAGTGACTCAACTCTTTGAGAACAAGTGTTGTATGAAAGTTTCTTGGTAAAGCAACTGAACTGCATTCGAATAAAAATATATTTTAAAATATGCACTTTTATAACGAGGTGTCTATTCTCACGATAAGTAGCTCTCAGACTTTATTTTGCTAGTGGACAACAGCATCTATACAGTTTAATCTGAACAGTACCGTTTAACGCGCATTTACATATTTAAACCTTTCTACAATGTGTTTGACAAAATACCATAAACTTAATATACTAGCGTAAAGTACGTATATATTAAGTTGACGCAAAGTACTTAATAAAATACTACAGGTTTTATAATATAAACAGAGAAATAAATATTATAAAGATAAGATTTAGTGAGTATATAGTAGGTGTAGCCCTAGTTCCTGTCTAGGTCGAATTTTTAATAAACCATTCTAAAAGGGGTACCTTCAAATGATCTATGAACAGGCCCAAGTTTGACGTTTGTTGGTCAGTCATTTAATTAGCTTTGAAAACATTATCACTCGTGAGTGCTTGATAATAAAACACAACATTAAATTTATTTGGTCCTATGGTTGTATTGAACATTTCAATTTAATCCTCCTCGCTATCCAAGATTTCCAATTTTAATATTTATTGCGCTAATTGTGCCCGGCATCGATGAATACTAAAGCGCCTGTTTAGGCTCGGAAATGGCGGAGAATATCAGAGCTCATCCAGTCCACAATCTGGTCCTGGGAAAGTTGCGGAAAGAACAGCTGAAGTAGTCAATCTATGATGAGTAAACATAGATGTTTTTTTATAATAGGTAGTGAAGTACAAGTGTGTGCGTACACGTGATTAGTTCCGAAACCTTTTTGGGGTTTTAGGTTTTATGGGGTAAAGAGAAAGTTCAAAAGAACTATTTTTAAATTGAATATTGTTTCGAGTTTGTGGTGCGTGATTGGTGAATGATAATGCACTAAGTTTTCTAAGGGATTTATCTAAACATGATCTTCTGACATTCCGGCGTTGACACTTTATAGGTTAGAATCAAGAAATATAACTAGCAAAGTAGGTAAGTTTTATGTCAGTTTTATATTAATTCTATAAATCGATCTAAATAACTAAAGTCAAACACATAAGTGGTTTCAGATTTTAAATAAAACTCATAATTTCTCCTAAAACTTCTGCAGCATACCTAAAAATAAACTTACCCGCTTTTGCTGCAAGAAGCAATGCATGGCTTGCGTTACGTCCGCCGCATGTATGGAGTTGTGGTACGGGTTGGTGCTGTGATATCCCTCCTCAATCAGGCTGAATAATTTCCAGGCCTTAGCCGCGTCCAGCTTGAAATACGACAGGAGGCCGTAGAGGTGGAACAGGTGCACGCATAGCACCGGTAGGCACCGACCTGGAGGGAGAAAAAAAAACATTAATTAATAAGTCATTTTCTTAAACAACTCGAACTTACAAATGAAGTGCTAATGTACAATAACATTTACATGATTCAAAGTTACATTTATTTGGCGGCTGAAAAAGAAAAGTGTTTGTGTGATTATTATATTTTTTGGAAAACGATTGCAGGTTTTAAACTTGTCATTTTTTTACAGTAAATGGTATAATATAATATAATCTTTGAGTATGTTTTATAATTTTTTTTTATTTAAAGAATTCATAATTTATAAAGATATAGTGTATCGCTCAGACCGCTGTTCAAAAAAGAACTTCCGCGGTGACCACTGTAACTTCCCAACCAATCATCTGAACTTGAAAACCAAATACAATTAGTTTTGGTATCGCATAATCTAGGCCCTAATCAAAGGAAAACATGGTCGCCTATCTAAAGTGAAAGTCTAAATTTCGGTGAAATAAATAACTTCATTTTCTTAATATAAAAAAAAGGAAGCATCGAAAAAAAAACCTTCGATTAACGACTGCCTTTTGATATAAAAAAAATGCATGAAAAAATGTTCAAGTAAATAGGTCCACTCGTGTTTGAGATGTCGCGGTCACCTATTCTGAAAAAGTCGTTCCATGAAAAAACGCGTATCTTTTACATTGATATTTTTTTTTCCAATAAAAATATTATGAAACATACTCGAAGATATTTTACTTTACTTACCCTTTACTGTGATAAAAGACAAAGTTCGAAATATTACAAACATTTTCCAAAAAAAAAAAAAAACCAAAATCTCGGTTACTTTTTTCGGCAGTCAACTGGATGTAACCCCTTAATAAACAACAATTGTCAAAAAACATAAAGTTAAAACACCACCGAGCCGTTGAATGCGGTCATAGTAACAGTAATCATTCAACTCCCAGCCATTAATTACAGAACTGTATGTGAAGAAGACTAATATTTATGTGATATAACTGGTTTGATTGGAGTAAAAGATGCATTTAGCACTGCATTTCACTCACAATTTTCTATATTGGTCACTCCAGCTGTGTAGTCAAGGCATATACCTAGCATCCCAAATTCAGAACGAAGCTTGACAAAAATAGCAGCGGCGAGCAAACTTTTGGCTTCCGTTAAGATATATGTATACACCTAAGCTTTGCGGTCAAAGTTTAAATTAATGTTATTGAGAACATGCCGCATTTTTAAGTAGACCGAGATAAATAAGGGCTAGACTAACTTTAGTTGACTTGGAAAAATATCGTGATTTATAAATACTCGAAAACTGATATGCAACCCATAAATACAAAATATTTTTGAGTAGAATTCTATGGTAATTAGAAAAAGCTTGTATTATGGATACATACATATATTCGGCTATGGTCTCATTAAAATTCGTTAATCAATTCGACATTAATATTTCAGGTACCGACCTGACGTCGTTGTGGGACGGAAATGTCTATTGATAAAATTGAACCTCGGTTGGACGCTCCATCCACGTTTGGAGCATTCCCATTGCTGAAATTCATATAGATATTTATCATTTTCTGATATTAATGCATACAGGCATAACATTGTAGGCATGGAACTAATTGAATGGCTCGTCTCGGTTTGTAATTATATAAATAATATATTAAATAAACAATATTTTGTGCAAATTATTAAAGCATCAGAGACTCAAATGGATCAGAAAAAGGAATTGAAAAGTTAGCTCAAATTATATAAAATAATGTCAGAAAACTATTTCTCGCGACTTTTTATGTCTCTCAGTGAAAGAGCCTAAGGCAACAGGTTGCATTGTGAATTTCGCGTTTTATTTTACCTGATAATTATTTCTAGCATATTTGTTCTCGAAGCTCAGGTATTCGCGGGGGACGTTAATATTTTATCGTGAGTACTGCTAAAGTTAATATTTTATCGTGAGCAGTATGATAACTCAGCATATTTTTAAGATTACTATTAATGTGGATTGTATGTCATGTTCTTATGTAGCATTTCTGTAGATTTAGTTTATTTTCAATAGTAATTCAGTAATATTCTAACGGCGAAGGATAAACTGGCTTATAGTCAGTGTACCCCAAGTAAAGGTTTTAATGAAATTTCTCGGATCGGCATTTTCTTCTGAGAAATATGTTATGAAGGCCTTTCATTGCATTCGCAGGATGCAATTTTGATTACACTGTTTTCTTATAACTGATAAGGATGCCATGGAATGGTATCTCATTTAAAAACGTTAATTAAATTCTGTTTATAGATAACGTTATGAGAAGCTTTATGAAGCATAGTTTATTTTTAAACTCATTAATGATTTGCTTTTGAGATTTCAATAATTATTCAACAATTTTATTATGATGTCTTACTACCGACAAACAGGCACTTAAGGCGCGTGCTAACAAAGACTTTCACAATAGAATACCAACAGGTTTACGCAGGCACATTCTACTCTTTATAATCATAAGCATAATGGTTTATTTGCTGGTATATATAATAAATGTGTAAACAAAAAACAGAGAAACGTGTACATTCTCTCTTCAATGAATGCAAAAATTAAATACATGCACAATAGTATTGGAATAATAGTCAAAATAATTCTATGTCAGTTCAATTCCTTATCAGAGTACAATGTGCCATATAAGACGTTTTGATGCAAGCTAATATACCTATAGTACTGTACGTAAATGTTGTGTATCTTGCCTAATCTGTCATGTCCATGGAGCTATGTCTCACATAGCCTCAATACCCACAGTACAATAGGACGTAAAATAATTCACACAAAATAATTTTTAAGACTGCAGCACGACAGACGGCCGAGTATTATGCCATTTTTAATTTTATTAAACGTGTGATTAGATTGAAAATCGCATTTTCGGAAATTATATCTATAAATATGTATATGAAGCGAATTATGAAATTTAAGGAACATAAAGCCTATTCATTTGTTTGGCAGAAAGGTTTTTGTAAGATGTAGACATTTGCTAAATAGTAAAGAACAAAGATTTTGTGAAACTGAAACCTTATACAAAAGGAGGTGAACTATAGGGTTCAACGTTTGTATGAAAAATCTTTCTACGTGGTCAGAGTGGTTCTTCGCGGGCATAGCTAGTTTATTTATATTACTGAACGGAATTTATGTATGCTGATGTGTAGTAGCAGTATCGCCAGGTCTATCTAATTTCTGCCAAATACCATGGATGGGCCTAAAAGCCAAATTTCAAAAATAATAATTTGTAGAACCAATTTCTTTCAACAAACACAGATACAAAAACGCATAACAAATGTTGCGACTAAATCGTCCGTTTGCGACACATAATAGCCAAGGTTAACGATGTAAAATGCATGAACTAACGAATTTTGTAAGGCCTGACATAAGTGCGAGTATTATACCGAGACACATGTCCGTGAATACGGCGACGAGGCAACGAGGCACGTCATGTATGTGTCGCAAACACGCTTGGTTACGTGTTAATTTGAAACAGGCATATACTATTGTTATGCTAAAACTGTTTTAGAGGTTTGTATCGGTGATTGAAAACACAATGGTTCTTCAATATTTAGTCATTGGGTATTACAAAACATATTTTAAGAGGCAAAAAGGCCGGTGTTTGTTCGGGTTCAATTTAAAGCTGCCAATTTTATGTTAAGAAATTGTTACAACGAAATATTAGCAGCTACTATGATGAACGATTTGGTAAATCTATCTTAGGATATCGTAATAAGAGCAAGGAGTAGCTTCGGCAATTACCTGTAGATAAGTATTTGAACCATAATGTTCTTCGGTACATAAATTAATTAACCTGGTGAATGCCACAGTTCTAGGCACAATAGTCCGATTGTGTCTCGCGTGGATCAGTGTTCAGGCATAGGTTAAGGCACAGTAGTACAGTAAGTATGGTAAATATAGTTAATAATTTAAATGTTCAGAGGCCCTAGTGTAAGTTTCTTTCGACAAACTCGATTTAACGCATCGAATGCGTTCGGCGCTCCAATTGGTGGAAAGCACGAAACGGACCAATCGTAGCGCCGAACGCGTTCGATGCGTTAAATCGAGTTTGTCGAAAGAAACTTACACTAGGGCCTCAGTAGTAGTACTGAGATTACCAATAAGATGATTTCAGTTCCACCACTGACCACACATTTTATTTAAGCATTCTTTTAACCTCGTTCTAGTCTTATATCTAGTATCTAGTCGAATATATCTAAGAGTTGGAACTACAGGATACCACCAAGTTTAGTGGTATGAGTTCGTTTGCGCGAATGACGACTGTAGGTTTAACTTATATTCGTGATAAAACCGTAGGTCAAAATTCATCAGTTGTGTATCGAAATTGAACAAATACGTGTATTTTCGATGTTTGTTTTTTTTTTTAACTGCATGTTGTTATTTCTTAGGTTGGGGAAATTTAACCGGGATTTAGTTCAAAATCCTCTGTACCATGATTGTGCTACGAAATTCATAATTTAGCAATAGGATAGGCCATTATAACAAGTATTTATTTATTACTACATATGACTAAAAAGGGGCAGCCGTTAGTTCACCTTTCGGTACATTCTATCGAATATCGGCAACTGTTTCATCATATCAGATTTCAGCGTGAACTGGACCTAACCGAACGAAAAGCGTAAATAGCTGTAGCTAAATTATGTCGACCCCAGTTCAAGTTCTTACATTTGAAAATTTCAGGTGCATTCATTAAATCAGGATGAAGATATCTTATTATTATTTATTATTTACCGATATCCTCTATTCGATAATCAATTGGATATTAATAGCCAGATGTTGGCTGTGTCCTAGGTTAATTGCCAATAAGTTGTTTGCCATATCAGATGACGCGTTTTAGGTAGGTCCAATTGGAAACAATTTAACCACTAATTGCTTTTTGGATACGTCAAGTAATGTAATGTCCACAACAAAACTTAAGTTATACATTAAGAGAATTCCGGTTGCTAAGCGTAAGCTCAGGTTTGAATCCCAGGCCATGGAAAATGATATGGCGTTCGGGTTGAAAAGATTGTCAGGTGCAGCCCGGAGTTTGGATTGTGATACCTGGTGTGTGCAATGGGCTAGCCTTTATATATGAAATATGACTTAGAAAAAACATCGGCGTTGTTCGGGTGTGCCACAGTACACCGTTACCGAACCCTTCGGAGAAGACAGGCGTATTGCAGTACGATTTGTTAAATTTGTTAAACGCGCTTTTTTAGAAGCATATTCAACGTTTTCGTTTGTTTCCCTTAAACCACCTGCAATGGTTTAGGTATACCTAATTTCGGTGGGTAAGGCAGTTGAGGTCACAAGTTTTATAGTTTGGGTTTTCTGATTACCTACTAGCCGTCAGTCAGTAGGTCGTGCGTCAACCAAAGTCGAATTTCAAATTTAATATAAATGGCGGAATTTCTTGTCACACGTTTACTACCCAAGTCTAAGTGGTGATGTTTTTCCGGGAAACAATTAAGGAAACGATGAAGAGTCAAAACGACCAGATCGAACATTTTTTTTAATAAAATTTTTGTTAACTGTGGTTAACTAGTTATTATAATGTCCTCCTGACCGATTTCGGTCACGGCGGCCAATCTCACCGGAGATTAGCCAACTACGCAGGAGATATAGAGCACAAGCGTATGCGCAAACACATGTGCTCTCTTTGTTCCTTCACTCTCATAGTACGATGGGACGGCAATCCGACACGACCGGAGAGAGATCAAACTAGTTATTATGGCATTACAATGAAGGAACTTCATAAAATTTGTGTTTTTAGTTAAAAGTTTTGCCGGTTGATTAAAAATGAAAGAAAACTATTAAACTAGTTCTTTTTTTAGTTCGACTGCTGAACTTAAGGCTTTGAGTTTGATTTTCAGGTCGGCAAAATAGTAATTGTAATTTTTAACTCCGAAAGACAATAAACTAGTGATACTTAGTGATGTTGTTGCTTGATCTCTTCTCTTACATCCGTATTCACTAACAATACTATGAGGACTCACAGTGCGCTCGAACGCATAGGGTCGGCAATGATTTTGGAAAAAAAAAACAAAATTTATTCCACTATCCGATAGTGTCGCTAATAAGGATCAAATTTTGGGAAATAGTGACATGTGGCAAACTAAAGAAATCGTTGAATTTTAATAAAATGTCCACTTCGCAAAATGTCTATAGGTCGCAAAATGTCCCTTTCTCAGAATGCCTTTTTCGCAAAATGTCCCTTTTATTAATTCTTTGTTATTAATAAAATTTTGCATTTTTTTTGTTCAGACCGGTTCCTCTTTACAAAAAACTACAATAAATAACTATTTCTTTGATTTTGTATAATTTGTTCATTTTATTGATTTGTTTGAATATTTGAATAAAAACATAGCTAAACCAAAATAAATCTATAAAACTATTAAATGTGTATATTTTATTGCAATTTGTGTAAAGAGGAACCCGTCTGAAGAAAAAATGCAAAATTTTACTGGAAAAAGGGGACATTCTGCGACAGAGCCACCCAGATACCACATTTTTTGTAATGAACTGCTAAAATGAAAGCAAACTATGACAAAATTGTAACGGAAAAGGCTGGAGCAAATAGTAAAAAAAATCTGGACACATTAAAAATATAACAAATACCTTAAAAAAATCATGAGTCATCTTCAATCTAATTACAAGTACATACACGCATCTCGCTTGACATGTGCTAACATCGCTACAACTGTATGGCTTGAAAAACGTATGGCTTGGCTGTTTCGTTACTTACTTCAGAAACTAAATATTCGCATCACCTTCACGACGGTAGCGAAACGGCGAAGCCATACATTTTTACTGATATATAGAATTTGTGAAGTTAGGGTCGGTAGAGTTAGACCGTGTAGATTCAGAAGCTTGGCTCTACATGAGATCTGATATCTTTTTCACAGGGCAAACCTTATGTGGTCGTCTTGGCAACATTTTACATGAAATGTTTTTGGTGGTAGTGCATTTTTTTTTAAATCAACGTGTTTAATTCCTGACTATGAATATAGATTTTCCAAAAATCCAATGATGTAGTTGTTGTTTTCATCAAAATCGGGCTCGAGACACCTTTGAGTATTTTTTGCTATTCCTTAGTTTCGGATTTCGCCAAGCACGACCGCTTGAAAAATTCATCCTGTTTATACACAATTCCTGTATATAAAAAAATAAAGTATATATACACTTTTTATAATAAAGTGGTTGAGATAATACAATTATAACGTCAATTTTTTTCTGAAATGGGATATTACATGGGCTTGAGAATTTCTCTGATAATCTCAAATCAGTCTCCATCACATACAAAAAAAAAATTGTTTGTCTGGTTTTTAAGAGGTTTTTGTTGAGTATGTAATTAAATTTCTTATCTACAAAATAGTATAATAGTATATGAACTCACGACACGACTTACTGAACACCTTTTATATAATCGTAACATGAATTTATTTGCAGTGGTCGACACCCAGGATTGTGGTGCCATCGTTACATCTTGGTCCAAGAAATCAACTCACCGTGCCCCCGTTAATTCTGTCTCGTAAAACAAAGTTTAATTGGCCGTAAAGTGACGACTAAGCGATAGCGGTATCAATTATTTGAAAACTTTAACAGTTTTAACGACACGACGTGTTTAAAACGTAATATCATTTTCAAATTTTACGTGTGTTTATCTCTCGAAGAACGGACAACCGACGGGGAAGAAAGGTTCTCGATTGGCGACCACGAACCCACAAGACGCAGCGTAGTAAGGCCTCCTACTAGGTGGACCGACGACATTGTGAAAGTCGCGGGCAACCGATGGATGCAAGTGGCGGAATGTCGTTCGATGTGGTGGTCTAAGGGGGAGGCCTTCGTTCAGCAGTGGACGTCTTCTGGCTGATGATGAACGTGTGATTAGCGATTTCAGTTTTACATAGTTCAAAATGCAAATGAGATTTAGTATAAGAGATTCATTTAAAACTAATCTATTGTAAAATCAATGGTTCCCCGGCACCAAAATGTAACAGTGAACAAAGTTTTTGTAAACGTAAATAATGTCATGTACCTGTTGGTACGTAATACCACGCTATAATTATGAAATTCAACTAAGAGACACTGAAGTCAAGAACATAATGAGCATTCTCCAAATTCTAGTACTTAAATGGGAAGCACATCGTTACTCTGCCTCATATTATTTGAGATTGAAAGAAAAGAAAGAAAAAATATTTTATTGCAACAGAACTAGCGTACAAAACAATAAATAGGTGGGTAATAAAATAAACGAAAAATAATTCATTGCACGCAGTAGCTGCGACAACGAGGCTAACACTAACCATGATGTTGTGTTGTGACGTGAGCCTCAACACAACGCTGGTTTTCAGTGCTAAGCTCAAGTGACGGACAAAGGTGAAACTAGCAGAATGAATAACTCATTGATAAAAAATATTCTACAATATAAGAAATAAATAAATAAAGCAATCCGGTGAGTTACTATTATAATAATACGATATATCACACATTACGTAATAATACATAAACATACTCATAGATATAATACTGTTCTACGCCCAGCCGGCCGGCCTGTGACCTACTTTTTTATATATTTTTTTTTCTCGTTCTCCCATTCGGTTCTTGATTGATTGTACTTGTGCATTTCTAACACAATATTTCCAGTGGCGTGCGGTGCATAAAGACAAAAAGACACTGCCTACCCTACATAACTCAGATCAATATTTATTATAAGATATTTGAGGTAGCAAATCACATACATCATTATTTAATCGACAAGACGACGAACCAATACCAACATGGAGCAGGTATTATTGGTAAGTTAGCTTTTAAAATTTTCTGCCTACCCTGTCTAAAAACTCTGTGCACGCCGCTGAGTATTTCCGCTGTATTAGGTCTCGATGTTAATGTGATATAGTATATACCTGTATAAATAGTCGTAATAGTAATAATACGGACCTAAGATATTAACTTACTCAACATAGTCATGATATGTATTTGATACTAATAAGCTGGCAGAATGATTCTAATTACTCACTAATACTTAGTTATCAGGCGCAGTTCTTTAATGTATAATAATCTGTTTACCCTCAAAGTGAAACTATGACCCCGTTTGTACCCGTAAATATATTTTTTATTTTAATAACCGTTTTTATTTTAATATGTGAATACTTTTTAACATTTTTTATCACATTCATTTAATTGCTATTGGCAGCGACTTCATACATTGAGGTTAAAGGAGTTAAGAGAAGTATTTGACTCTCAAATGTCAACAATCGACGCGCACTCAATATTTGGCTCTCTCATCACTATTACTAATACAAACAACATTATAAGATACATTACCCCCTGACACGTTCTCAAGCGTGAAGGCATTAAACTGCCACTGCACTGACTGATTCAGGATGCACTGCAACAGAAGCAGAATAGTTAATAATTACACACAAATCGCTTCTCTATCATAATATGTCGCGTAAAACACGCCAAGCAACGCCAGCCGCACAGCAAGTGAAAATATCGTAAAAAAGTCGAATCGTATTAAGTCAACGACCTTTTTACGAGACGGATGATAGTGGATTAATAATATGCACGTTTGTTCCACGGAATCTTGGCCGATTGTCAATGCCCACTGCATCAGGAAGGAATTTTAATTCTTGTCAACGTTGCACGCACACATACATGAGTGCAACACTTCCTCGTACAAATAACAAACGGTAATATATGTTGTTGACGACGTTGCAACTGACTTATTAAAATGTTATCCAGTAAACAAATAACTCAATATGTGTCCGCCAAGTCTAATAATATTCGCTATACAGGTGACGTTACTTCTAAAACATAAATTATATAAATAAATTCCCATCGCGATGAATATTCAAACCGCATGAAGTTTAAATGTGTTCGTAAACCGTCCACAAACGTGCCTCCGTACCATATTAGAAGTGATCTCTAACGATTTACAGCGATTATGTTTAATATTTAATAGTTGCAAGTCAACTAAATTTGTAATTATAATTTATTTATTTATAATTTCAAACGAGTTGAGCGTCGAGATTATATCATATCGTATAAGGCGCAGACACCATTCATGAACGCTAAAAATAAAATCAAGAGCGATAATGTCGCACCAAACACGGCGTCAACATGCATCGGGGTTGGCCGGCAGTGTGTAGAAATTAATGGATAGACACACGTTTTTATTTGCATTGGCGTCGTCCTTGTTTCGACTACTCTAAACGCACAACGTTATCCAACAATATGTCACAAGAACATTACTTACAAACAGTGCGTGAGGACGGCTCGTGAATACAAACAAACGACATTTAAATTTGCGGCGGCGCGCTAGAAACAATACGCGTTGATAAAGCGAAGGACTGCGGAATGACCATGATGGGAGGAACAATGAGTGACGGCGCCATGTCAAATATGGCTATTATGGCGCATATTATTATACATGTCGATATTTAATTATATGACAATACTTCGTGATTAAAGTTGGACGTATAATGAACGGCGTTGGCGCGCGCTGCCGATGTGTCCGACCGCAGCTTTGCATTCCCACGCGTCGAATGAACTTTTTTCGAGATTGTTCGATAAAGCGATAGTTGTCAATTATAACTGGACACTTAGATAACATTTATGTGTATGCACTTGTTAGTTTGTAAGCAGCGGTCGATAACGCATCCTACGCATGTAAGGGGTTAGTCCGCAGTCGTTCGCGCATCGTAACGCGTCAAGTGCGCAGGCACTCACCTGCACCTGACCCAGGGATAGGTCATCGAGCAGCGCATTTTCTTTGCACAGCGAGCGTGTGAGCAGGCGCTTCTTGCGCCGCTTGTGCATCGTCAGGAACCGTCCCGTGGACAGGTTCTTTGGTTTCATGTTGATTAGTTCGTCCCGAAATTCCGGGTACAGGTCTCCCGGAGTCCGCTCTGGCTGGACGTCCGGTTCTTCTGTAAAAGACACAAGCATTCAGTGAAAATGAAAGTATCTGTGTTTTGATGGGAATGTATCTGTAGGTACATATATTTAGGATCCGAGCGGAAGAGCGAAGATCGGATTAGGATAGATCCGACCTTGTAACGGTGACGAGACAAAAGACACCGCGGAATCGATAACCCTAATAGTCGAGGAGGTGTGCGACAATGAACGATTTCTCGTTTTAATAACAATCTGATGGCGATACGAATGTCTATCAGAGTACATAGCAGTTTATCATGCACAATGTTTACAAAAGCATTGATAAAAATGCCAGTAAAAGCGTGTATGAAGTACTCTATATAATGTTATATTTCTGCCCATCGATTACAGGATCCTATGAAACTCGTTATACGGATAAGCATTTTTAAAACACACGATACGAGTGGTGAACCTTCCAACAACCTGATAATAATGATCAGTCCCGCGGGTTAAGCGCGTAACACCGGTGGTAATGCATATCCATTCTGGCAGTTAATTGAATGACGAAATTAAGAGCGATAGATCTGTCGTTTACATTTTTCTTGATTGTGTCGTTTGGGTGTGATCGTTGAACGACGAGAAAATCTCATGGCAGTTCTAACATAACTCATCTAATTTAACCTTAGGCGATAGGCCAGCCAAATGACATTATCATGAAAATTTACCCGGTAGCTCTAACTTATGGCAATTAAATTCGACTTTCAATTAATTGCCAGAATGGATATCTAGCAACACCGGCGTTACGCGGTCGACCCGCTGGGCTTCACGGTTCAAATTAAATAATCTATAGCTTTCAGCTCTAAGACTCTTTTAACTTCACTCTTCTGAATTAAAGAAAGTACGGCAAACTAGGCCAGCCTACTTTCTGTAGTATCTCCCGTTTACTTTAACAGTCAACATCTCCTGCTAGTTTGAGAGAACTACATACGTACCATTTTTTTACTTATGTGATCTATTACGAAACAAACAAACACCGTCGAAGTTTAAGTTTAAAAATTGATATTTCCTGGCAGTACCTCAATTATTTTTAATCGATCGATGAATGAAAACAACAAAGAAAATAATGTTTGTGCCAAAAATAAAGGTACGTCTTTGGTGAAGCATCAACAATATTTATTTATAGTCAATTTTAAGAACAAGCGCACGTAATATCTTTACCTACTATATATGTGGATGTACGCTTGATTTCGCTTTAATTGTATAATTTATTCATAAACTTGGAGTCTAACGCTGGTATTATGCAGCGCCTGCGTTCTATATAGAATATAAGAAGGAAAATATAGAATGCTTATAGGATGTGTACATCCTCAAGAGAAGGCGTTAACTCGATACATATTCACTCAATCACATTCTCGTCCCGTTTAAATTTTTCGCAGTCTGATTTTGGATCTGATTGTGCTCGCCTATAATTTGATGAGACTGCTTCACTAACAAACATATTAAAACTTAATAAATCTTCGTAAATAAAACACCCCGATTTTCATATCTTAAAAGCTGGTTGATATTTGAAATTCGAAGAATTGGACAGTGATGTTTCTGTATTCCTGTTCGGAGTTAGCCTGCCAACAATCAAGCGATGCTGAGATAATAGGAACTATGAACTCGTTGTTACTCCTGTCTGAAGGTGGAGTTCAAGGGACATTCCATAACTGCATTGGGGATGTACTTACTAATATTTTTGGGGAGTAATATTTATCGTGATTTTCATCGAGCCGCTGCCGCGAACCCAGATGCGAAATGATACGCGTACGCAAGTACACGCGGTGTAGGCTTTTTACACGTCACACCACTCGTTCAAATTACTCATAATGTATTCAATTAAAAGCTTGCGGTCACTCGACCACTGAGGCGGTTTGTATAGGTAGGTACAACGTCATTATATTATTATAATGACGATGTACCTATACAAAACACTAAAGTTATCTTTACTGTGTTGAGTTGAAACTATTTAAATTCCATAAGCCTATTAAAAGGTAGTAAATATGGGAATTCTGTATTCGTTCGACAGTTAAGAGGGAACTGAAATGGTTAATTGATAAATATTCTGTTGAAAACAGACCGTAGTCGCTATCGAAAGCGTAGAGCGCATTTTGGGTCTGTGTACTTTTAATTAAATTAGACAAAGCGCTCCACGCTTTTTTATATTATTTTTTTAATTTTTATTGCATTATAAAAGCGTGTTTTTTTTTTAAACCATAATGTTTTATTTTGTACTTTATAGTTCACAGCATTAAATGGACTCTAGTATTTTCTGCTTCTTGGCAGACTTTTTTTTAAATAATTTCCCGTATATATATTAAATTTTCAATTATATTTTAATATAAGTTTATGTCACATCGTTGGTAACGTTATTTTGGTCAATGAAATAATTTCCCATTGAAACAACTTAAATTCATAGCATAGATCCCTGCTTCTCACGAGATAATACTGAAGTATGGTGTCGTTTTCTACGGGAACTAGAGAGAGCAATATAACAGAGTTGATCTTGAGTGATTACCCAAGAATTTTTATATTGCTCTCTAACTTTCAGAAATTCGCTAGCACAAAGACTAGATAAATAAATATTTTCATCGACACCATACTTCAGTATTATCTCGTGAGAAGCAGGGACGGGTAGTTGAAAACACTTCCTTTTGAACTATGCCATGTTCACATATTTTCCGTATCAAGGAATTCACGACAGAAAATATCGCAATATTTTCGCTGATTCTTGAAGTGCAGTATAATCTATATACATACATATATAATAAAATTATAACAAGCCGATGTCTGTACATTATAGATATTGGGGAAAACTAATATGGGGGGTTTTTATGAGAGCAACAGAAGCCAAAACAACAGTTTTTAGAATTTTTGTCTGTCTGTATGTTTGTACACGCACCACACAAAAACTATTGCATGGAATTGAAATGGCTAGAAATCGCAGGAAAATATCAGATTCTAAATTCCACGCGTACGATGTCGCGGACAAAAGCTAGTATAAAATAATAATAATAAGCCTCCTTGAGGTGAGGTGACGGGGCTTAGCGGTACTCCGCAGTACATAACACCCATAAGCTGCTTGTGTAAAAGAATATACAATATGCTCCGAACAATGTTATTTTATTTGCAACCAGCAAACTTGCGGGCCAACACATTCGCCCTCACAGACAATGCTCTGTGTTCTCGCTCTATGTCAGCGTCATCTTTCAGGTCGGAAGATATCACATAACCAAGGTATGGTGTTCCATATAATTTAATGGCAGGTATATCGGATACACATTTACCTTTGGCCTGAAAGACCATGCATTCACTTTTCTTGATGTTATATATCAAGTCATGGCTATGAACATATTTTTCATAGTAGTTCAACAATTTCCACATCCCATATACAAATACCTACACTCAGTAGCACCATGTTGTCCGAATAGCTGACATTGTTGAGACAGATATCGTTAATATGGCAGCCGACACAGGAGCTACTGAGTTTCTCTATCAGTGTATTGATGCGCAAGTTGAAGAGCTTTGATGAGGTTAGTTTCCTTTGCCTCGCCCCATGCACTCGACCAACGCACAACATTGACCTGGTTGCGATACCAACATTTAAATATCCTGCTGAGAGCAAAGCAACACCTTTCAGTTTCTGCCACAAGAAGTAGTAAATAACCAAGTCAAACGCCTTCGAGAAGTCGAGAAAACATGCATAAATGGGGATTCGTCTTTCTGTGTACATATTAGTTTGCTTCATATACAAGATGGCCGTTTCAGTGGGAAATCCTGATCTGAAACCGAACTGATTATCATGTATGATGAAATACTTATCTAGTTGATCATTATGTAAACCTAAAAGCACTTTTGCTACAATAGTGGGCAGTAACATTGGCCTATAGTTGGACGTATCAGATATGTCACCAGTTTTCTTGTTCACAATCGGGGCCATCACAGTTTTCATTAGTGTTTTGGGTAAGTACGAATGTCCTATACATAGATTATAGAACACGGCATGTACTCTTGGCAGATGAGGACGTCCGAGTTTTAGATGTTCGATATTGAGGCCTTCGTAGCCATGAGATTACCCTCGCGACTAGCTTTTTTTACATCTCATTGAAAACCTAACTCAAATCTTCTGACTATTTGCCTCCATTTTCCTCCCCTCACCGTTCACTGATTGTGATGGCCACAGCGGTGAATTTACTATGTAGTGATCCTTAAACATGTCAGCTATAGTACAGTTGTGATCATTGGTACCATTAACCCTCACTGAAAGGCTAGGTTTAACATTCAATTTATATTTCAAGTGTCGCAAATCATACTTCTAATGGCGCGATGCACATCATTTTAAAGGCGATTTCACGTTTCTTCTTCTGTAGTCAGATTTTAATGAAATCATCAAAAATATGACCCAACTTAGGCTTTTCACACGATAGTCACAGCGGTAATTTACACCTAGCCTCGTTGTGGACTTCACTACCATATCTGTTCCATGTGCAAGCGTCTTCTTATTACGCCTTGTTAAAGAATAACTATCAGTCGCGGCCTTGCTTAAAACAAACATTATGTCCTCATATAATTTATCAATGTGTTCTCTGTGACCTAAATGATTACAAACTTAGTTACGGCGAAACACACTAGTAAAATCAGCAAGTTTACTATGAGTTTGAAGCAATTCTTTTATAAACAATATTTTTATTGTGCTGCAACTAATTTGAATAACTATAATCGTGAATTGAGTGGGGTTGAAATTCAAGATGCTTTGACCTAGCAACATAACACTGCACAATATGGAATCTGAAACAATTTTACTATTAAACATATTTTTTATTGTGTTGCAAGTTAGTTGTTTAATCACAATAGTGCGACGGGTGGGGGTTTAAACTTACGACTGCATGATAGCAGGCTGGCGGTAATTTTAATCAATTCTCCGTTTCTTTTGTGTCGGATCTTAAAAGATATATATGATGAGATCATGTTCATGCTGATAATAATACACATTGTTATGCAAAAATACTACGATAATAAGTACATACGTAACCCGGTCATAAACTGGCGAAACACGTACGTCCATAAAATTTATAATTGAAAAAAAAAAAAAAACTATTATAAGTACGTAATTATTACCGGATACATCGATTTCGAATTTCATATATTATACACACGTCTGAAATACATATGTATGTTATATAACTTTTTTTACACCAATTTTTATACCCGCATAATCTAAGCAACGAAAGGTTCCCATAAAAGATGGTAATTTTTATTTTTAAAAGCTTGCATGAATGACCACACCACAACCTCAGTACCCAAAGAAACAAAAACAACTTGTTCTATACTCCTTAACCTTGTATAACTTCTCCAAAATCCTACGAGCTTCTAATTACCGGCCACAGTCTTGACAGAGTGACGACCCTCAGTGGCTCTCGACACGACACTGTAGTAACACAAAGCTATATTATTTGATACGAGTTCAAGACACCTACTAATACTGTAGATGCGACAGTGATTTTGTCTGTTCGTCTTTGTATGTAAGGTAGCTGCAACGGCCGAAGGAAAGGTGACCTCCAGGTGTCGGTTGATGGATGGCTTAGATCATAAGTGAGCTAATTTCCTGCAGAAAATGATTTACTTATCATGAGCCGCATGTTCTATCACCTGCATGTGTGAAGAGGTAATGTCTACTGAAAATGCAGTTCGTGTGGCCAAAAATGTTGATTTAGCTATCGTCACGGTTTGAATTGCGGTATTCTGTTAACGTTAATGATACTTTTTTGGTCGGAGGGGATAAAAATATTATACAGACTACAAGTTATAGATTTTGTTTAGTGAATGTATGTATATGTATACGATACAATGTAGGTACTATGAGGGAAGCAAAAAAGGATTTCTTCTAAGTTACAGATAAATCGGTTTTGTTTGAAGAATGCAGTAACTTTAAAAGCTGTTGTTAATATTTGTACTTCAAACTTCAGCAAAGTAACAGGAAACTGGTTATCTGAGAACTACTCGGTTGCTCGAAGAGTCGAAGTCAGTTGAAACTTTGTAAGGTAATATTTGTCGACTGCTTTTTATCATGAAAATTCATCTTTTGATTGAGTTAACAGCAGCGAAAGCCTGGCTGTTGATCGCTTGCTTTCCACGCAGGAGGTTTTATGATAAACAAGGCCCGCACGTCTGACTTTTCAAATTCATGTGCGGGTTAGAATTAGATTACTGAAAACATTGCGAGAAAAGCTGCTCACCTGAGAGCGCTTTATAAAGTTCTTTGTGACTGTCGGATTTCTTCACTAAAAATCTATTTTTACGGTATAGGACATTTATTTTTTACGCAGTCTACGTCGTCTTTTTGATGAGGTTTTAAGATTGCGATGCTCAAACCAGAGGTGCTCAGAGCTGTGAATAAATTAAAGTTTAAAAGGATGGTATAGAAGAAATTAAATCATTCAGACGTGAGAAATCAAGATACATTTGCAAAAGATATTCTATAGTCTTATTTTTTCTTCTTCGAAACTACTTCAGACTCACGATGCTTCCATAGAAATACGGTATTAAGCCAATTTACTTTCAAGAACTCAATACATTCATCACTTCAATCATAAATTAAAAGTTAGATGAAAATAAATATAGATCGTTTTCAATACATTATACAAGTGGATACAATGGCGAACGAAATGAGGTGCAAAGTTGATTAGAAGATAAAAAACCGTAGTGAAAAATTGTGCTTAATCAATTTCCTAGATTGGATTGCGCCTGCTCCTGTGGTCGCAAGTTGTTGGTCATGTAATTTTGTGTTGGATTCCCAGTTCACACGAATTTATTGTTATGGAGTTAATTAGGAGAGTCTTAGTAACAGCAAACGCCATTATTCATTTTACATTAACTACTTATTATATACCTACGTACATAGTGTAGGTTTACAAACTAACCAGATTAGAAAAGTAAAAATTATAAAACATTACATATCAAAATACTCGTCTGCATCGCTGTCAACCGGCAGTGTGCCCAGAAGACTTAGCTCTGAATGGCCGGAGTTGGACGTTTTTTCGTTCCATACATAAGTTCACGAAGATATTACGCGATCACCTTAATAGTGTTAACGAGATTTTATTTTATTATACGTTTTACTGTAGTGTATTCTTGATTTAGTTTAGTTTATTTAAGAAGAATTAAGATTGTATGTTAATGATGTTGCTCATAAAATGTCGTGCATACCTGTAACTGGTACCACTTTTTTTTTTCTTTTGGAGATGCTCATTCATTCCCGCCGCCCTGGAGAAGGCGACGGGTGATGTCGAACTTTTACCGACTAAAACCACACGGTGTTTCTGCGGCATACCTGTAGCGACGGAGATACGGGATTCGCTCGTAAATTCACCGCACCCTCGGCAGGTATCGGCCCGCCAGTGTAGCTAATCTATAGCTGCAGATCTTCCTAGACGGGCGCGCGTGGAACACCGCTGCGCCGCTGTCTCAGGCCTGCTACTGCTCGAGAGACGGACAGCCCAAATCCGCCACCCGCAGGCCGGCAACTCATGGGGCCGGAGGTTGTTTAACGCCCTCCGACGTCCGGTGCGTCTGTTGCGGGATGGAAGAGAGGAGGTAGCCTCCCTCTCCCTTTCAGCCGCCTCCTTAGCGAACATCACTTCTTCGCAAAAGGAGGCGACGGCTTCCCACGCTCTCTCACATCCGAGCATGTTTAGAACAACGGCCGGAAGCGAGAGGTCACCACCTACCGCAATGAGATCATGGCGCTGCCCCGCCCAGGCTAGGCATTCCTCCAGCGTATGCTGCGCCGTATCCTCGGGGCAGTCTCCGCAGTGGTGACATACGGACGTCTGCCCCTGGCCTATACGACAGATACTTCCCGAAGCAGCCGTGTCCCGAAAGTATCTGCATCAGCCGGAAGGTGAGGGCGCCATGCTGCCTCTTCAGCCACTCCGCCAGCGTATGCTGCGCTGTATCCCCGGGGCAGTCTCCGCAGTGGTGATATACGGACGTCTGCCCCTGGCCTATACGACAGATACTTCCCGAAGCAGCCGTGTCCCGAAAGTATCTGCGTCAGCCAGGAGGTGAGGGCGCCATGCTGCCTCTTCAGCCACTCCGTCATAACGGGTCTTATCGCCGCTATCGCAGCGTGCCCTACCTGTATGATATATTTATATGCTGTTGGTGTACCTTATATAAAAAAATAAAATAAAAGACTGGCAGCGATGCCACGCTGTATGGCAGCTTCTATTCTTTGGCCAAAAAAGGCCAGCTCTCTGGTCACGCGTAGACGCGACTAATCGCTTTGCGATCTCTTTAAACGAGACGAGCGCTCGGACCCCATGGCCCAAATGTTTCGATCCCAAACGGTTCAAAAATATCACGTATATATTTTCACCTCTTTGCAGATGCAGCAGCAGCACCAGCACAGCTTGCAGCGCTGGGAAGGTGAGGTCGCGAAGGTGTCGACAAATTTTGCGTCCCACACCAGAAGCCTACCCAACTTCACGCCGTCTGGTGTCTTTCCATCGTCACGTGCCAAACCACTTAGCGGCGGTTGCTACCGCAAGTACTATACGGTATTTTAAAATATTATAGCATTCCATCATGGTACGTTAAATAATATTTTAACAGATTTTGTAAATGTCATTAGCAGGTTTAATTAAAAGCTCGTCGTGCTAGTAAATGGGTGGCAAAATAAATACGTTACTGAACGCGATATTGATACAGCGCGGTTGATAAACTTCACGTGGTATCATCTGTTGTGATAATTCAGTAATACAATTATAATAGCAGTATGATTACAGATTTTTGGTATTAGTAACAAAATGGTATATTAAGGTTTATGTATCACTGCGTGTTACAATTTTGTAAGGTTCTGTCAAAAGTTTGTAGAACAAATCGTGAAAATATTCAATCTCCGTATAGGGTGAAATGTGAATGTTTTAACGTGTTTGTACCTAATATTTTTTTGCTATATTGGGTCATATTTTTGATGTTATGTTCTGAAATCGACTTTGTACAACTAATATAATTGCGTAAACTTTACAAATCATTAAATGCAAGTCAGGTCTGGTGTAGCAGGAAAACACGATGTCGCTTGGTTGCCAAGATTCTTCGCCATGAACAGATCAGGCGATGAAGCAAATAGCTTAAAACAACGCAACGCTATTATTACGCCAATAAAATTACTCTCTTTGCCAGATAAGTGTAACTTGAGCTGTTGGTCAAAATATATGATCACTTGGTGTATCTTGTACGTGTTCAGCCTGGTCGTTGGTTCTCACAATAAGAAATCAAAAATGTGTTTTTAAATTATATTTCTTTTACTAGTCTATGTTATTCGACGGCTGGACAAAGGCATCATTTTGTAACTACAATAGATTTGTACTTATATAAATAATGATGATGATTTCATCAAGTTATTTGAAAATTAAACGTTCTATAACTGACTGGACTGCCTCTTTGGTTGAGCGATCGTGAGCGCAATTGTTGAGCGTGATTCCCGGGTCATGCAAAGTGTTATTGGGTTTATCTGCATGGAAATTCTTAGTGATAGCACGGAGTTTGAAGATGGCAATCTGATTAGCTAATAAAGACACGCTTAAAAATTAGACAAATATAGAATAATAAAATTAACTTCATGTACTTTCTCTGAATGACAATAATATGTACAAATAATTCCTATTTAGCTTTAGTGTCCATAAAGGAATCTATTATTGAAACAAATTCCAATCGGAACAATAAGTACTTATTAGAAATTTGTTGTTGTTAAAAATTTCATTTTAAGCGTAGAGATTCCAATCGACATTGCGTTGTGAGATCGTTATATACATCTAGGTAAATAGTTTACTACATATCTGTAACATACTTCGTGAATCGAATCGCTATAAAATTAATTTCCAGTTATTCTATTCTTGTATAACTACCAAAACCTAATTATAAGCGATGGAATACCTGACGATTATTAATTATGTATGTAGTCATAGATAAAATATAAAGAGAATCTGTTTAGACTCTTCAAATTTGAGCCATCTCCGTAAACAAGATGTTCGTTCTAAACTATAACCCAATGATTTGCCGCGCAGATGATAACTTATTCAAAAGCTAGGCGATATTTATATAGGGGTCAAGGGGATTTCGAAGACCTCAGACCAAAAGATAGCTGATAATTGTAGTTTCAAAAGAAGCTTAAAATTTCATTTTATCTGGAATTTATAATCATAGGGCGTAACTTTATCGACTAGTGTGATGGTTGGTTAAGAACAGTCATTATCTTCTTTGATAAATCTATATCTAACTTACAAAATGTTGATCAACATATGTCGCTGTCTGTATTAATCAAAGTGATAACTTGTTAATGTGTTAAAACTATGAGGTACACTTACTCATGTAATCCACGGTTGCGTCGTATTCTACCGGAGCCCTTTAATATGGAGCTGTTCGCGCGGCGGTGGCGCGGGCCGAACTGAATACGGGCTCCAGTCAACTCCAAAGCAAAATAGCAACCCCGAAATATTCACGTGCTTGAATCCGTACATACTTACAAAGTATTAAGAAGAACGTCCCAAGAAGACAATACTCGGAATTGTTTCAAGTTAACGTCAAAAATGTGTATTCGTAATCGATTTGGAAGGAATCTTTCACTACACCCGTATGAACGTTACGTATCTATATTAAGAGAACGTACCTTTACTGTCTGGGAGTGCATTTATTTTATTAAAACTTTCAAGTTGATGTACTTGAAACCTACATATAAAAATTCATGCATGCTCACAGGGTAGTTGGGAGCAGAAAACGAATACCGTAGGTATCAAGTGTCATATCGGGTTAACTGAGAACTGTAGTCGGCCAGTACGACATATTTTTCGATATAACAACCAACTATTTGCAATCGATAATCTTATATTTTAAATTACCTCTCTTTGTCATATAACAAACTTTATACACGTTCGAACTCGTTTATTCGTCTATCGTGAGTGCGTTTACAAACGCAAATTATTATTAATTGCAAGACACTCCGACCCGCAACAATTATCTGTCACAGAAATTTCCCGAAATCAACGGGAATCTAACCTGGTCGGGGCACGTAGGGCACCAGTCGTGCGATTAACCTGCGCCAACTGTGCCGTCAAAAATCAGGAATAGACTCATGAAATGTTTCCTCAAAAGAAGGGGAAAACATCGACTGTATTAGTAGTAAATAATGTCTTTACCTACACGTGGAATTCATTTAGGTGTGTGGCAATTAAAGAAGAATGCCATATATGCCAGTACATGCAATGGAATTTTTAATAATAATTGGTAGCAATGTCTGCGTCCAAGTTAATGAAAGACAGGATGAAAGCACACGCGTGGATGAAATCTATAGAAATATAAATAGTACTTACCGAGGGGCACGAAGGATCCGGGAACTGCAATTAAAGAGACAAAAATAACATTAGTATTTTTGTTACAGGCATTTAGCTAAACGTTGTTAGCAGAATAAAGTTATATGAAACTAAAAAAATATTGTTATACAATTGTTATTCATACATTTATTCCTTGTCGACCGTAAGGCACTTATTTAGGTAGGTACGTAAATTGAATACACATAAATACTTCGTGCATGTGCTTACTAATGCAGTGCATTATTATTTTATGATATACATCGTGTGTATGTATGAGGAGTATATTTTTATATAGGTAATTAATGTACTATTTATTTACGTTTTAATTAATTGGCAGAGGTCGCAACAGATTTTGAAGATTTTATGAAATATTAGCCTCGAGTCTGTGTTTTGAAAACGGTCAAAAGGTAAAGGTAAGGTCTTGCTGCGCCTATCGAACTGAAACAAAAATAATATTAAGCATATGCTTAATTATATCACGTTAAATTTTGCGGCGTAATCATTTACTCTAAATATAAAAATCCAAAACATTGTGAAATTCAAGTACGTAACTATAAAGCCACGGAATATTCGTAATAACGTCAACGATTCTGGTGAAAGTAGGTGAGTCACGTTCACCCTTTTCCTTCAGTTTAAGAAAGACGTCAAAGGGGAACGCAAACTTAAGTAACAATAGCAACATGAAGTTTTCACATTGCAAACATTGCTGAGGTTTACTTATTCTAATTTTAAAAACAATTAAAAAAAAATAGTCACCTCTTGGGAAGTGACGGCAAATGTGAAATGTCACGATAGTCGTAAATTTTTGTGTTACCCATAGACTTAGAATTCCGGTGTTACCAGTTAGTAGGCGAGCATGATGAGGACGAAGAGAGATATTTGTCATGTTATATTAAGTTTCTTATAATACTCGCACGGAAAACCCACCCGATTTCTTGTCTTTACAGCCCAGCTAGTTGTGCTATACGTTGATTAGTCAGTCAATTTCTTATTTACTTCATATCTTATTTGAATCTGAGTTTAATTTTATATCAATAAGAAGCAGCATTACACTCCGATAATTATAATTAACTAGCATATACGAATGCAGACAAGCGTGATGATTAGGGCGTAATATCCGCAAGATAATAATTGGACAGCTACGGTCGTATGCTTGTCTCATTATACAAAGTCACTCACGCGTGATTTACACCTACGGATCACCAAACAGCTTACCATCAGGCAATGCGTCATGTTATAGGAACAGATGAAACAAAAAAAGCTTTCAAACAAAGCAATGGCACAGTTGGCCGAGTGACTAAGCGACATTTGTTTGCTCAACGTGTCGCGGGTTTAACTTCCTCACGGTGCATTTGCAATTTCTATGATCTACAGAAAATTACTCCGGATGTGTTTTCACGATTTTGTTGTTGTAACAACGATACAGGAGACTGTAAAGTAGCTTTAATGCTGATATTAGGTACGACGGATTGTCACGATAGTTCGCGAATATGGATTTAAGTTCCATGGAGAGAGAGATGTGCACACAAAGTCACCCTGAAAGATCATAGCTAGTAAATCCAAGGCAGTCAGCCGAAACTTCAGATACGAAAGCCGTCAGATACGAAACTTGCGTCACTGTTATCTTTAGAAAAACATTAACAAATAAAAGAGCAAATGCTCGGAAGAAGCAGACGAGTTGGAATGAGGAGTTTGTTTTAAAGCAGTTAATAAGGTCTCGAAAGAACATTTTATAACATAACTAGCTGTTGCCCACAGCTTCGTCTTTGTGTATTTTGATTTCTGGATCTCGACTACAGCTCACCTACCGGGTCCAACTATAGCTAAGAACTATACAGGTGACCCCATAATGTACAAAATAAAATACATCAAAATCGATGAAGCTGTTTATCTCTCGGAACGTTACCCTGAAGCTTCATAATTTCAGTTGCGGATAAACTGACAAAATCTCATCATTCAACCTTTGTCTTTAGGACAAATGTTCCAACAAAACAGGTATTAAAAAAAAAACTTTAAATAATGTATAACAGAATCCCAACACCCACGGATAAGATGAGCAAAGAAAACAGTATACAACAGTAGTCGGTGGTCAAGCTTACCCTTAAAGAACAAACGAAAATTGTTACGTGTTCTAAGACTATCGTAGAAGCTACATTTTATTTTGTTTTTTGGAGTTGCTTAGAAAATGAACTCCTAACCATCCCTCAAATCCTAACCAACAATTGTACAAGACCATTGGGTGCGGTGCATGCGCGAGTGAATCTCGTATTTCCCGCGCTATAGGTATACCGCAGGAACACCGTTGCGTCGTCTTCCCCAGTACGGCGAGTATGTATGAGTATTTCCACACGTAAAAATAAAATAAAAGTACCAAGCCCCCTGTACGGTTCTTAGATAACATATTGATTGTTTATGATAATAATGAGGAATAGCAAATGATCTTCCAAATAGCGTTATTTTCATTTCTGCAACATTGGGCCCCGCGGCCCATGGGGATATGGCTGTTTCCTTTACTCATATTTTGACAAGAAATTAGTACAAAGATAAACAACTTGTCCTTTGATAATATTATTCCAGTATATTACTACGCATATTATTTGTAGCTTTAAATCTCTCTTTAAATCAATCCCAGGATTGTAATTTACATTTGGCGGTTACAACTAATTCTTGTTTAACCTTTATTATCACATTTATCACTGCGATATAGGCACAACTCGCCCCTTAGTTTTCACTCTGTGTACCACTGGCCCCATTTTGATGTCTCACGCGTAGGTATTTATCTACCGATTCGAATTATAATATTTTGAAATTGGGTAAACAGTATGTAAAAAGAGGATCGATAAGAGGCAATTAACCCATTAGCTAATAAGGTTAGCTGTGAGCAAAAGCAATACTAATGTCTATATTTCGTCACTTATCGGGACAACCCGTGAATACGTAATAGCTTTTTACATACTTTTTGTATTTTTTCTTACTTGCTATGTACGTAAAATGTCGTGCCAAGATTGTTTACAAAATAACGCAGCTCAGAGAATAGACGATACTGTACTATCGGTATAAATACAAATCCACTTGATCTCACATCAGTTAAATATCTAAATGTCCAAAATGGCGGTATTATTGTATGGAATGGGACATTCGGAAACACAAGGGATTGTTTATGATGCACATGCAATGTGATGTTTAAAAGCGGCCGATGACCCTGGTCGAGGCCAGTCGTCAAACTATTGTCGTTGTTTTTGACGTCTAATCTGCATATTCTAAGTAAAAGGTTACATTAAAAACATTATGCGTTACGTTTAAGCTCTTTTTCGATTTTGGAAATCCGACTAGATTTATTTAATATAGGTTTTACACAGATCTATTGTTTTCATTTTGTATTTGCCCACACAGAAAACGACACTGAATGAAATTACCAACTGTCTCCGATAAAGGTACAACGAAAGCATTTAAATGATCGATATCGTAACTTCAAGAACAAAGGTATATTGTAAACTAATTAACTACTTCTTTTTAGTAGTTTTAACCATGACATAGGTTTCAGAACATACTTATAATTAGGTATGCTATAATGTCAACTATATGGGCGGCTAAAATTGTTTCAATATCGTTATATTTCAATTCCGGCTTCATATATTAGGTTTTCACCAATTTTGAAAATAAAAAGCTTTAACATTTTTATACATAAATCGAATTACACCCCATAATCTAACGTGAGTCATTCAAGTTCAAGTTCATTAGCTTAATATTATTTCGTAATATGTATTTTTTGAGTTCATTATGTCGACATTATTTAAGAATCAAAGTGTAGACGTGATTTTAAGTTAACCCTAGAACTATAAACCGGGGTAGATATCTACCTCAGGCGAACTTTGAACTACGTTCGTAAGTTAATCAGTGACATTATCGACTCAGGACCCGCACCATAATTCCGATCAAGGTTCTAGGGAAATGTCACGAGACCACTCGGTTCCTTGTTTACTGTGACGGAGTGAAGATGTGAAGTGCGTGTGGGGTTGATATCTACCTTGTTTCTAGTTTACGTTAGTGTTTTGTTGAGGTAAGTTGTTTTTCTCTTTTTTGCTGAAATAAATTATAACCTTATTTTACGGTTTAACATTAGATATACCATTTTGGGGGGAGGCCTTCGTTCAGCAGTGGAAGTCTTCTGGCTGATGATGATGATGATGATGATACCATTTTGGCAATGATTTACATATTTTAAGTTCCCATACACTAGGAGTAGCAATAGACTTTTTCATATATGAGATTCCCAATTTTTTGCATTTTCAGAGTCCCAAATAAAAATATTTTTTTTTGCAAAATATCATGATGGTATTTTTTTTTCTAAAAGCCTCATGTGTTCTCTTTATAACCACGCATGAAATTTGAAGAAGAATAGTAATGAATTTTTGTTTGCTAAATGACGTTTTGATCGTTTTTCAGCACTGTTAGGTATTTAAATCGATTTTTCACCAACTAAAACATGATGAAATTGAATTTGCGCTTCAATGAAAACATGTACTTATGAGTAGGGATGTTACGGAGGTGGATTTATCGGAGGCGGAATCGGAGTCGGAGGTTCTCGTAGTGACCTCCGCGGAGTCGGAGGTGAATCGGAGTCGGAGTCGGAGCAAATCTACGAATGTAAAATATAAATAAATAAAAAAGAAGAAACTTGTCGCAACTCGTTCACTCTTCGTTCATCAGTTGCAAAGAACACATATACTCCGGTTGTCAGTGTCACGTAGAAAGCGCTCGGTAGCGCTGCAGCGATAGCAAGTCATAACTTGTAACTCCGATATATACCTCCGTTTTGATATATCGGAACCGGAGCCGGATTCGGAGGTGTAATTTTAATCGGAGGTTCCGACATATCGGATTCGGAGTCGAAGCTCCGTAACATCCCTACTTATGAGTCGGATTACTGCTTTCGGAACGATTTCACGAACAAGAAACTCGTGGGGTAAATATTTAACCCGGTTTGTAGCTTAAAGGTAACAAAAATGGGTTTGTAGCTCTAGGGTTAAATAAGAACTAACGCATCTACAGTTACGAGAACAATTTATGCATTCCGTGAACTTATAGCCTCGTAGGTTTCATGAAACGAGCAGAATCAATGTATAGAAGCTAACAATCGGGTACGACAAACGACCAGCTCCGGTTTTAAGTCTATTTGCTACTTTGCTAAAGAAACACTTGGATCTAATCTAATCATTTCTGGTTTGAAAGGTAGGTACTAAAGAAAAACTATACGAGATGATGCATATCTGTATACCTACGCGCATCAACCTAATACTGATTGGGAAATATGCCGTAAAAGGATAGTTATTTGCAAAAGGAAATAATGAATAGATAACATTAAGAGCTAGATGAAACCGCGAGCACCACCGCATAAATCATTTGAGTCCAAGTAATCCAAAAATTTTGGATGTGGTGTTGGAGGAGGATGGAGAAGATAAGCTGGACAGAAAAGGTCACAAATGAAGAGGTACTGAGGAGGGTTAATGAGAGGAGAATAAAATTAAATTAAAATAATAAACACGATTGAAAACGGAAAAGGAATGATGATAGGCCATCTTATACGACATGACAGTTTTATTAAAACATAATTGAAGGAAAGATAGAAGGAAAGAGAGGGAGAGGAAGACCAAGGACAACTTCATCATCATCATCATCTTCATCATCAGCCATAAGATGTCCACTGCTGAACGAAGGCCTTCCTCAAGGGAGGGTTTGCCATAATCCCCACGCTTGGCAGGCGGATTGGGGATCGCAGTGGCTCACCGATTAGTGAGAGGACGCTGCTGCCCGTCCTCCAGTGTCCGGCCGCAGTTTTAAGACGTACCCGGGTCCAAAGGACAACTTACATGAGCCAAATAAAGGAAAAGGTTGCCGTCATGTCGTATATAGAGGTAAAGGAGACTGCAATGGAGAGAGAAAAATAGAAAAAAACTTCATCAGCTACACCGACAAGAACAAGGCCCTTAAATAAGATTGCAAGATTCATTTTATTTGGGAACAAGCTTAATTTGTACAAGTTTTCTTACATTATCTCTGTTTAATAGATTAAATAATTGGTACTGTGTTGCCATGATTGTGAGCTCTAAAGCGCGCGAACGTCTAAGAACCAGGCCGATGAGCAAGTATTATAGGTATACTGATAGTTAAATGATATTATTATTGTTTAATGATAATTAACTAATATTAGCGATACAAATCCGGCCAAGCGTGATGACTGGGAGATTATATTCGTAATATTATACAGGACAGCTACAGTCCCATGCTTATCTAGTCAGTCACGCGTGTTTTCAATAGAAAATTGATTTATTCGAACTGGACTATTCATAGGTAATGCTTTTAAAACGTTTGAAATATTATTTCAGAGACAGGAATCGCCAGAGTTCACCCGCCTTTGACCGCTTCTTAAGTGTTTTACCCCATATACAAGCCGTTGATGTCAATATTACGCTAAGTTGCAAATAGTAGTTACACTTCAGCCTACGCCTTAATGAAACGCAGGCATGGTTGTACCTATACAAAAATAAATACTTAATCTTACCTTGAATTTCGTATGATTTTGAGAAAAACTTTGGTTTAATCTTATGAGTCGTTTGAAAGTAGGATCCTTAAAATTATTCGATCGCGTCTATTGCAGATATTCGCGGCGTACGTCCAAACACGAGGACAGTTTTTACTCGACTGCTAGCCAAATTGAAAACCCGCTAAACACACACACGTTCTTCCCTTATCCTCCAACAATGCAAAATAAATAAAATGATTTTTTAACAGTGAAACTTTAATACTAAATTATTTAAATAAACGAAAACTTATTCGGTTTCGCAACAGAGAAATAATGTCAACCATTTTCGGAAGTCAAGGTGAAGCCAAATATATGCTGTTTAGAACAAAACCAGGTTCACGTGTTCACGTGGATATTGGTTTATTATAACTGCTATTCACATTAAAATTTGCTTACTTTATAGCAATCAAGAGCTATTTCTACCTAAGTTAGGGCAGCTTTTAAGTCAGGCCTGGAAAGTAGGATATTTAGAATATAAAATAACTTTTTACAGGTTTAGTGGTCTAACTAGCAATTTTGACAGGCTCCTAGTAGTAGCCTACATTGCTTAAAATGATACTGGATCTTGATATTTATATCATAAAACCGTTTTATTTTATTTTAAGTTTGCAGCTAAAAATACAGCAAATTAAGGTTTAAAAAATAACGGCCCAACTCTCGGTTATTATGATAAAGAGCCTTGTCTTAAAAAGCTACGAGAAACTTAATACGGGAAACAGATACAAATTTGAAGGAGGATTCATCTGCTTGCTCCTAGCGTTACCTAGCCTGCTGGCAGATTACGCTTACAAATGCAAAGAAGTTTGAAGCTTGAATGAAAAAGTCTCGGCTTCTAAACTTTCGAAGAATTTATTCTTATAAATAGGTGACGTTAGTGAAGTTACTTACTGAAATAAGTCCTGCCCGTCTACATTTTTTGTGCTATCCTATCCTACTTCCTATCCTACTAATCCTAACTTCCTAACTAATATTATATATGTGAAAGTGAGTTTGTTTGTTTTTCTTCTTTCTTTCTCCAATCGAAAGCTACGTTAAAATAGGCTATATTTTATCGGGAACGGGAATCCTAACTAATATTATAAATATGAATGCGAGTTTGTTTACGTTCATACTGCCAATGTCAAATGTTTGATTTGACATGTCGCTTACACCATAGATTTAGAGGAAGCGGAATCCTAAGTCTATGCTCGCAACTGACGTAATAGAACAAAATATAAAATATATTTTTTATCTATACATCTATTCATATAAATAAAATTGGAGTGTCTGTTTGTAATATTGAAATAACCGTTTTTTACTACATGCATATGAATATATATACGGTACATACACCAAAATAACATTTTTTACATTTTTTGTCTGTCTGTCTGTCTGTTTGTATAGGCTAATCTCTGAAATAACTGGATCGATTTTGACGGGACTTTTATTGGCAGGTAGCTGATGTAATAAGGAGTAACTTAGGCTACTTTTATTTTAGAAAAATTCTTTTATTTTAGAAAAAAATAGGGTTAAGTGCATTTGGTCTTCTTAACTTCACGTAAGTTTTATAATTATTATTTTTTAAATGGCGTTTCGCACTAAAAAATACATTGTTAAGTTCCGACATCCATGCGAACGAAGTCGCGGGCACAGCTAGTTAAATATAAAATATTTGCAATGACTACAGAGGTATATACTCTTTGAAAAGAATCTCAATAATGTTCAAACTTAAAAATTGATACGGTCGAGTTTCGGCCACAAGGCGACTGGCTGCCTTCGTTTATACTTATAGAAGGAAATTTTATAAGACAAGTTTTACCAATAGATTTTGGATCTAAGAAGATTGTTTGTTCTCAGAACTATATCAATATCCTTCCATCCTATCCTACTATAAATTATAAATGCGAAATTTTGTTAGGATGGACGGATGTATGTATGTCGGTTACTCTTTCACGCAAAAATGGCTGAACGGATCTGGATGAAATTTGGCACAGATATAGATTATAGTCAGGAATAGCACATATACTACATTTTATCCCGGGAAAACGCGGGCGGAGCCGCGGGCAGAAGCAGGTAATATTATAAATGTGAAAGTTTGTGAGGATGGATGCATGGATGGATATTTGTTACTCAATCACGCCAGAAAGGCTGAACGGATCTGTGTGAAATTTGGCACAGAGATAGATTATAGTCTGGAATAGCACATAGGCTACATTTCATCCCGGAAAAACGCGGGCGGAGCCGCGGGCAGAAGCTAGTAATATTATAAATGCGAAAGTGAGTTTGTTTATTTGTTACGCTTTCACGCCTAATGGAAAGCTACCTTATCAGCTAGTAAAATAGTCTATACTTTATCCCCGTATTCTCACGGGAACGGGAATCCTAACTAATATTATAAATACGAGTGTGAGTTTGTTTACGTTCATACTGCCATAGTCAAATGTCAAATCAATGTCGCTCGCAACCATAGATTTAGAGTAAGCGGAATCCTAAGTTTATGCTCGCAACTGACGTAGTAGAACGAAATTAAATCTGTACTTATAATAAATCTGTAGAGAGGTCAATTCTGTACATGAAATATATTTTCAAAATAACTATCAGGGGGTGATTAGTGATCGATACTGATGCCAAAAATGCAATCAGTAAAATTTTTGTCCGTCTGTCTGTCTGTCTGTATGTTTCTTATAGAAACAAAAACTACTCGACGGATTTTAACGAAACTTGGTACAATTATTCTTCATACTCCTGGGCAGGTTATAGTATACTTTTCATTACGCTACAATCAATAGGAGCAGAGCAGTGAAGGGAAATGTTGGGAAAACGGGAGAAGTTACTCCATTTTTTAAGCTTCCGTCGCGTGTGCAGCCTTAATGGTTAAAGCTACATAGAAATCATATACGAAAGGTAATCTGTCTGTTACATCAAAACCATTGAACCGTGAGGAAGGACATACGCTACTTTTTTACGAAAAACGACTGAAACGCGGACGAAGATAAAATATTTGCAATGACTACAGAGGTATATACTCTTTGACTAACTCTTTGAAAAGAACCTATTATTGAGGTTCAAACTTAAAAATTGATACGGTCGAATTTCGGCCACAAGGCACTGGCTGGATTCGGTTATGCTTATAGAAGGCGATTTTATAAGATAGGTTTTACCAATAGATTTTAGATCTAAGAAGATTGTTTGTTTTCAGAACTATATCAATATCTTACCATCCTATCCTACTATATAAATATAAATGCGAAAATTTTTGTGAGGATGGACGGATGTATGTACTTGTATGTTTTACTCTTTCACGCAAAGCTGAACGGATCTGGATGAATTTTGGCACAGAGATAGATTATAGTCTGGAATAGCATATTTTTATCCCGGAAAAAATGTAAGGTTTCGTAAACCACGCGGTCGGAGCCGCGGGCGGAAGCTAGTTGGTAATAATTTTAGTTTTAGACCTGAAGTTTGTTGTGCTCTCTGAAATCAGCTCACTGAAATTAGAAATATTTACCCTGCCTTTGTAAGAAACATGTACTTGTATGTGTCTTTATGTGTCATATCTTTTGTATTTTGTGTAGGTATTGTACGCTATTTGTAAGAATATTTTTAGCGTGAGACCAGAGGTCCGTGTCTCGTTCCATGCAGGGCTCATATTTTACAGCATTATTGAATTCATCAGATTTCCAGTAAGCCCCTAATCCCATAAAGTTTACTCAAATTTGAAGGGATTATGTATGCATGCATTAATTTCCAACCACAACAGGCTGCTTTCTGTTGGTGCAGTATCGTTTTCTTCGGTTTACTTTGTACAGAATTGGTCCTATTGAAAGTTAACCGAGCCCTTACATTGTCTGACTTGTACAGTATGCAAGCTAATTAAAATCAAAGAGGTAAGTTTTCTGAAAGTTTCACGTGATGCATGGTTATTTCACACCACTAGTATAGTTTCGTGCCGGATGAAAAACTGAAATGCAACTACTTGGACACAAGTCTCGCGAAAACGGTCATGCGGTGTTTATGAGAACTACATGTGCAGCTAAATCGGCGCTAATGGGAAGCTGCTATTGTGATACCAATGATATGTTGGGCTAGCAATTTTTTATTTGTTCACAGCTTTTGGTGTTATAAGCTAATTTAAATAAGCACGATCCTAATTTCGTCACAATAATTAGGCTATATGGTAACTACTAGTGTCTTCAAACTAAACGCATCGACTTCAAGGTCGAAAGCCTAGCACGATTTTTCTGCAAAACTAATCTTATGTGTCCACTTTCTTATTCTAAACACGGATGAAACGGGCGCCCCTTGGGCGCTTTTGAAGAGGTCGTGTGTTTCACAGTATGTGCAACTACATTATCCACTAGACATTTGCGAGACATTATTGTTCTAATTTCAACATGCACGAGCCTAGTTTATCTACTAAGGAGGTATGTACGGTATACTCACGTGTATTTTTGGGGGATGTACGAGCTGCGTCACGTCGTCCATGGCATAAACCTATAACAATAATGATTGGTATGAGAAAGAATGTTTATCGTCGCTGCACAAAAAGTTCCACAAAACCCGCTAACAGGCACCATTCAAAGTCATATTGTTAAGTAATCTATCCAATTTAAAGATTCAATTGTGCATCGAGACCACAAGCAAGCACATCGTATTGATCAATTTCCTTTACTCGTCGTTTACGATATAAGTGACGTAACACTGACGCCAACAAAATATGCTCGTATTTTTTCATGCTGGAGTATGATCCACAATTAAATCAGGATATCACAGTTTGGTATATTCAGCGCACAGGAGATATGTTGATTGCCTATCAAGAAAAACCATGTAATTTCTTTAAAAAATGTTGTAAGCGCTTTCACCGATATTTTGAAAATTAAATCGTATCTCGGCTATAGCGTCAGCTTGCAACGTGGCCAACATCGGAATTAGTTGTTTGTCGTCTTCTGGCGTGGCGGTACCACAACATCCTTAAAAAATAATGGTATTACTTACAAAAAGAGACTCAGTAAACATTTAAGTACCAGGAATTTGTTTGGGAATAAAATTGTATTCCTCTTCATTCGGTTCTCGGCAACAAAATGAATACATGTTCGTAAATTAGTGGAGCAGTCGGTCGAGGCGATGGAACGCTTAAATCCGCTTTTGCGGCAACAACCTGTCTGGTCTGGGTTTATTATTTCCCTATACACATTCCTTTAAAGTTGAAAGTTCGTGTCACCATAAAAACTAACTCAGATTTCTAAAATAAAATGAATTGAAATATATTTAATTCCATTTGTGTGGGAGCAAAAGAGTCATTAAATTGCTTTAGACGGAGTGGACTCAGGGAAAGGGGTAACTTTGTGCCAACAAATAAACTTTTTTAGATTTTTGGCCCAGATCAGTTTTGTGACCCTCATTAATTAGATATTGACTGCAAAACGTCGTCTGATAGGCTACTCCATGTAAGACACTCTCTGTACTAGCATATATTATAATTATATCTAGAACATTAATCAATACGTCACTTAAGGTACACGAGAACAGGTAATCTAATCCCATTTTGGTTAGCTTATACTTAACATCAATCTGTATCCAAGCAATGTGCATTATCTATCTGAAACTATAGAGACACGTCATGATAATGTAAGTAAACCGATTAGCTGAGTTATCGAGAGCCTATACTCTCGATCAGGTCCTTATTTTTTCACATTTTCTTTTGATCAAGCCGGTCTTCAAAGACACGCAGGCACAGTAGCAAAGAGGCTAAAATAAGGAGTCTCTGCACTGCATGTCGCGGGTTATATGCAAAAAATAAATATATGTATGCTAAAGGTAGTTGTTATAGTTCGGGAGGTGTGTGTAATGTTCAGTCAGCATAAAAATAAGTATTTATATGTCGCAGTGATATTGTCAGATCTCGGTTTATTATAATTTCCCTAGTTAAATTATAATAAACGGTAGGTTAGGTTAGGTTATTTGTATATTTTTTTTACAATTTCACTAGAGAAATTAAAAAGCGATTTTAGAGGAAAAAGTGATTGAAATCTTGACAAATTTTACAAATAGTATCTGCATACAAATACATAAAAATACATAGTCATTCAAATTTTATGGTTTTAATGAATCATTTTTAAGAATAAGCGTTTGAATTTTGCTACGTGTATAGATATTTTTAATGCTGACTGTACAGTTGCAAATTGTAACCACAATACCGGAGAAATACCTGTTGTAAGGCGTGGTTGCGTGTGGTGTTACGTGTTTACATCATTTAATTTTAATTACCTACCGGGAAAACGTAAGGGCTTATATGTATGCAATGGTTTACTTTACACGTAAACATAATTCGGCAATTTAATTTATTAAACTTGACACATTATTCGCATTTGTTTTACTTTAATAAGTATACTACAATAGAATGGGCACAGTAGGTACCTACAAAAGAACTATGATCTTTTTACTAGATTAATATTGTAGTAGGATAATACAACCATTCCATGTATTCACAAATCCGGGCGTGCCATTACCGAATTTAGAAAAAGCTGTGATTAAAAATAACAATCAACGTCGTATTTTCATATTTTTCCATATACAGGTTCTGTTTTACTTGAGAGGCTCGTAGCTACATAGTTACCGCGCAGATCTGCCGATCTGCGAGGTTAAGCAGAGCTTGCCGCGGTCAGTCTTGGATGGGTGACAATTTTTCAAACATCGAGACCCCTCCTTGCCTGAGACACTCGTTACTGGTGTCAGCAGCCCAATAAAGTCTGACAACCATTCTAACCTTAGAGTATCAGTGTCTTCCAGTAATTGGGTGGCGTTACTCAGATAGCAGTAGCTTCGGGTAAAATACTGATATTCAGCCGCAACCGGTAGATAATCTGATGTCTGAAGTCTGATGATGTTCTGTTTCACTTACTGAATATGTACTTTTCTGGTAATTAATAAATGGGGGTATATGTTTGTATATAATTGAAAGTACACGTAATAAACTTTCATGCCTATCATAATGTTTTGTTTATTAAACGTTCGTAGCCAACGCTTATATCACTAGCGTAAAATCCGTTCTTTATATACATATGTACATGCTTTAATATATAACGAGCTTTAGCTTAGTTTCTTAGTACCACGCTATATAAAAATGTAATATATTGCAACGAATGAAGAAGCGAGAGTTAATTTTAATTTAATCGGATCAGCGGATTTCATTCATCAGTAAATATTGACTTATTGGTGAATAATACGTTATAATTTCAATGTGATATGTATTTTTACTAGTAACAAATATAAATTCGACCATATAATATAATAATTCCAGTTTCGTACCTAAGCTATTTAATCTTCAAGATGCACAGGCTAGTTGATAGAGGGGTATAACACATTTTTAATCGAACTCAGAAATGTATGTAAGCAAATAAAAGAAAAATATAATAAATTACGTACAAAGCTTAGGTCAGCTTTCAGAAAAATTAAATTCACTCGAGGGAATATAATCCTCCAGACAATATTTTTATTACATCGAAAGAAAACTGCAAGAATTTCTTTCGGTTGAATAAATTGAAAGTCATGTTGACACTGTATCACAGTTATAAGCCGGTTCAAAGTGGGAAGTTATATTAAAATAATTAGAAATGTCACAGGTTTTATTTTATATAAAATTTTCAAATGTAGCCCGGAAAGATGTAGTAGTACCTTTATTTGAAATCCACGACGATAACCACATGACTAGGGGAGAGGAATATATCAATTTATTGCTTTTGAAGGCTATGCGACTTATAATTTACACACACATGCACACACTACCAGACCCGAAACAACTATCTGTAGATCATACAAATATTTGTGCCGTGCGGGGATCGATACCGCGACACGTAGCACAGAAAGCTAATCGCTTAGCCACTGCGCCAACCGTGCTGTCATTTCATCATATTATTTCAGGAGACAAAACGCTGTACTTACAGATAAATTTACCTGGATTCGTCTCTCTCGTCTATTGGAACTCGTTGCCTTGAAAGAATTGAAGCACACGTGTATTTTACAAGACCTCGAGTAATTGCCTCGATTCTAAGATGCGATGGATCCAATAACGCCTCATTTGTCACGGCTCCATGAGAAAATAATAAACTTCACCCTATCAGTTTATTTGCTTTGTTTTTGATATCGTCTCTGCTAAAAAGGTGTGTTGTTATTTATGACAAGGATATTATTATAAACTATTACAGTTAATATCGAAATATTTTGACAAAATCATTCAACGTCTTTATGGGCACATCGCATCGTTGGAAATATCCGAAAACGAGCAAGAATTCTCTGCGGCGATTCCACTGAATATTTAATTATGATTGGATCTAATTTAAAAACCTTAGGTTAAGAACAAAGTTCTCCTGAAATCAATTTAGGTACTGATTAAAATTTATAGTTTTTATTCAACTTTTTCTTTGGACAAAATCGGTGCAAAATGTGTGACTGATTAAATGCCCTGTTTCATTAAATTTATTTTTTAATAAACTAAAGGTACTTTTCAGTTAACTATCCAGGGGTGTAGTACGAGTTTTCTTCCACATCGATCGTTATTACCTTTAGGCCAAAAATGTATACAAAAATCGTTCGCGCGCATTTGAGTGAACTTCTATCGTAAACACGGGGATATTATTTTCATACATTTTTGGCATACGTTACCTATTGGTTGATTGCTTAATCGACAAAAGCTTTTGGTCGAGCTTTTTGGGGTCTAGTATAGTTACTAGACCTCAAAAAACTAACTCGTAAGCTAGACCCTCTGCTCGCATATGCGGTACGCGTAGCCGCATGCAATAAGATTTCGGAATGAAACTACATAGCTTGTAGCTTTGGGAAGTGCGTTGTAAAATTTAATATCCTCCTACAAAACTGTCGCACTCGTGGCTTGCAGCTGAAAACCAGCGTCCGGTGGCCAGCAGTACAGTCTGGTCATCTTGACATTATGTTGAGCAGTGAACTTGTTGGCACAACAATTTGTAAATATTGTGTTTATTTATTCTGTACGTGTTTGTTTTCTGTGTTTATTTCTGTATTTTTTATTTATTTTTTTGTCAATAAACCATTTTTTTTCTTCGTTCAAAATCTTGTGTACCCACTGCAACATTTTATTATGTTTATTGTGATTGCTATTCTTGAAAATATATAACCTTTCAGCTAAATTAACCCAAACATAATAAAAAAGAAAGATATTACAATATGCTATTATAAAATTATACTCGATTTCGTTCATTTGGTTACTTTTATTTTTCTACAAACCACCAGTTGTATTTTCCATGTTTACTACACCTAAAGATGTTAAATATGTTACAAAACACAATGGCAGTACATCTCTGCCAACGGAATTGGATGTAAAATACGAAATAACACGATTATTATAAGGTAGCTAAAATGAAAACTGAAATAAAATAAACCAACTGCTTCTGTTATTAAACCTGACTTCTCAATCCATACCTAGATAGATAGACGGTTTTATTAACTTCTATAGAATGGAAAATAAAGTACTTGGTGATTATATCAAACTTAAATAAAAGTCTATAATAATATTGTTTATGTGGGCGACTTCATTTTATATTGCTTTAAGTATCTTTCAGAGTGTTCGGGAAATAGATACTATGTTCGGAGAATTTCTGCAGACTACAGACTCAAATCTGCTTGAGCGTATTCAAATGTCTTGCAAAGCCAGTACCTACTTCTCGAAATTTATTCGTTAGAAGCATAAGATTATTATTATTATTTACTTCTCTATTAAATATAAATAACAAATAAAAATACAATTATATGTATATAAAAAAAAATAGGGACCAACCGGCATCGGGAACAGGGTCCAAGCTACCGGTGGTTAGGGCTCCAGGCAGAAACCTCCTCACAATACGTGCCGTATCAAGGAGTACCGTTTACTGAATTAGTCCCTTGACCCAGCCGCCCAACTGAGATGTTGATCGAGACTTTTGGCCATCAGGCCATTGCCCGTCACAACAATCGGCACAGACAAACCCTTCGGTTTCCCCAAAGAGATCACCGAAGCGTAGCCAAGATACGGCTGCTATGAAGTTTACATCGGGCCCATGAAGAGCCCGGAAAATGCGTACGTGTAGCTCCTTGCCTTGCCATACCTCCTTGCGATCATTGGTAGTTAGTACCACAGGTCTGCGCCAGTTATCGTTAGCCAACGACAGCGGGGCGAGTCCTTTGTTCACTGCGACCACATCTCACATATTATTATTAAAAGCCTATGCTGTCCCACTCCTGGGCAAAGGCCTCCCTCCCTTTTCTCCATTTCTCGCGATCCCGTGCTGTATCCGGCCACTATTCAGATTCCTCTTACTACTAAAAAAATGGAATTTCATGTCCAACTTTCAATATGACTCCAGTGGTTCATGGATCACATTTCCCGGCAGAAGTTAAGCGCCTTAATTGCAGTAAACGAACGTTTAGTTTCGTGCACATGAAATATTAAATTGACCGCTTGTACACGTCTGGTACAAATTACATTTTATGAGTACAGGCTCCTGTAGCACCAGGGGACATTTCAATTGTTTCTGTGCAAATTGAATTCGCGAATCCTATTACACAGAGCTTTATCATACCCATAACTTAAAATAGTCGCATGGCTTTTCCAAACAAAACCGCCATCGGAATTTTAAACAAATAAAAATGGGCGGTTTGAAAGATTACTTGTAAACGAGTTGGTGCTAACAAAATATGGCAATGAACAAATCTGTATGCAAACGGATTGTGCTGAACGGACCAGTACAGGGGGGTTCGGGATCGCTGGACAGCTGTTGGGCGACGATATTGCCGGACTTTATACGTCCCATTGTTACTATAGTAAAAATAATTGCATAAAACGACAACAACAACGAATCGAACTCCGCACCGAAACAATATCACACGAAATAAAGTGTGGAAATTAATTTAATCAATCTTAGGAATGTCAATATTTCGGAGTATTCCCGCTATAATATGGACAGCGGCCTTGTTGTTTTTAAGCTGTTTGAGAGCCATTCTAATCTCGTACAGGCTGATGTCTGGGATGTCCTCAGTGTAGTGTCGGATCAGCTTAGCTCTGGTGTCTTGAGCTGTGCTGACAGCGGGTTGTCGTGTTGAAGTGTACAACTGTCCGTAAATCCTCTCAAGCTCTCTGAGAATTTCCGGTTTCGACGAGATGATACTGCCGTCTTCGATCTTCAGCTTCGTCATTTGGCTTTGCCCAATAGAGGAAATCTTTGCGAACACTTTCGAGCCTTGGTTTCGCTCGATTGCGTCCTTAATACGTGCTGTATTAAAGGAGCGCAGGTCGTGCCGCATCGATTTCGAGATTCGTCTATTCAGTTTGCCATATTCCGACATATCAGCTGAAGATTGCAGTCTCATCTCGGTTTGCTCTTCCGTTAATTTAATGGTTTCCTTAGAGCTTTTGAGATTTTTTCGGCGTGTAGTCGTGAAGAAGTTGGACTCCACTGCTTGGACAGTTTCCACCAACCCGTTGTTTATCTCGTCCACAGTTTCGCATTCAGCGAGGCTCTGGAAGCGATTATGCAGTTCGAGTTGAAAGTCTTTGGGATCTTGGACCTGAACAGGACCAGGACGGAGCGTGGTCTTCATCAGACGAGACTTCTCCAGCTTGACATTGATATTCAGTGTGCCTCTTACAATGCGGCGATCGCTACCGGTTTTCACCTTCCCGATCACAGAGAGATCACTGAATAATCGCTTCTTGGTCGTCATGATGAAGTTGGATCTCATTTATGGTTGAACCATCGGGGCTTATCCACGTCCACTTCCTGGCTGGTCGCTTCTGGAAGAAGGACTTCATCATAAAGAGTTCCTCCTTCTCCATGAAGCCGACCAGCCGTTGGCCCCACTGGTTCCGTTGCCCATATCAATAAGACCCCACTTTCAACTCATCGCCATTCCGTGAACCTTTGCGTTGAAGTCCCCATAACAACGGTGAAATAGGTTTCAGAGCTATGTATGGCTTCGGATATCTCCTCATACACAGCTTCTACTTCCTCGTTGAAGTGTGACGAGGTCGGTGCATATACCTGGATGACCTTCAGCAAGTATGCGTCGGTAACTCTGAGTATCAGGTACGCTACCCTGCTCGTCACACTATCGACCTTAACGACGTTGTTAATGAGGGAACTGTGGACGAGAAACCCGACACCAACCTGGGATTTACGATCTCCTTCCCGGAAGAAGAGCAATGCCGGCTTCGCAGCGAAATACACGTGAGTCAAATCAAAGCGGGTAAGTATGACCCAGCGTCATCGCTGGCGTGGTATTTTTGTGGCATACCTGTTTTAGTTAATTTCATGTTTTAGTCAATGTCTGAAGTTAATTTACTTGGTCTTTTTTAGTTATTCGACGAAAATGTCATTGGCAAATCACCCAGACCGAATTTTGTCGTTCCTGGAGGAATCCGAGTCCGACGAAGAGAACATCGACGCTGCTTCGGATGTCGACAATGAAGATCTGAACGAAGTAACAACAGCGAAAGTGAAGAAGACGGCAGCGATATCGACTCTGATTCATCAGAAAATCTGTTATCCTTACAAATTCATGTCATGTGTACCATATTTACATTTACCTAGATCATATCATTCCGTACTGCAATAATTGCAGTACTTCTATGACTATCAATGAAGATTTAGAAAACTGATTTCTTATTATTTGTAATATTGGAAGTTTCTTTGATCTCTCATCTATGACCTAAGATTGTTGATTCCTATTATTTGTAAGAATAGTTTATAAAAAAAGTGTTAAAAATAGAATATGAATGTTACATTTTCAACGTTGATTTTGCATGTTACTTTGGAAGCTAATAAGTTTGATTTATTTAATATGGTGGCATTATTTTTATTTTACTACATACGCAAAGAACCCTTTTTAACCGACTTAAAAAAAAGAGCAGGTTCTCAATTCGACTGTATTTTTTTTTATGTTTGTTACTCGATTATTCCGTCAATTATGGAAAGATTTTTTTACCAAAAAATTTCAAAAAATAAGTCACATCTTTGATTTCGCGAAAATTTGACATTAAAATCGGGGTAGCGATGTCCCATCGTCATTGCCCGCGTAATTTTTTTCACGTCAATCGCGCCGGTTTAATTGTTCTTTCTAATCAAGTACCTAGTTCACGTACTGACTTATATATGAAACAAAAGAATGCACGAATTTATCGTTTCGCACATATTGCGATATAAAATCTTGGTATCGGAGAATTCAATTAAAAGCGTAAATATTTATTTCGTACAAAAATTGTAAGAAGAAAACTGTATAATTTCACGAATTCTCAGTCCTCAACTCCTCAACAACAGCCGGAGTAAGATACAGCCACCGCGTCTAGATACGACGTAGGATGTAGTACATCACGCTGTATATCTTAACAAGCACTAAAGTCTGACACCCGATTTTCACGTCAACTACCGTGTTAGCAGTGCGTACGCGTTCAATATTTGTTGGGTAGTCTTATCTTACATATCTTAATCTTACATTTAAAGTTGTTATAGGTAAGAATTTATTTATAAACATTAAAGCTATCTTAGCAATAATTAGCATATTTCAATTAATCTTCATTGCATTTCAAATAATAGTAGTAGCGACTAGTAGGTATCTAAGCTTGAAATAAGGCAATATTAATTATGTTCCGAGGTCCGATAAATAACCATGTTTGCACCACCGACAAGTACTAAGCTCTTAAATTGAAGAAGAAGAAGGTTTAGTGGTCGCAAGCACGACTGCTGAGGGTGAGGTTCTGGGTTCGATTTCCGGGTCGCTGTTGCGGGTGTTATCGGATTTTTATGTATAGAAATTCTCAGTAGCAGCACGAAGTCTGTACCCGGTAGATAGCAATAGGCTCGCCTACTATTACAATACAATAGTACAACTCTGCATAACTCTTAGGGGAATACAGGCGTGATGCGACTTTATGCTGTTAATCTAAGTATACAGATATATATGCTACTTATTATCTTTAAGGCAGGGACTAGGTATCTATGTTAACTATATTCCGGAATCACATATAACACAATTCATCTTTAGCTTAACGTTTCCCACTTAGTTGGGAAATGCTCTAAAGCTCTAAGTGGCGTCTGCTTGCAAGCCTGTAATATTCCTAACCCAACCGGTAGCCTAATTACGTAAAAAAGCGACAGCAACGCGACAGCAATCACACTGTCAGCTAATACATTATATGACACAAAAATGACGTTTGACAAAAGTTATCGCGCGATCTATGCCTGTCGCTACATCGGTAATTAGGCTGCGGGACCGACAGCGTACGTGCTCTTTAACGCAGGCATAATAACAAATGCAATACAATAAATCGATCAACAAATCAAATCTACACAATAATCTATACGCCGTGCATACACATGGAAATACTATGCCAAGTATAATAGAATCACTTATCTTGTCCATATCCATTTATCAGGCCTTTAATTTATTTTCTAAGGCTCGATGTCCTTTTGAAGGTTCAGTTAGACTTTAGTTAGAAGAATGTATCGGAAGCTTTTAAAAGGTTAAATTACTGTATTGATGGCAAACGCGACTGCAGCATTAAGTTTGGTAGTCAGGTTCCAAACTCCTGATTGTTTTGATGATCTCGATTGTCTATCAAATGTGACATTAGACCTACAATTACTTATATTTAATGTAATAATGTATATCGCTGACTGCCTCATTGGTCTAGTGGACGCAAGAGCGACGCTGAGCTTGAGGTCAATTCCCGGGTCGGGCAAAGTGATATTAGGTCTCTCCCAATAAAGGCATCGGTGAAATATGAGTATATAATACATCTCTGCCTAACCCTTCGGGGAATTCAGGCATGATGCTATGTTATGTTATGTATATCACGTAATGACCTATATAAGCGTAAGAGCCTGGGTGAAAGTGGTCTATGGACTAATACGGACACAGTTTTGATAATTGTGTAGGGTTAGCCTTCATGATGATGATGATGATAGCCTTGCTCATCAAAATGACCAAAACAGTATCGCTATTGTTTCATAAACCACTTTCCATAGTAATTCATCTCAAATCAAATCCAGTCTCCTTTATAAGCCCGCCAACGGTATTGAGTGGATTACAGACCCAGCGGCATTCAAATCCGATATTGAAACAATCCATTTCAAAATACAATAGCAAAAGGCTTTGATAACTCCTGTCAAGTTGTAATTGCAACAGCTTTGTCAGAGGGTTCTGACAGGGTTATAGTTGCAGAATTGCAAATGTAGAACAAGGAGTTTGCTGTGTTTCGTTCAATTATATTTCAATGGAATAACCCTAAAAGGATTTAAAACAAGTTTTTAATGAAAAGGCTCCCAAGATGTTTTGTACGACTTTACGTTTTAATATAAACCTTAAAGTCGTTCTTCGCATTTTGTCGAAGCTGCAGCGAAGTAGGAAGAACATTTAGGCCGTATTCGCGTCAGTTTCAAAGGAAAACAGTGTCAGTGTAAAACACACAGTATTCTTATGTTTTTTAAGTCCGTCTCTGATTACCATCATTGTTATTATTTCTTCGTAATATCACTGACCTGCAGACCACTGACACTTTCTTGAGGTAAAAACCTATTTACTTAGAAGATTTACTTTCTAACTAACTACTATTGCAAAGCTTGTTTGGTAGACTTGTTTTTTCTAATAAAATAATCGATTTGTTTCTACCCAGTCTCTAGATTTGGCCTCTCTCAAAAACTTTTCCTTTTAAATATTTCCTGTCCTCTTGTCGGAGGGAAGCTATAGTTCTAAAAAAAATTAGGAATAATAATATTTACAAAAAAAAAAGAATGACAAGGATGTAGAGTTGGTGAGTGTATGAAACTCTAAGTATAAAGGTTCATGAGGTCACGAGGAGCACGAGGTGGAGAAAGATTGTTTCGACGGGTCGTCGAAGTTTAACGTCCGAAAACACCAGCACTGGTTCTGGTACGGCACACTTCACTGATGCTGTGGGTTCCTGGGTGCCCAGAGGACACCAGCTCTGGTCTTGATACGGTGGACTTCCCGTATGCCCTGAATAAAGTAGACTTGTTGGTACAACATTTGAAGAGGTGACGTGTAAGACATGAAGGTGAAGATGACGTAGACGCGTAGGGGTGAAGGCGTTGAGATGCCGCGTCAGGTGGGCAAGGCTTGAAGATTCTGAAGATGTAGGCCTTACGGAGGGATGTAACCCGTCTTCGCCGGAGGTGGAGGTGGCAGGACGTGGGGACTCGACAGTGGTAATTTAGGTCTAGTAGGTAGGTGAAGATTACAAGGCCTTTTTCTTTTCGAGCTAGAAGCAACTCCCCGACGAAAATGACTGGATTTTCTCGAAAGTCAACATTGACACAAGATCAGTTATTTTTTAACTTGAACGGTATAAATATGTGATTGCCAGGAATAAGAAGAGGTTTTTAAAAGAGTTCGTTAAAATTCAGGGCAAGAAATTGATAAAAATAATGGTTGCTATTACAAAGAAAAAAAAAAAAAACCATCAAATATGTAAAATATTGTAAAATTGTTAAAACCAAATATCCAAGAAATTCGAGATTCCGGTAAGTTTGTAGTGTTTTATGATGCTCTGCGCGTCGACTGAGAGTAAATCATGAAAGTGTCATCATGCAATTGCATCATAAAACAGTGTAATGAATAATTAATGCCACGAAGAACTGGTGAGAATTGATGAAAAACTATATTTATCATGAAAATAGTGAGTTGTGAAAACAATGTGATAAATGTATAAGGAACATGAAAGCCAAAGAAGACCGAAGAAGGTTCGAGGTTAGCAGTGTTTACTATATTCCATATTGTCCGGAGCTTTTCAGTTCTGCCCATAGACTTAGGATTTCGCTTTGGTTCTGCCAATATGTTAACGTTAAACTAAGATATACTCGTAAAGCGGCATCCAAACAATGCCATATAAATGTCGCAGCTGACTCAGTACGGATTTGTCACAACAGTTACGTGTGTCGCCGTTGTGGTCTTGTTTTATGTCATCGGATTGTAACAACCTACGTCACTACGAGTTGCTGCATGTGAGTACCATGCCTCAATTAAAAAATGCACCTCAATTTTCTCACTGTTCGATGTGGTGGTTGTAAGAAAAATCATAAGTAGAATAATAAATACAGATATAAATGAGAAAATCTCCAATCGACTACGAATTACTGAATTCAACTGAACTTTTTGTAAAATAAACTGTTAGTGTTTGACAACATTTTGATTTCGTTCGATGTTTCAATATGAGTGCAATATTTGAAAAAGACGAGTTCATTCACGGAAAATAATATATATGTGAGTTGCAAGAATGAAAAATACATATATTTAGTTTCGTTACGAATCCAATATAAAGGAGGGTATCTTAAAATAGATATTATGTATGGGACGGCGGCATTATGCAAGAAAGCCCCATGTGGTTTATAAACGTGGAACTAAAAAATATAGCGGATTTAGTAAATATCGGTCACATATACGAGAATAGTTTAGTTTTTGTATATACTTGTGTTTTACTGCTTACATTTTAAAACATGTTATCAACTAACTGCTGCCCGCGACTTCGTGGTTTTGCTCCTATTTCCAATTATTATTATACTCCAGGTTCCAAACAACCTCTTTGTAAAATTTCATAACAATCGGATCAGTGGTTTAGTCGTGATGAGATAACAAACAGACGGACAGAGTTACTTTCGAATTTATAGGAGTGTGGATCAAAAAAACGTACCAATTTAAAGTATTTTAAATATGTGAGGGTTAGAAATATTTATAAATTAAGTTTTTATTTATCACTCACAGTGTTAAAGTACATACCAATTTTCCGAAAACATCATCATAAAAATGGAACTAAGATTAACACTGCTTTATATGAAATCTAAACTCTAAATCATACAAACACATGTTGTTATAAATCACCATGAAAGCCTGAAGTCAAATTAATATTGATGAAAACGTTTAATGTTACAGAATGATTCATACACTTTTGTAGTTCGCAAATACGGCTACATGCGATTCCAAGCGAAAATTTTTAATTGGTCAAAAATTTATAAACGGTGATTTTTCAGGGGAACAGAGCTGCATAAACACGAGACACACTTCCTGTGAATCTAACGTTAATTAGGTATTTGACAAACATACACAAACAAGCAGGTAATATAAATATCACCCAGCAGTAGATAGATACACGCAGCTCAAAGAAATGTCAGTAGATGTTACTTTACTAAAAACTTTTTTTATTCGTTTCGTAATACGAGTCTGCATTTTACTTTTTTCTTCCAGAGATTTCTTACGTCATTTGTAAGCGGATCCTTTTTTATTATATGGGCAACATTTGCATTTATTTTAAGATGGCTCAGATTATAAAATTCTTTGAAACATAACTTTTCTTATTTAAATATCAACTATTCGAACAGAGACGTCTTGTTGCGATGAACAAAGGGCTACGGAGGCGGATGCTTTCTAGATAATTAGTCCAGTGATTTTCGCTTTATTTGAACTGTATTCTCCTTAGTAATCGTTGTCAACCTGGTACTGAATAATGTCAAGTTTGACCTATGTTCAGCGGTGGACATGAAAAGGATGCACTATGATGATGATAAATGTGAAGTTTATACGTAATTCGTAACTATAAAGCATTTATTAGTAAGATACAATGTGTATATCTGTTTTACAACTCCAGGCAAATATGCTCGTTTCGACGTAGTTAAAAATACGTAGTGACGATGAAAAATATAATATTTAGTTAGTGGCGCAGAATGGATAGATATGTCGTACGGCGAGCCGTGTCGTGTGTGTTTGTACGAAATTAGTTCCTCGAACATTTTTCACGGACTCGCCCACGTTACAATGTTTGATTCTAAGATTTTCAAGTCACATGTTAATAAGACATTTCATAAATGCTTGTGGTACACGCGCGATTGTTATTATAATAGTGCCTAGTACCTATGTGTTAATTAGACGAGTAATCTAAACTTTTTTCTTATTACTAAATTGGTCTGCTCTGGACCTCAATCACGCCTGATGAAAAGCGATTGATTAGGTCTATGATGGATCGAGCTTGCCCAGAAAATGCCTGTTAACTCTGTTTTTGAAGGTAGACGGGTTGAATGTGAAAGGGAACACAGACGCAGGCAGACAATTCAACACCTTTGCTGTGCGCATAATAAAGCTGTTGCAATGGTCTTTATTAATTAAATTGCTCATTGTGAGAAAATAAAGTAAATTTAAATAATTTTTCAGAAAAAAATTACTAGCTGAATATTAAATACCTATATTATCCATAAAAATAATCAAATGTATAAATTATGTGATAGGCTTTGTCATTTTGACAATTATGTTAAAAATGTAACAACATGCCCCATTCTCCCCTATAACACAATAAATATTGTATTAAGTAAAGGACAGTTCCTGTTTCCTGACTATTAACAAAGTCAAAATTTGTAACTTAACAGTTTTTGGCGATGCGACGTTCGATAAATTTTTGAAGAGCAGATTTTCATAAACAAATTATTAATGGTACTTTTGGTAAGTAAGCCTACCAAATATACCTAATATAGATATACAGAATAAACTTTTCAAGTGGGCGTGGATGGCCAAATCCGAAACTATAAGGAATATCGAAAAATATTCAAAGGAGTCCCGAGCCCGATTTTGATGAAAACTAAAAGTGTATAATTGGACTTTTGAAAAAAATAATAAAAAAATAACACTCGCTATATTATTACACCAACCATAGTATCACTAATAAGGTTTAAATTCTGGGAAGTAATGGCATACGCCAAACTAAAGGAAAACGTTAAATTTTAATAAACTGATTCATATTTTCAAGTAATGTCTTTGATTCATACACTACCCGAAACTTGTTCGAAGTGATGCCCAATAAAAATTTTTTCAACACACACCCGCGGCGTATCCTGAATGCAGTAGAATATTTATGCTTTCAATTCCAGCTATGTATTGAAAACAATGGCCATAATTTTGAACAATTAATCAGTTAAGGTTTAATAGGTACAGTCAGCGTCAAAAAGATGTATACACGGAGCGAAATTCAATAGCGAATTTTACGAGAAATAGTGATTGAAATCTTGACCAATTTCATACCTAGTATCTGCGGATACATAAAAATATATATTCATTTAAATTTTATGATTTTAACTAATACCTTTCCAAGAATAAGCCTTTCGAATTTCGCAACGTGTATACATCTTTTTAATGCTGACTGTACATAGGGATTATAAGAAAAATAAAATAGTATTTTGTTAAAAATTATCTCTTTGAGTTTATTTCGCTACTCCTTATAGTTTGGGATGTGGCCATTCACGCCCACTTGAAAAATTCACTCTGTATAACATAAATAATATTAATATCCGAACCAGTTTATTCTAACCGTGTATGGGTGACACGATAGGTTTTATAATTACATAGGTACAATTACTACGTATCGTTTAATACCACTTCTTAACCACTGACACTGAACCTTTCTATCTAAGGACAAAGCGATGGTGTACTGATGGTCGGTCAGATGTACTGATCGATATCTCCAAGAGATCAGATAGTAGCACCACTGAGGCAGATTGAATGGCCTGTTGGATTCAGATATATGTGGTACTTAGTACCTACGTTAATTAATCACGACAAACAAGCTTTAGAGGGACTATTTTTGTGTATATAATATTTTTCCCAAGTTTTTTGTTGCTATCGATACAAAAGTCGCAATTTTTGGATTTGACTGTCTGTAGTAACAATACAACCAATATTTGAAAATTTATTCTCTAAGAAAAAATACGAGCATCCGAACTCCACGACGTCATCGCGGGTATAGCTTATCATTCAATCTAGTTGCCTAAATTAGTTCAAGCCATTGTATGGGATAACATCTAATCTAATACTTTCTGTTATGTCTACCAGCAATTATTATATTTTACTTCACATTTAGCGTAGTGTCGTAGGGTAGTAGATACACATACCTAATAGCCATTGAAATATTTCGACTAGTCTCAAATTTGTCGCGAGCTAATAATTGCACGTTCGTTGAATGCTGTCGCGTCGCGTCGTCGTGGGTGTGTCGTAAAACGAAGCGAAGTGGTCAAAACAAAATATACATCACAGTTATAAAATTATGATGCTGTAACACTATTTTTCGAATGAGTCAGATGTTTTAAATATCGTATTTTGACCACTCAACCTGGTCTGCTTCCCTATTAGAAAATTTCTATTTGCTCGCATCTCGACGTAATAACGTCTCAAATTAGGAAATACGAATGGGAATTTTGTTGATATTACTTTTCGTAAGGGCTTTTCATATTTGATGTGAACGCACTATAAATATAGGTAAATGGTTCGAATAACGGAGTTTAATAATAGTTCGGTTTGTAGAAAGTAGAATATCACTTAAGCACTGTATCCGACTGGTGACGTTATCGGCTCGAGAAATAATTGAATTAACGATATCAATGCGCAACACTACGTTATCACAATATTTTCTATTACGAAACGCGGCGAGCATAATTTTAATACCTATGTAGGAACTATTGAAATGTTTATATTTGCTCAATAATAGTCTGACATCAAAATTCTGTCAGATACAGCGTAGATACGATGATCCAATTACCGAAAGAGCCGGGCCGGGACCATTGATGGAACACTTATGTCCTAATACTAACATAGCTGTTCCCAGTGATTCTCAACGCCTCTAGGTATCCTAATGGTGAGAGGTTAATTCGACGAATGGCAGCAGTTTGAAGCGAGATGCATGCAGGAACAGCTTCGGCGAAATGTGGGTGGATGTACAACGTCCACATCTAAACCTTAGCCTTCGGGAAATACAGGCATAATAGTATGCAATGTTAACTAATGGTAAATACAGTTTACATACATATTTTTTAACTTAGGCTCAGAATCAATTAATTGATCCAGTTAGATCATTATTTACCATTTGCACTGCAGTACCTCGTATTGCATAAGTAATCGTGTGAAAATAGGACTGCGACAGCTAACCTATTACTTAACGGTTATCAAGAACACTTTAAAAAGCTTGTGGCGAGGTTTTCCTGTGTAAATTTCTTTAATAAAAAATATATAAATTCCTACTCAGAATTACTTGTGTCAAGATAATTATATTCTCGAGACAACTTTTTATCTATATATATATAAAAATGATATATATGAGATTGGTAAACTCCTACACCGTTTGACGGATCAAATCACCATGTAAGTTGGCACATCTGTGTTTTATTAATGGAGCAGATTTTTATGCTAGGTATCCATTTTGCTTAAACTTCCCAATAGTTGACGCTGCAACTCATAAACTTCTATGCATACCGTTTAACTGATCGCCATGATAATTGGGTAAACATAAATATTTGAAAACGAAAAATATTTTCGCCCCATCGATTTCGATACCGTTCAACCGATTGACATGAAAAATTGGTATGCGTAGATATTTGTACACGGAGAATATTTACGCGATATCTATTTGGCTATAACTCAGTTATTTACTAAAACAAATAATAAATACACTGGCAGGACAACATCTTAGGTTCTGCTTGTATCATATAAAGTTTATGTTGTAAATAGGGTGAACCACTCTTGTATGAAGAAAAAAATGTTTATTTTTCGACTTGTAATAGCGGTAAAAATGTGCTAAGTGCTCATATGAATTGTAATAAAAAGTTTAATAGCAATCGAAGATTTTCTTTTGCCTCCAGATTGACTTTGAATTTCTGAAAAATCCGAAATACTCTACGATACTGAAATTTCGAACAACTTCTTCCTGTTTATAGTAAATACGCGTTTAAATAATATAACAATATCATAATAAGTTGCACTTATTAAAGTATTCTTACAACAAAGCATTTTAATGTACATGAACATTCAGTTATATTTCAAATTTTGGCGTAAGTTTGCGTGACTCAATCTGCGCTTCTATAAATCCTTCACATGCTGATTTTTTGCCCAAGATTCCTGCAGCTCCATTCTCTCTACAGTCTTTACCACCTCTCCCTTTACCGTCTTTACGGTATGCTATACGGATTATTTCTACTTGGATACGTTCAAGATCTTTGCGAGAAACTTCTTTTAAGATTGGAGGTTTCATATTTAATTTTTGTTTTTAAACATACCCTTGTAATTATGATTATGTCTGGAACCTGAGAAAGCTTTAACTTATTGAATTATCAGCACGTGCTTTGAGATACGACGAAAAGCCGACGAAAATTATATCTGACATCTGTTTCATATCATAATCTGTTTTTTCGGATTCGACGAGATTTTCTAAGTAAAAAAAAAACTGGTCAAAGTAAACACTGTGTAAACAATTAATAATTGTTTTTAATTCGGGATATAAGTAACGAGATCTAGATAACGGTTCCGATGATTTTTTTTCTCTAACTTTCCAAATGGGGTGGGTGGTTTTTAATGTAAAATCATACCGAAGCGTGTACTTTAACGACATAAGTTGCTAAAATCCCGAGTTTATCATAAAAAACTGAGGTTGCAACGTGAAAGGGAAGAACTCGATTAGCTCACTTAATCCACCTAGCATGAGACATTTTCCCGAGTGATTTGTTTCATAAGTCTTCAGGGCAATTACCAAACATTACAGCTGATACTATTATATACAAATATAGTTGTCTGAACTAAGATCTTTAGTATCTAGGTGCGGCTGTTCACCTGGAATACTTTCAAATTTAACATTAGTAGGACTTTCCTTTCCTAAGGACAAGAACATTTGGTAAAATTTAAACACGGACAGAAAAATATATCGAATAATAGGTACTTTGCTGGAATCAAGAAAACGTTCGTACTGTTTTTTCGGTATTTTAGGACGAAATTTCAATATATGTCAATTTTATTTTTTAAATAAAGAGACTGTGGTTAACTTAAGCTATCTTTCATATTGTTTTGTATATTAGCCGTAAAAATATCAGCTACTTCTTGAAAGGTTGGTTACGTTTTTGTATTTTAGGTACTTTTCAATAAATGTCTCGGCATCTCGTCAAAGTCATTCGTATCACCAAGTATAGGCCATTTCTAATGGCGAAATCATAATAACACACGGTTTGATGTTGTTGGATGAAGTTCACAAATAGGTACGACTAAAGTAGTCGCGTTTCGCTATGACTCCAGTAATTATTTATACTGGGTGTGTATAAATAATTACTGGAGTCGAGTGTTTTCTTTACCATTTTGATGTTATTTGTAATTATAGCTATGCTGATAATATAAATAAAAAAAAAATATAAAGTCAAAGGTGTGTAAAAGTATACTAATACGTGTAGGAAAAATACTCAAATTAATTGATTTTCTTATAACTTTGAAGCTAATCCGGAGGCAGATGCACTAAACCGATTGTAATAATATTTTACAGACGTCATACCAGCCAAAGTTTATTTTCATCTTTTTAGAGAATTTAAACAAAAGTTTGTTAAAAAAAAAATACTATTAATTTATTTAATCTTCTTTTATAACCTTATCTATCGCAGTACTATACTATAATATATAAAACGTTAATCTTCGCTATATAAAATAACATATCCCTTTGTGCTCGAAAGACAGAGTTGTAGCTTCAAAGAATTAATTTAGCTTCCATATTAGATATAGGAACACAATACGAACGGGAGTTAGTTCTACAAGCCAGGCAGGAGATTAGTAACAAAATAGAACTAGTAATGTTAGAGACCATTAAGTATCTATATGTCGAATTTTCTGACCCGTTTTTAAGTTGCCATAAGTATGCCATCTCTGTCACAGGCGTGTTGTAGCGACTGTATATCTTTTGAGTGACCATTAAAAATTCGAGATTAAGATCAGATAAGATCCAATATTACTTATCAATTAAATATCTGCAGCACTGCACAGACTGTTTGTATCTGAAGTGAGTCCTTGGATGGGTAATGGCTTTTCACACATCGAGACCCCTCCGTGCTTCTGAAAGCACGTTAAGCAGTTGGTCCCTATACCTATGACGGTCGTTATGGGAGTCAACAGCCCAAAGTCTGACAACCTATCTAACCTTCGAGCAGTCCGTCCGTGTAAAATACTGATATTCAGTCGCAACCGGTTATATTGGAAGCCGCTGATGCACCGTATGTTTTCTCATATATTATATCGTTGTAACAAAACAAATCGGTTTATTAGATAAAAAAATGTGAAAGCTATAGTAATTATAGACAGAAAACGTTCGGCCGGATTCTGCACAACGTAAAGCCCGAGTAGCGCTTGACAAAGCCAATGAATAACAGTCTCTGGGTCTCTACATACTACCCTTTATATATTGCTATTTTTTATTCACTCTTGCAAAGTGAGTGATGGACCTTTTGGCCGGCCGATGAGTATGACTTCATTTTACTTCACAGAAAATGTCACTATAAATACATAAGTGGTAGAACGATTTATTTACGTACCAAGTGAAATATCTTAGTGCTTACGCACGCGTTTATTTCTAGGTACAAATTATACCTGTCCAGACCTTCACAACGTGACCGTGACGTCGTCTTTCGGCCTTAACACTAAGCCAAAGAAGACATCAAATAATTAATTTAATTGGTTAACTATCGAAACTACCGAAATATCAATTAAGTAGATTGATAAACTATTTATCATTGCCATTATTGTGCACTTATATAATGCTTTGTAGTTATAACTTATTTACTTTGAGTGGCAGTGGCTACTTAGAAGATTGTTCATATATGTGTGTGTATTAAATAACCGTACAAAGAATCATGTGCTACAATAGGCGAAGACCGCGATGTCAAATTAATCTTATGAATAAAATATTGGGGGATGTGATGAATGTTCTTACGGAATCGATGTGAATATTCGCACCTATGCGCAGTAGATCGAAACGGCAATTTTGCGGATTTAGAGGACAACTTCCAATTGTCACTAATTTTTTGCCGTCCGAAATGAATAATTTGGAAGCTCTTGACCGAAAAAAGAAGAATGAAGACATATACCAGTACGGACTATAATCTTTACACGCTTGGATAAGATGCGTGGAGTGCCTACTTTATTCTATTGGTATTTTTTTATACATTTTTTTTTCACGATGTATATTGATTATGTGTTCTTTAAGATTTTATTGTGCTTAAGATTTAATTATTTTAGTAACATCATGTTTTTGTTGCAGCTTATCGTTTGGATATCCAGAACTGGAGTTGCAGGGGTGACGCATAGATACAATGAAGACCAGGAAGAGCGCAATACAACAAGCATTTAAAACGGAGTGCGGCTTGCTTATTGATGTAGTCAAACAAGGAGTAGGCACCACAAATGACGGGAATACTGCCAGAAGATTTTTTAGAGATGCAGACACAACAGCCCGTATCACGGGCATTAGTAAAGATTTAATAGAAAGATTACACGTGATTCTCCATTGCGTCTGGAGAACGAGTAAATCTTACTAAATTCATAAATTTTGCAGAGAGACTGCAGAATTGTACATAAATTTATATTCCTGGTATTAGGTATATGCTTTCCAGCATTCTTAAGCCGTTAGTACATGGGACAGATATAATTAAACATTTTGGTGTTATATCTATCGCTAAGCTGTCGGAAGAAGCAACAGAAGCTCGCAATAAAGACTTTCGGAATTATAGAGAGCACCATTCCAGAAAAGTAAAAGGATAGCGACAAATGAGGATATTTTGCATAATTTTCTTTTGTCGTCTGATCCTAAGATCACTGGTCTTCGACCTCAAATGGCAAAACAGAACATGATGGCTCTCTCTTCAAGAGCCAGGGAGCTTTTGCTGAATTTTCCGACAGAAACAGAATATATTGATGTGAAAAGTTTACAACATAGTGAATAAGTTTATTAATAATAATACGTGTGACTTTTTTTTTGTATTTTTATTGCACCTATCTACCTACTTTTATCTTTTTGCAGTTGACATTAATCCGGTTAATTAAAGTCCATAAACAAACAATTGATAGTTAACTACTTCGTATTGTTTTATTACATACATTAGTAATATTCGGGGATTTACCTTCAAAATAGTCTATGGTTGCTTTAAAATTAACGATTTATGTAAAATTATGTTTACAATAATATAAAAAATCAATAAAGACAAGCTTTTAATGATTTCGTTTCTGTCATTTTTCCGATCCATTTATCCGGCAAAGTTGCAAGTTTATGCAGACATTAGTGGTGTACAACGATGGTGGAGTACACCAAAAATAAGAATAAAAAGGTTTCAAAGCGGGATCTATCAGGACTTGGCTAAAATTTAAATTTAATTGATCACCTTTAAACAAAAAAAAAAAAAATTCTACCCAAACTATAAGGTCTAGGAAAAACTGACAAAGGACAACTTTTATTAGGATTAATTAGATCTATCCAATGACATAAAAAAAAAGTGAAAATTGGAAGTTGACTTCTAAGTCCGCAAAACTGCCGTTACGATTCACTGTGCGATGCCTACATAGTCTTTAATTTGCGACGTACCTATATACATGTTGAAAATGTCTATACACTATACATAAGTATCTTTCATGTTTTTTTATCATCTTCCCTTTCATAATGATTTGATGAAAGGCGAGTTGTTAAGATTTCAAGTTCCAATATTGATGATGGTATAAACCCTACCTAATTCCGGACAAGGCTTATTTTCAAGTGACCAAGGATGAATTAATTTCCTCCCAGTTTAGCAATAGCTTTTACTTGAAAGTTATACAGCGCTAGTTACAAGATTACAATTTTAAATTATAAAAACCACTTATTAATCGAGATTAAAGGTTTCCCTCAACATCTGGCCGAAGAAAAGTCTTCTAGCAGTCTTTTAAATCGTTTAATCCCTTGTATAGCTGGCCTAAATAAGTTAGCAATGCGATAACCCGTTAACTCAAGTCAAGGCTTTCGTCAACGATACTGACTTGGGAACAAAGAGATAATTGCATAATTCTTACTTAACAACTGCGGCGAATAAAACGTTGGAGAAAATGAAATAGCTTCGAAGTTTAAACTCGATCTATGTTGTAATGTAGGTCGAGGGTTGATATTTAAAACAGGTAAAATACTTTCGTCTTTTAAATGGTATAAGAGTTGGCTCCGTGGCTGGTATATTTAGATGATTGTTCAACTCTTCCGTTCATCTTGTAATAAACATTCATTCTATCTGTATCATCATCATCATCGCAATCAACGTGAATTAATGTAGAACTACATTTAGATTTTATTAGACTACCGTTTTTTATCCCGAAATAAAATAAACTAGGAACGAGAAACAATATATATAGATAGAAGATACATTTTATGTATAGTGTGAATTAATCAGAAAATAATATCATACAGTTTTTAGAGTTAATATCCTACACAATTCAAACATTTCAAGATATAGGGATAATTACGTCTTATTTAAAATTAAGAACACTACATCAACAACACGCTTTAAACCAAACATTTTAATTTAACTATCGGGCTATCACATTTTTTTTTCTTTTTTTTGTGTTGTATTTGTGCCTTTGACTCGAGTTGTGTGGATTAGATATAGCCACAAAATTTAAAAAAATATATATATCCCTGAGTTTCTCTTGGGAGTATTATAAATAAATATTTCAATTTATTAACATACATCAGTAAAAACCACGTTTCCGCAAAGGATGTTTCATAAAATTTTACTTTTGTGCATCTTTTGATGCTTTGTTCCATGTTTATGGTACATCCGTATCTTGTACTTTGGAATGTTCAGTTCAATTTATTGTTTCATACCGTAATACACCAAAAATAATTCCGTGAAACAGAGAGTTACCGATAATTTTCGTCTGAAATTATATTTTTTATCTATGATTTACATAATGCAAATTAAAAAAAAAGTATGTAATAACTAAGGTAACCATGTAATCATGCTTGAAAAAAAAAAAAAACAATTTTATGCACGCTATAAATCTCGGGACGCGCGGTCTTTAGCTTTAGCTCATCCGATTCGAGCCGGAGTCCCTCAGGGCTCTGTGCTCTCCCCGCTTCTCTTCACGCTGTACACTAGCGATATCCCGATCAGTGGCAAATGTCGATTAGCCTTATTCGCTGACGACACAGCCATCTACTATTCCGGCATTAAACCGGACTGCATCTCCCGACCCCTCCAGACCGCAGCCAACGCCTTAGGGAAATGGTTTACGAACTGGAGGTTCGAAGTCAATCCGACTAAGAGCGCCGCCGTGCTCTTTGTGAGACGCGTGGATCCGAGTTTCATAAGTCCCATCTCCATGTTTAGCCAACTGATCCCATCCAGATCCAGAATTACAAACAGTCCTCTGTGCAGAGCATGTATGGAGGAGGAAGAAACGGCAGCCCAGTTGCTACTGAACTGCCCTGAGGTCGCCACATACAGGGCCAAGTACTTCGGAAACCCAGGTACCCTCCGGGAAATAGCCAGCAACGTCAAGCGACTGCTGGCATTTCTCGAAGAACTGGGGTGGATCGAATAAACTAACATTATTCCCACCCCGACGCAAAAAATGCGGTTAAGCTTGTATTTGCGGAAAGCAGCCCGTTATACCTATACCTATACCTACTATCACCCTCCATCAGGAGGCGCTCCGATTAGTTAGGAAAACTGCCAACACTACACACAACCGACCGTCATACCGTCCTCGCTGGCGAGGCCCGTCGCGAAGACTTTCATTCTCCACCCCGACCCTTGCTCGAGCCAGCCCGCGCTGAGCCAGTAGTAATAAATCAAATGTCCCTTAATAATCACAATCAGATCCAGCAAGTCCTCTCTTGTCTGCCCCCCAGCAACGCCCTAAGCCGAGGTTCGAGTCCCACTATGGGACACCCTTAGCAGTGTTGCTTAATATTATTTAATTTGCTCGGCTGGAGGCCCTTCTGGTCTCGCCATTTGCCCGGTCAAGCAGTAAAAGCTCCCTGAGCTAACTGCGAGAGACAACTCAAAAAAAAAAACTTTAGCTTTAGTCTGTGCCAAGCGCTTACGGAGGACGCTCGCTGTTACCACTTTGTGCTCCACATAATCTCGCCAATTCGCCAAGAATATAGCGCAACCAACACTTATTGCTACAAGTGAGTTTTTTTTTTAATTAGTTATGATCTGATCTGATTGTAATGTAAATATTTAATATAGCGAATATATATTAGAAAAGAAACATATACGTAAATATAGTTGTTTGTTTTCTTCTTTTTCTGAAATGTTTATTTAATGTTATCTCCAACTTAAATTCAATTCCTTATTTTGAGACATATATTGTTCATAATAATAGGCAAAATAAAAATAAAAGGTTTTGCTTGAAAGTTTGGAACGCGCAAAAGAAGCTTATCGGTAAGAATTTTGTTTTGATAGAGATAATGATTTCGGGAACCAGAAAATGTTGCCAAAATTAATAAATTTATATTAGGGTTGCGTCGATTCGAAGAAAGCATGGTCTATGCCACTTCGGAAAATACTATTTTAATTTATTTTTACAATTATACTCTTTTTATTCAGTCTTTGCTTTTTATTTTTTTTATTTACCAGTTGTACCCATGCATAAAATATAAAGTAAGTTATCTCGAACAATACACATTTAAGGATTGCATCACTATAAATAGTGATGAAGTTTTTAAATGTGCATATTTGATATAACTACCTATTAGCTTTTTACTAACACATAGTATGCATTTTATACTACTATACTAAACTGTATTATAACATTATTAAAACTGTAGAAACAACATCACATTTCATTAATTTCTATAAATAAGTATTAAAATAACTACCTACTTGCTGAATAAATTACATATGTATATGATACCATGATCGTCCAAGAGGCTTCAAGTAGCTTGTGTCAGCATCCAACAGCAATTTCCATGACATTATATATATTCAACGCCTCTTTATAATACTTATATTTAAAACTTATGCTTAAAACATCACAACAACATATAAAGGGTAAAATTTTCAATTTATTTATACACTGTCAATTACACATACTGCTATTTCTAATCATAAGTAATAATATTTCCATCCAATTCCTAGCAGCCATTTTTAATTTTCTCTAGTACGTAATATCTGTGTATCAATCGGCGCTGGCGTCGTTTCCTTTGTATCCGACAGACCACAGATGCGTAAAACGGAAGCACGAAGCCAGTATTGGTGCACAGATAAATAAACGCTCTTGTTTATTTGTTTGTCATTTATTTTTTTAATGTTTTTAAACTCCTTGTATGATTTTATTTAAATTATTATATATTTTTTCCCTATATATTGTAGTCTAGTAGGTAAATAATTAAAATATTAAGGTCGTGACGGTCCGTGACGTCAATCTAGATTATAGTTTTAGTTTTTTTTTATTTAGTTCAGGCCCCAACTGAAAATCAGCGCTGCAACTATCCAGCAGAAGCATCATGCTGAGTTGGGGACCTATTTTTGACCCGTACCTACATTAATTTGTATGTTTTTTGTGTTATTATTTTATTTTGTCTTTATAATTATTGCTATTTTAGTTTTTTTTTGTTGGATCGAAAATCAATTATTTTCTTTCTTTCTTTCATATAAAGAAACTTCGTAAAAATCTAGGTACCTACATATTTACAAAAAGTATTTTTATAAGTAGCATTGCGATTCCTTTCTTAGAGGCTGGCAACGCGAAAGTGATGCTTCTGGCATTGCAAGCGTCTATAGGCTGCGGTAACTGGTTACCAGGGCGGGCCGCATACTAGTTTGCCACTTTAGTGATATAAATAAAAATTCAAGTAAATATGTATGACTCTATTGTAACTCAATAAATAAGCTGTTCTAAGTGATAACATTCATCGGAATAATTATTTTTAACTATAATAAAAGTAATTTAATTTATTTCGAAAGCAATGTGGCAACGGCTCATGTTGGTTTGTTCCTGGCATCCGACACTACTAGACGCACACGTGCGCATTAAATTTACCTAAAACAAAGCGCTTCGATTTTGTAATAGCTCTCTTAACTGTTTAGAATAATACTTTAAAACAAGCCATTGAAGCTCAACTAATAGAAATATGACTAGAACTAAGTATCTCTTTGCCAGAATTATCTCACTAATCAGCACTAACCATTAGCAGTGGAATCGGCATTAAGCTTAATACTCCACACACTGGCAGAACCCTCACTTGCCTCTAATTGGACATAGGAATTTTAACATCTGTGGATTTATAAATGGAACTTGAGTTATAATCCGTTGAGTTTTATTAAAATAGAACTAGGCGGTACTTCGATATTTCACTTTTTCTAAATTTTCCTTTTAAATCGTGAGGTCACGACCTTAAACCAAAACAGTGTAGAATTGTAGATTACGTGTATCTTTGAAGAGTCACGCGCTGGTTTTCCTTGGGCTTAAAAATCCTTAAGCCTATTCGAAATATATTTATATTCTATGAAAGTATTTGTAAATGTGTTTCCGGTCCCGCTTACGAACGGTGGGCAAAAGGAAATACGATTAGGGTCGGTACCTTCACAGAATATCAGATCTACCTATTTATTACCCGCGGCATGGCTCTCCACGCCAGTTAAAGTAGAATTTAATTAGAGCTGACATTCTGCGATCTTTACGCTCATTTAAACAGGACCATTTCTGTTAAAAAGCCCTTGATTAAAATCTACTCCGTTGTCGTATTTGTGATAGGGATAAATAAATTATTAACTGACGTCACATTATTGTGTAATCTAAATGCAAAATATAAACCACAATTTTGTCTTTATATAGCGTTTGGACTTTTAACGTGGGATTATTTTTGTTTTAAATAAACTGCAGAGCACACAACAAAAACAAGCCTATATGTATACAGCGCTATTCATCTAAAGCAGGGTTTCTCAAACTTATGGCCCCACGTACCCCTGTTAAAGTTACTAAACTACTGCGAACCCCTGGCCCCCTAATATAAAAAATATAAAATCCAGCTGTTTAGAAAATAACAATCATTTATTTTAGTTACAAAAAATGAAAATAGTAAGTACCTACTAAGTAAAAGGCAAGTTTTAAAAATAAAAAGTTATTAATGTGATGGATGGGCTTGTTTTTTAGCGCGATTGAGTCTATTTATGGAGACAGTTTGGATAATTTTAATCTTACTCTATACCTAATATTATCTATGTCGCGCACGCGCCATCTTTTGTGTCGCACGCGCTGGCCAGCTATCCAGTAGCCATTACGTAAATTTTGTCGCGAACCCCTTAACTTCAAATGGCGAACCCCTAAGCACTACACGTGGCAAACATGGCTACATTTCGCTTTATTGTATTGTTACCGACGGCGTCAAAATATAGCGAGACTGATAAAAACTATTGTGCTATTTTTGGTCAGATATAAAATATTCGCGTCGGCTTTTATCGTATTTCAGATACCAATTTACGAAGAAATTATTCAATTAGCATAATCCATTGACTAAAACAAGGGAATGCACTCTTGTTATATTTTAGTAGCTACAATAAAGAAAATCAAGTGGATTTCAAACGTTGTAATTTATCGTAGTTTAAAACAAAGGAGTGGGGGTGGTTTTTGGTGATAAATTTGAAATACAAATAATTATAAATTTTCTTCTAACATTCAGGAGAGAGTTTTGAAAGAGGGGTGAGATTAGACCATCACAGAAGAACACATTTCTTCTGGTAGTGTGTTAAGTCATAAAATACATGAATACGCCTCTGGTAAAAAAAAATACGGTAGGTAAACCAATTTATAATTTTAACACAAACTATCAGTTTCTTTTTTTATATGCAAATGAAATCGTTACGGTTTAAAAAAAATTTTTTTTTTAACTTTTTCTAACATTTCTAACTTTAATAAACATTTCATGTACCTACATGATTTTGATGTTTGTGCACGGCAATAGATCCTAAAATAATTTAAATTTCTGTTGAATAATCTCCATAAGTTTAGTGTACATTGGAAAAAAAGAACTCTGAAAGAGTCCTATTAGTCCGATGGAAAAACGGAAAATACAAAGGCTGGTTACTCCATAAGTTTAGTGCACATCAGAAAAAATAACTCTGAAAGAGTCCTATTAGTCCGATGGAAAAACGGAAAATACAAAGAGACTTTTACCGGAAAAGGCTTTTAAACCACCTATATCGTTGTATATTTTACAATTTAACCGGATCTTTTATGTGAACCCTAGAATTGATCAATCTAACGGAGATTCATCAATCTTGACGGGACTACTGGCAGAATTAATTGACGGTGGCAGATACTAGTAATATTAATAATGTTGAGTCAGGTCATTCAGTTTAGATTAACGGATAATATATTTTCTGTATTTTTTATTAGTATTTTATAGTAATTCTGTGTTTTTTATAGTATTTTTTAAATACTATGTTTGTTCTCCTGTTTATTATATAAAGAACTCAATTACCTTTCTCGGTTTTGTAGATATTATATGTAGCAATCTGTAATATCGGCATTATAATGAAAGTTCATGTCTTTAAGAGAAGCGGTACAGATAGCTTACCTACCTAGGTATATTTATTCCCACATAACATAAGTAGGTATATCTACTATTTATAATATGTATAAAAATATAAATAATGACGGCTTTTGTTTTTGAGGACTAAATAAAAGTAGGTAAATATTAAAGTTAAAGAAAGTCAGAAAATTAGGTTCTATATTTTTGACTTATTTGTGAGTCCACTGAACTAAGGGCTCGGTGATATAAAAAATATATTTAGTAAATAAAGATACATACGTACAATGATATTGCATTGTTATATGTAAGTTCAGTTTCAAATCAGCGAACAACAACCGATCAATTTTTCCACATAAATAGTTTCATAAGTACACATTTTTGCGCATAAATTGTTAATTCACAGCCTTGCAGTAAATGAGCGTATATGGCGATAACGTTTCGAGCTGTTTACATATATTATTTATGAATCTTAAGTACATTTACTTGAACGCTATCGGTTGGTACCAACCCCTTTTTCTATTTTAATTGTCAATACATGGTTTTTGTTTTAAAGATAATGATTAAATACATATTACTTGAATAAGAAGTAAAAAAAAAAATGCGCAAGTGACACCATACTTAGTACTTGTAAAAATTGAGAAAATTTCTCCCCATTCCTGACTCAAGCCAGCCCGCGCTTAGCCAGTTGAAACATGTTCCAAAATAATCCAATCCAGTTCACTACACTTAGTTCCCCAACGGCCTTAACACGAGGCACGAGACCTAGAAGGGATTATTTGCTGATGTTTAGTTTAAAGATAAAATTGCTCGACTAAGCAGATACTTCATGGGAGAACGCCGAGAAGCCTAAAAAGTAATATTATCTATCTTTATAGTACTAGTATCCCTTACACAAACCTATCAATTTTGGTTTAAGTCCACTTTCTAACCGTGTTGATGAGAATTTTTACCGAGCTCATCCCACGCAAATCATGGTTGCCTAGTATCATATCGACAGTGAACTGGCAACTGGTACTATCTCATTTTTGACAACATTACAGGATTAAGAAGAAACTATCAACCCCGTTGTGCATACAATGCGGTCGAAAGTTACTTTATAGTTTTTAAAATACATCATCATCATCATCAGCCAGAAGACGTTCACTGCTGAACGAAGGTCTCCCTCCCTCAAGGGGGGTCTGCCATAATCCCCACGCTTGGCAGGCGGCTTGGGGATCGCAGTGGCTCACCGATTAGTGAAAGGACGCTGCTACCCTCCGGTGTCTGGCCGCAGTTTTAAGACGTATCCGGGTTAAAATACATATTGGCATCTAATTTTCATTGAAGTAAAATATGCTTTTTGCAGTGCTATCGGGTATGAAATAATTTAGAATGGTATAACCAAGTAAAATCCTCATAAAATCGAGATAGGACATGTTGCCTGCCAGTTCATAGTCGATATGATACATAAGTACCTACCAGGAAGAGGCCACACTAAAATACAATACATAAACGATATATATTGTAGTCCAAAAACACAAGACTGAACTGATAGACCATTGATTAACTTTGTCATACCAGCGTAAAGCATTTATATTTAGTGGCAATCGATAGATAATTACCCAATTTGTTAACATCGATACACTGTAAAGATTTGATCAAATCGCTACCATTTTGTATTGCTATCTATATTCGGCGCTATCACGCCAAATCGCAACAAGTGTAACAACTTGACTTAGTAAAGCAAGGCTGATTTGTATCGATAAATGTTACTGATAGCGATTGTTATCAACCAACTGATACGTAATTGGTGTACATTTTTATGATTCCATTTTCGTCAATACGGATGAAAATATCTATCGTAGTCTTTCTTTAGCAAAGATTTTTTTATGTAGGTAGATGTTTTGTTGTTTATCTAAATTAAAGCAAATAGAGACTTAAATAGTTCATAAATTAATGATGCGGTACCTACGCGCGTGTTGGAAATATAAATAATAGCTTAGAACAAGCAATTTTAGACATTCAATCATGTAACAATTAATTATTACGTTCCTCTTATCATCCGATGTTGTTATCATCACGAGCCAGCCCGCGCTGAGCCAGTAGTAATAAATCAAATGTCCCTTAACAATCACAATCAGATCCAGCAAGTCCTCTCTTGTCTGTTCCCCAGCAACGCCCTAAGCTGAGGTTCGAGTCCCACTATGCGAGTTACCCTTAGCAGTGTTGCTTAATATTATTTAATTTGCCTCGGCTGGAGGCCCTTCTGGTCTCGTCATTTGCCCGGTTAAGCAGTAAAAGCTCCCTGAGCTAACTGCGAGAGACAACTCAAAAAATAAATAAAAAAGCGCGCTTCGCCCTATAGCACTTTATGATTAGCAGCGATCGCACGCGTTTATCGGAGCTCTCTAGCGAGGAAAATAACAATACTTAATTAAAACGTGCTTTTCAGCGCGACAACGTAATCCGTACTTATAAGTACGTTACGATGAAAATGTACGGGTTCATAAACCACGCGGGCGAAGCCGCGGGCGGAAGCCAGTTAAGATTATAGTTCGCAATTGCAGTAGTGGCGAACGAACGGTGACAGAGTGAGAACGAATATAACTGAACGAAAAGACAGAACGTCAACAGCGTGCGTTCATCACAGTCAAAATTGTAGTTAGGTTCGTCCTACAAAAACTACTCTGTCTAATAGACTGTTTCGCATGGACGTAAAACAATTGATTCTATTAAATATAATTTTGCAGTGTATTTTCTTTCAAGATGTAGGTAGTCTAACAACAATATTGACGATAGTCAGAACGGACAAGATATAATAATATAAATTTTGATTCTGAATATCTATCTATTGGAGACAATAGCAGCCTGCCATTTGAGCATTACAACATTAAGATCAATTATTCTTATGAATATATCGACACGTGATTGGATATCTACAGAATATGAATAACAGCAGCAGTTCTAGCAGGGGCCATCAGTTTGGGTAAGTCAGTCATGCACGAAGTAAAGAAGTTCTATTCAGTCCAGCAGGGTACAGATGAGTATTAGGAAATATAGATAATGACTCACATTCGTCTACTCTCCGTCGATACAGTCGATCGACAAAAGTATAACCGATGTTTGACAGCATAATCAAATCAATATGACAATATACAGTAATCCTCGTGCAACACAGGAACCACAAAAAGATCCCACAAAGAATCGGTGATTTTGCAGCCAAATTTCTTCTCATTTTTTAAAAATGTCACTTTAATACGTCTTGCTGCAAAATTGGGCTATTTCAAATGTAGAATTATCCGCCATTAATCCAGGTGTCACGTTGTCAAAATTAACCTAGATTTAAACCTGCCGCTCATATCTCGTTTAATTTACGGGTACGTAATACGACAAAATGATTTAGGAAGTATTACACATAAAAAGACTTTTTGTGACACAAGAAGTTAAGCTTTATCGAATTAAGCCTTCGCAGAAAATCTAGAAATCTCTGATTAAACCATACAATGGTAGCATATTGTATTCACATGTTTTTACTTTTTTTGAAGCAAAGCAAGGGTTTGGTTTCAACATTCGTCAGACCTAATTCTGAATATTTTTCGTCATTGATAGTTGTCTCAACTCACGACACTTAAACTGATTAGTGATAAATAGACATAACCACGATTGAATATTTCTTCCGGTCGTAATCGTAATAGTGTCGTCGGGTATTAAGTCGTCTTAACAAGGAGTGTGAAACTAAGTTGTTGACCTTATAAGGTAAGTAAAAGATAAAACTATAATTTATAGGACGAGGTCATGCGCCGAGCGACAAGCGATAAATTTGTAAGTATAGCGGATTTTACAAAGTACGTCGGTGCAATAACTAAGACGAATAATTAAAATCTCTATTTTATCCTATATATAAGTCTATATTATTATAGAGTATAAATCCATCTTTGGTTTAATCGGAGATTTATGTTTAAAAATTGTTGTTGTGCCTTATCGGAGCTTGCTGTTATGATTACTGCAAAATATGCGTGGAATTTGATGTAACACGACCAGGCGTTTCATTACGTCTTAATTTATACTTGTTTCAATTTATTAAGAGAAGAGCGAAATTTTCACCATGAATATCACCTATATCTATCCACCATATACGATATCTACCTACCTATCCACCTTACGTACTCCCACACATCGATCTTCAATATCCAAAGCTAGAAGAGAAATCTGAGCGGTTTTCATGCCTAAATGCATTTGTGCAACAGCAATCTCTGAAGCGAGATGCAGTGCTAACTTAATCATCGGGCAGAATACATCCATACGTATACAGAAATACGTTTACATCGTAGTTACATATATAGAATATAACACACGTCTTAGATGGAGCTATTTGTATTGAATACTTTGTGTTATCCGTGATTCTGTTGGAGTAGAAAAATTTTCAAATTTCAATTATATAAATAAACTAAGCAGATGTAGGTAAGGACCTGCCCAATTAAGAGGGTCTTTGGAATCTTTTTATTTCCTAAGAATTACCTGTAGCATAAATATAATAACATCTAAGTATTAGGTACTAAGCTCTTGAATTGCGCTGGCGCCGCGCCGGAAACTATTTCATAACACCTGTACCTATTCCATCACAACATATATGAATTTTATTAACATAATTCCGATTACATCGTTAATTGGTCTATACTTTTCAATACTATGTCAGAAGATCTAAAGACTGATAAACAACAAGCTGTCAACGCTACTGGTTGGTTACCTATTCAGAACAGGGACAATTTATTGAAAGGGTTTTCGATAGGGTTTTTTTGGAAAGGGTTGTTAGAGAAACCACTTCGTATGTGTTACCCTTTTTTAAGGATAACCCACTTCAATGGATAACCTCTTCAAAACCCTTTCGTTTGGGTAACCTGTTCAAAAGATTGACCACTCTTAATGGGTTACACTATTGAACGGTAACCCATTCCGAACGGGTTACCCCTTCAACTGTTGTAACAGGGTAACACTTTCCGAGTCCAAGCACTGTAATATGATCTCTCGTAGCTTCACATTAAGTGTAAAATAGCATGAATTTGGACATAACGTGTCTAGTCGCCATTGCGCCATCTAGGCAGAGCTCCGTCACTCGCACAAGGTCGCGCGTTATATGCCTACTAGCTAGCGTACTCGCACGAGTAAGAATCAGGGGGGTGCACATGCAAATTTAAAGAAAAATGCTGAAATTACGATTTGATTTTTGTGCAGCGCACGGATGTAAAAACATAACTACGCAAGCTTTGATGTCTTGTTGCAGGAGAAACCTAATTTTGATGAAACCAAACTATACAGTCACTTTAAAAAGCTTAGGTATATTATAATAAAGATTCGTCATTTTATGGTGGATTGAAAATCCCAACAGAGACCTTTAACAATTATATTGAAGAATTAGAAAAAGCATTCTCAGATAATTTTGACAATGTTTTGATGAATCGGCCGGGAAGTAACTACAATTAACGAAATGTTGAAATTCATTGATTTTCCTTTACTTCGCTCGTGTTTTCCATATGAATATTTATTGTTTATTTTAATTATTAAAATTATTTACCAGATTCAGAATATTTTCAATTATTAAGTTTAAAAACAGAGGAGGAAATAATTTTAAATTTATAGTTTTATATAACTCAAACGTATTTGATTATCAAAGGTGTTATTAATACATCGTATGGGGCAAACTTATGTGCCCTACGCAAAAAGGATGGCGGCATTCGTCCCAATGCCGTAGGCAGTCGTATAGCAGCCAAAATATCTTGTAAATACTATAGTGATGAATTATCACAGAAATTCCAGCCCCTGCAGTTAGGTTTTGGCTCGAAAGGGGGCTGTGAGGCTGCCGTACACGCTCTCTCTACCTATTTAAATTCTGGCAAAGGTGAGGTCATCCTCAAAGTTGACATAAAAAATGCTTTTAATTCGGTTAACAGGGACACCTTGCTGGCAGAAGTAAAGAAAGAAATACCAAAAATTTATAGTTACCTCTGGCATTGTTATAGATATCCTTCTAAATTACTCTACCAGAATAATCAACTAGAATCGGCAGTTGGCTGTCAACAAGGTGATCCCCTCGGGCATTTCAGCCATTTTAGTTTAGCTATCCTTTTCATCATTAAACAACTAAATTCAAAATTTAACGTATGGTATTTGGACGATGGAACCCTGGGAGATGATGTAGATACACTTTTAAAAGATCTGCAATTTATGATTGAAAATTTTAAATCTATTGGCCTGCATCTCAACTTTTCGAAATGTGAAATTTATTTACCCGAAGCTACTGACAGACAATCGACCATGCAAAAATTTAACGCAATAGAATTAAGAAATAAAATTTATTGAAAATATTCTGTCGTTCGATGTGGTGGTCTAAGGAGGAGGCCTTCGTTCAGCAGTGGACGTCTTCTGGCTGATGATGATGATTTTCTCCGTCTCCTTCATCGAAGAAAAAATACAACATTTTAGTGATATTTCGGAAAGACTGTTCAAAATCAATACGCATTCAGCTATAATTCGGTACTGCTGTTTTGGCCCACAATTCACATATACTCTCCGTTCTTCTCGTTTATGGAAGCATTTATATTTATTGGATCGAAAAGTCGATAAAATTATTCAAAATACACTTCCATTTTAAATGTGGCTTTGGACGACCGAGCCTGGTTACAAGCCACTCTTCCCATTCGTTTGGGAGGCCTCGGCGTCCGCAAAATTACGAGTATAAGTTTACCGGCTTTTCTTTCCTCGGTCCACAGTACTGAGAAATGAACCAGGAACATGCTAGCATCCGCACTGGTTGATTTTGAGGTATCGTGCTCAACCGAAGCTGTAAATGCCTGGAAAATTGCCCAAATACAGACTTTCCAGTCAACCCATTCTCCCAGAGGCAGTGGGATGGGCCGCTCTGCAGCTTGATACGGAATAATTTAATCAATACGTCAATCAATGCTGCTGATCGCGCTTGTCTTCTGGCTGTGGGTGAGTGGGAGTCGGGTTTATGGCTTCAAGCACTCCCGTCGTTCAACATAGGCACTATGGTGGTGAACGACACGACTTGTGGTGCTCCACATCGCTGTCAATGCGGTGAAGCAGTTGACTGCCTCGGACATCATAGTCTGTCTTGCAACAGGAGCGTAGGCTGTATAGCACGGCACGCAACATTAATGACATTATTCGTGGTACTCTTGCTACCGCCGGCATGCCAGCCGTATTAGAACCAAGTGGTTTGGCACGTGACGATGGGAAGAGACCAGACGGTATGACATTATCGCCATGGAAGTTGGGTAGGCCACTGGTGTGGGACGCAACATGCGTCGACACCCTTGCGCCATCTCATCTCCCAAGCTCGGTGAGCTGTGCTGGTGCTGCTGCTGCATCTGCAGAGACCCTTAAACGGCGAAAATATAATAACCTGATAAGTGGTTATATTTTCGAGCGGTTTGGGGTCGAAACACTTAGGCCATGGGGTCCGAGTTCTCGCCTTTTGTTTAAAGATATCGCAAAGCGATTAGTCGACTCTACACGTGAGCAGAGGGCTGGCCTATTTTTTGGCCAAACAATCAGCACTGCCATGCAGCGTGGCAACGCTGCCAGTCTTCTGGGCACACTGCCGGTTGACAGTGATGCAGAGGAGTATTTTGATGAGTAACCAAATAAACGGGTAACCCTTTCGAATGAATTAACTCATAAAGGGGTTGTATGCTCCCTGGTTCAGAAACGCTGATAATAGGACGATGGACCGACCACATAATCACAGTTCCATTGCCGCCTCTAGTTAATATAATTCTATTGAGATAAACGGTGCGAAACGTACTATGATAACAAAAATAAGTGGAACGTTCCTTGAAACTATAAAGTTGAGTTTAGTGATAAATTACTAATGAAGAACGCCAATAAATAAACTCCCGTATTCGTATATGGTCGCAAGCATGACTGCTGAGCTCAGGTCCTGGTTTGATTCCGGGTCGAGCAAAGTGCTTTTCTTTGTGGAAATTCTCAGCAGCAGCACGGAGTCTGTAACTGTAACCGGTAAGTGGCAATAGGCTCGCCCCCTATTAAATACCCTTCGGAGAATACAGTCGTGATTCTGTGGTATGTGAAGAACGCCAAAAATCAACATGTATCTATGTACACATAGGGATGTGTCGGTGCATGCTGATATTTGTCATTAATATTTATTCATTATTTAATTCTGTAAACGTGAATTACTGCATGGTTGTCATGTTAAGCAACGCATCAAAATCTTAGGTAAATATACAGAGTTAAATGAAAGTGGATACAATTAATTCTAATAATAAAATAAGGCACTTTTCGCGTCATTCATACCCTCAGGTTCCCAACATACTAATGAGAGAGACAGGCTCGACCTTCTGAACAGGTCAGAGATAAGTGATTATGTAGCAGCTAATGCTTGGAATTCTGTTCCGACACCTATACTAAGATTATGTCGTACAACGCGTAGTCTATTATAATTTAGGTAATGCACGTACCTAAACTAGGCTAGACTATACATATCATCATCATCATCATCAACTTTATAGATTTCTAGTTCTGGGCACATATAAATACCTACGTAATAGTGATGATTTACATGGATTTTTGCGTGGAGGGATAGGAACTCAAACGTGACAGACAATTTAGAATAGGGACATACGTCTATTCTAAGGCTGAGTAGCATACAATGTACCGACGAGCTCCAAGTTCTCCAATCACATGGGAATCGTTCATGCCGTAGTGGAAAGATTAGCGATGCTGACTGCCCAAGGTAAGCCAGGCGATCTCAGATGTCTCCACTCGTGGAGGTTCTTTCCTTATGTATGGATAAACAGTACCTTTACCAACTTAAGACCTCTCAGAGTCAAAATATTTCAAAGCAAAACTTGTGACTTATACTGGCGCGCGAAAAATACGTTGTGAACGTAAATATAGGTATATCTATCGTGATGACAAACAACACAGTTTGAGTCGAAACAAGGCGACATCGTGTCTGTCCACTATCTTTTCTCCAATATTGTAAACAAATGTAGAGTCAACACTGACCTGTCACTTATGTAAACAAACTCCGAATTAAAAAGCGTGATATTTCTATCGTTTCTTTTAAGAAGCATGGCTTGTATGCAAATGTAATGCTTGGCAGGTGCAATTAATACAATTATTATCAGCCTAGCCTTTTTTGAACTATGTTGGGATCGGTTTCTGGTCTTACCAGATGCGACCAGATACAGTATTAAACACAGAGTAACTACCAAAGCCATTGGCCAATGGCATTGCAGATTTTAAAGATAAAATGTATTAATCTAATAAACGAAATACCCTCTCACGATCTGAGAAACGACCCGGGGCCTAGCAGTAGAAAATGGGCCGTATTATTATTATTAAATGCTTATATCAAAGCAACCTATCATGGCTACAGAAAACCTAGCACATAGCATACAGGACTGGGCTATGATAGTACCTACGTATTGTCATAGCCCAGACCGCTATAAACAAAGGGTCCTCGAGTCGCGTCATTAACCTTAATATTCTATTTAATATATAGAGCTCCGGCTTTTACTTTTACTGTTTTCATACGTTCAAAACAAAAATAAACTACCGTAATTTATAATTGTTTCTTAGTCTAAATGAAATCTTCAATGTTAAGACGAGTTGCGAATAAGAGAGAATCAGGAGAGGAAACGCGATCAGGGCTGATGCCACAACGCCGGAGCTTCAGTTTATTTATTGACCGAGTTGCTGGTTCAATAACATCATTATGAGCTATTTCTCTAAGCAGTATATACATTGCAACTCTCGTTCGACGTCATAGCTGGTGGGATAACAGATGGGCGATGGCGGGATCCTGACGCCAGATTCTTAGCAGTATAATTGTAAACGTAACCATTTCATGTTCTTAGGTTGCCGCCGAGTGTCCACAGGAATTTAAATAGTAAGTATTATTAGCAGGGGTATTAAATATGGTAGATTTATAAAAAATACTGAAAACTTCGTGAGGAAACTTCCACACCTGAGAGTGCTATATTAAGTTCTTGATCGTTTGTGGGCCAGCGTGGTGGACTAACCTAACCTAACCCTTCTCATTCTAAGAAGAGGCCCTTGCCCACCTGTGGGACAGTAATGGGCTGAATTATTATTTACTAGTTACCGCGCGCGGCTTCGCCCGCATGGTTTACGAACCCGTACATTTTCCGGGATAAAAAGTAGCCTATGTGCTATTCCAGACTATAATCTATCTCTGTACCAGATTTTATCCAGATCCGTTCAGCCGGTCTGGCACAAAGAAAGAAATTACGTAAAAAAAAACAGTAACAAAGATCCATCCATCCATCCTCACAAACTTTCACATTTATTATAGTAAGATAAGATGATTGCTTAGTTTTATTTAGGTATATGAAGTATTTAACAAACAAGCCAGAATACGGAGCGGTAGATAGATAAATACAGTATTGTTTATTAATACCAAAGGTATTCGGATTTATTTAGCAATCTAATGGTAAATAGAAATTATTCCGAGGAAACCGACATGTCCTAGAGCCAAAAACTCATTTGAGACCATACCACAGTGTGCCCTCATGGTGGATTACGGGCCAATCCCGCTCAGAAAACTTGAATCATACCAGGCTGACGATTTATGAGCAGCTAGCCTCCTTCACACATGCACCGCTATCCGTTCGTCCATCGTACCATAAGGTAATAAATTCACTGCAGTATGCCCGTACGGACAATTTCATACGATTCGTCATGAACTATACTCGCCTCGAGTTACGATAACAAGACGTGGATATGTAGGTGATAGTTTATACATAAAATTTACATAGTAACTTGATAACGGACGTGTACCTACCGGAAAACATATTGCTTAATAATTTCTTGTCTGAAGGTAGTCACGTAAGTGATGTGGCTCACATCTATACCTGTACACAGCCTGTCCTTACGAGATGACAGTCTCCGTTCGCCAGCAGAATGTTCTGAATTGAAATACGCTGTCAACTGGTCGCGTGATATGTAAATGTCAATCCCATAGCGTAGCTATACGTAGTTCCATAGCGTAGCTTTTCTCTGAGGAGGTTCTCAGGCTGTGTTATTAACAATACTACTAGTAGCTACTTGCCTGGCGCGTTAATATTTTTTTCACTGTGGTAGACGACGATAACTGATGACGTAGTTTATGCATTCTACTTGTATACGTCTTTATTACATTTACCGTTCCGTGTATGGTCGGCTTTACATACCTAATGATGATACATTGGATAAGTGTTTACGAACGTCACGAATTGCTCTATTAGGAAGCTTGCCATTCATCTAAATTCAATACATCCTAGAGAATTATTGAATGGAATAATACATACATTGAATCTATTAAATGTCTGATGATATGGATGGAAAATAAGACTGGAATATGGGAACGTTCATATATGAACTTGATCCCTGCCGCCATGAACATTTGAACAATCATTATGTGCGATTATTACTGTGTTGTTAGATTGTAAACACAAGACCATCAACAACACAGTAATATATGGTTCTCTCGCTATTACTATTCACCCGGACATAATACACTGACTGATTATATACCTATACTCAGACGATTCTAACAATTCTTAGTAGAAAATGTATCTCAAAACCCTAATAATATTACTCAAAATGTTCAACTCGAACTCGAACTAATAATACGGTCGCACAGCGAGGACGATCCTGTCTTTCACTGTGTTTACACTTAGATCAATAGTTCGATCGTTTGATTTCAATTCCGCCCACGCCTGAATTTCCTACACCCACGCCATATTTCCTTGGTTTTAGTATTAAAGGCCATGTTGACCGAAAAGCAATCAGATTTATACAATAAAATTGCGGTTAAACAACACGAAAGTTCATTTAAATATTCATCATTATAATATTTCAGTTAAACAGTCTTCTACACATGTTCATGAACTTGGCAACTCTTATCACTGACAGTAGAAGGACCCAAGAGTATTTCTAATATTTCAATGCGGTCAAGCAAATTCAACCGTAATCAAAGATATTCCATTTAAAATTACTATACCTAGAGTTTGTTTTCAGCACATTTCACTTACGCTCTTACGAATCTAACAGAAAATTAATAACGTAAATAACTCAATGCGAGTCAAAGGTGCATGATTTTGATCTTTGCCATCAAAACATTAGATTGAAATAGCAGTCGTCACTTTATTTCAATTTGTGCCAAATGTTAAATATAATGTTATCATTTGCGAGGTTGCGTTTTTTAGTTAATTATTATTTTTAGTTGGCTTTATTATGGCAAGTGTTTAACACGTGTGGTTTTTTTAAATATTATGCGAGAGCAAACATTGGGTAAAGAAATTTAGTTCGTTGTTTTTCGTTAACGTTTAACCATAGAATGAGCAAGAAAAATACGGCTTAGACTGCCTGGCCTAATATTTGTGACATTTAGAGAAGCTTTACAATTTGCTAGGAAACATATCAAACTTGCATCTGAAGATCGGTTTTCGTAAGAGAAATGAATTGGAGGAAGAACCATAATACACACAGGTAAATACAGTAGGTAATGAAATAAGGATAATTCAGTTTGTTTTTCAGACTTGTGTTGGCTTTGCAAAGGCTGCCCCCTTCTTCTCTCATCTTCTCACTCCACAAATTATTTGCATTTATATTAGTAACTAGTGACCCGCCCCGGCTTCGCACGGGTGCAATTTACTAATAAATAAAATCAAAAATTTCATACAAAAAAACCAATAAAATTTCCGACGTTTCCGGTGGATTTTCCAAAAAAATTCTTACATAAAAACCTTCTCCTGACAAAATAAAAACACAACAAAAAAAGAATTAGCCAAATAAGTGCAGCCATTCGGAAGTTATGCTCTTAGCAACACATTTGGCGATTCATTTTTATTTATAATGAAATGAAATGAAATTATTTATTTATTTTGCAATTATGATTTTTCAATCACTTTTACACGTCTTTTTTAAACTAGATGGCGTCGGCATTTCCTATGACTATCCCTGAGAAGAAACGCCGAGACAAACTCAGGGGTCAAAGTCTATTTTAAAGTCCAGACAGATTGTAATGATGTAAAGGTTTATGTGAGACAAATATAGGGTGGAATAGCCTTTTGAAGAAAGTGCCATAACTATTTGAGCTAACCTGTCGCAACAGAGTGCAAGCATGCATCAGTTATCGTGAGAATTAATGAAATGAAGAGCGCTCAGCCTAAATCTCACTCACATTTACAATGTATAGCGGTTATATATAAGAAATAATTTCAATTTAAACGACATTACAATATCAATATAATGAAGTAAATAATATAATAATTAATGGCAAAAATTGTATATAAAAAAAAAGGAAAGGCTAAAGAGCGGCTCAATCCCAAGCGTTTTTGTCCGAAAGTTTATAGTATCCTTTTTTACAAAGTTTAGATTTAATTACAATTTTGAACTTCTTTAATGTTAAATTACGTATATCATTGGGAAGCTTATTGTAAAAGCGTATACATTGTCCCATGAACGAGTTGCTTATTCTGTGGAGGCGCGTAGCATGTACAGCAAGGTTGTGTTTATTCCTAGTGTTCAAAAAATGAGTATCAGACAGTTTGACAAAGTTCGAAATATTTTTATAAACATATATTAAATTTTCAAAATTATATTGTGATGCTACAGTTAGAATATTAATTTCCTTAAATCTGTGTCTCAGCGACACCCTTGGACCAAGATTATAAATAGCTCGGACAGCCCTTTTTTATATAGATAATATATAGATAAGTACCCACTTTAATTATGGTTCCTCTTATTGATGATTCCTTTGAAAAATGTGATGTGATCCACAAGATCACCATCTATTAATTGGTCGGCGATAGTCAGCCGGAAACTAAGGTGCCCACGAAGGCAGATTACACTGATGGCTTTTCCGTTGAAACTTCTTCATGAAACTGTTTGTGTTTATAACATTGGCTTATTTTACATAGGCCCTAGGCAAGAGCTCAGAGCGGCCCAATCGGCACGTAGAATGCGTAGCGTAAAATTGAAATTGTCCCAGAAACTTACAGGAGCGCGTGTGCGAAAGCATTTTTGTTCGCAGGATGAGAAATTATATATATAATTGAAAGGAATCTTCGCTATTCTTTTCATAAACAATAAACTGGAAAACTAATGCTGGTATTTCATATGATAACCTTCTTAGAATATTTATCGTGTCTGGAACTGTGTTAGGAACGATCGAGGCGTGGCGGAATGAATAAGCCATTAAGCTTCAGGGAGGAGGATGTTTTGTGCTAAAAGGGGGTAGGGAATGTTGTGTGACTTCGAATATCGCACCATCATACTCGCTTTTAATGCCGATGGTATATTAAGTTGGTAACACGCCTCATGGTATAAGTTTTACTTCATAATTTAACTGATTAGTGTAACAGTGAACTTTACTGAACAATTTTAGTTTCAGAATTCGATAACGAAGAAATGAACCCATTTTTAAGTGATAAATTCATTAGAAACGATAAATTCATTTGAAAGTCGAAGTAAATCAATAAACTGTTTTAGGATTCAATTCAGAATCTAAGTTGGGTATGTAATTAAGATTTGAAATTCGAATTTTAACAAGTATTGTCACAGGCACTTAACATTTGAAACGCGAATAAAAGCCGCTCAGATTCAAATTAAATGTAGAACTGATTAAGTAGCATATTTGGAACGTACTTTGCCATAATAATACGATATGAGTTAATCCGCCCAAGGTAATTAAAACATTTTCGATGTATAATAACCACGAGAAAACTTTATGTCATTAGGATTACAGATTAAATTAGTCTTTTTTTTTCCAATTGACCGTAGTGGTTTTATGAATAATTAGCATGAATAATAATAACACGCCTTTACTAATCCGTATTCATCTATTTTGGAATTACCCCTAAGATTGTGATTCATAACAGTCGTCAAGGATACCCAGTGTCAGCAGTGGGTGATTAGAGGATGTAGACTTACGATCTACAAATTAAGAGTTAAAATTTACTTACTAGTTTCCTCTTCAGCGGCATCGTCAGAGAGGTCAGATGATTTATCTTCGATTTTCTGCAAAAGAAATGAAACATATTTAAATTATGTACATATCATAAGTTGTAACTGTTCTGTCTGATAACCCTCGAACATTGTCCTACAGATAATGCGCATCTGGTTTGAGTGAAGTACCGAAGTACGACAAAACGATAGTATAAAAGGATACTATAAATATCAAGTGTGTGAAAATCTGTAGTACCACTCGGGAACCATCGAAAGGACTTAGCTACTTATATCTCAAATTACGGATATAAGTTACCTACCGATAAATATACCGCGATGGTTTACAGAAATCAAATTCGTGGCTCCGTAATAAAATCCATCACTCTAGAGTTTTATAAGTTCCGTCCGAAATAAGTCCCTTGTAAATTATTATTATCAATAACCATTTCTTATGAAACTGTCATTTATTTTATAACAGTCTTGCTAGAGCTACCATTTACCCCTAAGGTTACACACCGATCAAAGTTACCACCTGGAAGATATTGGAAGAACTGAAAATTATATTAAAGTTCCATGGCAAATACGAACACAGCCCCGCAGCCTAATTATCAAAGTAGCAATCAATTTGCAACAGGCGTAGATCGCGCAATAGATTCTGCCAAACGTCATTTTTGTGTCATATAATGTGTTGGCTGACAGTGAGATTGCTGTAGCGTGGCTGTCACGTTGCTTTCGATGTTTTTACATAATCAGGATGCCGAAACGCAATACGAAGGCGGTTTTCTTAATTAGGTAGGTACGCTTTAGGGGAAAGTCCCACAGTGCGGAACACTTAAGCTTAGATGGTAATAAAAAGAAAACCGATTCAGTATTAGACATATAATATACATTATAGATTATACAACAACTATAGACACGATTATAAATGAACAAAACAATCAACAATAAACAAATTATATGTTTTAACAAACGTTAATCATTGGTATCAATATTTGGTTAATCGTACTGTCGCACCTAGAACCGAACATTGTTATAAAATGGCATATATGATAAAACACTTTTAAAAATGATGACATCGGTTGCATATATAGAACTCAGAGCACTCTGGTATATCAGCACATGCCTCTTGCGCCCATTCTTTGCACGAGTTGCATTGAATCCAATCCTCATCGTGATCTTCTAGACAATACAACACACGATGTCTCTTAAGTTGCCTGGAAAAATACGTTCCCTTGTTGAAGGTTAGCTTTTAATGGCAATGGCTTAATTTTCTCCATTGTGTTAGGTATACTTCTACCTGAAATAATAAAATTTATATCCAACCTTCAGCATTTAGAATAAAAGCACAAGCATGGAAAAATATTTGTTCGGTCATAAGGGGAATATACTGTTCGTTACTAGGGACTCATATTAGAAAATTAAAAGGGATATAAAATAAATAATACTTATTTAATTTACGTTCCACATACTCAAACATAAAATACTTATCAAAGAGTAATTAGACTTGTATTCAAATGATCCCACACTTATATCTTGTTAAAACTAACACGTCAAAGATAGTAGGCAACGGCGTTTTCCCGTGTAAAATAACTGCACCCGTTCTTAAAACTGCGAGCTCGACTGTCGACTCCCGCGCAACCCGCTGTCAAACTAGCTCTTTCTCTTTCTTTTAAACGATAAGCGATCGTCCTTGTTCACTTATTTGTTATAGGTACAGTATTCGTTCGGTAGTACCTGCCGTTCGGCGCTAGGGGACTTTCCCCTACATGTCTCGACAATTCTTATTTTCCTTTTGTTTTTACTCAACCGTATTGAAAACAGGTAGGTAAATTATTATAACCAGATTTGTTTTATTCGTAACCTTTATGTATATACTGCTGTTAAGTACTGTTTAACACACATCGTGACCAACCTACTTCTGGAATCGTGCACCTAAAATCTCGACTTTTAAAATATCATAAAATCAGGATTTTTCAACCACTTTTTTAAAAATTAAATGGCTTTGGCGTTTAATATTCAATTCCATTTAATTCCATTTGCTACGATAATATTTCATTACCAAGCTTGCAATTTAACGTTATCATAAGTAGTTACGTATAGGGTAGGTACTATTGCCCTTAATCATTTAAAAGAATGCTGTATTTATTTTGATAACAAATATATTTCACATTTTAATTATAATCTTTTACATTCATCGTCTCATGGAATTTAACCGAGACGAGAGCTCAAAAGCACCCTAGACGAAAAGAAATTAAAAGTTACCTAGATAATATAATTTACACAGCCGTGTGTGAGACTGTGTGGTAAGAATATTCGCTTTTTTTACTTGTTTAGCTAAAGCTACATACAATTATACAGCTGCAAATATGAGTAACTAATCTTCAAGCGCATCGCAAAACTCGAATTAGGATGCATTGAAGATTAATTGAAGATATTAAATTTATAGCAATAAAAGTTTAAACACAAATATTATTTACTCTCACAACATAGCAAATACCACAAGTTGCACAGTTAAAAATAGCATAGAAAAAAACACACAGTGTTACAAATAGTAAATAACCCATTGCAAACTAAGCCATAGGTAAACACGCATACAGCCAAGTAAAACTATTAATTAAAAAAATATCCAACACAAGATAGGTAGTAGTTTAGTTTCTTTTGTGTAGCGTTAAAGAAGCTAAACTACTACCTATCTTCATGCAAGTGTCATCCCGAATATACATGCAATTAGTGCATAGCATAGCAAACACAAACATCATAGCAAATAAACTCGTTGGCTTACCAACAGAACAGTTTTACTTAATGTAGTGATTACTTCAATAACATAGTTTAGGGCCCAGCTTCACTGCACTTAGGGGTGGAACCTCGCTGGTAACTTTCTCTAATAAAAGCGAAAAGCCTGTTTCAAACAGCGGACGGGAAAAAATATCCGAAAATTTAAAACACAATCTTTCGAATCCGACAGTCATTTCCCGCGAGTATTTGTACGCCATTTCACCGAGAAATAGGCACGAGACGCAAATAACAATTATCAGATCTTTTTTCTGTCCGTCAGATGAAATCTTTGTTTACTTCTAGACAGAACATGAGAAGATACCTTATATACTACAATTTGACAAAAGTCTCCCGAGTGCTATTTGTGTTACTATCTACTAATATGCCACTGCGACCAGCCGGCAGTCTGCTGAAGCCCTTATAAAACGTATGTTATTTAGATACACCTCATATATCTCCATAATTTTTAACCCCTGCAACTGCATCCTATCTTTGCCTGGAATTAGGAAACGCAATAAGCCATCCTGATTTCCACATGATGTGTTAAATTATGTAAGTAAACTAATGATGGACTATAATGATGACAAACAAACAATAAACCAAGAACGTGACTCTAACTCTGTCGGCATTCATATGACAAACACGTGGGGGAATTCAAAACTTCTAAATATAACGTTTATAAATACTAGATTAAAATTAGTTGATACGATTTAGTATAGTAATAGGTATTCATCAAGATTATTTATAGATGGATAAACTAGTACGCACCTACTCGTACGTAGACGTAGGTTTTAAAGACAACGAAATACAGTAATAAATAAAAAATTCTGTTGTCTCTTTCATTTAGAAGCTCTACTCACGTTTCAAAAATAAATAGGTATAAAATGAAAGGAATATCTCACTGTCTAAAAAATAAAGCAGCGTTAACGTCTGCGTGAGTGAGGATCGTGTATATAACCGGGCGTCTTCGTCTTGCTTATTTGATTAATTCGAGGTTTAAGAAAATTTAAGTAGCTCTGAATACACGTGTCTCATTTTTATTCAAAGATCCGTTACGTCGTCATTGTTGTGGCATAATAGTGGATAATAGGTGCACTGTGCACTAGACAGTATCAGATAAACACGGAGACATACAGTCTCATGGATGCGATAAGAGAACAACACGGCTTTTGTCACAGTGATGCAGGCGCACTGATAATTAAATGTTGAAATGGATGTATATGAAATAAGTGATAAAGTGGTCCGAGAGATATTTAGTTATTGATAATTGGTTACTACGGCTACAGCCTTGACTAACACTAAATGTAGGTATACCCCAGTTAGGTATTTATTTATTATCTACTAGATTTTGACGCCTGCGACTTCGTGCGCGTGGAATTTAGAATCTGATATTTTCCTGCGGTAAAATGGGACCTATATTTTAAGTTAGACCTCTAGCAATACATCGGTGAAATCTGCATTCAATTCCATGCAGTAGTTTTTGCGTGATTTATGTACAGACAGACAGACAAAAATTCTGAAAACTGTTGTTTTGACTTCTGTTGCCCCCAATAAAGACCCCACGAATATTTCTCCAATATTTGTAATGTACAGACAGCAGCCTGTTATAATTCTATTATATGTATAGATAATATTGTAAATATAAATTAATGTGGATTAGAGGAAAAATAGACGGATAATGTGTTTTTATTTCACATGACTGATAAGGAAGTAAACTCTGAAATGACGTGTGATATATTAATGGAAGAAGACATCCCACAGAATCATTGAAAACAAGCATATATATATAAGACTAAATCAATTTACTTAAAAATAGTCAATCAAAGGAAGCTGAAACTTGTCTACATTTTGATGTTTAACTAGCGACCCGTCCCGGCTTCGCACGGGTAGCAGAGCATGTACGCCTACATTTTTTTCTGTCGTAGTGTTGTATCAGCCTGTTACGTCGAGCATTTACGCGGTGCACGTCAGTAAAGCTCTCAATCGGCATGCATCAACAATCAGCTTCATATTTCAGCCAATTTACTCAAATAATACACCTAAACCTTTCTCATGAATCACTCTGTCTATTGGTGAAAACCGCATGAAAATCCGTTCAGTCGTTTTTGAGTTTATCGCGAACAGACAGACAGACGCGGCAGGGGACTTTGTTTTAACATATAATATGTAGTGATGTCGCCACTTATTTAAGTCGTACGGGGTTATGCTTTTCATGAAGTTCGATGTGATATTACGTTGTTTATTTGTATTTATTTACAATCTACATATAGGTATAGGTTATTCACATTTTTTTCAGTTAGTCATCGCGTTCATAATTATTTTCGAAATAAAAGGAAAAATTATATATGTGTCCTGCCTATAATAAATAGTAGTAACTAACATTGTTCGAAAGCAAAAAAAAGTATTTTCACCATCTCGTATAGGCTGTTTTTGGTAGGTTAACGAACTACGCACCACGAACCAGAGAACACACAAATTCGTTACACATTTCTGTCTGAGTCAATATTTTTTCAACAGGACCTTTTCAGCAGCTTCAAAACGTGAAGATTCTAGGTGTAATATTCCAAAAGTGGGTTGGTCCTATTGAAATGAACTAGTCACTAGTCCCAAGAAACTAGAAGATTACTCTTTAAAAATATAGATTTACAATATGAGCTTCTGTTTTGTCAACACATTTATGCGTTATACGGCACAACATGCAAGTAATACATAATAAAATATCAAGGTTATAACAATATACCCGTTCATTGACGTTGAGTAAAGAAAACAAAAATAATAAGAATGCCAAGACGTGTGACTTTCATTAAAGCTTACTTTTAGCATTAAGTTTTAAACTTCCACTTCATATTTAGGTAAATAGAACAATAACTTTATTTTTTCATTCGACGGTGTAACAGTGTTCTAAAACTATTAAAACTCATTAAACTCACGAAAATAGTTTAGATAATGTTTTCCTTGTTCGTTACTTTCGCGTTCTAAATTGAGCCTGACACCTCTTTCATGGTTTTAACTGCTACAGCTAACTATATTATATGTTTCATATTTCTTTGTTATATCCCTATTACTAATGTGAAAAATGTATAGGATAGTTGAGTTAGTTAGTGAGTATTCTAGTACAGATTAGGCCTTGATGGTTCAAACTGTATGCGAAGGCTGAGAACTGTATGAGTAGAACCAAATTGATTCTTAACTTGTAGAAGAAGTCGCATTCTACACCTAAGAAGTTTAGCCACTATTATCCTGTGCAACCTACCCTATAAAGAAAACCAAGCGAGCACCATGTTTGGCTGCCACCTAAGACATAGTAGCAGTATACTAAATGAAACACTCAGGAGTATCCACGTTTAAATTTGTTGTGTTGTAGACATATTGTGTAGCAGATATCAACCAAGAATAAGGAAAAACATTCTTTCCTTGTACTATAGATAGCAACGAACAAGTCGAAGTTCGTCATACGTCTTTTACTTATATGTTGTTCATATTTAATGTATATCAGAGAAGATTAATTTAATCAGACACCCACCCGCAGCCTAATTACCGATGTAGCGACAGGCGTAGATCGCGCGATAGCTTCTGTCAAAAGTCATTTTTGTGACATATAATGTATTGGCTGACAGTGAGATTTTTGTCGCGTGGCTGTCGCGTGGCTGTCGCATGGCTGTCGCGTGGCTGTCGCATGGCTGTCGCGTGGCTGTCGCGTGGCTGTCGCGTTGCTGTCGCTGTTTTACGTAATTAGGCTGCCGATCGTGTACATCTATCCTGAAACCATCACATTCTGCTCTGTCACTACGGAAATGAAATTTACTAAGCCATGTTACCACTAAAACTAGAGCGAAGCAACCTGGGATTGCTGACACTATGTAGACACGTGAGCAGGAAATAGGCACCTTCGCGACGTACTCGATACACAATCCTATATCCGCATCTCACTTGAGAGCCAACCTTCTTAGTTACGTTAGTTTAACTGAAACTTAGAAACATAAACTTTTTTGGATACTTTTAAGGGAGTGTTTATTCGACTCGAAAAGTGTAGTGATATATTTAAGTTCCTATTTATTGGTTTATAGCTCCACTAAGCATTTGACATCAAAACAATGCGGTCGAGTAAGCTAATATATTTGAATTTGAATATGATGAGGCTGTGCGAATGATTTTCAACTTTTTTTGTCCACCTAACGGGTCTATTAATATCCTCAAAGTAAAGGAAAGCAAACAATTATCAATAATTTTTTTTATTCCACTGTTAAAGAAAAAGCTTTGCATATAGATGGACAATTCCTTAGTGCGTGTCAATACTTTCAAATTTTTAATAATGTATTTATATTCTTTGCACCTCATACTTAACGGTTTAGAGGCTAGCACTTTACAGCTTATGGCGCGTACACACTGGTGAAACGTAACATGCAATGTACCATTCTGCCTTTCATGGCATGTTCGCTGCAAGCGTGGACGCACCGCGCGCGCGACCCGCGCCTTCAATACGAACCTCCGGCGTGCATCTGTTTCCGCCAGTATACCGCGATCATCGCTCCGTCGTCCATGTTTCTTTATGTCTCTCAACTTTGCGATTTCTGACTACGCATCTTGCCTAAGATTTTTTTTATAAGTTTTCATTTTGTGGATTCCACAAAATTTCACGAACCCTGTACGCCTCTATCAAACAGAATGCTTTTTCTTCACTCCACGCGTCGTTTTGTCCCTTCATGATCGTTACGTGCACAACGACCCTCCACGCTAAACGTCCGAAAAACCGACAAATCCCGGATGATTCCGCGCGCAACTTGCAATGCTCGTAGCGTGCGCGTGAAATGCACAGTTTGCGCGCGCTAGACGTTCAGACTATGGGAATTTGTTACAACGTGTGTTACCTTGCGTGTTATATTGCAGCAATGTGTACGGAAAATTCTTTCATTGTGTCAGATGTTACGTTCTACCAGTCTGTACGCGCCATTAGGATAAACGAAACGTTACTAGAATGATAATTAGATAGCTAGAACTAAAATTATAACCGATGTACTTTCTAACGGACCAAGCTCGTATTATAGTGTAATTAGATTTAAATTGAATTAAATATCTACATATAGTTTACCAAGCTATCTATTTGTACTTAAAATTACATTTTAATCAGATAAAAATGCTGCTGACTATACAGGGTGTCTCAGTAAGTAGAGTCCAGCGGAAGTTCTTCATGACGTGAATAATTTATTTATTAGCTAATTACTCTGGGATTTTCATTGAACTATCTTTAGTGCATCGTATTCAAAATTTGATCCAAAGCATACAAATTGGAAAATTTCGTTTTAAAGGCATACTTAAATATTAGTTAAAAATACAAAATAATTATTTAGTTTAAGCTAATTCTTAACAGCATTCAAAACGGGGAGGTTCTAATTCAATGTTAGTTTCTTTTTATGTATCTACATCCCGTTCTCTTTCTACATGACATGTTACGGAAAGAGAAATAGAAAAGTAACGTAGTTAGTTTTTACATCGAAATACCACTTAATAAATATATTTTTGCAACCAAAGCTTCATAAATTTACACTGTCCAAATCTTAAAATTAATTTTATACTGGAGGAATTATCTTCAATTGCGCCGAGTCCAAACACTTAATTCTAGAGAAACTAATAATATCAGTTACCTAATACCGAGATACCTAATAATATCAAAAAAGATTCAATCAAAATGGATCCAACTTTATTCCCGTAGCCGGCAAGCTCGATAAAACGGATAAAATTGGCTAGCGTGCCGCAACGAGCAGGGCTAACGATATGAGAAATATCTATACTCGGTTTGTTTAGGTACTTAAATAAAGGTAAACAATCTTGATGTGACTTTTTACACAAACACATATTAAACAAATAAACTACTGCTTAAACTAGTGGTTCAATTGATTTGGTAATCGTTATTGTTGTTTTACATTGGTCGCGTTTTATTTTTAAACTGAGTTTTTAAACAAAAAATATTAAAAAGACACATCAAGATTGTTTACCTTTAGTTAAATACCTAAACAAATCGAGTATAGTTAGGATTTAAACCACCAGATGAGATACATCTATATATATTTTGGTACTTGTATAACGTTGTTGCGATTGAAGACGCCACTGAGTGATGCTGTTATGGTAGTGAAACATCGGTAATATTGAAATGAAAATAATAAGTTTATTTGGTTTTTCGACTGTATTTCTTGTTTTATTTAAATATTCTAATCTTTCCGATTACAGGCAAGGAATCATGCTTATATTGATTACGCATAGATCAATAGATATACGAGATACTACGCCCTTGTTGCAATCGTGCTTCGTACGGATAAACGTTCTTTATTACACATCGAGAGCCTTCCATCAAAGGAGATCGATCCTGGTTGGCATTGCTGACAATCAATCTAAGTTCAGATATCGGTTTCCCCCCGTAAGTGGGTTTAAATTGCGGAGTTCGTTATATGTTAGGGCCCTAACATAGTTGAGAAAAGGCTAGGATTAAAATGAAGTTTGTAGTCTGAAAATCGAGGATAAAGTTGAAATGAAACGGAGACTGGCAGCAGTTGGGAGAAACCTTGTCAAGCGTTAATAGTTACATAGCCTTTTTAAATTACCTCTTGATATTATTTTATATAATGATAATGTTTTGTTCACATATCACTCAACATTGTATTTTGTAGCAATTAGTTAATTCATAACCAATTAATTCTCATGTATTACTGTTTGTTACTCAACTTATAATTGTAAATATGCACAGTGTCCAAATGTGTAGACAGCAACTATACATGGACTTGGTGAACAGCCTGGGTTATCGCACTCACTCGAATATATCTTCCATTGATTATGGCGTCGAGTGCTGGGCCACTAGTTTCCCAACTATTGCGGTGGAGCCTAGCTATACCAAATTATTATCAACTATAATAATACTACTGTATGTGGCTATGCGCACATTGGCTTGCATTGTTTTGGCATCTTGGCTCATCATCTCGTGTTCTAACTATTATTTTTAAAGAGTATTTATGTAGTTTCATGCCGATCTCTTCTCCATAAGTATGACCAGAAAAGTGGACCTAAGGTATATACATAGGGCATAGTACGCGCTACGTATAATAAAAATATTTGGACTTCAAGAAATCTCCGGGAAATGCTACATCGTCGTAATGTATCTTTTGATTTGTAAACTTATTTGCTCGTGAGTTTGTAGTTTGTTTATTTACGTTAATTTATCAGATTTTTTACTCAGCGTTTGTATGTTTTTCCCGACAGTACCCAATAATAGCATTACGATGTTATGTCAAAGCACTTTATAGCTACTTTTGAGTTTTATTTCAATGAACCCAGGCATGGACGGTAAGACATGTACCTAAATCAGAGAATTTATTTCTCTTCTATTCGTCTTTGTTGCCTTGATGACATCCTAAGCTTGCACCTGTAATTTCAATTACAGAAACAGACCGTAGGTTTACTATTTGTAACACAAACGTTGTTGAAAATATTTTATTATACTTACAAACTGTTAATTAGAAGAATTGAACTTTAAATCAAAACATTTCCATTTTTGTTAGCGAGAACAATTCAGCGATAAATATTACACACCTGACAATATGATAATGTAGTGTTGAGGCAGGTCTTGATGACTCATTAAATTGAAGATTAAGGCCACTTGTTTGCATTTTTGTTCGAATAAAGCAAAGTTCAGAAGTACAGTATGAAAATTATGGTATATACATATGTGTATCTCTATCTCCTATGCATATCTTGGTGTAATTTTACTTTAAACTAGTTGAACCGGAAAAATAAACTTATGATAAATCTCTTGTGTAAAAGAAGCATATCTTTTAATGTTTAAGACATACTATAGTACGTTATTCATTAAAAAAACCATGCTTGTCAAGATTAGAACTTTAAATTAATTAGGGCTGCTTTGCATAAAATAAGTGTTTGAAGTTGCCATGAGAGTGTAGGTCAAAAGTTGGTAAAACTAAAATAAGTACTAATCGCCATGACTTTATCCATCTACTAGTTCAACGGGCTAAGGATTGGAAAGTCGGTGGATTATGCTCTTGAACTTTTCTAAAGTAATCTGATCTCTTCTTCGATTTCATAACCGATTGACCGATAGCCAACTCTTCATCAAACTGCATCCAGGATAAAATGCGAGCGAAGTTGCATGTCGCTTCAAACTATTTACAAGCAAAGTTTCATAAACATGCTTTAAACGTGGTTTCGCTTCAACAAACGCTTCAAATTCATCCGGGTTACGTCATTAAAGCGAGATGAAAAAGAGGACGAGAGACCAATATTGGACTGAAGGAACTGGCGAAGAACAGACGAATATTCTTTACCACACCTTCAGCTGGGCATTAAAATAAGGGTTTTAAAATAATACTGGTTCCATCTGGAGCTGGTGGATGGGTTATGATTTGAGGACTCTATATTCGTTATTCGTAGGTGTATTGACATTTCTCTCGTAACGTATTAACCAGACCGATCTTGACAAATGAGTCCATCGATTTGTCTCAATATCGTACAATCGCATGATATATTTTACGTGCTAGGGTTTCAGCTTCTGTTAAATTGTTTGAAAACAGTTCCGCGAATCAGGTATTTTTCATATAGAATTGTTTTGTTTTCATATTAATAGGTAATTAAATTATATTTGTTTGTTTCAAAGTAGTACGTTGGTTTAGTTTATCAGATTGTTTTGAGCAACTTATCAGTGTAATTAGTAGATCGCAGTAAACCATAGGTAAACGTGCTCGGCAAGCGAGCTGATGAATGCTGGACCAATCACTTGCATGCACTGACGAAATTGCCCGTCAATAGTGAGGAGTTTTTGGGCCTACAAGTTAATATTTTCTTAATTTGCCGTGTTTGTATGAGCTTAGTCTCGCTGAGAATTAGCTTATTATTATCCTTTCTTAGCTAATAACCGACGAATCGAATGTCGAATCTGAATCCAATAAACACAGGTGACGTTTGAGGAAATTAGTAGTTGTGTTTGTGTGCGACGTCATCACTACGGATTTATTAGTCGTATTATTAGAATATACAGCGCATTTAGCGGCCTATTAAATATTGGGACCTCTAAATGCCCATTTTTAAGGAGTTGATTACTCGTATCATTTGCACCGACGGGTGAGCCAAACCTCTTATAATAATTAGTAAGTCAAAAATGGTTTATACAAATCAATTTAAAACTAGTTCATATTTAATGATATAAGTGGACGAAATCCAGAAATCTATCGGCTATCGTTCTCCACTTCTCAAAACTAGTAAGTATAGGAAAGGAGCAACCTACCCAGACCCACACGACAGCAATACATATTATAATTGAATTCACATATTGCGAATATAGTTTAGTAGTTGGCATCCTTATTATTTCATTTACATAAACATATATCATCGATATAGTTTGTATACTATACAAACGCTAGTAATTTCCATTTTTTACTTGATGCTTGTACATTACAAATGAGTTAACCTCTGTATTTTCCTTCATATGTAAACCGAATAATTGCTATGTAATTTATCAATGATTCTATTGTTCACATTGAAGTGAATATTGCTATTTTCGAATGTCTTTGATTGTGTTTCACTTAACCGAAAGAAGCAAGTAGATTTTTTTTAAGATCCTGTAGGGCTGCAGGTTCTAACTCTGCATAAGGGGTGGAGGTTTTTAAACTCCTTGAGGATCCTAGTATTTTTTTCTTTAACATAGGACTTGGGTATGAATACATCGCTATTCATCCATGAACTACTTTTCATTATTCTTGTATAAGCCCGTAAATTGATTTAATGTAAAATAAATAAATTGTTATGTAAATTGGTATATTTAATAAATACCCCCACATTCCTAGGACTAAAAATAGTTATTATTTTATGTTTAAGGACAGTGCTAAGTTTCAATACAAAAGTAATTAATTTAACATATTTATGACAAAAGGGCTAATACTTAGCAAAAATACTAAAAAGATATTGTATATACTATATATATAAGAAAGTTATCTTTCTAATATGCTTATAATTTAACATGGGACAGTTCAAACAACAACAAAAATATATTTTCTTGATAAGGACTTGGAAACCTAAAAGGTATTAAAAATAAGAAAATAAAAAATGACAGCCTCTGAGCATTAAATTAATCATCAATTATCATTCCAAATAGGTCAGCATTTCTGTATTAAAAAATGTTATTTGCAGGTTTATTTGATATTCAGGAACTTTTGGGTAAGTATTTTTGATTATTAAAACCTCTTTATTATTATTTTTGTATGTGTTGGGCATGTTTTAACTTAAGAGGGGCCTAAATCAACTCACCTCATTCCTTTTACATTTCATATTATATTCAATGAAATGTTACAATCCTTATATAATTTATTTTATATAAGACAAAATAAATTGTAATTAACTATTTAGTGCGTAATGCTTAAAATTTATTTTACTCGCAATAGCTGTTTACTCAGAACTATGATTAGAATTAATTTGTAATGTCATATATAAGACCTGAGCCAAGTAATTGTCACCAGACTGGCTAGCCCTCACATACTTGTATTTCAATCATGCCATGTTGCATTTAAATGGCTATTATATATTTTAACATAAACTTTATGTGTTCTGGCAGACTTAAAGGAAGTCAAGGCCTCCCATTGCATTTTAGTAAGTTCTATTTTCAATTGTGACTTTTAGTTATAATTATCTGCTCTTGATATTGTTTTAGAAGAAGGTTAGTTGGTGTTTGTTATACCAAGCCCTAGATGGGAAAAGGTTAGAATTAATGAAAAATAATTTAAATATCAGTGATTCATATTAGTATATTAGTTATACATATATTCAATAAAAATGAAATACTAGGTGCTCACAACTAAGCACCATCCAACCAGCAGTGTTTATATATGTTTGATAGGGCTTTATATCTAACTTTTGGCATAAATATAGACAACATTCTTTTTGAGAAATATTAAGATTTGTTTGTAATATAGACTGATCGAAGTCAATTTAGAAGTTTTTGGTTTTAAACAGTTGTTATAAAAGTGAATGAGATATAAATACCTTTATGTAACCATAATTGAGGCCATGAGAACCATAGTGGCCTAACTACATTTTTTCCATAGAGTTTATGATTTCTTACAGATAAAATTGATTGTTTTGGTTTTTACCAAAATGAACATCAAACGTCAATTTAGGTCGCCAAAATGTTAAAATACATTATTTTTTTCCCAAATGAGTATTATTAGACATAACTTTGATTTTTAATAAGTATTGCCATCAATATCAGATTTAGTGGTTTAATGGAAGGCAAAGTTTGGAAATAAATATTTTTACCGCTGTCTTGTAATTTTTTGTTCGTAACCTAATTTACAAAATTTGAATTGTCAGTATCTTGAGATTTTAACCCAAAAATGAGAACTACTTAGAATACTGCAAATATGAAGTCCTCCACAGTCTCAAGTTTAATAGTGCAAACAATCTTAAAATAGCCTTTCAACATAAGCATAACTACACCTATGAGGCTAACAGCAAAACAATTAGCAGTGACTAACATAAAGAGAAACTCTACTTTCACTACACATATATAGCATAGACAACATATTTACTTTAAAATAAACACTAGAAACCAAGATTCTAAAAACAACAAAAAAAAAAAGTTATATTTTCTTTTCTATAAAAATAAGAAAATGCATGCTTCTCATAAAAATGTAAAGAAAGTAAATACACATTATGTTTAATTATACTATGGTGTTATGCTTTGTGTAAACATCATAACACACATTAATTAGAGACAGGTAAACATGTTGATGGGCAGCATTGCACGACACTCGCAAGACCCATGAAATAAACAATAATCGGAATGAACAAAACCTGCTTGGTACTACCAAAGTTATATATATATATGTGGTTATAGCTAAATAAAGTGTTTACCAGTGTGTCTTGGTCGCCAAGCTCACGGTAGTAGGATTCGCTGCTACCACGCCTGCTTCCGACGCACATTGCTCGTCGCATAAGTCCAGACAGCACTGAGCAGAGACCACATTTTTGCATAGTAAATTTTAACGAACGTGACTAAACACAGAGTTTATTGTCTCTCAGAAGAAAATGCCGAGACCAACACGGCCAGAGATTTATCTCCAAACACCTCAAAGAACTTTGATTTAGTGTAACATTTTATTTAATTTGAAGTGTTATTGTTTCTCATGGTATTTATGAGACTTGGTATGTCTTATGTTTACGTATAATTTGAATACCTATACAGCAAGAATTTATTGTATTTGCGGTAGGACACGCGATAAGAGAGCTGATTACGATAGCTGGTGGACGACTACGGACTCGACTACGGATAGCGAGACAGCGCGCGGCAGCCGCCGAGCCAAGTGCTGACAACTTAACGGGCCAGGAATGAATGCTCCGTCCGCGCTCACTCTCTGGAAGTCTCGTTCGGTCTGATTTGCTGGCCGCCCATTGGTGCATGGACATAACCACAGCTTTGAGAGAAAGGGTGCGGGTGCATAGTGGAACAGAACGAGATAGATGTGCAAGGGATATTTTATATGCAATATTCTGAATTTTGATTGGTTCATCAAAACTAAAGACAGAAACGGCAATATCTACTACTACTGATACTATAGCCCTAATAATTTTGAAAGATTCAATATTATGACCTAATGAAATAACACAAAATGTAGATGAAGCGAAAAGGTTATGTAAGGATCGTAGCACGTGGCGTTCCGTAGTTTCTGCCTCCCCCCATAGATGGGAAAAAAGCGTGATTTTATGTATGTATGTATGTATGAAATAAAACAAGTCAGGAAATATTATTAAAATTAAATTCATGTTCATTAGTATCCCAGATTAGTCATTAAAAACAATAAGGCAAATTTTATTTAATTAAGTAAAAATATGTAAGTCGCAGCTTTGGGTCGCCTTACTTTTAACCTTAACCTATTTTGAGTTAACTTATTCACAAACTTTTTTTTATGATTTCATATCCAAATAGCATCCAGTGTTAGATAAAAGAGATTAAATATATTTTATTCATTTTTCGGAAAGTCAAAGGTGCGGCTCGTGTTTTAACTCAGATCCTTCTGCATGGAACGGCGTTCAGCCGCTAGGCTATTACTACTTTACTGTTAGCCTGGGCGGGCCGAAGTTTTTTATTTTTTTATAAATTTCTCTCGCATTTATCTCAGGGTGCTTTTACGGCTTAACCGGGCTAGTGACAACCAGAAGGGCCTCCAGCCGAGAAAATAAAATAAAATCAAGCAACACTGTTAAGGGCGTCCCATTGTGGGACTCGAACCTCGGCTTAGGGCGTTCGTCGGGACAGACAAGAGAGATTTTTTGGTTCTGATTGTGATTATTAAGGGAACTTTGATATTATTACTGACTCATTGTGGGCTGACGAGAGCAAAGGTTAGGGTGGAAAATGAACGATTTTCGTGACGAGCCTCGCCGGCGAGAACAGTATGATTGTCAGTTGTGTGCAATTTTGGTAGTTTTCCTAACCAATCGGAATGCCTCCTGATGGAGGGTGATCTCATCGTCTGAGTACGTCTGAGGATGTGCCTAGGATGGAATTGATGAATTTTTGATATTCGGTGGGGAGGTGGTGTATCGGGCGGTCGATATCACTAAGGGGTTTGAAATTGAATGCAAAGGAGCAGAGTCAAAGAAGCATTTAAACGCTATTTTCATGAAATATCTGATGGTTGGACGGTTTTGCTCTTCATGAAGCTGGAGATTCCAATTATACACAGACGAACCCGTGGCTTTTCGCAGGAAACGTTTTGGAAGCCCCACGGTTGATGTTGGGCATTTAGATGTGTGTTAGAATAGTTGCAAACCTTCATAGTGCGATTTAGGATTTTCTGTTGTCGCTACAGTCCATTTCATTTTTACCATATTACGAGTCGTAGTCCTTAAATATACAATTATTTTATAATCCGGTTACCTAATGACTATTATTTCGCTGAAGCAACGTGGCAAGCTAAACAACAGTCGGTTGCAAAATTCAAATTGACCAATCAACGCACACGATCTTGATCACGGAAGAGAAAATTATCGGCAGAATAGAATGTATACAGGCGCATGATATCATCCATCGGCCAACGATCCGCCACACAATATCACCTCGCCTGGTTGGAGAATCCTGCCTTTGCTAGGGTGGAACATCACATCTCATTCTGCTGCAATTTCATAAATCATCGGTGATTTAACGTTGAAGTATACTTGCCTGCGCACTTCTAGGGCATTATGATATACTTTCAGTAAAATAGATGTTAATCAGATGAGCTGGTATCCTACCTGCCCAAACGTAGTATTTAATAAACATCTCACCTATGATACGATGAAGTCGGCATGGGTATATTATCTATTCGTTCTCTCCTCACAGTTAATCAAGAATTCCTCGAGTATTTACTAAATTTAACTAAAATAATAATACTAATTTCCTGTAGAATATGTCGTATAATATTATTATGGGATTAACTGCATGAGCAGTTGTAACAACTTTTAATTCCCCAATAAGCCCCTGCTGAAAAACGTATTTTTTTACAAAGTTTCTTCATGTAGCCCAAGTTCTAAGTTCACCTTGTTCCACCTATATACATCGTTGTATATCACATATATACATCGTTGCTATAGGATGGCTGTATTACTTTACAATTAGCTTATACAAGTCTGAAAGTTCATAATGATTTCCGACCACATTTATTATAATTTTGTGTATTGTATTCCATTTGTATTAAAACAAATAAGCCATATATTCTAATCAATGTTGTGTTTGGGGAATATTTTTGCTTGTATTTCAAACCGCACCATGCATGTGTTCAAGGCCAGCGTTTGTTTGTTTGAGATGCGCTTCCGTGGCGTGTGTATGACTACTAAAATAGGATATTTATCAATACACCTTACTTCGATGCAATATTGCATCAATATTATTAATTCATAATAAAGCGGATATATATTTTTTTTCTCTTCAAATGTAGATGTGTTACAAATATATTGTATTAAATTAAACATTCGTTATTTCCGCTCATACCGCCAATATCAAACACATAAATATGTCATACACGCTCACAGCTGACGAAATAGAACTCAGTTAAAAAAATTATATGCAATAATTTAGAGTTATACTCTTTGACAAAAGAACCTCAATATTAAATTACGGTCGAATTTCGACCACTGGATGACCACTAATATATTATAAATATCCACAATGAGCATATGTAATACACATTAGGGCATGCATTTCGAAATTTCGAAATTTCATAAATTCGAAATTTCGGACCATATTTGCATGTTATTTAATTTCGAAATTGAAACCCTTAGTTTCGATATTTCGAAATAATAAATTTTAAATTTGATTATTTTTGTTTGAAAGAGTATCAAACATACATCCTCACAAATAATGACTTATAAGCTAATTTATGATACCTTGGGCACAGATATAAACCCTTGAGTTAAATTATTGCAATTTTCGGAGATGTCTTTTTTTTAATATCTCTGACTGATAATGTAGTCACACCGAAGGTGATTGGGCTTGGGAAGTCGAGCGAGCCTGCGATGTTTTACCAGAAATGGGGGCAATTACCATTTGCCCCCAAGATGTAGCCCGTGCAGTCCGTCCGTTGCCCAACTGGAAGTCTCCAGGGCCGGACGGGCTGCACAACTTCTGGATTAAATGGTTTCAAGGGTCGCACGCTCGCTATGCGGCTCAGTACCAGGTTGCTTTGGAGTCTGGTTCGCTACCCGAGTTCCTAACGACAGGAGTTACCCACCTGCTCCATAAATCAGGTAGTACCACGGATCCCAAGAATTATAGACCGATCACTTGTCTGCCGACAGTCTATAAAGTTCTTACATCCATTTTGAGAGCTAAAATATACAATCATATAGAGACTAACGCCATCATGTCTGTCTCTCAAAATGGATGTCGGAACGGGTCCCGCGGTACTAAGGAGCTGCTCCTCATTGATATGGCCATTAGCCAACAGGTTCGTCGTTCCCGAAAGGATCTTTCGACATGTTGGATAGATTACAAGAAGGCCTATGACTCGGTGCCACATACATGGCTCATAAGGGTGCTGGAATTGTATAAAGTAGATACAACACTACGCACCTTCCTGATGTCATGTATGGGGCAATGGAGGACGGTCCTTCGATATCCAGGATGTCGAAATATCCAGAGGAATAGCGAGCCGATAAGGATCGAGCGAGGAATATTTCAGGGCGATAGTTTGAGTCCGCTTTGGTTCTGCCTGGCCCTGAATCCCCTAAGCACACTGCTGGAGGGTTCAGGTATAGGCTATCGGCTGAGGAGAGGTGGTCAGAATATATCTCACCTCCTTTACATGGATGACCTAAAACTCTTTGCGCCCAACAATTTGCAACTGATGGAGCTACTGAAAGTAACAGAAACCTTCAGTAGCGCCATCAGGATGGATTTTGGTGTGGACAAATGTGCGGTCATGCATGTAAAGCGAGGGGAGATTGTGGAATCCGTGGGAACCCAACTCTCGGATTCCATAAACCTTCGAACCCTCTCCGCAGCCGAAACCTATAAGTATTTGGGTATGTCGGAAGCACTGGGCATCAATGTTACTGACATGAAGCAATCGTTGAAGGAGCGCTTCTTTGGCCGTCTGAAGAAAGTATTTAATAGTCTTTTATCAGGCGGAAATAAGGTGCGCGCCTTCAACGGTTGGGTCATGCCGGTTTTGATGTACTCTTTCGGCATACTCAAATGGACTCAGACCGAACTCGATGCCCTGGATAGGAGGGTCCGTACGCTGCTGACTGCATATCGAATGCATCACACACGATCATCGGTAATGAGACTGTATATCCCGCGAAAGTGCGGAGGTCGAGGCTTCTTAAACGCTAAGACCCTCCACAATCGCGAGATATGCAGTCTCAGGGAATATTTCCTACAAGACGACGTGGGGATGCATAGAGATGTGGTTGCGGTAGAAAAGGGCCTCACCCCGCTCTCCTTGGCTAAAGAGAACTGGCGCAAACCTGTAGTGCTTGACACTAATGATCGCATGGAGGTATGGCAGAGTAAGAAGCTTCACGGACGCTTTTTCCGGGCCCTACCCGATGTACCCGATGTAGATTTATCAGCGTCCGTAGCCTGGCTGCGTTTCGGTGACCTCTTTGGGGAAACCGAAGGTTTTGTCTGTGCAATTATGGACGAAGTTATGATGACGAACAATTACCGGAGATTTATTGTGAAAGACGGTACGGTTGACATATGTCGGGCATGCCACCGTCCGGGAGAATCCATCAGACACATTATCTCCGGGTGTTCTCGTCTAGCTAACGAAGAATACTTGCATAGGCATAATCTCGTAGCCAGGATTATCCACAAACAACTTGCTCTGAAATACAGCCTATAGTACGACACATCCCGACATGTGCCCGACCCAGTTCTCGAAAATGGACATATCACACTGTACTGGGATCGATCCATCATCACTGACAGGACTATTGTAGCCAATAAGCCTGATATAGTGGTGATGGATCGACTAGAGCGGCGCGCAATGATCGTTGACATAACAGTCCCGCATGACGGGAACCTCGTGAAAGCCGAGAAAGATAAAGAAATCAAGTATCTTGACTTGGCTCGCGAGATTGTCGACATGTGGGATGTGGACTCAGCGATCATTGTGCCGATAGTCGTTTCAGCCAATGGCTTGATAGCCAAAAGCCTCCACCAACACCTGAAGAGGCTCTCGTTGGGCGGCTAGGTCAAGGGTCTGATTCAGAGAACGGTACTTCTTGACACGGCTCGCATTGTTAGGAGGTTCCTCTCTCTGGAGCTCTGATCGCCGGTAGCTTGGACCCTGTTCCAGATACCGGTGGGCTACTATTTTTTATATTTTTAAATGTTTTTATATTTTTTATACTAATATTTAAAAATGTAATTTATATGTGTGTTTAAGAAAATAAAGAGAATAATAATAAAAACAGAAACAAAAAAATTAATGTTAAAATTGTAATTCGAAAAGGATAATTTTTGTTTTTGAAGCTTTTTTTCAGCCATTTCTTAAAATAAGGTTCTCGACTATGAAGTTATTATATACAAAATTAAACTCTTTTTCGAGTCCTTTTTATTTCGAAAGTATATCTTTTGTACTTAAAAAGTTATTCCAATTTTAAAGGTGTAAATGTTATTAGATCCACATATACAATACAACATGTAATATATTTCATCACTTAGATACTTTTCTCACCAGTTTGCGTTGTCGCGTTGGGTCGACGCGGGAACGAAATATACGGCAGAAAACTTATTGGTTTCAGTTTTGTTACGCTAGGCTAAGCTTTTTTAACATTTTCAATTAAATTAAAAGTAATAATCTGATTATCGAATTTTTATTAATGAAGATTGCCCACAACTTCGAAATTTCGAAATTTCGAAGTTTATAAGACCGATTTCAGAAGCCAATTTCGAAACTGGAAATATATGAAACTGCATGCCCTAATACACATAATATATCTTGAACATTATTCATGATAAATAATTTGATTTAAAATAATTGATATCTTATTAAAGATATTAAGAGTGATAAAATAAATTTATACTAAGGCCTCTGGGCCAACCGCAAGGCACATGCCCTGTTGGTGTTTCGGATACGCTTCGATGCTGAAATTAGCGTGACACGACCTTGCATACACAATCATTACATACGCTGCTGTTAAGCAAACGTTCTACACTCGTCTTCTGTGTATGAAAATATTAAACTGTCACCCGACGCTTAAAAAATCAGTTCTTCAAACGTTTAGAACTTGGGTAGTGCGCCACTTGATTTTCTAGTATTTTATAAACAAACTGTAATCATTTTAAACTTTATTACATCATAATTTGAGTATTAACTTATAAAAGTGAAACAAAAAAGCGGCGATCAGACGGAAGCAGTGGGTTGCGTGAACTACAAAATCGCTTTGCTTGCAAAAAGCACAAACGTGTTTTTAAGTAAGTTGTATTGTGACATTTTATTATTGAATTAATTTAGTACATGGAAGACTTACTAGCTAGAGAAACTTAAATACACAAGCTCATTCGTTATATTACCACATTTTTTTATATCATCGGATCTAATTCAATACCTATTTCTATTTACTTGGATCTAAAATGTCATAGAATTTTGATGGGAAATGAATTTAACTTTTTTTTAAATAATTATTAAGAACGAAATGAGACGCGAGAAGAGAAATTTTCGTAGGTCAATGTAAATACCTACATGGTGGTGGGTGGCATTGTCCATTTGACAAAGGTATTATTAACCAATTGTACAAATTGTTAAACTGTATACAGAACCGCGTTACTAATAGTTCTGCATGAATGACTAAAATGCTTGAAACATAGATATTTTTTTTATTAAGTAATTTTTGCTTCGATTGTTACTAAAAAAATTCCAAAGTCGCAGTTTCACTGACCAGCTGGTTGAGGAACGGTATTAATAACTTGAGTAATTAATACCAATTATGAAAACATTAGGTAATAGGTAATCATTAATTTTCTTTTCTATACATGCACATATATATCCAAATCTAGTGGTGATTTTACAACAAGTAATACAATAAACACACTTTAACGACTACTATTCGCAACATGGCAAAAAGTAAAGCGCCATGTATCAGAGTGAAGCGACAACAGAATGATTCTAATACGTCTGCGAATGTATATACATCAACCGTCGGGCTTCGTCCACCAGGCTGACACCTTGCCTGGTTGGAGGATTCCCCTTTTTCAATGGAGGAATACCATACATCGTTCCTTCACAACACGATAACATAAAATTAAATTAAATTATTAAAAAGAAAAACACAAAACAATGTAACTATACTCGATTTGTTTAGGTATTTAACTAAAGGTAAACAATCTTGATGTGTCTTTTTAATATTTTTTGTTTAAAAACTCAGTTTAAAAATAAGACGTTCCTAAAAACCAATGTATAACAACAATAACGATTACCAAATCAGTTGAATTTAGGATTTAAGCAGTAATTTATTTGTTTAATATGTGTTTGTGTAAAAAGTCACATCAAGATTGTTTACATTTATTTAAATACCTAAACAAAACGAGTATAGGTCGAATTCATTCACGTGTGAAATTCATTATTTTGCAGAATTGGACCAGCAGCCAGTATTTCACTAAATAATCTGATTCAAATAAAAACCAGAAATATTTTTTATCGACTTATTCCATTTGCTTGACAGACTTTCAACGGGCGTCTAACAACCAATGTCAATACTGTCAAGCCTAAAATTGTTATTAAAGGTTACTTTAACTAAACTGAACTAAATAATTATATTTAGTTTGTTTTTAAACAATAGAATTATGAAATAAACATCCTTAATAAAAACTATTTAATATAAGTGAGTTATAAAAATAATATTATAATAAATAAATTAAAGTGTATAATTTTCGAAGTGGCTACACTGCGCTAATAACTTCAAAAGCGTTCCATACCGTGTGAAACGCAATCTTACGCATTTAGAATCTACGACTACGCATCTAAAACTTTTCATATCTCGTTTGATGTAGGAATTAATAGGTATTTTGAAAAAGTAATAATCAGAGGATCAGAGTCTGCCCATAAAAAATCTTTTAAAGATTTAGAACTATGACGAGTTACTATGAAGTTGTTTGTTTAATTTTTATATTAGTAATAAGAAATTTTCATGTCATAATTTAGGGAAAATAATCACAGACGTTACATATTTTAATGACAGTAACTGGTGAACAAGATTTTGTTTAGTTAGCTAAACATTTTGTATATAAATACTCAAGGGGAAAACACAATCAAATCAATTTATGTATTATGATTTAGTTCCTTAATTTACCACCATAATGCCAAAATATACTCGGCGCACTGTACTTTTTGTCAGGTATCTCCATAACTTTTTGCTGTTACGGTTAATTATTTAATTATTTGTTAAGGTCCTGCGCTTAATAATAAACAATGAAGCAAAAATAGGTATTATTTTTATTTATAATTTTTTTTTTTTATAAACTCTAATTTTCTCTACTTTAATAATTTTATTATGACCTCCCTTGTTAATATGACCAAATTTAAATTAGTAGGTGATCGATAAGTATATGGTTGTAGTAAACATGAGGACAGGGAAAATTAAGTGCAAAGAGATTAAACAAAATATCAATTAAATAGAAGTATAACTTCATTCATCTTTTTTTGTTAAAACTACGTAATTTATGATTGTAAATAATTATGTAAATTAATATTAATTGAGTGTTCGTTTTGCTAATCTTTATTCAGCCAAATTTTGCTGTTCTAGGAATTTTTAATGATTGATAATTTCTCAATTATTACTTACGATTACGCTGCCATCTATGAGATTTTTTAAGACAAATTGCCATTTGTTCGAGTTGTGACCCAATGAATACAGGTAATTTTATATGTTAATAAATGAATTAAATCTAAGCTATTAGCGACATCTAGTGGTGAGATGTTTGCTAAGCTATAGTATGTTCGTTCTCGATTTATTTTATCAGTGTCGTCGTTCTGTTGTTAGAACTTTATAATATTAGTTTATCAAATGCCAAGAGATGCGAAAAATAAAATTAAGTTAGGCCTCTCAATTTCAGCACGGTTAGTGTAGTCGTTGAGAAATCTGCTGCGTTGCGTGTCGCGGGTTCGATTCTCATTCGGCACGTAACAAATATTTGTATGATCTACAGATAGTTGTTTTGAGTCTGGGTCTTTGTGTATGTGAGTATATATGTTTGTAAACGCACCACGATACAGGAATTATTCATAGTACGGGGAAAAGTTGCAAAAAAATATTCAGGCGGGCACATATATTACTACAAGCTATTTCAGGACACAGATACACCTGTACGTATTGCATAGACAGGGAGCATTTTATACAATGTATTCGAATGTTCTATTTGTCGGGAACCGACAGCCTATTTCCTTATATAACTTTAACTCTTTGTATTTAGATGGGTAGGTCTCGTTGATAAATATTAATGCATAATTTTTGTACGTGAGTTAGCTCTTTGGATCAGTTTTTATAGCGTTATTGTCTAGTACTGTTTCAAATTGGTAAATTATATACCCAATTATTAATGAAGCTATGAGTACGTATCAACAGACTGGTGTTAGTATTTATATAATCGTGTACCATATTATGACTGATAATTTTCTCAGTGATGACCAACACTTATCTGTCATGGCGAACGAAGGTACCTATGTAGGTCGAGGTGAACACTACATTTATTATGCGTCTTGATGTTTGTCGTCGATATCTTTAATGTGGTAACATACAAACGTTGTTAGATGGATAATATTTAAGAGTAAATTTTAGCTAAAAATTTTCATACAAAATGCGTTGTTTTTATCCCATTATGTACGGCTGAGTGCTGCTCGTTCTCCACGCTCTGTTTTAAAAACAGTTAAGCGCATGAAAAATAGCTCGTAACTAAATTTGTCGCAAATTTTATGCTCTACAGTTTTTATCATAGATGCCAACATCATTGGAGCTATACGAACCGAGAAATTTGCAAAGAACCCAATTTGAAAGAGTTACCAACCCTAGCAGAGCAAAAAGCAGCAAATGAAACTTAAAAATACAGCAGAAAACAGTAAAATAATAACAAAAATTGCTAAAAGGGCATAAACTAAGGTTTTGTTTAAATTTTGTTTTAGATTTTAAATCAGTACTTAGATCATTCGTTTGGTTTTTGTCTTGCGATTAAATTAAGAAAATGGAGAGAGAATAATCTATAGAGAGCCAATGATAAAAAAAAAAAACTCCCGTTACAAAAACCTGTGCGAGTGTGACGCATGTGAAAACTCTCTTAGTTGCTTTTTTTGACATTACATTTACATTGTGATTTATTGCCTTTTGAATCGAGCTATTTTTCGACGTAGTTCAGAATTCAGATGATGGACAAATGGATCAAAACAAAAAAAACAGTAAAAATAGAACTAAAACAGAAAACAATGGTGTAATGGTGAAAACAGTAAATCTACTGTTAAAACAGTAGGGTTGGGAACACTGCCCACCATCTTTACGCGCGTAGTGCATGCGCAGGGGATGACAGTCAATTCTTTATTCTAATAGGAATGTGCAAGCTTAACTAAAATTCGGTCCAATGATCGAGAGCCCTATGTCTCTTTCTAATAGGGTGTCCAATGTTTTTGAACTTCGGAATAATATATTTCTATAATATATTGACAATCAATGAAGAAACGTGACATTTCATAATTAAGTAAATAGATTTCCTTACTATTATTACTTTTTTATGACTTATATTGTAAAAATTCTACTTACTATTATAAATGCGAAAGTTTCTGAGGATGGATGGATATTTGTTACTGTTTCACGCAAAAACTACTGAACGGATTTGGGTGAAACTTGGCACAGAGACAGACCATGTCCTGGATTAACACATAGGTTACTATTTATTCGAATACATGAAGTAGTTCCCCTAGGATGCGGGTGAAGCCGCGGGCAACAGCTAGTGTAACATATATAACAATGGATTTTGCTCGAAACTTGATCCGCATGGCAGCGGAGAAATTATCATGTAAAAAATATGTAACATCATTTATTTATAGAGCACTGCCTGATTTTTCAATCGTCAGATAACTTATATCTGAGTAATCAATTTTGGGTTTTGACATCTTTACGATTGTATTATAAATATGTCTAACCGCCATTTCTATTTTATTAAAAAGGCCCTTTACGATAACAGGGCTATCAATTCATATCTTTGTTCTAGTTTTCACATGTGAATTATTTGAAATACATTTTTTTTCAAAATGTATTTACCTTTTTATTTGAAATACTTAGTGGAAAGAGATTATATAAATATTAAGTATCTAAATAATGTAAAATGGTTTTCTTATTTTTTTTTATTCATATTTCATATTTTTCATTCTTAAATTCGAAATTATGATGATGATAATGTGTTAACTCTAATACAATTTCTGGAGCCATCTGAAGAATTTGTAGAGTTGCAACTGCCTAATCATGAAAGGTGTGCCACACATACGTTACATTTAATAGCTTCAAGCGGTATGGATAAAGCTGGATCCCAAAGTATTTAATACAAATATCTTTATGATGCAGCCATGAAAAACGTCAAGCAGTTTGGAATTTGTGTTCAAGGTCTCCTAAACCCTGTAAACTTTGTTGAGAATCCACTGGAAAATATATAACATATAATACTGTGTTTATTATGTTAATAATTTAAGTTTATTCATTATGTATATACATTTTACTAATAACTTATGCTAATGTATTAACCAAACAACTTATAAAAAACAAAAATGAAAATCTATCTTAAACGAATACTTGGGCGTTAAAGTACTCCTCCACATCGCTGTCAACTGGTAGCGTGCCCAGAAGACTGAAAATATTACCATGTTGAATGGCAATGCTTATTCTTTGACCAAGGAGTCTCTAAAAAAGACAGACCCCATGACCCGAGCGATGTCCATTTACAATTTAATAAGTAATATTACTTTGATCGACTAGTGGCGATTGTGTTTAAATTCGATTGTGTATAATATAAATTTATTGTCGTTTGATGGTCAACAGCCATGTTAATATTTAAGTACTGTTTTTTTAAACATTTTAACTAGTTGTAAATATATATGATACATACTTCTTCTTCTGTCGTGTTCTTTATAGTGGGGAGAGATTTTAGAGATACTTAGTTACTTACTCCCAGACATCTTATCAGTTCTGCCATCGTCAAAGATATTAATCTCGTTAAGATCTTTAACCTAATAAACTAATTTCAGTATCGAGTAGCAGAATTGTGGCAGTTTCGTCATTCTTTTTTACGTTTCGTAGAATTTTAATATTTATGGTATAAGAGATGGAACCCCTCCTTACGATCTCGCGTTATTTTATTTTAATATAGGCAATGTTAAAATAAAATGACAAAGATCTTAGTTTATAGTTTAAGGATAAGATTTTTTTAGTTTGTAGGTAAATGCGGTTTTGTTATATAGTTAGGAAAATGTGTTAGGTACAAATATTTAATTCGTCAGGTCAACGTCTCATAGGTACCATAGACATCTTGAAGGTAGGTACCATAATTTAAGTAGTTCGTATCAAAACAATACCGTTGCATGAGGTCTAAATTTGCTTATACTGTGTAGCATTATATCAAGAATTTTGCATAGCCAATGAGAATCTTAACTCTTGTAGCAAGGTTCGGAGGAAACAGTAACACACGACCGAGTTGATTTAACTTTATTATTGCATTTATTAAGCCTTTGAATATTTGTGCTGGACTTTGACTGAATATACTAATATAGGCAGAGCCTTATGATAATTACAAAACTATCAAATAGGTAGGTATTTCTATCCTCTTAAATGTCGTACATACAGCGCCATCTATTATGAAATAGTTGTAGTTATTTGAAAAGCGCCATTGATTATATACTTAGATACGTAAGTAAGTGGGCGATACTACTGCGTAACTCCGATGACAATTGCTCCTTATACTAGAACTAATTCCGGTATCGTGAACATGGACATAGGCCCAAAGCCCAGAATAACTATCTGTAGATCATTCTTTTTTTCACACGTGGTGTAGCATTCGATTACTCACCACTGCGCGAAACGTCAGATAACCATTCGGGCAGTTATTTTCAAGAAGAAATAATGAGCCTTAAGATCGAGTTACGGTGATATTTTTTTCTGATCATAGAGATAAGGATAAAGCATTAGGAAGTGATCATGGTTCCCAAATTAAGACAGATAACGCAAAGCGAGCTGGAGATGTCTTAAAATATTCCTTTGTACCCTGCAGTAGAACGATACAGACTTGTAATAATAAAAATGCCATGGGAATGGTTCATGCCGTATTGGGATGATTCGGCAGTCAGCATTGATGTTATCGGGCCTGACTGCCCACTGCCCAGGTCTTCATCTCGCACGAGCTATTATATGGAGGTCGCTCATGCTGTAGTTGAAAGATTAGCCTGACAGCTTTGGTAGTATCGAGGTTGACTGCCCAGGTTGTACCAGACGATATCAGGATTCGAACCGATATGACTGCTGTTTTGTCTAGATAATTATAATTATTGGTTTATTATGCAAAATAAATGAGTTTTTGAATTTTTTGTTCTATTGAATGTACAGTGTATGGGTATTTAAACTTTGTTCGATAAATCTTTCAATTTGGACAGGGTCGTGATCAGTGCTGGTACAGCAATATTAACTTACACATACTGGATGTTGTTTCAACGTAGACACAGATTTGTGACAAATATTTTTGATCCAATGATCAGACGGAGAAATTCGACATAGAAAATTACTGGTTTTTCTCTTCATAAAACGTAAAAAGCACATTGTTATAAAAATACATATTACGTTGGCTGTTTTTTCCTCTCTTCTCCTGGATCCACTGAACCAACCCCCGTGAACACCCAAACTAATTAAGACATGAACAATATTACACCAATCCGTGATGTAGGTATATGTCAAGTTAATTGTTTTAGAGATACCTGATACTCGTCAGAATGTATTTGTTACCTTCACTTTCCGATACGATGACCTTTCTGAACCGAGTTGGGTCAAAGATTTGATGCGACTTGGCTCGGTTCCACTCTAAGCGTTATTTTTAGCCCACGTTATGATAACACATGAATATGTGTTTATTTATAAAGTTTGTAAGCGGGTCTTGTTTGTTTCCATTGTTAAGGAATGGCTGTACTAGTGATCTGTATATACATATACTAATCATTTATATTATATAGTATTGTACAGTTTAGAAAGTTACAAAATTTCATCCACCATACCATAGGTCCATCGTAGCTTTATAACAGAAATTCAATTCCCGCTTGGATCGAATAATCGTATAACCTACTCTACCTAGTTGATTCAGAGGCCCAGAGTTTGTCAAAAGAAAGTTTAGTATAACAAACTCGATTGAATGCGTTCGATGCGTTAAATCGAGTTTGTCGAAAGAAACTTACACTAGGGCTTAGGGTTCCAGACCTGAATCAACTATTTATTTGTGTATGTGAATATTTGTGTGCATAGACTTAGATGAACATAATAATAAAAATAAAAATGGTCTACTTTACGGAGGTACTTACTCTATAGAATATAAATTGAACTGTACGAGCTAATTAAAGGATTAGCGTATTTTATTTTTACCTGTTACGGTCCTATTACTGTCATGGCACTGTCATACGAGTCATGGCGCGGTGTAGTGGACAAAAACCTTATAATGTAGGACTTGGCTGCTTTTGTGCTCGGTAACATGAATCACTTATTCAGTCTGTGTATGTATTTTTTTAAATATGTTGCCTCACTCTAGGATTAATTCCTGTATCGTGGGTGCATTTTCAAACATATATATTCACATATATAACGACCCAGACTCGAAACAAATAGGTATCTGTAGGTAATATAATGTATGTATGTAATGTAGTGCAGCAATCGATCTCTCAAAGTTTTTAGTAAACTTGTTAATCTTTTTTTAAAAATAATATCTTAACAGGCAGCCTGGACTTTGGAATTGTGACCAGTATATCATGGCAACTCGTCGCCCCTATCATATGAGACTTGGTATTTAGTAACGACATCGGCAAAATACGACATTACATCAATGCCTAACCCTTCGGGGAATACAAGCGTGATAGTGTTGTTACTATTGTTATTATCATACTAATGGCTTCTTGTACACTACTATTGCCTCTTGACATTAAGTCACATATTTTCCTATGTACCGCCTTTACATAAAAAAATACCTATCTATAAATCAATAGATAAATAGGAGTTTTGTAAGGGTAAATAAATTTCACAAAAGCTCAGTTTCATGTCCATACAGGACATATGAATATTTAACGTCAGAAGGTTTGATTTCATGTAAGTTTATTAATGTGTATGTTATAAAGGCCATTCATTGATCAAATATATCTTTATAATACATATGTAAATACCTCACATTACCTCTGTAGTTTAACTGCATCAGCGCCTAAAAGGCTTAATTACTGAATTTAACACAAAAAAATGTATAATCAATTGTTCATACAGTTGTTTATTATAAAAGGATACTTGAAATAATAATGATGTTCAGCATCAAGACTGTTCTTGGCACTGAATATAATTATCATTTTTATGATAACTTATTGGCAATCGATTTCTATTTAACTGTCAATGATTAATCACTATCTCAGTAAAAATAAAGTATCATTCTTGTATCGTGTGTGTGTTTTCGAAGCACAAAGACATAGATCCGTCCATTTGTATTAAGTGATGACACTGCGTCGATCGCTCAACCAACTCAATCAGTAACATTTTTTATAGCATCTCATTAATTACCTACGAACCATTTACGAAGTTTACTCACCCGCTTTTTATAAATCCCCGGTCAGGCTCTATAATAACACTAACGGGAAAATATTGAGTTTTCTCTTCCGAAAAGGCCATTTAACTATGTATACTTTACTCACCGTCAAAGTTAAAATATCTATAAATCCTTCGAGAATTTTGGTCACCCCAAAATGAACGATAGCGTCATAGACTTTTATGATGTGCTCCAACTTTTCCCCGAACAACATATTAATTACACTTCATAATATTTAACAAATTTTATTTTCCTTTATAATTACACAACAAAAAAAAAAGAAATTTACAAAATGCATAACGCCATTTCAATTACTACCTTAACAGTGCGGTTAATATGTGTTATATAACTAGGTAACAAAGTAATATACGTTTTAAAAAACTTAAGTTATACCATTTTACATAGAGTTGTCAACTCTCGGGGATGATAGATAGAGAGGTTACGGGCACAATCAGTCCAGAATGGCGCGAATGCTAATTTTCCGAAGGGTGCATTGCTGCATCCCAGTGCAGTTGTCAATATGACGCCTGAAGTATGTCAGTGTCATTTTGATAGACACATAACCCCATTATATTAAAATTGGAATTGGAACCCCATTTGTTTATTACAATTTAAGTTTACGGAAACTATAAATACTTTTATTATGAACATCATTTATTGCAGATCTTACCTAACCACAAATATCTGTTCTACAAGTTTTTAGCGATAACTATTTCCTTGTTGCTTTACTCTCATTTGAAACGCAAAGCGTTTTCGGTAGATTGGTCTCATTAAAGCATTTTTACGTCGAAAAGCTTGAAATAATTAAAATAATACAAATCCAAAGACGATTTATATTATTTCTACCGCTTCTTGCGATGATTTTAGATAATTGCGTTATATGTTTAAGGGGTTTTATTAATATTATTATTGAACCGACTATTACCTGACTACAGATAGAGTATTCATCAAGATCATGCACCTTCAGGACCTCATGTGTATTTAAACAAAAACAATTAAACTTAAAGTAAAAACTAAAATGTTCATATATTATAAACTGTAGTGGAAAGTCTGGTTTGCATAAAATGCATGTATAATATTTTCTTTTCATAAACGTTTGCAATTTTCATCATACAGTTCATGGCTATACAGTAAATTACCAGACTTGTTAGGACGTTAACTTGAAGTACTTTAACAACTCACGGAAGTCAATATAATAAGAAAAGGTGACTAGATATCATAAATAAATAAATAAAGTTCTTTTATATACATATGAGTTTTCATGAGAGACCGTGTAAACGATGGTCCTCATCGTAAATTAATTAATTCAACAATAAAAATCTCATATGCGTCCAACAAGTCTGTCGAACTTAACACTAATTCGTATTCTACAACATTAATGGGCTTTCTACCAATACACGATGAAGTAACAACATCATGGCTTCCCGTCGGGCGGGTTGAAGAACTCCCAGTGATGGTGGTGAATCGTTCGGCTGTCACTCAGTCCGAACATGATCAGTCCAGCAATCAACACTAGAAATATTACCATCGCCATCTGTACATCCTTCTTGTCTTCATTGCCACTTATGTACGACATGAAGGAGTTGAACATGTTCCTCAAAGTCCTGCTAATGGAAGAGTGACAGACGCGCAGAAATTGCGCACCTGCTTCCGTTATAGAGGGCTCATGTGATCTTACCGGGGGAGGTATTCGTCGAGGGGACGGACGAGGTCGACCATCATCGGAACTGGACTCAGAATGAGGGGCAGCAGGTTTCCTCTTAGCTCGTCGAGTTGGCGGTGGAGGAGTTTGGTGTTGGGAGTCATGGTAATCAATATGACGTTCTCGTATCGACCGAGTAGGGAAGAATGATGCAGGAGGCATAGTTATGTCTTGGAGATATGAATAAAGCAAAGGAGTTAAATCAGGGGGTGGGGGTCTTTGAGGTGGTGCCGCGGTATCATCTGCACTTGGAGGTCTAGGAGGAGGTGGCGTATGAGGCGCATCTTCTTCAAGAGAAGATCTAATCTCCGCTTTTATTTCTGCGGGTTTTTCGACAGGCAGGTCATCTGTTTGAGTATGTTCTTCTCTACTAACTGGTCTTGGAGTTTCAATAATGTCAAGAGTTGCTGCCGGTGGTGGTGGTGGAGGTGCGTGGGCCGTAGAAATTTCAGCAAACTTTTTCACAATTTCATCTATTACTGACTGAGAAAACTCAATTCCACTCACAGAAATATGTCCAGACTTAGAATCTAGTTCAGAAACTTGCAATGTCATACCTTCTATATCTGACACCAAAATTTTGTTGGCTTGGAGTTCGGACACGTTTAATCGACCAACATCTAAATCTCTCACCTGAAGTCGTTGTGTAACTAAATTATCTAACTGGACATCTCTGCTTGCGTCACTCATTTTTTCAAGAGCTCGTTCCTCGCCTTTTAGCGCAGTATTTTTAGAACCTTGAGCTGTGCTTGGAACGCCTCTTGACCTTGGGAGTGGAGGTACATCTGGGATTCGAGATTCATCAATATCTATGGGTTGGACTGTTAACGAAGCTTCGGTTAACATAACTTCACGTTCGTTGATCCTAGTTGGACTTGATACACGTCTTTCCACTAAAATAACAGTTGGTGAGGTACGCCCTAGGCTTGGTTTAGACAATTCAGAAACTTTGGGGTCGGAAAGCTTTAGAGATTTTTCAGATCGTGACGTAGGGCGTGATACACGAGGGCTCTCTTCTATCCTCGCATGACTCTTGGAAATCATCGAATCTTCATCAATTATGTCTCTTAATGAGCTTGATATAGACATGTCCAGATTATCATCCATACCTAATTCAAAATCGACATCATCTGGAAGGGGATCCGTCTGGGTAGAAACTTCAATCTCTACAACATCTTCGGGCTTTATTTGATCTTCATCAAAATCACGTGATACTCCCATAGTTGACTCTGCGTCGGTAGATATATCCCGCTGAACACCATTTTTGACTCTCTTTCTACGCCTCGATCCCCTTGGTGGGCGTGGCGGAGGAGGCAAGGGTCGATCTTTCATCTTATTCACAATTTCCCCAGATTTTAAGTCTTTATGAACTTCTTCAAACGGTTCATCTATTTCAACATACTGCGTCAAATCTCCGCTCACTGAGCGTTTAGTAAAACTATCTAATGTCATAAGACTAGTAGAAGACTTTTTTCGTGGTGGTCGATCCGGCACAGGTTTTGAGGCCCCAACTGTGTAATATTTACGCTCGGAGCTGTTACTTTTGCGGCGCCTGGGTGGAGTCTTACTTTTAGATCGTCGAACGCCCTTGCTTGGTGCATATGAACCTTTGTCAACCGTCGCATATCCAGGGCTTTCGTGGCGAATTTCTCTTTCAATATCGATGTCTTCTGCAGGTACTATGTGTGTGTCCAGTGTCAGCGACTCAGCACCATGAGATGTGCGGTCGTCGTCACATATAGAGGTGCCTCTGGAGCTCCTCGAGCGAGTGCGTCTCGGAGGCACAGGGCTATGCTCGGTGATCGTGGACTGCATGTACTCTTGTGGAACGATGTACTCATGTTCAGTGCGATACACAATTATCTGGAAAGTTAAAATATCAAGTAAGTGCCTTTGTTTACAATCAAACAATACAAGAGAGTAGCGTTAAATTACGACTTATTCGTGAACATGATAGAAGCGTCTATGAATGGCCCATTCAACAGAACAATCGAATGAATTTTCAGGTTGGATTGAATTATTCAATGGGGTGCCGCCGGTGACGACAGTAGCTCCATGGCCTTGTGTTTGAACCGGCACAAAAATTATATTTAATGGAACCAATAATGAAAACAGCGGTAGGGCTTAATTGTCTTCTATTAAGATTGGTATCGAATGCTCTTTAGTTCATTACATTTATTGGTATTGTTTTTGTGGAAATTGACAGCGGTATTATTGTTCTAATTAGGATTTTAATTGCAAATATCTGTGGTTTGTCGATGTTTCTGCTACTACATGTAAGGCAACGTGTGTTAAACATCAGCTGGGACAAATATAACACTCACATTACCATTCCTATAAAATGCCATTGTGTTGATGTCGTTTGACAAGTGCAGCATGTAGTTATGATACGTCGCTGACTTTAACGATCGTTAGTTGACATTTACACTGTACTCTTTAGTCCAGATTTTCTGTACCTACGTGTCATGTGTTCTCTTTTGGTAAGACTTTCTTACTCTCATTTGTTATTCGCTATCAATCAATACTTAGGCAGGTAATCTCATTCGGCATAGATAAATCGATTTTAGTTTAGTTATTAAAAACCATTATTACATCATTTTATTTTAATCAATGTAGGGTAAGTAAAGAGAAAATATTAAATAAGCCGCTTTATATTGACTGTGTTATCGTATTTAGTTTTTTCATTAAAGACGTGTAAAAATGATTGAAAAATCCTCATTGCAAAATAAATAATTTCATTTCATTATCTTTATCATGTACTTATATTACAAGGACAATAGCATTACGTCAAATGATTGCTTTATTTAACCCAACGTATTATGTTTGCTTAACAGAAACTCGCTTTTAGAGTTCGTGTGTTTGAAATTACTGACTATGCTGTTACATAACATTGTGTAGGTGATATTTTGAATCAATAAAGTTACAAATATACATTCACACATTAAATACACCTGCCAAATATAGAGTTTATGTTACTAAGCATAATAGCGCACCGTTTGTTTATATTTTTGTTAACTAGGTCAACAATCTAATTGTAACGGGATTCCCAAAAATATAATCAAGTCCATCCCAAAGTATAGCCGTTGTTCACTGGACGTGTGCCAACACAAATTGCACAGAATATCATTTATTTTATACCTAGCGTGTATTTGTGTTCCGTCTCATCATTTTCTCGTCTCACAGATGACGTAAATGTAACTAAAATGATACCAGACTTTGACAGTTAATATTATTGGCGACCTCATTATTTCTTTAGAAAATTTTGATGCATCTTTAAACAGGCAAGTTTGATAAATAAAATGTAAAGATTTTATTTTTAAACTGAGCTTCGGTTTTTATCCGACTACGTGACAGCTTGCAAACTCAGAAATATTTACGCATGTGAATACAATAATTTTTAACGACGATTTCTACGAAGTTTTAAGGATGAAATGGACACCTCTTTATCTTCTTCTCAATTTCAAATTTATATCTGTCCTCGATGTTTTTAATTCTAATATATATATATATATATATTAAAACGTTGCCCCACACTAGGATTTCTCCTGTATCATGGGTACAGTTTACAAACATACATGTCACAGGCACACACAACCAGACCCGAAACAATTCTGTAGATCATACAAATATTTGTTCCGTACGGGGATCGAACCCGCGACACGTAGCGCAGAAAGCTAATGGCTTAGCCACTGCGCCAACCCTGCGTCATATATGTAGATGATATAATGACAAAACTAGCAGTGAGAGGTACATTAGCTTTTGCAGATAATTATAAGATTTTAGGGATCCTTGAAGTTATTATTGTAGCAGTCTCGTAAAATTGTTGCTTGAGAGAAAAATTTACAGAAAACTTTTACAATATTTAAAACATTACTTATGCTTTCTTTTTTGAGAAAGGAGTCCAATATGATTCAATCAAGGTATTATTTTAAATTTTTGCTTTCTTGCATTGTCATAACTGCCATCATTAATTTCTTCGCAATATTGTCTCAGAAACGTTAATAACAAAAGGTTTGTGTTCAACAGTGAAGATCTAGGTGAAACAAAATTATAAAAAAAGTAGTTTATACTCACATCGTCAGTATTCTCATGTTCATGCGGTTCTTCCCAAAGATCTGAAGTAGCCACATTATTGAAGTCATTCAGGGATGAATGCTTGAAGTCCTTCTTGTTAAACTTCTTCTTCCTTTTTGGTGGCATGGGCAGGGTCTGAGATTGTATGGGGATGTTCTCCGGGTACTGGATTACGTCATCGTTTGCATATTCATGTATAGAATGCAAATCTGTGGTAGGGGTGAAGTCAAGATGATTATTTACGTGCATATCAATGTTTTCTTCTTCAAGTTGACAGTTGATATGTTCGTCCTGATGATCTTCTGATAACCCTAAGTCTACTTCACTGAATTGCATACTGGCGTTGACACTATCGTCCATGTATGGAGTCGGTTCCTCCTCTTTCTTCTTCCGTTTGGCTCGTGATGGTCGCACCGGTGGGAATGTATAATATCCGTCATCTCTATCATTCAAATCTTCAGTTGAATACCGCATTGGTTCGTTGTCATCGATCAACAGCTCAGGATCGGCTTCAGTGTCGTTGACGTACATATGCTCGTTGTTCATTCCCGAATTGCTCCCTATTAATGAAAGCACGTTTTTCGGAGTTTGGAACGCTTTTCGTGTTTCGTCGCTCAAGTATTCTCTTGTTTGAATATCTTCGCGAGAAATTCCTCTCGGTCGAACGAAAAATTCGTCATTATTAATTTCGGTTATGACATGTGTGTATTCCTGTTTACACGGTGACATATCGGGTATAGATGTGGCATTGTGATCATGCTGTAGGTTAGATGGTTCGGGGTCATCGTCTACATATTCTGGGTCCACATTGTCAAAATCATACGTGGTTTCGATTCGCCTACTGTTTTCCAATTCAAAATTAGCATCATCGTTATCAATAGTTCCATATTCTCGTGGTTGTTCGGGACTATCGGGGATATAAGTTGGTTCTTCTTTATTTTTTTTAACCCTTGTAAAAGTAAATGTGGGGGGCGGCGTATCTTCTCTATTCAGTGTGGGTGACGAGGACGTCTTAGGTAGCTCCGACTTTTTTTTTCTATTGAACAGTCTAGGGTAAGTTCTAGCTTCAAACTCTACAGTAGCTACGTTAGTAACGTCTACGTTGGAATCAGTATCGTTAGTGACTTTGTATTCTTTTTTCCTACCAAGGCTAGGGAAATTTATTTTGTCAGGCATTCTGAATTTAGGAAGGTCTGGAACGGTAAACTTAGGTCTGTCTGGCAGTGTAAACTTTGAACGATTTAGTTTCTCAGCTATATTAAATTTAGGCCGATCAGGTAAGCTGAATTTCCTCCTGTCTGGTAATGTGAATTTTGGTCGATCAGGAAGGGATATCTTAGGCCTTTGAGGCATTTTAAATTTAGGGCGTTCAGGTAAAGTAAATTTGGGTTTGTCAGGCATAGTGAATTGTTTCGTTTTAATGTTCTGCAATTTTGTTTTCAATTTCCCGGCTTGTGTTTTTAATTTCCCCGTACCTTCTCTAATACGCTGCTGAATCTTACTGTCAGTACTTTCAGCATTTTTGGATCTACTTTCACGTTTTAAAGGCAACTGTTCTAATGCTGATGAATCTACTTGACTAGTGCTAACTTCGCATTCGGTGCGTGACGGTGTTGACGGTGTGTTTATGAAATACCTATCTTCAATATCTTTTTGGAGCGCTTCGGCGTTCATCATTTCCTCATTCTTATCATCGTTGTTAAAGTTTTCTTTTTCATCTAACTGTTCGTCTTCATCCGATGTGTGCTGTAAATACTTTCTCTCCAAAGAAGTGGTACTTGACAACTCATCATCCGTTTTAACCAATTGGATTGGTTTTTCATCTACACTCGGAGCAGTGTAAATAATATTCGGCGGAGGTTTTTCGATGATTTCATATTCGTGATCACTGAAAAGGAATAACAAACTTTTGTAATTAAACTATTATTGTACTGTTATTATTATATGGCATACGCAAAGCGTGGTATACATTCGCAAAAGACAACTTAAAAATAATATTACAAATATGACTATAAATCAGTCGCTGAGCATGTAGTAAAGAGTATATAAAAATGAAAAGTAAATCGCAAAAATTGTGATTCGTCGCAGAAGATTTGAGTTATATTTAAACTTCACACACGTTGCTCGAGTCACAATTAGGCCAACAGCCCGACGCTCGTTTTAGCCGCAGCTGCCGGGCGAAAGATTTTGTTCAGATTTATGTTGCAGCTAGTAATTTTTGTCATAAAATGTCATCTAAATTATTGAAAATTAATGTAGGTTGAAACTTACCTATCGTACGAAATAAAGTTACTAGCTCGCGATGTCGGTCTAGTGCCCACTGGATTCACTCTCTCCGGTAGGAGCGAGTCACACTGAAAAAACTGACAAGCGCATCGGACGTCTGGAGTGAACACCTGAACGCTGCCTTCTCGTGTCGGCCTTACAGGCCTCTCTATAGGAGTGCCACCTTCGGATGTCCATCGCCGAAGTGTAGTCATAACTACCGACTAACGAATCCAGGGCATATTTAGTTACTTGTTTCCCCTAAACTACAAATCGAACTGTCATTTGCACGCAGACAATGAGTCATTAAGCGTGTTTGTTAAAGCCGGGCAGTAAATGAACTAATCACAGACGTGAAAGCAGCCGCGAGCACTGATCACTGATGACAATTTTAAAGAGCTTACCCAATGTACAGGAAGATCGGTCCGACTGAGCTATATTTATCAAACAGTCAGAAGCTAGCGCGTTCGCTTTGCATGTGTTGAAACGCGGTTGTTATGTCATAGTTACGTATGATGTACTACTTACTACAAAGGGGTTATCTGTAAAATAAATGAAATAGTTATAATTACCTGCTGGGTTTAGACCATTTTCTGCTCGGGAACTCAATATTTTTCCGATCGTCGGCATCATGTGGACTGGGGCTGGGTGATGATTCAATAGGTGTTGCGGCAGGCTGATCACCGCTCACCTCTGCATCCTCCCCGGTCAATTCTGTGATAGTTATGTTAGGAGAATCGTTATTTGGTCCTCTTTCGTCCAATTGATTTTGAAAGATTTCATCTACGTTGGGTTCATCTGGATCCATTTCTACATCCAAAATTACAGCTTCTTTATTTACGTTATCCATTTTATGCAACTTTTCCATGACGTGTTCTGCAGATTTAAGACTCGTATCTTCATTAATTAAGCTAGGGTCTTGGGAAGCGATTGATTTCTTTTCCAGTAAGCTTTCATTTTCTTTGTTGCTGTTACTCCTGCTTTCTTCATCCATTCTAGGTACTTTATCAACTTCGGGTGAGAAATGTACATCTCTGCCTTCCTCTATATCTTCGTAAATATGCTCTTTCTTTTTCCTTGGTGGCGTGTCTACAGCCATAGTTTTACTCATTTCATCCGAGTCACCTAATTTAATTGCACTGAATTTTTGTCTTCGTACGGCGCCAGGAGACGATCTTAGTTGTCTTATTTCCTGCAATTCTTCGTTCTTTTTGCGTTTTGAAACAGGAGATTTTTCATTTTCATTTCTTTCAAGTTTATGTAAAGTTTTATCAGCTAAATGTTTTATTTTGTTTACCAAGGGATGACAACATTTTGTTTTTTCTCTCGTTTCTGAAGTGACTCCTATATTATATTGTTGTTCCGGCACTCTTCGTTTGAGTATACCTTTAGGAGATACGTTTTTGGGTATTTCAATAGGTGTAGCTAAGTGGGCACTAGCTTGACTCTCGGGACGTTTGACTATATAAGCTCTCACAGCCTGATTCATGACATCATCTTCAGAATCTAAAGATATTTCTTTGGAAAAATTTGGTACATGTACCCCCTCATCTTCACCTTCCTCACCATGCTTACGACTACTCCCAGGTGAAGAATCTAGGTTCAGTATCCTTTGGCCTTCGCTATCCACTGGCGAGTGTGTTCGAGACCTCGAAAATTCTCGTGACATACTTCTTCTGGGCGTCGTTTCTCTGATGATGTCCTCAGCTGTAATTTCACCTTGAACCGGGGCCTTCAAAAGATGCGTCCAAGGGTATCCCCCCGCCTCACGAGCTCTTCTCAAGTCCTCCCATTGATATGTTTTTAAAGGTACTGGTGGTAAATCTTTCTCTTTATCTGGTGACAATTCAGATTCCATATGTTTGATTATTGAATTAATTTAATTTAAATATTTGCAAACAAAAATAAGTTTTGCCGGACACAAATATTTTAATGGGGGTTCAATGATATTTTTTAACAGATTTTATGCACGAACCCCGCAAAACGCACTTCATCACCGTATAAACTAAGAACACAACATTTCATTTCAATGTGAGAATCTCTAACTGAAAACACGTTATGTTTGCGTGGGCTCGTGTAGAAATAGGTGTGAATAAGTTGTGTACTATGATCACTGGCCAACAGATTATTTTGGACTAATGCACCGATGTTACCTTGAAGCGTTCAGGGCACTTCTCTCGTGAGTCTTCAGCTCACCATCCCTGGTGTTTGTTTGTTGACATGGGATGCACAAGACGCTTTTATTGTTTTATTTTTTTCGTATCGAAACCGATTGTCGATCTGCACTGAATCCCGGTTCAACTGGCCGACACGTCTTAGTCCGAGCAAGCGCGCTAAATATAAGATTGAGCATGAATTTATTTTTGGTGAGTATTTCGCGTCATCAGTTAGACTATGGGACCGTTCCCGTTTTTTTGGAGGCTAACCGTATGATTTGTAATTAGAGATGATGGAGTGAAGTGTTATGAATGAAAAGGGCAAGTTTGTATTATCGTTCAGCTCGATAATGAGGTTGTGACTTACCTATGTACCTTGAACGAAGTCCAAATGTCTGGTGCGGTTGGCCGGCGGGCCGGGTTTGCGCGTGACTGCTACATTCACACATTTATTTATTTATGTACTATATAATTAGTATAAGTACTCACGCAATGTATATAAGGTGTAGATATGTATTTAACTGGTGTATAAAATTTAAGTGTTACGTAATATCATAATGTTTATACGGGGTTATTTTGCTCCTTAAGAAATACTACGAGAAGAAATACTATCGAAGAAATACTACGATGTGATTTTTTTATTACGTTTTTATACCTAATTTTATTTTACCTTCATCATTTTGTTTTAATTTATTAATTAAAACTCTATCTTAGTTTGCACTAGTATATTGTATTGTATAAATATTAGTTGATAATACAAAGATTCATTCTTTGTAAACAAAAATATCAATAGGAACATACTGAATACCACAGGATTCCCTTTCAAAATTCTTAAAGCAGAAACACAAGGCTCTTTCTCAAATTATTTATTTACTAGTAATATTGAGGAGATATTCAGAATACTGGCAGTCTTATGGAAGACCAGGGGTACAAAAGTCAGTAATAGGAGGTTGACAAACATTCGATTCGCCAACAATATAAGTAGTCCGTTTACCACCTACAGCTCTGGAACTACAGATAATGAGAGAACTCCAAGAACTGACCATGGCAAGCTTCAGGGTGGCGTTCACGATTAACCAATCGAAAACGAAAGTTATGACCAATGGCACGAAACATATGGTCGAGCTAGATGGGCAAGATACATTCGATGTCGATGAATACATCAACTTGGGCCAGTTAGTTTGAATCAAAAACAGGCAGGAAAGAGAAATCGATCACCGAATCGAAAACGCCTGGAAAAGTTACGAGTCCACTAAGACGCTCATGAAGGGAGATCTCCCAGTCTCCTTGAAGCGCAGCCCATCTCAAACTCAATGCCCAGATCTGCAACCTAATTACGTAAAAAAGCGACAGTCTCACCGATTTCGACCAATGTATGGCATAAAAATGACGTTTGACAGTAGCTATTGCACTGTCTACGCCTGTCGCAAACTGCTACAGCGGTTATTAGGCTGCTGGTCACTTACCGAGTCGCAAAATTTTAGCCTTGACCTTTTTTAAAGAGCAATGAAGCACAGCATTCTGTCTGTAAAAAGAACAGACAGAATACGTAACACCACGCTGCGCTCTAAAATGGGCATAATAGACGTAAGCAATAAGGCTGCCAGGCTGAAATGGGGTTGGGCGGATCACGCATGCATTCCGACCGGTGGGCAAAGGTCTCTACACGATGGATGCCTGAAGATGGGTGACCCCGCTGAGGCTGGCCTAGACAGAGGTGGCGAGATGACCTAGACGCCAGAACAGAGGCAGAGCTAGACCAGAGGATCTGGTTTGTGGTGGCTCAGCATATAGATGTCTGGAAAAATTGTAGTAGTGGGATAGATTGGGCTATAAAAAATATTGTACATAAATTATTGTCCCTTAAGCACATACAAATATTTGTGTTGTTGTCGGGGTTTGTTTGAGGGACAAATAATAATTTGTCCATGATTTAAGAAACCCACGAAGCAGGAGATTGGCCTATTTAGTTCTTAGCCAGGGGCCTCACCACACTTTTAAGGACTAGGTATTAAATATATATTTTCTAAAAGTAACTTTTATTATTGAGATAACATATTGATTTTACTTTGATTTCACGATGATGCTTGACGGGGTACTTACCTATGGTTAACCATCTTTCACATACCGAGGTCTCTCCACTCCTAAGACTGCGCGTTAAGAGTATAGTTTAGCCGTCGGCTTCTAACAAAATTGCCTTGAAATGCCTCGTTTTGTCAGATCATAAACTAGGTCGACAAGTTATGTTTTTTTATTTCAAAATTTTGATTTATTTACTAATTATCACGAGACAAGTATAAAGAAGATTTCTAGTTCAAAAAATGCACTTTGAGGGTTAATTATTCCTCAATCTATAAACTATCAAATAAATAAACAAAAACGTAACGATCTAGTATTTACTTGTGTCTATAACATATAAAAAACAGCAAAATCAGCTCATGTTTAGTGGGGTAAAAACGTTAACGCATTTTGTATGAAAACTTTTAGCTCAACCATAGTCTTGAGTCCTCAACCTGATTTATCGTACAAGTAGTAAAGACTTACCTATGACAGTCTTTATTGATTTAGCTTTAGAGTATCAGTATTTACTCGTTAGGGGCCATCCATAAATTACATCACACGTTAAGAGGGGGGAGGGGATCGACGAAGTGTGACATTGTGTGACAAGGGGTGGGAGGGGTCCTAAGCTTCGTGACATCACATTTCAAAATCTAATATATCTAAGTATTAAAACGTGAAATTTGAACTATTAACGAAAAACTTAAAAATATTTCCAACTCTATCTGTGTGAATATAAGCTTTAAATTGTTACGTTGGCGAGTTCCTCGAGAGCCTCGCCGTGGTTTCAAATAAATGGAAATAAAATTAATTTCGGAACTGCTGATTTAATTTAATAATTTTTGGATATAAAATTGCAAAATATGTGACGTCACAGGAGGGGGGAGTCTCACAAATGTGACCAGCTGTGACAAGGACGGGGGAGGGGTAAAAAAAGCATGAAATTCGTGTGACGTAATTTATGGATGGCCCCTTATTGGTGGCGGATTTGTCCTGACAGGCGTTCATCATCCGCATCTGTTGCCCGTAATTGCTGTTACAGTCGTAAACTTAACTGCGTAAGGACCCAGACAGCGACGCAATGAGGAGAGTAATCAGACGGTTTCCAACGTTAAATTTATGCCCCTAGTGAGTTAGAAATTCGCGAGGTTATCATCGAAGTCTGTCTGTGCCACGTGTTCATTTTGGTTGAAGACGCGGCGGCTGTATTTGGTTATTCGGTTCGTTTTCGGTTTCACTGTGAGAGAATTTTCAGTAGCAGCCCGGAGTTTGGTATTGGGCCTAGAAAATGGCCATAGGTTGGTCCCTTATTACATGGGATTTAATAACGCTGTCGGCGAAACGGATATGGATATATTATACAATTTTGATATCTCTGCCTAACCTTTCGGGGAATAAAGGCGTGATGCTACCTTATGTTCTGTGAAATTAAAATAACATTGTTCATATTCTGAGTGCAAGCCTTTTCTCAGAATTAAGAGGGCTATCACAAATTTTCTTGTTTTTGTGTGTTTGGCTCGAGTTTTGATGTGAGATTAGGGTCTAAAAAAAGCCATAAAATTAAAAAAATATAAATGCAAGAGTAAGTTTAATTATTTCTCTAGAAAATGTTCTAAATAAATATTTCAATTTGTTTACATAAATAAGTGAAAACCTTGTCACTGCAAAGGATATTTTATAAAATTTTACGTTTGGGCGTCTTTTCATGTTTTGTGATATCGAAGATTAAAATAATTTATAAAAATATCTATGGTACAACTGTATCTTTTACTAGCCAGTGCTCAATTCAATTTATTACTTTTCATTCTGTAATACACCAAAAATAATTCCGTAAAACAAAGAGTTGCTGATAATTTTTCGTCCGAAATTATATTTTTTATCTATAAATATATAATGGAAATTCAAACAAAAAAGTATGTAATAACTAAGGTTAACATGTAACCATGCTTGAAAAATAAAATTAGTCTATTTAAAAGTAAAATAATATTTTTAAACAATTGTTGTATGCAATTCTATAATTCAATAAAAATCTAGCGCAAGCAACACTCTTGATACAAATAAGTTTTTTATTTTTTATTTCTGGTCTGATTGTTATGTAAATATATACCTCAGTATTTTCTTATGATATTCTAATGCGAATATATTATAGGAAATAAACATATAATAACGTAAATATAGTTGTTTGTTTCTTTTTGTTCTTGTTCTTCTGTGTGTTAATTTTTTCTGGATTGTTACCCATCTATAAAATAATAAGTTATCTCGTACGATACACACTTAAGGATTGCATCAATATAAATAGTTATTAAGTCATTAAATATGCATATTTGATAAACTACCTACTAGCTTTTTCTAACACATCGTATGCTTTATATACTACTATCCAAACATGATTGAAACTGTAGAAGCAACATCACTTTGCATTAATTTCTATAAATAAGTACTAAAATGTCTACTTACCTGCTGAATAAATATATACTAATATTATAAAGAGGAAAGAGTTTTTTTTTACCGAATAGGCTCTAAAACTACTGGACCGATTTTAACCAGTTTTCACCAGTAGAAAGCTAAATTATCAGGAAGTAAAATAGGCGATAATTAATTTTCAAAAATAAATAATTAGGGAGCCTTAATAAAATTGAAAAAGTGTAACCCGAAACAAACATTTTTATAGGCGTGCGCTGCAACAACTATTGACGATAGAACAAATTAATGTACTACGGGTTTATAGGTCTTATCTACAAAAATGTCCGATTCGAATGAATCTTCTTTTTCGATTCGAATGAATTCAGAAATCAATGTTCATAGCCAGGAATCGAGCCCAATTTGTTCGATTCCAACTGAAAATCCAATGATACAGTTTTAGTTTTATTCAAAATCGGGCTCGAGTCTCCTTTGAGTATTTTTCGCTATTCCTTATAGCTTCGGATATGGCCATCCACGCCCATTTGAAAAATTTACCTTGTATATGTTGTAGGCTGCTTTTTGACCCAAAAAAATGCACAGATTCATAATCCACGCGGGCGAAACCGCGGGCGGAAGCTAGTTACATATGAAGAAACTACGTAAAAAAAGTAAGTACATATTTACAAAAAGTATTTTTATAAGTAGCAGTGCAATTACTTTCTTAGAGACTGGAGGACTTTCAAGTCAGGGGCGGGTCACATAATTAAAGTCTAGTTAGGACGGACATTCGATTACAATAAAAAATCTAATTGATATGAAATATTATTTTTCATACAAAGTTGTTTTGTTTGTTATTAAATTTATCAATGCAATTAGAAAAATTATCAGTGGTCGACCTAGACCCAGCCCAGGGGGGGTCATGACCCCTGGATCCCTGGATCCGCCCTTGCAGTCAACACTTCAGCGTAGTTGACTCCCAAATAAAATCTTTTGCAAAGACACGTCTTGTGTCCATTTTTATGCAAATAATGACTGAAGCAAAAGTCCAAGTGATAAGCTAAAACTAAGGTAGACTGTACACGAAATGAAACAAACACATCCACGAAGGAATTTTATAATTTTTTTGGTTGACATATATTGAAGGTAATTTAATGTTGCAAATAAGATTTACCGATAATTTTTGATACAATGATGTTGTTCAAGAAGTTTAGATTTATATTATATTCAAATTATTACATAGTATACATATGTTTATTATAAACTCATTCAAAGAAATTGAAGAAAAGTGATTTTACGTATTTGTGTTACATCGAATTGTGTAATTTTAGTTTTTAAGCATATAGGCAATACATATATAGCTTATATAACTAGATATCCCGGTTACTTTAAAAGCAAAATTAAATATTTCATTAATGACATGATATACGTAATAATTGAAGAAAGAGCACGATGACACAATAAGGTATCTACATGATTTGAGAAATAAATTGTCTGTGTTTAGAAATAAATTGGAAACAATGTTTAAATTCGGGTACAATATTTGAATTACATACGCCTAGAATATATTAGATATATATAAATATCTTACTTATATCAAAGATACAAAAAATCTTTACACCGTCGGTGGTTAAATAAATTTATATAACATTTTGATTGATTGATTGAATTGATTGAGAATGTTAAACATGGATATTATATAAAATTATGGTGTATATTCAATGCCCTTGAAGATATTCACATGATCAGTCCTGGAGCCAGAAGTTCTAATACTTGTGCCAAACCGCCTAATGTGCCTAGGTGGTGCATTACGGCACATTACCATCAGATCAGACTTCTAGCAGTGGTAACACTTATAGAAGAGTAAGGTAACCAAATAGTAAGTATTTTTTATATATTACAAGGGTATTAATAAATTAAAATTAAATTTTATATCAATGTAATGATTTATGAACTTTGCCACTGAGTTTTTGCCAATTAATCTTGATTAATTAAAATGCGTTACACAGACAATGGAGGACCTGCTGTTGTACACGCTCCCTGTAATCCGGAGGATCCCATGGAAGCCAATCCGAAAGTCGTTGAGCTGGCCATGTTTTGGGCCGGACAAATTTAAAATGAGCTATGGACACGAAAAAAAGTAGAAGCTAGAGAAAGAAAAGAGAAATGCTAAATTATAATTTAAAATAGAAGAACTAATTACAATTGTGATAATGATTTAAAATCAATGATTTAAATTTATCTATATTTAAATATATATATGTATGTATGTATATTTGATGCCCGAGAGGAAGTTGTGCGCATTATTCGTCACCATTGTTCTTTAAGCGAAGAAAACTATTGTGAGGAACCCGATACGTTCTAAAACCAGAAGTTCTAAAACTTTTGACATCCGCCAATGTGCCTGGGAGTTGGATACGGCACAATCCCTCTATCAGAGGGAAGGCCAGAGACCCAGCAGTGGTGACACTTATAGAAGAGTAAAGTAATCCAATATTTAGGTATATTTTTTATATCAAGAGCATTAGGAAATTAAAAAATACATTTAATCGAATTTTATATATATCTATACGTAGTGATTAATGAT